>OY821517.1:115315176-116022676 GCA_963682025.1 Cordilura impudica
TCACACCATTATAACGTAAATATTGTAAGTCAACATATAACAGATATTCCCGTCTTGCCATTTTTACTATATGAGTTTCAACACCCCAAAATTAGTGCAGATTTATTTCATGGGTGAACAGATACAAGTTGACTACCACTGTAGGATTACTCCAATGACATTAGTCCATACAAATATTCCCATCTCGCCTTTTTGGACAACAAAATATTACATATATTTCCATCTCGCCTTTTGGATACATTGGAAAGCAACCTATTTCAAATATTTCCATTTTATCTTTTTCACTATATAAATGAGTTGTATCGATTCTGAACGATTTAGACAATCTGAGTCAAGCCTGAATCTACTCAAGTGCGTCTAGAAATCCAGCGGCTAAGACAAGCTGAGTCGAGGGAATGTGAAACTCCTAAAACGACTCGATAACACTTTCAGGCCTAACGGATAAGACAAGCTGAATCTAGGGAATGTGAATCTGCTGAAACGAGACAACAACGTCATGAGGCCCAAAGGATAAGACAAGCTGACTCCAGGGAACACGAAACTCCTGAAACGACTGTAATATCTCTACCAGAAAACTTTTGTAACTTGGTTCCTTCATTGTAGGAGATGGTACAAAAGTTTCTCCTAACATAACATAGATAAGACGACAATATTTTACGCTATGCTGTTATCGACTTAGAGTTTCCCTGTTTTTCTCATAGACAATGATATTTCACCTGCTACATTTGGGAACTAGCACAATCTTTTCGTATATGCACCAGAAAGAAAAACCAGAAATGTTATATATTCCAAAGCTCTAGAATAACTAAAATTCGTAACTTTCAGACATCATACACTCAATACAATCCATGCATGAACATAATTAGTTGTAATGGTAAGCAGCCGCTGAGTGCTTAGTCCCTAATGAACAAATTTCCCAAAACAATTGACTTATTCCCACAAAATAGGAATAGCTTCACGATGAACAAATTCCCCATTTTTTTAAAAAGGTCCCCGACATAAATTAGCAAATTCCCAATTCTGCTCTTAATATCTGCCCTGCAGTAAACGTATTTAAAATCTGTAGTCTATTCAATTGCATCATTTCGGTGAGCGAAAGCGGCGCACGGACGCGACGCTACGCACTCGCGGAACAAATGTTTAGCTAAAATAACGGAATGATCTGAAAATTATAATTTGGCAATTAAAATAAGTTGACGACAACTCCGCTGCCAAACGTGCGGACGCGACTCGCTCGCGGAACACAGCTCAGTGAAAAGTCTTATGATAAATTTTATCTACGTTGTAACGGGGTTTTATTCGTCGGCTGAGGTAAGTCAGAGGTGTCCAGGGTCAGCCTAAGGAACCTCAAACCTTTCGCAAGGAAAACGCTTTAAGTTATATCCCTCCTCGTGTTATAGCTTCGGCAGTATTGGCGGCTCGGTAGATGACGGCGGTGGCTTCGGCAATACTGATAGCTCGGTAAACGATAGTGATAGCTTCGGCAGTATTGGAGGCTCGGTAGATGATCACTTCGGTAGGTGATCAGTTCGGCAATACTTATAGCTCGGTAAACGACAGTGATAACGTCGGCAGTATTGGCGGCTCGGTAGATGACGGCGATGACTTTGGCAATACTGATAGCTCGGTAAAATATAGTGATAGCTTCGGCAGAATTGGTGGCTCGCTAGATGACGGCGATGACTTCGGCAATTCTGATAGCTCGATAAACGACATGGTCCGGCAGTATTGGCGGCTCGGTAGATGATGGCGATGACTTCGGCAATACTTATAGTTCCATAAACGACAATGGTAGCGTCGGCAGTATTGGGGGCTTGGTAGATGACGGCGATCACGCGGCAATACTTATAGCTCGGTAAACGACAGTGATAGCGTCGGCAGTATCGGCGGCTCGGTGGATGACAGTGATGACTTGCTTCGGCAGTATTGGTGACTCAGTAGGGTGCGATACCACTTCGGCAGGCGACGGGAATAGCTTCTTCAGTGATGGTTGCTCGGTTGACGGCAGCTATAGCTTTGGCAGGATCGACAGTAATCGGGAGCAGACTGCCGCGAAGTCGCTGGATTAATTGGGAGCAGACAGCTGTGAAGCCGCTGAAGTAATCGGGAGCAGACAGCCGTGAGTCCGCTGGAGTAATCGGGGAGCAGACAGCCGCGAAGCTGCTGCAGTTATCGGGAGCAGACAGCCGTGAATCCGCTGGAGTAATCGGGAGCAGACAGCCGCGAAGCCGCTGGAGTAATATGTATGACAACCGGTACCGATCGTCTTTAAAAACGGATAGTTTGCTTTTCAGTAATGTGTCCCCACGTTGTTTCGTATCGAAACTTTCTCCTCTTTTACTCAGCTCAACCTTGCCTTATTATCCAATTTATTACTTCAACCAAGTGAGAATTAAAATTGGTATTGTTTATATATAACGTATAATTCATTTGCTGATCGGTTGGTTTTATTAATTTGAGTTTGGTTGAGTGTGTATATTTCTGGATAGTAAGCTGTTGTTATTGATGTTTATTATATTTAAGATGATGTGTGGTTGAATGTGTATGCTTGTATACAGTAGGCTGCTGTTATTGATGTTTGTTATAATGATGTGTGGTTGTACGTATACGATTATACGTATGTCTCTGGAATTTATATGGTGGGAACGGTTGTGTTGATCTGATGTTGATATTACGTTTGTTGAGGATAAGGTGGTTTTTATGAACAATGCAAAAGGCGGGCGATAATTGCGTTGTTACAACGTATGTGCAACATTTACTATACATACATATACTATAATTAGTTGCTTTAAGCAACCTTGCGGCATAATTTTAGACGTCGCATTAATTTCCCATTTATGAAACTTCTATGAATTTGACGTCTCTGCTCAATGATGATCTAAGTGATGAATGAAGTAATTCAATTTTTGAAAGTTTTGATTCCTTTAATTTGCGAAAATTTCGTTATATTTGATGTTTACAAAATAAATATGTAATCTTAAAATAAAGACTTAAAGCGGTTTCGCAGCTTATTTTCAAAACATTTTTTAATTGAAATAAACAACGAATTTACTCCGCAAAAAACGTAAAGTTAATTTTTTGGGGGAAGTTGTTCATTGGGGATAAAGTACGCAGCGCCTGGTAAGCATAGTGAATCATTTTTCAGGTCCAAGGGCTTTGGATCCTGGGCAGGACATGGTACAAATAGCTAGTATATAACGAAAATGTTGGCAAAAAAACCATCAAATGTTGACATATTTCTTAGTCCCCGTATATGTTGCAAGAAAGCAATTTACGAAGTTTGGATGGGTTTCTATGGCACTATCTACTTTTTTCATTTTCATCAATATTTTAACATACATATTTGTTTCAAAAATAATTACCTAACGATTTTGTTCAATGGTGCACTGGGAAGGATAATTAATTATATAGTATTGGTTGCAATTAATGATAATGATAATTGATGTCCAACAATGTATAAATCCCATGTATGTTAAATGTGTATATTAGGGTTGCCCTTAATAGAAAAGAGGTGTTCAACCTATCGTTTTCACCCCCTAGAAATATGTGAATAGCAAAAAAACTGAGAAATATAAAGTTTTGGGTCAATCAAAAAAAATTTAGAGGTGCCTCAACGCGACTGAAAATTTCAAGTGTCTTTATATGCTATTTATACTTTTTTCATATTTTACGAAAATTTCTTTCTATAGTTTAATTTTTTCGACACGTTATAATATACATCGATTTCAGTACTAAATTATCTCTTTAAGAAGCTTTATAACTTCGAAATCGAGTAAAAACTCGCCAAGAAGTATCAAATGCCCCAGACCACTTTTGTGTCAAAAAAAGTAGGTCGTGAAATTTGACGGAAATTTTTTCAACTTTAAGAAAATAATTAAAATCATCATTTTTTTTGTCTCTATACCTATGAGCACTCAGACATGAAGTATTGTTTTAGTACCACGTTTTCAACCTATTGCGCAATGAGACCAAAATTGGAAAATTTATTTGTTAAAATTTTGAAAACTCTTTTTTAAGTATTAAAAAATTTTCTGAACCAAAATTTCAAAAAGTTTTGTTAAATATTTATTAGAGATTAACTGTGTGAATTTTTAAATAAATTCCTTATCCAGATATTTTTTTGCAAGGAATTTTTTGCGGATTTCGAGGAAATTGAGTTTTTTGTGAAATATTCAGTAAATGTACTCTTTCTAAATAAATTGTATTAAAAATTGATCAGTTTTCTACTTTTAAATGTTATGTTTTATCTTAATAGCCTAGGGTTTCAGAAAAAATTATATGACCCCATTATCCTTTTCCGAATGCGGTCACATATGACGAATCTTTTCAAAAAATTCAAATATTTTGTAGGTTAGGTTAGGTTAGGTTGATAAAAGGAGCTATGTATACACATAGCTCATATCCGTTATGTCTGGGTATACACCTAAGCCAGTAGGTCGGCTTGTTGTGCGCTCTACATCTCTACTTTCCGGTTATCTACCCCTCTTATTAACTTAGAAATTCGGTCTCATCAGCAAATTTCCTGAGTATTTTCCAGCTTATCCCCCTTAGACCCGTCAGGCCTGGTAAGATGTCGCTGGATCGATATCTGACCCTTGTTCTCGCAAATGCAGGACAGTAACAGAGGTAGTGTTCTAGGGTTTCGTCATCCTCTCCGCAAGCTCTACAAACGGCTGATTCCGCCCGTCCTATACGGTATAGGTGAGCCCTCAGCTCAGAGTGTCCAGTGAGGATGCCAATTACCCTACTAAGTTCTACCCTATTCAGATTCAGGATCTCCCTTGTTCTTGTTGCGTTGGGAAACCCCATAATATTTTTGTAACCTTACCCACGTCATTCTCTTCCCAAATTGAAACATGTGAACTGGTCGCCCAGTCTGCCAGTTCCAATTTGAGAGACTTGAAAGGTATTGGGTTTTCCAAATTTACTCTTTCCAGGAAAGATCCCTTCCTGGCCAGTTTGTCAGCAATCTCATTTCCCATTATACCACTGTGTCCTGGGATCCAAACGATTTCAAGTCTGCCTCTTCTGGAGAAGTTTGAAATCTCCTCCTTACACTCGAGGATAGTTCTTGATCTAGTTTTGTCTGCGGATATCGCTCTGATAGCCGCTAGACTGTCCGTAAATATTTTCACGTCTCCGGGAATTGGGGAATCCCGTGCATTAACATACCTAATACATTCCTTTATCGCCACCAATTCAGCCTGAAAGACGGAGTTGTGGTCCGGAACACGGTGGTATACCCCTGTGGAACGGTCTTACCATGCAGACTAGAAGCGTCCGTATAGTAATGTGACTCTGGAAGGTTCTGTAGAATATTCCCGTACATCCAACTTTCCCTGTCTGGTATCCGTATACTGCAGGGTATATCTGTTGACACTTCCGCGATTCTATCACAGCTAATGTTCACTGTGTTGAGTCCCGGAATTTGGTCTAAAATAGTCTGGTGTCTGGTCATGTGGTCGGTGATATATTCCCCTGTTACCCTTAGTCGTAACATGGCCTGAGCTGCCTCATATTTAATTCTAATCTCGATTGGGTGTATAGATAGAATATTCTCTAAAGCCCTCGTAGATGTAGTCCTTATTGCACCACTGATTCCTATGCAACAGAGACGCTGTATCTTTTGGAGTGGTTTAATGTAACATTTCCTGTTCATTGATGTCCATATGACTATGGATGCGTAGGTTAGAATAGGTCTAACGACGCTTGTGTACAGCCAATATGTCATCTTCGGGTTTAAACCCCATTTTGAGCTTATAGCCCTTCTACAGATGGCCCATACACGATGAGCCTTCGCGACCCTGCTCTCGATGTGGTTTTTCCAAGTAAGTTTTTTATCGAGAATCACCCCAAGGTATTTCACCGTCTGTGTGATTCTAATCGTTTTGCCCTGGAAGCGAGGTTCATCAAAGTCGATTATTTTCGACTTCCTTGTAAAGAGGCATATTTCAGTTTTCTCTGGGTTCACATTCAAACCCCTCGGTTGTGCCCAGTCATATGCTATTTCGAGTGCATTCGATGCCCTCCTACATAAATCTCTAGGATCTTTCCCCCTTAACAGTATCGCTACGTCGTCTGCGTAGCAGACAGGTTGGAAACCCTTATTGGCTAGAATCCTTAGCAGACTGTTTATAGTGGTCACCCAGAGAAGGGGGGATAAAATACCCCCTTGAGGTGTCCCACAACAGACCTTGTTTCTTATTTTAATGCCACCAACCTCACAACTTATCCATCTATTCCCTAGCATGTGACTGATCCAGTCCTTAATATCCCGGTCAATGTCGAATCTTTCTAGGGATTGGAGTAGCGTATTGGTTGATACATTGTTAAAAGCTCCTTCTATATCAATGAATATAGCTAGGGTGAAGATTTTTAGATCAAAAGATCTTTCGATGTGGTGAACTACTTCATGAAGCGCAGTTTCCACTGAGCGTCCCTTTAAATAAGCGTGCTGTTTGAATTTCAACAACTCATTTGGGATTTGACATTTAACCTTGTTATCGACTATTCGCTCCAAGGTTTTCAATAAGAAGGATGTAAGACTTATCGGTCGATAGGCCTTTGGGTTCGCGTAGCTTTCCTTTCCCGGTTTTGGTATTTTGTAAGTGCTGTTGAATTTTTAGATATGATGCTTAAAATATAATAACCAAATGTGCAAGTCTTCCATGCTTAAAATTTGGAATAAATCAAACAACGCCAACCTATTCCTTGCCAAGGCCAAACTTTGAATTTTGGCATATATAAAAAAATTAATTGCTCTAGTAAACTAGATGAAATCCTTATTAAGGGTTGGGAAATAAAATTTGCTATAAAAATTATAGCTTTAATTAATTTCTTAAAGCTGAAAAAATTTCCGTCATATGACACGACCTACTTTTTTTTTTTGGCATAAAAGTGGTCTGGGACATTTGCTATTTCTTGGTGAGTTTTTATTCGATTTTGAAGTAACAAAGCTTTTTAAAGAGATAATTTAGTACCGGAATTAACTCATATAAAAAATTAAACTACGTAATTTTCGAAAAGTCGCGTTGTGGCACCTCTAAATTTTTTTTGATTAACCCAAAACTTTATATTTCTCAGTTTTTTTGTTATATGCATATTTCTAAGGGGGAGAGACTTTTCGAACACTTTTTTCCCCTCCATATAATGAAGGGCCACCCTAGTGTAGATAAACAATTTTAAAAAATTAATATCAGCTTAAATACTGCGGCATTGGCATATACATACTTGTGCATTTTAATATATAAATTTTAAAAATTGAATTCAATTAAAATTTAATTGTAATACGGATAATGTAAATTAATATTATTGACTTTTTTTAAAAACGTGTACACACAAATAAAATATTGACTAAATTGTTTATGCTGGACATTTGAATAAACACAGCATAGAACAAGTAAGAAACTCATAGTCGGTCTAGATCGACCCTATATCATGTGCTTGGAGAAAATGTCTTAGCTCCAGCTAATTTGGTAGAGAAAATAAGTATAAACCAAATCTGATTGGCATTTTTATTACTTTCCTTTTTTTTGCCTGCAGATCTGAAATAGAAACATAGACCAATCCTGACCATATTTTGAAAAGACACTTATTTTTTGCTTTATATAAGTTTATGACTGTGTGTCAAAGAGCTTTTCTTTATTCCTAATTAATGGATGTGATAACCATATAATAACCAAATTTTATCTGGATCTATATAATGTATTGCATATTATGGCTATATAGCGGTTACTTGTGTGGGGACTAGATCCGAAAATTTTCAACAATTTCAATAGCGTTCGTTCTATCGTCCTATTCATAAAAACATATTCATATTTTATATAAAAATTCTGTAAAATATTACATAAGAAACGAACGACTGGTTTGTCGATAAGAGTAAGAGATTAATCAAGATGGTTATGGTTTAGATGGCAGTTTAATGTCTGTGAAATCAACAGAGAAATGACCTTACTCTTACTGCAACACTGTGGAACAAATTCACGTTAGCGAAAGTTAGATCAATTCTGAGAGTGAGAAGTGAAAATAGAGGCTAAATTAGAAGACCCGTATCGCGGCGTTTGTTTATGATAGTTCGAATTTTTTTTTAAATCGACCTTCGAACTTTGCAGTCAAATTCCGATTTTCAGCATATTGTTTATATGGGTTTTTGGCTATAACTCGTCGACTAATTCATATTGTTTCAATCTGTGGAAGCCAAATTATTGCTAGAGACCTGTGCAACAATTAAAATTTATTAAAAAATTGATTTAGAAAACTTTTGTGGTGCTTATGAAGCAAAATGTTAGAAAAATTATTTTTTTTCATGCTTTTTGAAAATATTTTTCACAAAACTAAGTCTTTTTTGCTTTCTGTTTGGTCTATAATATGCTTCTCAGTTTCTTCAATAAATTTCATTTGAAAAGAAAACAATCATAATACAAAACTTGCGTTTTCCAGCTTAATATTAATGTACTTCTAATTTTTATACCCTATACCACTATTTGGTTTGGGCATAATGACTTTGTGCTGCTGTTTGTAACAACCAAAAATACTTGACCCATCTTTAATTATACCGATCGAATCAGAATCACTATCTGATTTGATTTAACGATGTCCGTCCGTCTGTGTGTCCATGTAAAGCTTGTAATCAAACTGCAGGTCGCAAATATGAATATATTTTGATGAAATTTGGTGTTTGATCTTCTATCGGCCATGGGATGAATGCTGTTGAAATTGGTGAGAATCGGCCCATGTTCAGACCTAGCCCCCATACAAATGACTCCTATGAAATCAACATATATTGCCATAAGATCCAAATTATCATAAAAATGTTAGTCAAATTTATATGTATATATTACTTCCATTAATCAGTAGTCAAGAAATGATCCCTATTGGATAACTCTTAGTTATAGGACCCATATAGAGCTGCTTCCCGATCTTCACTTAAATCTATCAAAAAACAAAAATATTGAACTGATTCTTCTCAAATTTTGTTTGTATTTATTTTTGCAAAATACAAGAGACTTTACCAAACATGGTCAGGATCGGTCCATTTTTGGGCCTAGTCATAGATATAGCATCCGATACGAACTTTTTCATATCTGCAGCCGAAAAAATTAATAAAAATCCCACTCAAATTTGGTTTATGCTTATTTTCTATATCCAGTTGGTTGGGCCTGAGAGAAAGGGTCTCTAACCGCATGGTATAGGGTATCGTATAGTCGGTCTAGACCGACTATAATTTTCTTACTTGTTTATGTACCAATTTTGTTCAGTGTTGGTTTTGAAGAAACATTGAAAAAGATATTATAAAAATATGGAAAAAAAATATATTTTTGAAATGTTAGTTATGAGAAGTTTTAAGTAAAAAAGTTAAATAAATTAATGATTTGCCCAGTTGCCGTTTAGCAGGCGGCTGTGGATCAACATCACTGCTCTCTCTAATATCTCATCATCATCAGAAAGGTCGATAATTTCGTCCAACAGATATTCTGGAATTTCATCTTTGTCTTCCCCTTCTTCCTCTTTTTCTTTCGTCTTCCTCTTCTTCAAAGGTGTTTTTATACCACCAACAAATTTTAGCGAGTATTGCATCTGGAGATTTCTTTCCTCTGTACCTGAAACGAAAATAGTTTTCAATCGTTAATATGTTTAAATTGTGCACTCTGACAAAGATATTAGAAAAATCTAAGAATTCAAAATATCCACACTCTATAGTTACCTTATTTCAAATGGAAGCGCAGGATGCACCTTCACCAGGGGTGTATTCTGAGAAGAAATCCATAGAAGAAGCAGCGGCGGTTGTAGTACTGATATCTGTTTGAAGATCAATACTTCGGTATGTTGGTACTGGAACGAATTCTGAGTGCGGTAATGGTAATTGGACACTTGGCACTGCTGTTTTATTCTTTGCTTTCCTTCTATTCAAAGTTTTATGGTAGTTGATACATCCATGGCAAATTTCTTCTTAACGCGGGCTGTTATCTAACCACATCATAGGTATACCAAGAGGCATAGCCTTCTTCTTTTTACTATTCCATTTTACATTTTGGTTCCGACATTTTTATTACAATATATATTATACAATGTTTTTTTTTTTTTGCTATTTTTATGAAACCGATGCACTTAACTTAAATCACTCACAAAATTAAATAAGTTCCAAAAAAATTAATAGCGACTTTTATCACAACCGAGCGAAAACTAAAAGACATCAGCTTCGGCTGAGTTTCGAGTCTTAACTGTATCTTCCTTTTTGAAATTAGTTCGCTTGTACGAAATAAAAAAAAAAAAAAAATCGCTACCTGAGCGGTGGTTGAAAACAAAAAAGTTGTTTTACTAATTCCTAATTCTTGGAACTTCCCTTTTTAATTACTTCTACCTAAATCGCTATTTATTTAATGGTTTTGGGATTTTTAACGCAAATTATCGACTAAGACCATTTTCTTTGCAAATGAAATTTATTGAAGAAACTGAGATGCATATTATAGATTAAACAGAACTTAATTTTTTGGAAAATATTTTCAAAAAGCATGAAAAAAATAATTTTTCCAACATTTTGCTTCATAAGCACCACAAAAATTTTCTAAATCAATTTTTTTTTTAAAATTTAGTTGTTTCTCAGGTCTCTAGCAATGATTTGGCTTTTACAGATTGAAAAAATATCAATTAGTCGACGAGTTATAGCCAAAAAACCAATAAACCATATGCAGAAAATCGGCATTTGACTGCAAAGTTCGAAGGTCGATGAAAAAAAAATTCGAACTAACATAAACAAACGCCGCGATACGGGTCCTCTAATTTAGCCTCAATTTTCACCCCTCACACGCAGAATCGACTTAGCTTTTGCTAACCTGAATTTTTTCCACAGTGTTATATTTGTTACATAGATATGTTTATTAAATGAGAAATCATCAATGGTTGTTGTGTTATAGCTACCAAACTAAGCAAAGAAACCTCATTATAAGGAAAACTATAAAAGGTCAATAAAAAGTTTGGCCTGAGAACGCCAAATCCTTTGATAAGTTCTACTGACCTAGAACTTTCACCCAGATTTGGAATTTCTCACCCTCCCCCAGAGACAATGACCCCGAAAATGTTGCACATTATTGTTCGCTTTAAATGAACGCTTTAAGAGCGTCACAATTAACAACGTGTTTTAAGTTTAATTTCTTTTTGAATGATCAACGGGATCTTATTTATTATTATACCCTATACTACTATGTGGTTTGGGTATAATGACTTTGTGCTGCTGTTTGTAACTACCAAAAATATTTGACCTAGACCCATCTTTTATTACACCGATCGAATCAGAATAACTATCTGATTCGATTTAACGATGTCCGTCCGTATGTCCGTCTGTCCGTCCTTCTGTGTGTCCATGTAAACCTTGTAATCAAACCGCAGGTCGCAAATATGAATATATTTTGATGAAATTTGGTACATAAATTTTTTCGGCCATAGGATGAACGCTATTGAAATTGATGAGAATTGGTCCATGTTCAGACCTAGGCCCCATACAAATGACCCCTATGAAATCAACATAAATTGCCATAAGATCCAAATTATCATATAAATCTTAGTAAAATTGGGTTTGTATGTGTTTATAACATCCATTAATCAGTAGTCCAAAAATGATCCTTATGGGACAAATCTTAGTCATAGGCCCCATATAGAGCTACTTCCCGATCTTCATCTAAATCTATCAAAAAACAAAAATATTGCACTGATTATTCTCAAATTTTGTTTATATATATTTTTGCAAAATACAAGAGACTTTTCCAAACATGGTCAGGATCGGTCAATTTTTGGGCCTAGTCCCCATATAGATATGTCATCCGATATGAACTTTTTCATATCCGCAGCCAAAAAAATTAATAAAAATTCCACTCAAATTTCATTTATGCTTATTTTCTATATCCAGTTAGTTGGGCCTGAGAGATAGGGTGTCTAAACGTATGCTCTAGACCTGCTATAATTTTCTTACTTGTTTTCATTACCAATTTATCATGACTTTGTGCTGCTGTTTGTAACTACCAAAAATATTTGACCTAGACCCATCTTTTATTATACCGATCGGCTCAGAATCACTTTCTGAGTCGTTTAGCGATGTCCGTCCTTCCGTCCGTCCGTGTGTCCATGTAAACCTTGTAATCAAATTGCAGGTCGCAAATATGATTATATTTCGATGAAATTTGGCCATAGAATGAACGCTGGTGAAATTCGGTCCATGGTAAGACCTAGTCCCCATACAAATGACCCTTATGAAATCGACATAAATTGCCATAAGATCCAAATTATCATATAGATCTTTGTAAAATTGGGGTTTTATATATTTATTGTATCCATTAATCAGTAGCCAAAAGATAATCCATATTGGACAATTCTTAGTCATAGGCCCCATATAGAGCTGCTTCCCGATCTTCACATAAATCTATCAAAAAAACAAAAATATTGCACAGATTTTTCTCAAATTTGGTTTGTGTATATTTTTTAAAAATATAAGTTACTCTAAAAATATGGGCAGGATCGGTCCATTTTTTTACCTAGTCCACATATAAATATGACACCCGATATAAACTTTTTCATATCTGCAGCCAAAAAAAAATTAATAACAATGCCACTCAAATTTGGTTTTTGCTTATTTTCTATATCCAGTTAGTTGGACCGGTATCGTATGGTCGGTCTAGACCGACTATAATTTTCTTACTTGTTATATATATAATTTTTTTTTTTTTTAAATACGCGTAAAGTTTTACGGAATTTATGATAAAGTTTAAGTTAAGAAGATATAAAATTAATTTTCCGAACTACGAGTATAAAAGACATGTTTTAAATAGAACAATATTCATTCAATTTTTTTAAATGCTTACTTATAATTATAAATAACTATATTAATTTATACAATGTTGTATTTAGAAAGATAGTTTATTTTGTAGAATATATGATTATTGATTAATTAAAATAAAATTGCTTAAAATGGATACGCCTGTTCATATGGAGGTTGTAAACAATTGAAATTAAATTCATTGATATTCGTTGTAATGCGTTTCAATATCGATGAAAAATATAGACCTTTAGTTAAATAAAAATAAAAATGTCACTCTTTTTAAATTGAAACTTCCTACATAATACAATTACCTTTTTATTTAAGAATAAAATTTTCTGTGAACATTATCAATATTCAAATAAAAACTTTTATCAGGAAATATGCAAAAAAATACCTATACATTTCAGAGGGTAACAATTAGCTAGAATTCAAATATTAATATCTGGTTTAATAAAATATAAACTGAGGGGATGGAGGGGTTGAACGTAATAGTAACAACTTTAATTACGATGATTAGTTATAAAACGTTATATGGATGTACGAATACAATATATATATTCTAACACAAATTGACAATATTTTTTGGTTTATGTTCGAACAAGATCTAAAGGGAATTTATGATATGAATACAAAGTGTATTCTAAAAGTGCTTGTACTACGGCAAAATAAAATTGAAAAGGATATGTGTGAGAGAAAAATCAAAATAAAAACACCTAACGACATTAAAAAGTTTCAGGAAAAATTTGCTTTGGTTCAAAAATAAATATGAGATAGGTAAATAAAACGGGTGCTTTTTTAGAGTTACAGAACTTTAAATAAAAATAAAGCAAAGAAAAGTATTTTTAATATCAATATTTACTTTTATGCCATTAACGCCTAAATATGTATTGGGCCATGAAACCGCCATGGATGCTGCGTATGTTGCGCAATCTGGAACTCCAATAGCTCCAGATGATCAATTATCTCTGGTTTTTTGGCGTAGACGAGTGACTTTACACACTTTATCACACGATATTGGTGGCCATTTAACAGGACCATTACGTGAAACTATTCGTTCATCAAAGCTTCTTTTGAGTAAATTAATTGTAGCGTGGTCCTTCTGGTTTTCAAAGTTGGAAGCATTATTAGGGCCAAACGACTGCCATACGGTAGGATACTTAATTCCGCATTCCACCATCGATATAGAAGAAAAAGAGCAAGAATTGTTTCTGAACTGATTCAAGTTTTTTGATGAAGACATTGTACTGTGGACCCCAGACTACTGTTGTGTATTCAAATATCGGATAAGCAGACATTTTTTAAGATTTAGTTACATTAAGTTGCCATTACACCATTGGTAGTAGCTAATTAGGTCAAACTGAAATTTATTTCTTTACTTTTGCAGAATCCAGAGTTTATAGGGGAAGTTATTTCATTACACTAGTAGTCGCAGACAGTCTTAGAAAAAACCATGTTATGCTGGTGATAGAATAGATGAGATTCCGTCACATAGTATATCAGTAATTATTTTCTAAAAGAGTTTTGGTTTAGCATTTAGTTTTGCAATTGCTCTATAATTAGTAGCATCACTGCGGCTGCCAAATTTATAGTATAGAATATCAATGAAAATAAGTCACCCATAGCGATGTCCGTCCGTTCGACCGTCTGCCTGTGTATCGATATAAACATTGTAATCAACCTGCAGGTCGCAAATATGAATATATTTTAATGAAGTTCAGCATACAAGCTTTTATCGACCACAGGACTAACGCTATTGAAATTGGTGAAAACCGACCTAGTCATCATAGAAATGACCCCTATGATATCATCTTAAATTACCATAAGATCCAAAATATCATGTAGATCTCGTTCAAATTCGGTTTATCTGTGTTTATTACATCCATTAATCCATCCAAAAATAAACTCTATTAGGCAATTCTTAAAGTTGCTTCCCGATCTTCACTAAAATTATCAAATAACAAAATTATTTCATAGATTTTTCTCAAATTTCGGTTGCATATCTTTTTCCTAAAAAGAAGTGACTTTACCAAATATAGTCAGGATCGGTCAATTTTTCTACCAAGCCCCCATATAAATATTGCATCCATAATGAACGTTTCAAAACTGCAGGCAAAAAAATAGTAAAAATTCCAGTCAGATTTGGGTTATTTCTTATGCCCAATTAGTTGGACCTTAGTCCAATTCTCTAAACGCATGATACAGGGTATCGCATAGTCGGTATAGTCCAACTATAAGTTTCTTATTCTTAAGTAAAGCCAACCCATCGATGGATGAAATATTAATTAATGTTAGCCTTGGAATATCATACGGTTTACGGGTGCTCTTTAACGTCATTGTGGAAAATGTGGATGCTAAAAATTCATCAAAAACATTTTACGTAGTAGTTGGATGTGATGTAATAATATTTTTAGGATTTATAAAGTTGTGAAACATCTTTGGATTTCTTTATATATTTGATTTCATTTTGCTGAGATAAGCATCTTTTTATTTTCTAAGTTATAATGACTGGCTATAAAATGTAGAGCTTGGTCAATTTGATTATAGAATCTGTACATAAACAATTCGTTCCACTCATTTGATTCACGTGCTTTATGTTGGAATGTCGCCGAAAATTTTCCACCATATGAACATCGTTTACTTTAAATTTATAAATTTATTTAATGAGGACAATAACTAATGTGTATTGCTTGGTAAAATAAAGATTAATATTACCTTTGGGTTACAAGAATTTACATTCCGCCAAGAATGTAATTTTGTTGATAAAAATATGTGGAGTTCCATTTTTTCCATTCTGCATGTACTCAATTTAATGGGTGTTATAATTCATTTTCCATATCTGATCCGATTTATAAAATTAAATGGTTTATTTTATGCGATACATAGTGCCGGAATTTTCTTTAGTGTGTGAGAACTTTCCGACTACCTCCAATTATGTGGTAGGGAGGGAATCAACTAGGAAAAACTGTTCCCATTCCTGCGCCTGTTTTGTGTTTACTGTATTGTACCGGTTTCCAGTATTGTTCCTGTTTGTCCAGCTGTTCTCACCATAATCGTACCTACTTTATAATTTCATAAAATTTAATGTTTCAACAAAAATTTATTCCAGTTTCTGCCATCCATTTTTTCCTGTTTAGAAAAACCGTTCCATTTCCTGCTCCTGTTTTATGTTTCTTGCTCCGGTTAGGCAATGGTTTTATTTTAATTTGATTAAAAGAAACACAAGTAAACCAAATTTGGACCAGTTAGATGTATATCATTATCTTGATTTTAGGAAAAGTTTACAGGTATTTATTAGGATAGATTTGATTGACGTTAGATTAACAGAACATACAGACAGAAGAGCGGACGGATGGTTATACCAAGAGATCTGGTATTTTTGGTAGTTACCAATGTCGGCACAAACTCATAACACCCTGACAACAGATTGGTTGTTATAACAAAAAGTGGATCTAAATAAATAATTTGGGAACTTTTGGAAATAACCTTAATAATTTCACTCTGGCCATGTGGGTCAACTACATGTCGTTAAGTATAAAAGTTGGCTAAAATAAAAACGAAATAAAGTCATAAAATTGAAAATAGTATCAGTAAAACAAATGAAGCATATTTATAAAATTATTTCTTTGAAATGTAGTTTATACCATAAAGTACATGATGCAATTTACTTTCGAAATTATAACTTGTTTCTCATAACGACATATTGCCATTCTACCTTATGACACTTTAATTGTCAATTCCTGTTGTAACTTTTTACTTCTTTCATGGCATGCGAAAGAACGTGTAGCTGGTTTTTATTTTTCTACGAAATTTTTATTGAAATATTACAGGTGTGTGTGTTTTTTTTTTTTTTTGCAAACGAAGTTTTAGAATTGGTTCCTAAAGAAGAATGCCGGATTTACAATATTTAATAAGATACTTTTCAATAATAATATTCATTTCTTGAAAGCTCTGTGGAATAATTTGTTGTCCGACTTGAATTTATGTTGTGTTAAAAACGCTCCTGACTCTCGTAATATATTTCTGTATTATTCGTATATGGACTTAACTATTTCCTTATTGGTGCATTGATTTTAAGTCTGCAGCACGTAGCACTCATATTGCTGATGATGTATATTAAATTCTGATTGTGTTTTTCTTTATATTTTTGAAAAAAAAAAAAAAATATATATATATATATATATATGAATATATGTACATATATACGAAAATGCTGACAATATGACAATAGCTTACAATTGAAGTTAAAACATTCAGTTGATTATATATATATTGTAGTTTTCTCTTAATATAAATAGGGCAAATAGAGATACACTTGATCCCCGAAAAGCTCAAAAAGAAAATGTTGCGAACTGTGCCACATTTTGTATTTTTTTTTTTTTTTGAGGATTTGACTTTAATGAAATAGATGAGTTTTAATTTCTGTTATGTATATAAATAGAAAATTTATCTGAAGTGGATCAAGTATCAAGATATTAAAGTCATATGATTATGTATTTTAAACCTGCATCCAGAGAATATAGCATTAGTTCTATAATAAACTGCGTAGATTAAATTTTCTTCTAATTCTGGTCACATGTTTATTTATTTATTTATTTATTTGAATATAACTTCTGGCAAAACAAACCACCTGACTCAGAATAAATAAACTGATAAATAAACTGATTCCACATAAGATGATACTTTTATTATTATTATTTATTTATTCGTCTACAGAATATTTTTTCCTAAAGACTACTCAGATCTAATAATAATAAGTTTTATAACTAAATATATTATAATATATTATAATATATATTATAATATATATTATAATATATTTAATATATTTTATAACTAAATATAATATAATAAATTTAACTTAAATTTATCTTTAGTTAGTTGGAAATCTATCTCAGAAGAAAGACTATTACATAATTTTTTGCACCTTGTAGTTGGATCATTTAAGGCATAGTTTGATCTATGAAGAGAATCTTCAAACATTCAGTGTATAAATTGTTGAAATGTATTGAATTCAATTAACTTGAACAACATTTTAGGCTTTGACAATTTTTTATTGCAAGTGTTTACACATATCATGTTCGGGTCATATTATGACTCCTTATAATTTTTGCAAAACTAATAATAAATATATAATATTATATGCCTATTTTTTCCAAATTTTCACCAGAGTTTGAAGTAAGATGTTATAAATTGCAACTGAGAATCAAATATCGGTATTTTTTGCAACATACCATTCGTAATTATTATGCCGTTATAATTGAAAAGTAATCAAAGCATACTTCATAATTTTGATTTTGTTGCCAATGCATGCATTTACAGTTATAACGATTGTGTTCAGTAACAACGACGCCAAATATTTTTAGTTATGTGCTAAATTTCATAGTGATAAATAACTATTGTAAAGTTAAGTTTATAGACGATAAAGTTTGATTTTGATAAAATATGGAATCTAGACATATGGCAAGTATATATAACCTAAATCTGTGTTTCTAAATTCATACTATGCATAAGATACAATTCTTTTTACATTTACTTGTCTATAACATAAGCACGAACAAATGACTGAGCATAAAATTGGAGCATTCTTGAGTGACCTTGAGATGAAGCAAGTGATGATGGTGATGCTAACTTTGAACCTGAGGAAGAGGAATATTCATCTTCGGAACAATCAGTATCCGGTGGGATGGAAGCCTTCAGTGCAATGACCGTAACTAATGGCACGGAATTTTTTGCTAAAGATCGGCTGATAAAGTGGACAACAATACCACCTTTGCAATGTCTAAATCGTGAAGGAAGTGAAAATATTCTTCAAACAAAGCCTGGTGTGACTTCTTATGTTATTCATCGTATTTCGCAAATTCGTGATACTTTTGATTTGTGTCTTACAGAAGCAGTGAAAAGGGATATAACTCACTTCAGCAATTTGCAAGGAAACGCTATTTTCGAAAGTTTTCAAGCTATAGATGATATTGAGTTCGATGCTTACCTGGGGATTCTTTTTCTTATTGGTATTTGTTTACACTAATCTTTTCTATTATATTTATATAATAGACATATTTTTATTTTAGGAGTTTACCGCTCATACGGTAAAAGTCTTAATTTCCTGTGGGATGAATTTCATGGACGTCCTTTTTTGAGAGAAATTATGTCTTTGGAGCGATTTAGCAATATTTCTCGTGTACTAGCTAGATTTGGCGATAGACAAAGAAGAAGATCCGAACAAAGAGGAGATAAACTTGCTCCTATTCGCAAATTTTATGAGCAATGGACTCAAAACTTGCAACTCCTTTACGTTCCAAATGTTAATATAACGGTGGACGAACAGCTTATTCCTTTCCGAGGTAGATGCCCTTTCAAAGTATACATGCCAAGTTAACCTGAGAAATATGGCATGAAAGCATGGATAGCAGCGGATTCTGAGACCGCGTTTTGTTTACAGTTCCAAATTTACTTGGGTAAAGTGGGAGACAATGCTAACGGAACCAAGGCGAACGGGTTGTTCTAGACTTAGTGTCTTCAAATGAAGAAATATGACTGCCGATAATTTTTTTACGAGTCATAATCTTGCATTAGAACTGCTAAAGCAAAAAATTACTATTGTTGGTACAGTGGCAAAAAACAAACGATTTTGGCGATTCATGCTACAGCACTGCAATTGCGTAAGCTTCCAATTTACTCAAGCAAATTTTTTTTTTCATGAAAAAGAAACTGTAGTTATGTATGTGCCGGAAAAATACAGAATGGTTTATTTGCTTAGCACTTTTCATTATAACAATAATATTTTGGAAGATCATCAAAAAAAAAAAAAATTCCGGAAATAATTAAATACTACAACTCGACAAAAGGCGGAGTCGACACAATGGACCAAATGGTCAGCACATATCCGTGCAAAAGAAAAACCAATCGGTGGCCAGTTGCCCTGTTTATACCCTATACCACTATGTGGTTTGGGTATAATGACTTTGTGCTGCTGTTTGTAACAACCAAAAATATTTGACCTAGACCCATCTTTAATTATACCGATCGAATCAGAATCACTTTCTGAGTTGATATAACAACGTCCGTCCGTCCGTCCGTCTGTGTGTCCATGTAAAGTTTGTAATCAAACTGCAGGTCGCAAATATGAATGTATTTTGATGAAATTTGGTACATAAGCTTTTATCGGCCATGGGATGAACGCTATTGAAATTGGTGACAATCGGTCCCTGTTCAGACCTAGCCCCCATACAAATTACCCATATGAAATCGACATAAATTGCCATAAGATCCAAATTGTCATATAGATCTTACTCAAATTGGGTTTGTATGCGTTCATTACATCCATTAATGAGTAGTCCAAAAATGATCCCTTTGACCCCATATAGAGCTGCTTCCCGATCTTCACTTAAATCTATTAAAAAACAAAAATATTGCACTGATTCTTCTCAAATTTTGTTTGTATATATTTTTGCAAAATACAAGAGACTTTACCAAACATGATCAGGATCGGTCCATTTTTGGACCAAGTCCCTATATAGATATAGCATCCGATATGAACTTTTTCATATCTGCAGCCAAAAAAATTAATAAAAATCCCACTCAAATTTGGTTTTTGCTTATTTTCTATGTCCAGTTAGTTGGGCCTAAGAGATAGGGTCTCTAAACGCATGGTATAGGGTATCGTATAGTCGGTCTAGACCTACTATAATCTTCTTACTTGTTTCTAATTTACTAGATATTTCTGCTCTCAACGCTTTTATAATATGGACCGAAATATATCCTGAATGGAAGAAAAATAAACTTCACAAAAGGCGCTTATTTTTAGAGCAACTCGGCGAAGCTTTGGCTCAAGAACATATCAAGAGGCGTAGTCGGATTCCTCGCGCAGAAGCCTCTGCATCATTAGTACGACGAATTTGAGGGGAGGACAGTGTATTACCATCTACGCATTCGCCTTCTCCAAAACGTCAATGCGCTAGTGAACGGAAAATGTGCAAATTTTGCCCGTCGAAGAAGGAAAAAAGCCTTTACTGAGTGCGTAACTTGCAAAAACGCCATCACACCGACACACAATAACTCTAACGACAACATATTGCAATGATCACAAGCCTTAAAAAAAATGTTTGAACTATACAAATTTAAATTTGTTCAAAATAAAACAAGTAAGAAAATTATAGTCGGTCTAGACCGACTATACGATACCCTATACCATGCGTTTAGAGACCCTATCTCTTAGTCCCAACTACTGGACATAGAAAATAAGCAAAAACCAAATTTGAGTGGGATTTTTATTAATTTTTTTTGGCTGCAGATATGAAAAAGTTCATATCGGATGCTATATCTATATAGGGACTTGGTCCAAAAATGGACCGATCCTGATCATGTTTGGTATAGTCTCTTGTATTTTGCAAAAATATATACAAACAAAATTTGAGAAGAATCAGTGCAATATTTTTGTTTTTTAATAGATTTAAGTGATGATCGGGAAGCAGCTCTATATGGGGTCAAAGGGATCATTTTTGGACTACTCATTAATGGATGTTATGAACGCATACAAACCCAATTTGAGTAAGATGGATATGACAATTTGGATCTTATGGCAATTTATATCGATTTCATATCGGTAATTTGTATGGGGGCTAGGTCTGAACATGGACCGATTCTCACCAATTTCAATAGCGTTCATCCCAGTTTGATTACAAGGTTTACATGGACACACAGACGGACGGACGAATGGACGGACGGACATCGTTAAATTGAATCAAATAGTGATTATGATTCGATCGGTATAATAAAAGATGAGTCTAGGTCAAATATTTTTGGTAGTTACAAACAGCAGCACAAAGTCATTATACCCAAACCACATAGTGGTATAAGGTATAAATATGGGGTCATAATATCACCCGAGCATAACGTGCGTATTTTTTTTCTAACATAGTAGCGCGGTTAAATCCCTTGGTGGCCGGTATAAATTAAATAGATCACAAATTTTCGAACAATTTATGTCCCCAGATAAAACATTATAAACAAACATTATAGAGGAATATGATCGACGATCACTTAGAGATTGCAATCCTAATGCCAATAATATTTTAAAATACTTCTAGTAAACCTGTTTTGAATACCTTCAATACAGTTTGAAGCCGTAATGTAATAAGGACTCCAAATAATTGAACAATATTCGAGTTTAGTACGAACCAATTACGTAGATAAGGATTCAAATGTAAAAGATCTCGAAAATCCTTAGAATTTCTATTTATGAATCCAAGTCTGCTATAAGCTTTAGAAAGAATAAAGTCAATACGATTAGAAAAAGTTAAATTTACATCAAATATAACACCCAAATCTTTTACCTCAATTTCACGATTAAGATTTTTACCTCTAATACTATAATTATATAAAATGGGATGAGAACAGCGAGTGTAAGAAGCAACACAACACTTTGTAGCATTAAGTGGGAGCTCATTTTCACTACACCAGTTCGATAATTTGATTAAGTCGTTCTGCAATTTCATGGAATCGACCGCATTTGATATTGTAGCAAATAGTTTCATATCATCCGCAAAAAACAAGCATTTTGAAAATTTAAAAACAGATGGAAGATCATTAACAAAGAGCACAAATAGCAGCGGTCCAATGTGTGTGCCCTACGGAATACCACAGTAAGCACTAATCTGAAGTTTCGAATAATAATTAGTGAAAGAGACTTTCAGTTTTCTTTGAATTAAAAAGTTTTTATAAAATAACTGTAGATTATGATGAAATCCAAATGCAGAAATTTTTTTAATTAAATATTATTACTTACTTTTGCAAAATCTGTATAAAAAATATCTGATTGAGATCTGAGTTCCATGGCATTTAATATGTGATGGGTGACCAAAGTTAAATTCGTAGTGGCAGATCTGCCAGGCATAAAACCATGTTGACAGGGTGAAATAAAATCCTTACATAGCTGAAAAGTTTTTCTTTGATAATTGAGTCCAAAATTTTGGCTAATGTACATTATTTTACAATTGGTCTATAGTTTGTAACTTGGCTACGATCACCCGATTTAAATATAGGAGCAACTGAACAGTATTTCCAACTATCCAAAAATTTACCTTGTTTATTATTTAATGGACATTGTTACAGGGGTTTGATCGGTTTATAGACAAATGATGTTGTAGTTATTGAAAATTAGTACATTTACAGACCTTAAAAAAAGGTTATAAATAGAATTTGCCAAATAGTTATTTCTTATTATTCTTTATTTGCGTTACTATATTCATAAATTGTGTATGGCAATTTTTAGTCATAACACCGATATTCACGAAAGATATTCGATATACTTATATAAACATACAAATGTGGTCACAGAACAACCCAGCCTGACATATAGATGGCGCAGTAGTTTAAAAAAAAAATACTTTGGGCTAATTCCATAGTGTCAGACATGACATTCTAAAATCTTTCTAATCCAATATTAAACAGTAAAGTTTTTCACTGTTCATACAAATATACAAAATTATGCAGACGGAGCTGAACAACATATTTACCATTAGAAAAAAATGAGAAACTATTATTGTTATTAATAATTGGGGGCAAAAAGTAGTCATAACAGACATCAATAACAACAAACAGACATAATTATAGGGCATGTTTGTAAAACACAGAAAAGCTATGAAGTTATTCGTATGACAAATAAGAAACAGTTGTTTATAGTAAATATAAGAGCTAGTTTATTTATAAAGCATATAAAAAACATGCATTCTAAAAATAAATTATAGTAAAAAGAAGTATTTTGTAATATGACAGACATGACACTGCTTTGTGTTTCAAAATTATTTAACTACACTTTTTCTTTCTTACTGGAAAAATTGGGTCTGTACAAATATTCAAAAATACATATAACATATAGCTATCAAATGTAATCAATCTCAGTTAATTTGGTAACATGGTAAGTATTTGTCACCGTTTTGTAATTCATTTAGGACCACAAAATAATGGGTGGCAGAGTTTAAAAGAGGCCGTACGAGCTGCCAAGACGAATAACGTAGTGGTCAACCAATTGAGGTGGCCACGTCAGAAACGGATAAAAAATCCACAAAATGGTATTGGATGATTGTAAGCTGAAAGTGCGTGAGCTAGTTGAAATGAAAGGCATTTTAAAAAGTTTAATAGATCGGATATTGACCAATAATTTGGAAAAAGGAAAGCTGTCCGCAAAATGGGTGCCGCGTTTGTCGCCTATCATGCGGGGGTCGTGGGTTCGATTCCCACCAGCTGCAAAAAAAAAATATAACTTATTGCATTGTTTAAGGAAATATGGAGAAAAAAGGCAACATTTGGCGAAAATGTAGTCTTGTTTCATCAAGAAAACGCATCAATTCACAGATCGCAGATCGAATTGCTTCATCACCCGCCTTTTTCGAAAAATTTAGATCCTCCGGATTATTTTCTATTTCCAAACCTGAAAAATGGCTTGGTGGTTAAAGATATGACAGCAATGAATAGTCTGCTATTGAGAGTCTGGCTATTTTAAGGAGCTAGACAGTTCTCACTCACTGAATATCCCTGGGAAAAGTGTATAGAGCTAATGTATAACTCAAATGTGGCATATGTACGCCGTAGAAGATATAAGTGACCTCACCACATATAACCATAATCGGAAATTATTGGATCTATAATATATAATAATCACATCTGATAAGAACTGTTACTTAATATATATTCCTTAATACCAAACAAATTTAGCTTTCTAACCAATTTAGTTAGGATATGAACATTTTTGGAATATCTCGGTATGTATATATACCCGATTTCCGTCTGCTCGTCTATATGTGTGTCCATATAAACCTTGTGATCAAACTAAAAGGTGGAAATATTAAATATATTTTGTTGAAATATTTTTTTGTTTTAGATATATATGTATAAGCGCCTTTTCTAAATATTGTCCCGATCGATCCATTTTTTGACATAGTCCCCATATAAGAATAGTTAGGTTTATACTTATTTTCTATATCCAAATGAGCAAGATTGGCCGATTAGGCTAATAGATACACCTGACATAGGGTATCGTAAGTCAAGTTAGACTGACCATAACTTTGGAAAATATATTTTTATTTCTGAGTTACCCGTGTAAAAAAAATAAGTCATTTAAAATGTATCAAGTGTCTAGTAAAAATTAATAACAATGGATTGTATACTTTTAAAATATTATTTATTTATATTAATTACAATACAAAGTAAGCTTGTATTCCAATTTGGGTCCAGGGATAAGCCGGGTGACAAGGACCATTTGGCTGATTTTTGCAGCGACAGACCAAAGCCTCTGGTGGGAATCGAACCCACGCCCCCCGTATGATAGGCAAGCACGCTACCTACTCACCTACCGGGGCGCTTTTTAAAATAAAATAAACATATTGTTTATTTAGGAAATATCAGAGAGTTGTTTGGATTATGATAATATGAACTGAGGGTTAAGTGTGCGAAATTTCCCCATTAAAGTTTTGTGGTAAATGCAGTTAAGATATTTTTCACAGAGCATAAAAAAAAATATATAAGTTATCTTTTCACTTTAACGCACATTCGTTAACTTTATAACAAAACTTAACGTTTCTCTTTCTTATGTAAATGTATACAATTCTCGGCTACGGCGTCACGGTGTTATTAAAGAAATTAAAATATTGGACCTGAAACACCGACTCATAAGAAACTAAAATTTTTGATAAACAAGAACCGAATGATGTACGCCTGCAACTATCGACTAAATATAGTAACACTAAGTTTACAGTTTTTCATTTCAGCCCATGATGTTGCCAACGGTGTCAACTGAAGACGAGAATCGTAAATTTTTTTGGCAATTTCTTTTTCCTTTTCAACAACAACAGTTTGTCAATAATGTTCATTCAAATTCATTTTTAGATTCTTTAAGATTGTTAGATTAAGTTTGTTATTTTATGGGCGATATTTTAAATATTTATTTAAAATAATTTTCCAGGATATGAAAGGATACAATTTTTAAAGGATATGATTGATGATAGTACTATATTCGAAAAGATTGCCAATCAAAAAACTAAAAAAACTGCTGAACTACTAGTACGATTTCAAAAAGTAACCTGATTTTAAAAACCTGTTTTTATTAAGGTTATTATTGTATATTTATAAAATATTTTTATTATCTTATTTTATAAAATATCTTAATTTATCTGGCAACCCTTGTATCATCGATTTTATGATATTATTGGATACCTTTCGAACTGCTGAAGGCTACTTTCCCTGAAAATGTTACACATTCGTAGTCACTTTGATTATTGCCCTACTGTCCCTTTTGTTTTAATTTTCATTCACTAAGTCTGGACAGTTTGTAGGATTCTCTTCTCGAAGCACTAAAAGCATGCTAAGGCCACTTTACTATTAATTAAATGAAGCTAGGTTGGCCCAATGGCTTTGGTCATTCGAAGGGCTTTAACCTGTTTTCCAAATATTATGTATAGTAAATTTCCGAGTTTGCTGTACCCATGGTTACAAAATACTGGCGCCCTTAACCATAGCTGCAGATAGGTTGAAATATAAATTTTCGAGGAAATTTGGACTGACTTAAACTTTATATTAGCTCGGGAGGAAGCCTGCGTGGCCTGATAGCATCGAAAATTCGGCTAAAACATTTGTCTCGTCGTCGTTTTCAAAAGAAAAAAAAAATATTTTCCCTATTTTCAATTCGCTTGCCATTTTTATACGAATATTGATAAAATTGATAAAATGTAATGAAGAATCGTTTCAAATGTAGTCGTTATTTTTCTACTGTTATGATATAATCAAAAAATTCTTACAAAAGCCACGGTTCTCCGGTTTCAGTTAAGACCAAAATAAAATTTAAATTAGTTTATTTTATAACAAGCGCCACAATTCATTCCAATTCAGTTAATGCTAAGGAGTGAGACCGAAAAATCTTAGCACATGTAAAATGTAACAATATAAAGTATTTAATTATATTAGAGCTTACAAAAAATGCTAACTTTTTATAGTTTTAGTCACTACTTATGAACTTATGGACATTTTCGGAAAACTCTTCCATTAGGGATTTTATGGTCATTTTTGTTACATTTTTCATCTCCGTGTAAAATCTTCTATAATTTGGGACATCTTTTTTGTGTTCTTCAGCTCCCTTTTCACAAGAGCCCAATAACTCTCCACCAGTCTAAGCTCCGAACAGTTTGGTGGTAGAAAAACCTAGAATTTTTCTTGTACCATTTAAGAGCTTTTTTTTTACCGTAGTGACGGATGCCAAATCAGGGCATTATGTTGTCTTATAGAAGACTCCGTAGGAAATTTTTGGAAATATAGCCTAGCTTTTGGTTTCTAAACATATTTTCGGCATTTCCTCGAGCATTAACAACATACAAATTTTGGTCCGGAACTTGTCAATAATCTGCCACAAGACATATTTCGTCGTCCATTAAGCAGCAAGAATATTTCTTAATGAAACAGGATTTCAATTTCCCCATTCTGTTTTTGGGCCATCAATTTGTATAGCATTTCTTTCTGCTTTCCACCCTGCATTGGCTTTTACTGTTTACACCCGAGCACTGGGCTAACTGTATTGCTTTTCTACTAGATCCCGAGCCAGGTTTCCTATCAATGGTAAAATTTTCCTGATACTTGCAAGATTGCAAACATTTTGACGGTAGATCTTTGATTCATTCCCCAACTTTTTGTATGACTAAGTTGGATTTTTTGGAAAATATTTCATAATTTTCGCACGTACTTCTACTTCATCACTCATTTTTATCATACTAACAACAAATATCTTTGAAGACATTTTTCAAAGATAACTTGAACACAAAAGTTGAGAGGAAAAACTTGCGCTAAGATTTTTTCGATGTCACTCCTTTCTATTTATATTATAATACAATTCCAGCTGATGAATAGTAAATTATAGGCCAGCAGTATAATTTGATCAGTTTAGTCGATATAAATGATATAAAATGTGAACAATATTAATTTGCGTTAATTTTTTTTTTATAAAATGAATGCATTAATTTATAAAACCAAAGTGATAATAAATTATTCATTATGAAGATACATACATTTACATAAAAAAGAGATATAGGAAACTGACATACATACACTCTGCGAAATGTATTATTATTTGATTACAAACACAAAACACCGCTTACAGTCATAATGATGAAGCGATTAAAAGTTTTTTTTTTTTTTGCCCAAAAGTTTAGACAAAATATTAAATTAGGTAATTAAGAAAATTTTGTAAATAATAAAAATAGTTCCCAAGTTGTCGTAGTTGTAATAGATGATCAAATAGCTCATTATTCAGAATTAAAAAAATATATATAAATTATTATAAACTATGATCAGCTTAATTTCACACTAAGATTGTATTATTCTCGAATTTCGCCCAGTGTATATTGTAATTAGTTTGTACTGCATATATAGTAAATAAAGGTGCATTAAATGGCAACGAGTTATTTGAAACCACATAAATTTAATGCTTAACAAAGCAATAATGTAATCATTCATGTGTGTTTGTGTATATTTGTGTGTGGAGTGCATGTGTACGTGTGTTCCAATGAACAAATATAATTGTAATTGCAAATCTTTATGCAACTACTACATAATTATTTTATGTAAATATATACATATGTATGTGTATGGCAAGGAAGTTTGTGCGTGTATTTGAGCGTAATAGTCATAAGCATAATTGATAAGAGATTAAAATTACAATAATTCTACAGATTGCCGAAGATTTTAATTAGGATTCAACATCGAATATAATTTCAAATTTCAAAGTATTTATAAAAGCAGATACTATATTACCATCTACATACTTAAGGCATTTCGTGTATAATCTTCTATTTGCTACTCAAGGACATACTAATGTAAGCTTATTTAAAAGCAAATTATGTATCGATTAATAATAACAAATATATTATAAAGCTAAAGTCGTCTATAATGAAATTCTGATTAAAAACTTTTTTGTGTTTTATACAACTGTATTTTATTTTATTTAATTATATTTTTAATTTACAACTTGCTGGAGATTATGTAATTGGTCCTGTCAGCTGCCTCGGCATACTTTTTCTCGCAACTTTGAAAGAGAAATATGGAAAAAAAAAACTTTCAAAGGTGTAAACCAATTCCATAGTTCACTAAATAACTTTGCTTCCGAAACCGAGAAATAAAATTATTACGAGGGCGAGTCAATAAGTCTTTACAAAATCGTAAAAGGAACACTAAGAATTTAAAACAAAATAAGACTGCAAAAAATGTTAATTTTTAGGCAAATTCGTAGTAAATTTTTTTTTAACAATTGATTAGCTAAAACAATTTTTCTTATTTTGAAATATGGAAAAAATTAATTCATAAATACGTAAAGAAATCAAAGATGAGTCAAACGAAGTCCATGGTAAATCTGTAGTAGTATTTAGCATTTCAACAATTGGCTAAAAGAATTTAAACGTAAAAAGTTTTGAAACTCACTCTGGACACCCATTTATGGCAGTTACTACGAAAATCATAGAAAAAATTGATAGATAATTAACAGGCACGTTAAAGTGCGTCAATGATTTCCTTTTTGAAAGACAAATTGGGTATGAAAACGTTACCACAAAGGCGAGTGTCATGTTTGCTCACAATTAAGTATAAACACAGTCATGTAACTGATGTACCAGCTGGCGATCCACGTAAATTTTTACGATGATACATAACAGTTGATAAAACATGCCTGTCCCAGAACAACCCGACCTGACAAAGAAAACACAAAAAATTTGGGAAAAATGTTCTCTATAATCTCCTTTAAGCCTGATACACTTTTCGATATCCAGTTTGGAATAAGTACTTTATATTGTTGGCAAATATTATACCACTGAGACATTTTTTAAAGTTTGGAAATAGAAGATAATTCGAGAGAACCAATTCTGGCGAATAAGGTGAGTGATGAAGCAATTCGTACGTTAGTTCGTGGATTTCCGCCATTTTATTAGTGAATGTGTGAGTGGTGCACTGTTTTGATGAAACAACACTGTTTTTTTCACCAAATTGCGTCCTTTTTCCTTAATTTATTCACTGACGATAATCAGTAAATATTATTCCACTTCAATCATCAAAAAAAAAAAAAAAAAAACCAGTAAGAAAATTAAAGTCGGTCTAGACCGACTATATGATACCCTATACCATGCGTTTAGCACTATCTCATAGACCCAACTAACTGGACATAGAAAATAAGCATAAACCAAATTTGAGTGGGATTTTTATTAACTTGTTTGGCTGCAGATATGAAAAAGTTCATATCGGATGCTATATCTATATGGGGACTAGGCCCAAAAATGGACCGATCCTGACTATGTTTGATAAAGTCTCTTGTATTTGGCAAAACTATATACAAACAAAATTTGAGAAAAATCAGTGCAATATTTTTGTTTTTGATAGATTTAAGTGAAGATCGGGAAGCAGCTCTATATGGGGCCTATGACTAAGAGTTGTCCAAGAGGTATCATTTTTGGACTACACATTAGTGGATGTAATAAACGCATACAAACCCATTTTGAGTAAGATCTATATGACAATTTGGATCTTATGGCAATTTATGTCGATTTCATAGGGGTCATGTGTATGGGGGCCAGGTCTGAACATGGACCGATTCTCACCCATTTCAATAGCATTCATCCGATGGCCAATAAAAGGTTATGTACCTAATATCATCATAATATATTCATATATCCGACCTATAGTTTGATTATGTGGTTTACATAGACACACAGACGGACGGACGGATGGACGGACGGACATCGTTAAATCGAATCAGTTAGTGATTCTGATTCGATCGGTATAATAAAAGATGGGTCTAGGTCAAATATTTTTGGTAGTTACAAACAGCAGCACAAAGTCATTATACCCAAACCACATATTGGCATAGGGTATAAAAAAACAGCAGCCATAACATTTGCCTGCAAATGGAACTGTTTTTGCCTTTTCATTACACTATCTCCCATTTCGGTCCATTTTTGAACGGTTCCTTTGTCTTAAGTGTGAAAAGGGGACCCAGTGTTCGTCTTGACAGCTCGTACGGAGTTGTTTAATCCCTGCCGCTCAATACTTTATAATTGTAAATCAAGGAGCAGACTCTCCCGCAGAGTAGGTTCTAGCTCGGCTTTAATATTGGTTGGTCTGAGACCTTTCAAATGAAAGTATTGAATTACATAGCCGTGGCGAATTTATTCCATGTTTACAAATTCACTGAGATCGTTTACTTTTGATGGCTCCAAAAACTTCCGCCGTCATCTATACATCAGGTCGAGTTGTTCTGGAACCGTTCTCGTACACAAGAACTGAAACAACAGTCCATACGTTGTATTTGACTGGGTTAATCCGCCCCAAAGAAAGCAAAGAATGTGAAAACGCCTGGTAAGATTATGGACACAGTTTTTTGACTACTTGAAAAAAAGAAAATAATAACATTTGAATATTATTCTCCGAAAAAATCAAGAAAAGAGGCTGGCATTTAGCCCAGATCTTCGATCTTGGGCAGTTTCGATGGCAAAAATACACGAGTTGAGATTCGAATTGTTGCTTCCATCAACTTTTTCCTGTTTCCTAATTTGAAGAATAAGAATCACTTTCTAAATCGGTTTCATTATGACCATCCGTCCGCCGTTCTGGCCTACCCATGTAAACTTTGCACGGAGACTAAAAGTATTAACTATCGATAATAGAAATATCTGTGAAAAACGCTACATGTTCAGGCCTAGCCCCCATATATAACATATTTCTCCTATGGGACTGACCAATTTAAACCTAAAAACAACACCTATCGACAGTATATTATCACACATGAATCTGAAGCTATACCGTTAAAATTAGAGACTTACTGGAGTAAATTTGGACTTATAAGTTTTAATATGTTATCTTGGTTTCTTTTAAAAGAATAAAATGTTTTTTGTTGTTTTATTACATCATGCCAATAATGTCCTTTGAAAACTCGATCTTTGAATATTCTTTCAACTTTCCGATAACTATAATTATCATAAAAATCAAAAAGTGTGAGGTATAAATTTTAAGCTGACTTTTGTTATAAAAGAAAACCACAGAAAACCTCCTCCGATACAATATACTTACGCCAACGTTTTCTCCAATCATCGATACAGTCATAAGAGTCGATTTCCAGAATGTCCGTCAATTCGGGCGTCAATTAATTCCAAGTGATGTTCCCGGCATGGTATTTTGAGTTTATCGAATAGCGAATCAGAAGTATACGATAGTTACGGAACGCTATTAGTTCGAAATTGTGTTAAATGAAAAACCAGTACAGTGTAAGACTGGCCTCTTTTTGGGAATAGTTTGGCCCAATATCACTGTGAAACATTTTGGGTATCATTGTCTGGGGTTTAGAAATTCCAAGTTAGGGCGAAAGTACTAGGCTAGTATGATAAAACCTCTAAAAGGTTTGGCATTATCAACCCAAACTTTTTTACCCGTAACTGATTTTATTCTGGTAGTCAGAGAATTAATAGAGATTTGGGAACCAGCAAATTTTTCAAATAGTTTTGATTGATTCTTTTGAAATCTCAAAAGAATCAGCAGGACCATTAATTTTTAATTGACGCAAAAAATCTTTGATTTATTCATCGGTTGATGTTTTTCTCATTCGGAGTGAGGTTTTTCGCTTTCTCTTCTATCTTGGAACTATTTTTACCACTGTTTTTTTCGATATAGCCTGGTTACCGAAGGCCTCCTGCAACCTCTTTAACATTTCTGTAGCAGAAATTTTTTAACGGAAAAAGAATTTGATGAAATGTTTTTGTCCATGAAAAATCAGTCATGACAAGTTGCAACAGAAACGAGCGCCACTAAAATTTGTGTACAATACGTATAATCGGACGTGGATAATACGATGGTAAAAAAAACTCTACAGCAGCATATCTCTTATAGTTTGAATGTCGGTATGCGAATATTGAGAAAATTAAAAAAACATCGACTTCCTTTTCAATTCATTTGGACTACTTTTTGAATATAACATCAGTCGCCTCTATTGGCCATGGCAAAATGTACCCATGTACCCACGAGCATGTCGGCGATATTGCGATGATTTCCACACGGATGTTGGACTTGTGCTCGTCAGTGGCCTGAGGATTGTTGGGATACACTTAGCTTTTCAAATAATCCCACAAAAAGAAGTCCGAAGAGGTGAGAGCGGGATCGGGATCGGGATCAATATCCCTTTTTTTGATATCACACGTCCTAGGCATTTGTATATTGGTTGATTTGAGGTGTGGCATGGTGCACCAGCACGTTGAAATCAGTAACCGTCCAAACCTTTTTCATGCATTTTCGGGCAGATATAATAAGTCAACATGCACCGATATAATTTCCTACCGACAGTTTTGCCTTCTCTGAAGAAAAATGGCCCTATGACAATTTTGGCAAGGACCATATACAATGAGGTTGTGCAAAATGAAAATGGAACTGCTTAGCAAGAGAGGACAACAAGCATATAAACAAAACTGATGGTTCAGCAATAAAAAAATATTGATAAACGGTGTTCCATGGATCAGGCCAATGTAGAATGTTGCCGAAACATTTCATTCAACGATAATTTTATAATCGAACGATATTAACAATATGCACATTCTCTCTTTAATGCTCTCACAATGGTGCTCAGCAAGATACAAAATATATACACACACACACACACACATTTTTACGAAGCAAGAACAAAACGCACATACTTACATAAATACATATTGGTAGAGAGCATAAAACTTGCAAGAAATCAAGACGGTTAATTTTTCAACATTTTCATCTATTGAAGTTTATTTGACAAATTTCATAACATATTCTCTTTTTTTAAATGAAATTTGTCAAACATAATGCAATTAAAAATATATATAAATATAAATAAAGAAAACAAAATTTTTTTGAAATAACTTAACAAATTTGGGACCAAAAGATGATCAATGATCGGATTGATGGGGTTGTCGATATGTCCAATGATGATAGATCAAAGGAAGTATCAATGAAGACATTGGTTTTCATGCTAAGAGGGATTTTTAATAATTGGAAATATGTGATAAGCTACTAAGCAACCTTCGATTTGCCTAAAAGGACTCAACTGAAGGACTTGGTATTGGAGAACAAATTCAAAAAATGGCAGAAATCGAATTGAATGTTGCATTCATCGTTATGGATCACGGACAGACATTGCTTAATAAGTATCACCTGATACTCCTTACTTTAAAACTGTGGATAACAAGGAAGTATTTGTTATGAACGACTACTGTCACTTGCTGAAGTCAATTCGAAACATACCACCTTATCATGGCATTGCAACAAGGAATAGTACAGCAAGCACAGATATTTTAAGAGCTGTATTGTCTTCTAATGCGGATGCTGCCGAGACTTATAGCATGTTCAGATGGCAAGTGAATCACTTGATTCGCTCTCTGAATCACGATTGCGAAACTTTGTGTTCAGACGAGTGTTCTTGGTTCATTTTGACGTCTATATTTTTTGTGGAAATATTTGAAGACATTCTTCTACACTTTACGTTTCAATATTTAATTTTTTTCATTTCTATTTGAATACACGTAAATGTATGTAAATATATTTTTTTATTTGTTAAATGTTTCTATTGATTTTATTGCACACATTCATTTTTTGTTTTTTCTTTTTTTATATGTTTGTGGCAGCTAGTTCAAATAAACTAGCGATATTTTTTTTTTCAAAATTGGAGATGACAGTTCATTTTTCGTTGTTCGTAACTAAATTAAAATGAACCAAGTTGGTTCGCTCTCAAAATTTTGTATGGCGAATCATGTAGGTTCAATCATGATTTGGGTGCGAACCGCGAATGAGAGAGCGAACCTCGAATCTTGCTGTCCGTCTACAAAAACTAAATTGCTGCACAGAAATGGGAAAATGCATGCTAAATTATGTGAAAATGCCTATTAAGTCTATAGGAAATGCGTGCTAAATGGTAAAAATGCATGTCATGTGCATGTTTTTGTTTTCTCGAAAGATTTTTTTTATTTGCAGCTTTGAAAATCATTTTTCTTAATTACATTTAGCATGCAATTTCCCTACATTTAGCATGCAATTTTTTTTCATTTTGAACAGAAAAATTCCCATTTTTAGCATGCATTTTCCCATAAATTTGCCCAAATTTAGCAAACCTTTTTCCATTTTTGACATGCATTTTTACTATTTGGCATGCATTTCCTATAGACTTAACAGGCATTTTCCCATAATTTAGCATGCATTTTCCCACTTTTACCAAGCGCTTCCCTTAGTCCCAATGAAGAATTACTAAAAAACAAAAATGCCGGGTACTCCTTTCTTCGCTGACCAGTTCAATAAAATTGTTGATGTCCTAAATGCAAAAAGCTTTTTGGACAAAAAGCCAGACAGGAGGCCATATAGCAGGTATGAGAGCGAAAAAACTGAATACTTGGAGACATTTAGATTTGGCGATCAATAGAGAAACAAATGTATAAATGGGTTCATTTTTACATTATGTTATTTCCTCGATTTAAGCCGACATTTGTTCAGAAAATATGACGAAATAAATTTTCTTGTGTTTGGGAAATTTAACCAGGATGCGCTAGAAAATTTGCTCTTTCAAATACGTTCGAAGGGTGGTTCAAACGATCACCCTTTGATCAATGAACTACAATACATTCTAGCACGTCTCATTTCTATGAAACGTTCAAATATAACTCAGCAATTCAAAATTGTGAGGAAGATGAGAACATTATGCTGGAATGGACGAAAGCAAACGAAGAATCAAAGGACTTATCTGATCAACACCCAATATTAAGAAACAATCTTAATATCCAGATATCCACGAAAGATGCGGTCGTGAAGAAAATCGAATGCGAAAAATATTTAGATATGGCTAAAGGACCAGCAGGATCAGTGCCAACCTTCGTACAGGACAAGCCTTATAATGAGGAGACGCCTATCTTCCCCGAGAAGTATCACATAATAAACTTAAGGCGGCTAATAATTACTATAATCGGACAGAATATGGCTACATCGGAGTCCTCTGCATGGTACGATGGTAAGGATCCATGCTACTACATCGAAGAGCGCTTTTGGATTTTGATATAACTGTTTTGTTGTATAAGTTGATAGCCTTATTTTCAAAAGTAGACACCGGTTGGTGAAAGATAGGAAATTGAAAAAATTAACAACCTAAAATAAGTAAAATTTAATAATAAAAATAAAATTTATTAATTAATAATAAGAAGTGAACTTAACGACAATAACATAAATTTTTTTTTTTAAATACTTACTATTTGTTAATAAAATTTAATTTTTTTTTATTTATTAATCTGTATATTTTTTATTGGTATATTTTTTAACGACAATGACATAAATTTTTAATGTTAGATACTGTATAAAAATTATTAAATCAAATTCAAAAGGCCCTTCTGAGGGCCACCAAATGAATTCAAAAAGAGATTTATTTCTTGCTGTTTTTTACAAATATTTTTTTTTTAAAGATAATAACATAAATTTGTATGCTAATTATTTATTTTGCATACAATTCATTTATTTATTAATCAGCTTTTTTGTACAAGCAAGCAGTGAGTGAAGGCAATTATTAGTATGAATGAGTTTCAATATGTGTGTTGTGTGTGCATAACATAAATTTCAAATATCGTAAATTTTTGGTCGTAACTTTGTGAGCAAAAAATATAACTGTATTTATGGAACAAGATTTTGTTCCAGCAACATGCTCCTCATTTTCAAATTTGAGGTGCATGTATATACGCTTGTTGTCCTCTTTTGCATTGTCAGTTTTCATGCAGTTTCCTTGGCAGTATATGGTAAAAATTATACTAAATGGGCATTTCGTTTTAGATCGACCCTTTTTGAACTATTCTTTTTTAGCCTTTCTATCTTGAGGAGAATAAGTTGCCCGTCCGCCAATGTGAGACATTTCTTACTGTAGAAGGAATAGAGTTTAAATGACATGGATTTTGAAATGCAGATTTCTTAAATCAAATACAATGCAAAAACCTGCTCCTAAAATAACAAACAATTTGTCTGTCGCATTAATTAGGAAATTTTAAAAATTATAAATTTTTAAATACATTTGGGTTCTGCTACTTAAAGAAAAAAGCTATCTTATCTCTATAGGGTCAATAACTACAAGTTAATTGAAATACATGTAATTATTCTAATTAACATTTGTTTTTCATTTGAAAACCCTGCAATGTTCATAGTGATTTATATGACCATATTTTCCATAAAAAAGTTTATATTTTTTGTAAGCTGAACTAAAGTTTTGTTTGAGTTATGAGAGCTAGATAACAGCTAACTTCCAAAATTATTAAATTTAATTTCATTTATAATGCAAGGTACTTAGAATAATCTTTGCAAGTTATACAGACCACTGTAAATCAACTGATATACATAAAATATAATTTAAGTCTATTTATTTTAAAATTATTCATGTGAAATTCGGTTGATTTGGTTTTTGTTTAGATTTCAAATAAGGAAATTTAAATACATTTCCAATAGTGTCTGTGTGTGTCGTATGTGAAGTACATACGTATGTATTTCCGGATCAAATCCTAGATGTATAAAATCAGAACAATCATAACAAGTCATTCATGTGTACATGTTGTTGACAGAACCTTCAAACAATTAATACATTTCATTAATTTTTATTTATTTATTATTACTATTTTTTTTTGTTGATTTGTTAACAAAACAAACCGAAATAGTTTGTTAAATAATTTAACCCATAAAAACAAAGTTTTTATTAAAACTCCTTCTTTCCTTTTGCATATGAATTTTGAATCTATCTGTGACTGTGCGTGGCTATGCATGACTATGCGTAACTATGCGTCACTAATTCAAAGTTAATCTCTTTTTCACAGCAAGTGTATGGACCAAGTTTCAGGTAGATCGGAAGAGGGGAAATGACATTTAGATCACTCCGTAACTGTGCATCACTATGCGTGACTATGTGTGACTGTGCGTGACTATCCCAAAATTAATCTGTAGTCACAACAAGACTATCGGACTAGTTTCAGATCAATAGGATAAGTGGGAACGGGGTTGCCCCACGACAGACAGACAGACAGACAGAGAGTGTGAGTTAAAAGAGAGAGTTCAGAAAGAAAATGAAATATTTTTTTCCAAATTTCAATTCACATTAGCAAATAAATTCTTTTAAAAAACTGGCTTATATATATTCTGCATACATGATATACAATATAGTATACATAGAACACAAAGGTAGTAAGATATTGTTTAATTGGATAGCACACATACCAACACACACCTATGTTACACACCCATTTATAGAAAATGCATATAATTTGGATACATCCACCCATTTTAGGAAAAATGTAACTAAGGAATGTATTTTATGCTACACAAATATTCAAAATAATAATAATAATATTTGTAGTTTAATTGTGTTTCATAAGAAAGATTTACTCAACCATAATGGAGCAGAAGCAGCATTAATTAAATTTATTTTTCATCTTTATTATATTTACCAGCACATTTTGTGGATTTCATATTGTTTTAGCCAAACAAACTAAATATTTGTTTTAGAAATATTTCAAATATATCAGAAGTAAACTACATAATTCATTTTATATGAAATTTCAAAAACATTAAATAATTCAAATTGAACTTTAATAATAATATTTAATTTTTTAAAAATGTGTATTATCGTATTTTTTTTTAAATTGACTGCTTTTATTTTATTTGCAACAAATCTTATTAAACGAAACCGAAACAAGTAAGAGTGTGAAATTCCGCTATGCCGAATCTTTGATACAAATGTAAATAAAATATTTGAAAATGTAAACAATTTGATCAACTTATTACTACAACAAATACTCTGAATTTTCAGCATTTACGTTTAACAATTTTAAAGTCAATAAAAAATAGTCAACAAAATATATTTTTTAATTTTGGATCTTTTTCGGAATACTTGTCCATGTCTTATATTTTAAAAGTACTAGCGTTAGTCAGTTTTATTTTTCAGATCAGATTACATCAGCTTGTCATTCCGTTTGTAACGCATCAATAAAAGAATTTGCGTCTATGTATGTGTTTCATGCAAAAGATTTCTTACTTTTGTCGAATTGTGGGGATTTTTGCAAAAATTTTTTTTAACAACTTAATATTATATATATATCAATTTTAAACTTTAAAATTAAAAATATATATCTTTTTTAATTCTGGTAATAACTCTATAATATGGAGAAAGTACATATGTGGCTTCTTTAATAACAATGAAAAGTAAAAACAAGTACGAAAATTAAAGTCGGTCTAGACCGACCATATGATACCCTATACCATGGTTTAGAGACCCTATCTTTGGATCCAACTATTTCGATATAGAAAATAAGCATAAACCAAATTTGAGTGGCATTGTTATTAATTATACCCTATATCACTATGGGGTTTGGGTATAATGACTTTGTGCTGCTGTTTGTAACAACCAAAAATATTTGACCTACACCCATCTTTAATTATACTGATCGAAACAGAATCATTATCTGATTCAATTTAACGATGTCCGTCCGTCCGTCTGTCCGTCCGTCCGTCCGTCTGTCCGTCCGTCCGTCCGTCCGTCTGTGTGTCCATGTAAAGCTTGTAATAAAACTGCAGGTCGCAAATATAAATATATTTAGATGAAATTTGGCATTTAATCTTTAATTGGCCATGGGATGAACGCTATTGAAATTGGTGAGAATAGGTCCATGTTCAGACCTAGCGCCATACAAATGACCCCAATGAAATCAACATATATTGCCATAAGATCCAAATTATCATACAAATCTTAGTCAAATTGGGTTTGCATGTATATATTACATCCATTAATGAGTAGTCCAAAACTGACCCTATTGGACAACTATTAGTCATAGGCCCCATATAGAGCTGCTTCCCGATCTTCACTTAAATCTATCAAAAAAAAAGTAAGAAAATTATAGTCGGTCTAGACCGACTATACGATACCCTATACCATGCGTTTAGAAACCCTATCTCTTAGGCCCAACTGGACATTGAAAATAAGCAAAAACCAAATTTGAGTGGAATTTTTATACCCTATACCACTATGCGGTTTGGGTATAATGACTTTGTGCTGCTGTTTGTAACAACCAAAAATATTTGACCTACACCCATCTTTAATTATACCGATCGAATCAGAATCACTTTCTGATTCGATTTAACGATGTCCGTCCGTCCGTCCGTCCGTCCGTCCGTCCGTCTGTGTGTCCATGTAAAGCTTGTAATCAAACTGCAGGTCGCAACAATGAATATATTTTGATAAAATTTGGTATATAAGCTTTTATCAGCCATGGGATGAACGCTGTTGAAATTGGTGGGAATCGGTCCATGTTCAGACCTAGCCCCATACAAATGACCCCTATGAAATCAACATATATTGCCATAAGATCCAAATTACCATACAAATCTTAGTAAAATTGGGTTCGTATGTACATATATATTACATCCATTAATCAGTAGTCCAAAAATGATCCCTATTGGACTACTCTTAGTCATAGGCCCTATATAGAGCTCCTTCCCGATCTTCACCTAAATCTGACAAAAAAACAAAAATATTGCACTGATTCTTCTCAAATTTTGTTTGTTTATATATTTGCAAAATACAAGAGACTTTACCAAACATGGTCAGGATCGCTCCATTTTTGGGCCTAGTCCCCATATAGATATAGCATCCGATATGAACTTTTTTATATTGCAGCCGAAAAAATTAATAAAAATCCCACTCAAATTTGGTTTATGCTTATTTTCTATATCCAGTTAGTTGGGCCTGAGAGATAGGGTCTCTAATCGCATGGTATAGGGTATCGTATAGTCGGTCTAGACCGACTATAATTTTCTTACTTGTTATTAATTTTTTTGGCTGCTGATATGAAAAAGTTCATATCGGATGCTATATCTATAAAAGGACTAGGTCCAAAAATGGACCGATACTGATCATGTTTGGTAAAGTCTCTTGTATTTTGCCAAAATATGTACAAACAAAATTTGAGAAGAATCAGTGCAATAGTTTTGTTATACCCTATATCACTATGTGGTTTGGGTATAATGACTTTGTGCTGCTGTTTGTAACAACCAAAAATATTTACTTGTTTTGTGCATCTTTTTAATACATAAGTACGCCATCTTTGTAGATCTCTTCGATTTTATTAACTAAGTTTGTAAATAAAAAGAACATTGATGTATATTAAATTTAAAAATAATTGATTTTATAAAAATGTCTGATTCATTTTTCGATTTCACATCAAAGAAATACAGAAAACAAAGGTTTCTCTCAAGTTAGTTGAGAGACGAGAAGCTAATGGGATGGAACAGGTCAAAGAAGACTACTTTAAATGCAGACGCAAGGCTTGGGAAAAAATATTAAATTGCGATAAATCAGATCTAAGTATACATGCTAATAACCAATGTTTTAAAAAAAATATCTTTTAAAACGAAGAACCAAAATTCTGTTAGCGTTATAAGATCCCATTTGCAAGCAATTTTATTTAATTGTGTAAATTTTAAATGCACATCTAGCCATATAAAAGATGAATTATACAGAATTGTAAACATTTTTTTTTAGAATATCTTTTGGTTTTTATGTTGTTTTTATGTAATTCTTATGGTATTCTTATCTTATTTTTTATGTTTTTTTTAGTTTTTATGTTATTGAAATTGAAAATTAAAAAAATTTTTTTTGTAAAATTTAAAAAAGTAGTGTAGGGAAAAATGTAGGGAGAAAAAAAGTGGGTGTAGGGAAAAAAAGGGACTTTTTTTTCATTAGCGTAGAGATTACTGAAAAAATCTCCTGGCATCACTGGTGCCTATTAAAAAACAATGTACGATTTCACAAGACAATGCGACATACATCCGCTTTGTTCAAATGCTTTCATAAGACTAAATGAAATTGTTGCTTTCTTTTAATCTTTGGTAAGTGTTTTCGTTTTTGTTCGGCTGTACACATATGTATCGTCGTTCGTAAATTATTGTGTTCTACATGTTTTTGTTTAAGTTTAGTTGCTAATTAAAAAAAAACTGAACCGATAAAATTGTTGCGACCTTCCTGCCAAGGAAATTACTATAGTTTGTGGTTTTTCTGCTTAAAGAAATGCATCTTTGAAAACGCCTTTAAGAGTAAGAACTATTAGAACTTATACATGGATTAATCAAAAAAAAAAAACATATAGAACACAATAATTTACGAACGACGATATAAGAAGCCCTGTTTGAGTTCGGCTTACTGGTGCAACTATGGATATATATGTGTGTAAACAAAAATATACGTTATCCAAGTCATCATTTTGTTTTAACAAAAATCACCTTACTGTGTTTTCTTCGAGCTCTTTTTATGACTAAAAACTGATTAATCACATGCGGTATTAGAAAAAGACTAAAAAATGATTTTTGCTTATGCTTAAAAAGTGATTTATAGAAAAATTACATTAAACACGACTCAAAAATAAGTCGAAACTCGGATAAAAAAGGCTCTCAAGAAGAGTCGTGAGTAAGGTAATATTTTCTCTCGACAAAAGAATATTTTGTGATCAGCAAAAAAAAACATTTATGACTGTTTTAATAGCACAGAGGAGTCAAAAAAGACTCCACATGATCATTTATTGCATAAAATGCTTACTGGGATTTTATTCACTATCTGAAGAAACAGGTTTTTTAAGTAAAACAAATCTGCACACAATTTCAATTCTGTTTCGTTCACAATGATACGATCACTTTTATTACTAGCTAGCAGTAAAAAAAGAAAATAGTATTATAATAGAGCGTAATGATGAATTGTACTTCTCAATTAGTTTATTTTTAATGTACCATAAGATGTTCGGTTTGTGCTAAGAAAAGTATGAATACATGATTCCCAGGGCGAGGCTTGATCATTGCACTTTGATTGAGTTGAGCTCCGCGACTATTCCTGATGTGGATAGCTCGTGCCTACAATTTTTGGTAGTTGGGAATGGCGTTTGTGCAAAGAAAAGCATGAACACATGTTTCCCAGGGCGAGGCTTGATCATTGCATTTTGATTGAGCTTAGCTCCGCGATTATTCCTAATGTGAATAACTCGTGCATAAAATTCTCGTTAGTCCGGGAATGGCGTTTACCTGCACCAGACATTAAATAGTAAATTTTTAAATATGTATTATAATTGAATATTAAATTTTTTTTCGAAATTTTTCCGAGTTTTAGCTTTTTTTGGCATCTTACAAAAAAAAATTTTTTTAACACCAATTTTTTACAGGGTAGATATTTTATGGTTCCACTACTACTTTTGAATCCTAATATGAACTAAAAATAGAACCCTTAAAATCATACTATTTTTTGCAACCCTAAAAATTGCAGTATTTTGCATAAATAAAATAATTTATATTTATATTATTTTTAATATTCGCTTATTATGGATATACATATACAGAATATATGAATGTTATTTATAGTATTTTGATATTTGCAACAGTAGTATGTATCAATTTGTAACATTTTGTGATGTTATAAAAATCGCAGATATTCATATTGATTTTATATAGTTTCTTTTATTAATTAACTAACTTCAATATTACACCATATTGGTGAATTTTTATATTACTACCACAACGACCATAAAAACAACAAGTACAGCTATGACAAAATACAAAATTTAGAATAACAATAGAGGAAAACATCATATTTGTTTACCTTTTCAGTGATTTCTCGGCACCTATGAAACCTATTGTCACAACTTGAAAAACGGAAGCCTTCTCATGATATTCTCACTAACAAAAAGCACACTATCTGTCCTATTGAGAACGTTATCGCGACAAGAACAACATAGGCAAATCATATTTTTCCAAGACTTTTTTTACTCCTTCGTTCAATTCTCGGGACCAGATGACCCGATTTGGACGATTTTAAACAGCATGTCAGTGAATCATGTTCACGATGTCAGCGAATCATTTTTTATGCTAACGAGCAACCTAGTTGCCCGATTTAAGCCGTCATCGTGATTTCCACAGACGGACATTCGGACAGACGGACAGGCGGACATCGCTATATCAACTCCGCTTGTTATAAGGATCACAAAAATATATATTTTGTGGGGTCCAGTTTTTTTTCTAATTATTACAAACGGAATGACAAACTTATATATACCCTCTTAAAGTTAATTTGTATTTCTGTTAAAATATAATCGAAATTGGTCCATATCTTTGAAAATTATGTGAGACCAAATAAATTAAGCAATTCGGGATCAAAAACTTAGAATCGAGAAAAATTGGCATACGCGGAATTCTACACCTAATACTTTCTTGCTTCTTCATTAGACTTACTTGGATTGAATAAATGAAACAACAATATGGACACTTATTAATTTTTTTGTGTAAACAAAAACACAATATTCTCGAAAAAAAATTAAGTAAAAAAAATACAAAAAAGAAAAACTAAACGTAAAACCTCTTCTCATATAACTGGCCCCGGTTTCATTATTTTTATTGCAAATATTGATATCAAAAAGAATTTTTTTTTTTTTTTTTGAAATATTGACGTTTGGAGATTTTTAATAATAATGATATGCACCTCGTAAGCTATAAAAATATTTGGACTGTTCTCCAAAAAAAAAGAGAAATTATTGCAGATGAAGCCAATTTTTTGTTTTTCAGCTACGGCTCCATCTCCGGACTATCGAAAATGTACAGCACCATGGCTGCTTCCAGGTTAAGCTCCGGCTCTCCTTTCATGATTCCACGGCCACATTTTAAATCATAATACCATTGAATACGGAGGTGTTGATTCTTCGCATTGTCATTAATCCATTCTTTGGCTTGGACATCAAAAAACCATAAAAACACGAAAACTTGGTATGGTATACTAGCACTAGAGCTGAAACAGTGCTTCTCGACGCTATCGAGCCTATTGGCCAAACTTTTCAGCTCTTCGTACCGTACTGGAGTTTTTCCGTCTTGTTGAAGGTTGCCAATATTCCTAAAAAGGTTAAAGCTAACAACCCTGTAGATTTCTACCCAATTACCACGCTCAAAGAAGATGATTAGTCACCATCTTGTCAGCTATTTAGAGGTAAATTCACTTCTTAATAATCGATACTATAGCTGCCGTAGAAGTCGTTCTATGAGAGATCTGTTAGCATTTCTTTCTCAACGCTGGGCCGATCCGTTCACAATTTTGTTTAAAGTAAGATTGCATTAATATTAGAGCTTATTGCATTTGTGGTCGGCATTAACTACTCTTGATTTATATAGAGTTTTCTCAGAGACCGCACAATACGTGTTGCTATTGATGGCGTCTTATCCAATGAGTATCAGCTTATTTAAGATGTACCTTAAGGTTCTGTTCTTTCTCCTTCTCTTCAAATCTTCCAGTCGACCTAACATCTCGCAGATGACAGCAATATTTGTCATCCATTTGCCCTCAATTTTAGGCCAAGCCGTTTTGAGGTTGCGGGGCAAATGGCAAGCAATGACCTGTTAGAATATCCAAGTGGGCTAAAGCGAATTGGTTGCTTATCCATAGTGCCGTGGACCCAACAATGTAATCTGTGTATACGGGTGGTATGGATATTGTTTTCAAGTGTTGAAAGAAGCACTCTTTGGTTTTATAAAGCTGTGCAAATATTACTTTACTCATTCTAATCTCCTTAAAATCTATAATGCTTACATTTCACCGAAAATGGAACACAACTCTCATATGTGGGTAGGAGCTTCAAAGTCAATTTTGGAGCTACTGGACCGTATACAAAAAATTTCGTTGATGATTGATAATGACAGTAGGGTATCCAACTCCATTGACTCGTTGGAACATCGTCGGACTGTTGGCTGTGCCCGAGATTCAGTTGGCTTTACCCGCTTCGCTAGTACATTGCAACCGTTTCAGTCTATTGACCGCACAATGCATTATAAAAAAAAAATCATTTATCAGTCGAACTAGCCGTATGTGGAATAGATTCTCTACTCAAGTATTTCCTGACAGTTACAATCTAATAAAATTTGAGTCAAATATCTAGAAACACTACTCACTCTTTTCTACTTCTCATATTCAATTTTCCTGAGATCAACACAATGCATGAGACTATTTTCTCATACTTCAAAAGCAGCTTCATTTTAATAACGGTAAATGTTTTCCTAATGAACGAATTGTCACAACATTTTTCCGGATACTAATTAGAATCGTCATTACTGTATAAATTTAGTAAACATCTTGTTATTAATCCAGCCATTTGTATGCAAGGCCACGAACTTTTCACCTCATTTAGTATTATATACTATGCTGAACTATAGGGAAATCTTTGTATCGATTTGTTTGTATGAGCTTTGTTCTAGTTTCTGACTATCACACATAAACAATATTTTAGTTATGACATGCGGTTAAAGTGAATAATATATTTTCTTAATTCTTAAAAGAATATTTTTTTTTTTTAAGAAAAACTGAACAATTTTCTTATCGTTAACTTTCAAACATGATTGCCTTCATAGCAGAGCAAAGCAGAATAAATCATTTTTTTTCTTATTCTATGGAAGAAACTTATATTTTGCATATAAATTGTAGTGAATGTCTTTAAACGAACAGTGACGCACAGTGGCGTCATTTGAGTTTTTCCGTTGCAAAAATCTATAAAATAACTATTTGAACAAAGTGCTACACCTTTTAGATGCTTACTTATGGGTTATCAAAGTTGAAATTTGTTAACGGCGTGAAATAGATCATGTTGATGTTAACTAAAGAACATGATTTTTAACAATTTTATATTTTTTATGTTCCTTTTTCAAGTTTTTAATATCTTAAAATTTTTATCCCTTAATGAAAATAAAAAAAATTTTTTTTAAATAGTTAAAAAATAGACAGTTGGTAAATAGTGATTTACCGTTAGAAGCAAAAAGCAGACAGTAATTTTTTTTTCTATAATAGTGAATAATAACACAAGGGAACAAAATTGAACTTTTTTTGTGTTGATTTGAAATTTATAGCAAATTTTTACTAATTTGAGGTCGCTGATTTCAAATCTGCACTTGGTTTTTTTCTATCAGCTCGACTTTTCGAGATATACTGTTATGTTCAAAATTAAGGCACTTCCGCTACATATATTGGAATAACTTGAAAACGGTTCAGCATATTAAATTAAAAAAAAAACCGAAACTCGCAAACAATATTCTCTTAAAGCCGTGCTTATTTTGTTTTTAAATTTTCCAAGTAGTTTTAGAGATATCGTTCAAGTTTTGAAAAAAAAATTAAAATTTTTTAAAAAAAAACATTTTTTTTGTTCTTTAAAAATTCCTAAAAAATAAAAATGATACAAAAATCACAGTTTTGGTCTACAAACAGTTAGTTAAATATATTTCGAATATAATGAGCTTTATTTCATTGCAATCGGTGCACAACTTTTGATTTTGTTTACGATTTACTGAATTGATATAAATCGCGATTTCCATACAAAAATAACATTTTCTAATGTGTAAGTGTTTGTATGTAATAAGTTAGTTTTTTATGATTCTAAGAATTAAAAAAATTAAGTAATAAAAAAAGATTATTTCATTTTTATGGTCAGCTATACTTTTTAATTTAACACAAAAAGAGAATTTTAAAGAAAAATAAGAAATTTTAATACACAAATATTACAATGTAATTACAACTCATCGAAAAATTTTCTTTTATAAGATTTTCTTAAATAACCTTGTTTAGAGGGATTTGTTTTAATGCTCCAGCAATAGTCCGCCATCATATGCTTATCCCAGTGACCCTGGTACCGCTCCTCTATAGTGCGGATATCTTGATGGAAACGTTCACCTTGTTCTTCACTGAAGTCTCCAAGATTTTCAGGGAAACAATCCAAATGACTGTGTAGGTAGTCTTAATGCTCATATTACAACCAAGCTGCTTGAAATGTGACAACATGTTATCCACGTGGTCCGAGTAGTGCTCACCCTTTTTGTTTCCCAGGAAATTGCGCACTATCCAAACAAATTCATTCCAAGCATTTCTTTCAATATCTGTCATGGAATTACTAAAATTTTCATCATTGATTAATTTTTTGATTTGAGGGCCATCAAAAATGCCAGCTTTCAGTTTCTCCGAACTCAAATTGTTGAACTTTTTACACATTTACACATTTTAGGCTGCGTTTAGAAGAATCTATAAATAGTCGCCAGTCATTTGGATCATACTCCTCTAATCCCATCGCTGTTACTAAACCAGGAACATCTGAACAATAAACAAATTCATCGTCTTCGGAAAAGAATGGAAGTAAGTTTTTTTCTCTGTTACGGTAGTATGAAATTGTTGTTCCTTGGGTTAACAGATTTTTTTGCTTTAATCGAGAAGCAAGAATTTCAGATGCTTTTTTAGAAAGTCCAAGGTCTCTCACTAAATCACTAAGCTCCTCCTGATTAAATTGCTCGCGTTCAGAAGAAATATCTAAATGCAAGTCATCTGATCCAAATTCAGAAATTGGTGAAGGAACATTTTGTCGTAAGTCGTGGAAATTGTGTGTAGATGTAGATGGTTGTGGTTCTGAATCCTCACTAGAGTACAGGACTGGTTGGGTAATAGACAACACGTTAGGATAAATCCATTTAGACGTTTTATACTTGAAGTGGGTCCGTTGCTTGTTTGCCCATAACCTTAAATACTCTACACAGTTTTTACATACAGTATTAGGAATCCAGTACTTGTCACGGGTTTCCATGGTAAATCCGAAGTAGTCAAAATAAATTTTTTTAATAAAATCTGACACACTTTTTCTATTTTTTATAAACGTGTATTCGCCACATATGTTACAAAATTAGTTGGGATTGATTTTACAGGTGTTTCTTGACGTAGCCATTGCACAATTTTGAAGTATATATCAAAGTAACACAATTTTCAATAAATAACACACGGGAACAAAATTTAACTTTTTTGTGTTGACTGATTAAATGTTCAATGTAAAATGATTTATATTTTTTGTCGTTATACTTTTCGCTTTCGTAAACACTTGTTGAATGAGAAAAATTGGTTGAATGAACCCATATAAATACTTAGTAGTTTTTTACTGAAGTACCAAAAAAAATTATATCCACAATTTTATTGACAGTCACTTATGAATGAACACATGTGTTCAGGGGAATTCCTTTAAAAAATCATCCGTTACCAACGGTAAACCACACATCAATAAAAACAAGTGGACTTTTCTTTTTTCTCTTTAATTGACTGTGAACTGACTAGGTGTCATAAAGGGACAATAAAATTTATAGGCGTTATGAGTTTGCTACCGCAACCATAAAAATGAAATAATCTTGTTTTATTACTTAATTTTTTTAATTCTTAGAATCATAAAAAACTAACTTATTACATACAAACACTTACACATTAGAAAATGTTATTTTTGTATGGAAATCGCGATTTATATCAATTCAGTAAATCGTGAACAAAATCAAAAGTTGTGCACCGATTGCAATGAAATAAAGCTCATTTTATTCGAAATATATTTAACTAACTGTTTGTAGACCAAAACTGTGATTTTTGTCCCATTTTTATTTTTAGGAATTTTTAAAGAACAAAAAAAATGTTTTTTTTTTAAAAATTTTAATTTTTTTTTCAAAACTTGAACGATATCTCTAAAACTACTTGGAAAATTTAAAAACAAAGTAAGCACGGCTTTAAGAGAATATTGTTTGCGAGTTTCGGATTTTTTTTTTTTTTAATATGGTGAACCGTTTTCAAGTTTTTCCAATATATGTAGCGGAAGTGCCTTAATTTTGAACATAACGGTATATCTCGAAAAGTCGAGCTGATAGAAAAAAACCAAGGGCAGATTTGGATTCAGCGTCCCAAATAACCTTAAAAACAATATTCAGTTCTTAATCAACAGAACCATTGTTCCCTTGTGTAATCTATATAATGAACAAATACATAAATCAATAGAAATAAAAGATTTTCCAACCTATTAACAAGAGCAATTTTAGTGACTACGTTATTCACAAACGGGGAGCTTTTTAATTTTTATTTTATTCACCCAACTAAAAAAATGGGTGAATTAACATCAATAATGGTAAAATTTATAGAGGAACGTACAAACAAAATATTTAAAGTGGATGTATTAATAGGAAAATTGCTGGTTTAATAGCAACTGGTAAAAAAAAGTGGACGTTATGTAAAAAGTATAAGCCAGTTTTTGAAGCACGTGAATCACAATGGTTAAAATCAAGTTTTAATTACTTGGAGCATGAAGATTGTGTAAGTAAATAAGTCTAATAATTGTGAAGAACTTTTGTTAATAATGGTTTTTGAAGGATGCTGGAACTAGTAATCAATCCAATAGAGGAAGGCCAACAATCTGTTTTAATGAGTGTTCAGAGAGAAGCAAACGAAGAAAAATTACTGAAATATGCAATCTATATGAGTCATCTCTAGTGCAGAAGGCTTCCCAGAAACTAAGTAAAATAAAGAGTAATGCAGTAGATACAAACATTCTATTAAATAATGGGACTTTAGCTATATTTATGGATTTGCAACTGACAAAAGCAAAATATAATAATTTAAGATCATACAATGAATTGTTGTTTGGAGCTAAATATTATCCATGTTATCCTGAAATTCTAAACAGAAAAAAGGACTGCTATCCAGAAGATATAAGCATTAATGAAAAGGGGGCTTCTATAAACCTTCAAGCGCTATTGGATCTTACTTCCAAAAGAATTTTTTTTTTATCAATTGAGGCTGATTTGAAAGATATAAGTGAAACAAAATTAGAGTAAATTGGAAAATGGGGCATGGATGGATCAACTGGTCAACAGATTTTTAATCAAAAGTGGGGAAATGAAGAAGAGCAAACAAATGTTGATGAAAAGGCTATATTTATGATAGCATTTGTTCCTCTTCAGTTAATTTCAGTAACAAGTAGCAAAATTATTTGGAAAAACGAGAAACCTGACCCTATTCGGTTTTGCAGGCCTATACAGTTTGAATTCATTAAAGAAAATAAGGAAATTGTGGAAAAAGAATATAAAAACATTACGGAACAAATAAAACAATTATTGCCTATCGAAATTGAATTTGAAGATTCTCGCAAACTTCTGATACAATATTCTCTCTTATGTACTATGGTTGATGGAAAAGTTATAAATATCCTTACACAACAGCCGTCAACCAGGTCTTGCAATATATTTATGTAATACAAATCCAAATAATATGAATAACCTATAATATGTTAAATCCTTGCAACCTATAGCAAACAACTACACGAACATTTTTTAAAAATTTTAAAATAGTTGCAAAAATATTAAACATTGACGTATATTTAGTAAAAAGGTTTGCATGTATAAAACAAGTACTGGCTTCGGGACACGAAATTAATAAAACAAAATTAGAAAACTTTTGTTATGAAACTGCTGAACTTTGTGTGAGCACTTATACATGGTACAACGTGCCTCCGACTGTTCACAAATTATTAATACATGGTGCAGATATTGTGGAACATATTGGAAATTAACAGAAGAAGCTTAAAAGGCTTCAAACAAAATTTTCAAATCGGCCGGACTCAATAACAGCAGAACATTATCAAGAAAATTGAACAATGAAGACGTCATTCTTTATTTACTTATATCGTCAGATTCATTAATTAGTAATATTAGAATAAAGAATGAAAACAAAGAACAAGAGATGTTCGAAGAAGCATTAGATCTTATTTCCTAAGATTAGACTAACAATTTAAAATACATATCTTTGTATCTACATAGTTATTTACTGTAGTATAAAATAAATAAAATTATAAAAAAAACATTTAATATGAGAGTTAATTTTAGAAATAAGGAATAAAGTGGAAAACGGTTATAAAGATCTTGAAATGATTGGAAAACTCGGATCTTTATAAACCTAGTAATTTTTATAACAATTTTAAAGGGAACAACTAAAATGGTCGTTATTTCCGTGAGTAGTGTTGTTGTAATCTGATTTTCGTAATTTTTTAGTTTATATGCAGAAAAAAAAATAAATTACGGATATTCGTATCTATCTTCAGAAATAAGACGATCTTGGCAAAACTTATATAGTTGGAAAGCTTATAAATATATTATTTTATATAATAACATAACATATTTATAAGAATTTCAAATGATTTGTTTATTTTATTTTAATACTTTATTGGCCAACCCCTATATACATCGTGCCGAAATTGGTATATGGTATAGCAAACAACTGCAACCATCAAGTATAACAACCATAGCAATTGTTTGCCATATATAGATGACGCTTAATGGTGCCTTTTTAAAAAATATACTTTTTTAAAAAAATTTACTCTTTCAAAAGAAAGTACTTTCTTTTTTATATAAAGAGAACTTCAAAAAAAATAAGTAATTTAAAAAGGGCACTATTTTAAAAATGAGTAGTTATTAAAAAAAAAACTATAAAAAATTAACTATTAGAAGATACTGTTTTATAAAAAATCAGAATACTTTTTTTAAGAAATTGTGATTTTTTCAAAAATGGGTATATTCTTATGAAGGGTACCTTTTTACAAAAAGGAGTATTTTTTTTTAATTTAAATTGCAAAAAAAAGAATTTGTTTAGAGAGTACTTTTTTAAAAAAGGAAACTTTTAAAAGAGGGGAATTTTTAGAAAAAAAAGTCAAGTTTTTTAAAAAGGGTGCTTTTATTCAAATATTACGATTTACGGTGTTGTCGGGTTGAGTGTTATTCCCTCCTGCACTGCGACCAAGTAGATATATTGTGCACCCTCTTTCAGATTCTTGTTCATTACAGCATTTAGGAACTTGTATGGCCGCCAATGCCAATGCTTTGTATGGCTCCTCCCTGATTTCAAATTCGCCAAAAAGTTTGTGCCTTAAATATGCAAAAGCTGGACACTTAGCCAGTATATGCTCTATGGTTTCATCATCCTCCAGGCAGTATCTGCACGTTTCATTTTCAGCCAAATGCATTTTGTATAGGATATAGTTGCACGCATAATGTCCTGTGAGTGCCCCACATAGGAGTCTTAGATTGGATATGTTCAATATTAGGGCATCTCTGCTCCTTTTTTCGCTTCGCTGCAAAAACTTTTTTAGTGTTGAAGTAATAATTGTCCATTCCAATACTCCACTGATTCGTCTTTAATCCGTCTGTCGATTTTCTCAGTTATGTCTTTTCTGGCGAATCTGAATTGAGGATTTGGACCAATTAATGGTCTTTCCGCTCCCCGTCTTGTCTGTTCATCGGCATTCTAATTTCCTTCCTACCCTTTGTAACCTGGTACCCATATAAGCGTCACTTTATTAAGTTCAGCCAGTTTATTTAGGGCTCTATGGCTTTCGAGTATGTATTTATGGTGGTATACCGTTTTGTCCAGTGCTTTTAGAACAGCCTGGCTATCTGACATTAAATTTATCTTCGTCCTTGTCAGGGTTCTTCCTAATAGTTTAGCAGTAGCAGCATTTAGTGCGTATAGTTCCGCTGTATATATTGTGAATTCATTACATAGGGGGAAATGAAGTTTGCATCGTGGTCCGTAAAACCCCGCTCCTACTCCTTCTGTTGTGTTGGATCCGTCAGTGTACTACTTCTGGGCATCTTCATGTAGCCATGTATGGTTAGACTCCCACTCGAATCTGCTCGGGATATGAACACTGCAGTTCTTTTTAAGTTCCAAAACCGGACCTATCTGATCACTACATAAAGTCATATCTTTGATGCTTTTCGCTTTATCAAGGATCTTCAGGTGTCCTATATGGTGTCCTATATGGTGTCAGGTATCTGCCATCCTTAAAAGCTTCTCCTTGGATCGTTATTTGCAGCTGAGTGAGGCTTAGGATAACCTCCGTAGCTGCCGTAGGAGTTGTTCTCATTGCTCCCGTGATGTTCAAACATGCTAATCTCTGTATTTTGGATAATTTTAAACGCACTCCAGTCTGGTATGTCTTCTGCCACCATATAACTGAGCCATATAAAATACCCGGAAGGATCATTTGTTTGTATATCCACAATGACATTTTTGGGCTTAGACCCCACGATCTGCCTAGAAGTTGTTTGTTGGCTCATATTGACCTTATAGCCGTATTCGTTATCGACTCTAGATTAGGATTCCAGGTGAGTGTTTCTATCAAGTAATATACCCAGATATTTTACCTCCTCCTTGAGTTGGACCTCCGTGTTCCTTATATGAAGTGATGGAATATAAAGATTCCTTCTTCTAGTGAACGGGATAATTGTGGTTTTATTTATGGAAAGCCGCTCGTCTTCGCACAATGCCATTGTAAGCCTTAGTGCTTCTTGCATTTGTTCCCCAATTGCATGGTTATGTGTTCCACCTATAAACACTGTGATGTCATCCGCATAACCCACAGTGGTAAAACCATTATTATTTAGTTTTACAATGACGTTATCCACCAAGATTGACCACAGTAATTGTGACGGTGATCTGTTTTGCGCTTTACTGTAACAAAAGAATTTCTGTTACAAGCAGAATAAGAAAGAAGAAAAAAATAATAACCTTGATCTTGAAATTATTTTCATGTTCAAGTATGTACATATAAACAACACCTTATATGGTAATAGGTTGATGGCATTTTTTTTAGCAAACTGATTTATGGCGTTTTGTTCTCTTCATTTTGTTGTATTAAATCATGAACACATTCATATGCAATCATGCTGGTCAAACCACGTATTTTCTTGTATTGATCTCACTTGCTCTCATAGTCATATATGAGTGGGAGTGTTATAAATACTAGAGAATATTATGAATGCATATGTATGTTCTCAATAAATTGGTGGTAATTTTGTTTTTTTAATAAACAGGTTTTTATCTAGAGATAATGAATGAAGGAAAAAGATTAGCTTGAATAAAAAGTCATTTTTATAATTTAGGGGAGTTGAATTTTGTTTGTGAAATGAACAGGTTGAGAAAAACCTTAAATTAAAATTTAAAATGTAGTGTTAAGGACGGTTGTTCAAAAAAAAAAAAAAATATTAGAGATTAAGAAACTTAAAATGTAGGACGTTAAAACTAAAAGGGAAAACTAAATAAGAATTAAGATTAAAAATGTAGTTTAAGAAATCAAGTAAAGTGTTAAAATAAGCCCTAAGATTTAAGAAATTTAAAATTAAAAAAAAAACATTAAAGTGAAAGTTTGCGGAAAAAAAATAAGATAAAAAAAAAATATTTTAAGACTTGAAAAATTAAAATAAAAGACACAAAAGTAAAGTTAAGTTTAATAAATTAAAAAAAAAGAGACTAATGTTAAGAAAAGAAACGAATGTTTAAAAAATAAATAATTGAAAAATAATATAAAAATATAAAGCAACACAAGTTGATTAAACCAAATTAAGGAATTATAAACATTTTGTATGGAAATCAGCAACAATATCGTTATTATTGCAGCTATGACCGATTTTTTTTAATGGCATATTGCGGGACAGAACCACGGCGTCTGGCGGCAGCAGCTTCATCCTCAACACCTACAACCATATGGCGGTAATTAAAAGAAACTAATTAAAATGTTTTCTTAAATCTAAATTAAATAAATTTTCTAAGATTTATCTAACTATAAATTAAAATTATTTTTTAAAGATTTTCTAATTATAAATCAAAATTTTTTTTCTAATTATAAATTTAAACTAAATATCAAATATTTTTAGATATGAGGTTTGCAAAAATTAAAATTGTGCAAAAATCAAAATTGTGCTAAAATTAAAATTTTTCTACTATTAAAGATTTTCCAAAAATTTAAAAAAACTTCCTAAAAGTAAAAAAAAAAAAAATTGGCCTATAACTAAACTTTTCTAAATCTTGCTAATTATAGTATAAAATTAAAAGAAGAACAAAAAGAAAAACAAAAATTTCCTAAGATTTGTCTAAATATATACGAGAATTTTTTTTTTAAGATTTTTCTAATTAGAATTTAAAAGTTTTCTAAATGTGAGGTTTTCTAATTAAACCAAATTTTTGTCATTAAAATTTGCTAAGTGTAAGGTATTCTAAATATAAAAATTTACCTAAATAAAAATTTTTCTAAAATTACATAAAAAAGTTTTCTAATTTTAAAATTTAAATAAATATATAATTTTCGAAATGTCAAAATTCGCAAAATATAAAATATTCGAAATATAAAAATTTTATATATATGAAAATTTTTTCTAAATATAAATTTAAACTAAAATTTAACTAAAAAGTTTCTAAATTAAGAACTTTGCTAAATATAAAATTAATCTAAAAATTTTTCCTAAATAAAAATAAAATTAAGCTAAAATTAAAAATTTTCCTAAATTTAAAATTTCCCTAAATTTAAAATTTTCCTAAAACAGAATTTTGCTAAAATTTAAAAATTCTTCTAAAATTAAAATTGAGCTATATTTAAAAATTTTTCTAAAATTAAAATTAAGCTAAATTTAAAATTTTTTCCTAAAATTAAAATTTCCCTAAAATTAAAATTTTTGCTAAAATTAATTTAAAATTTAAAAACCCCCTAAAATGAAGGGTAAATAAAAAAGTTTGTTTAAACCCAATGTAGAAAACCAAAACCAAACCAAATCTTATCATTTAAGTGGGTTACCTCCAATTAAGATGGAGTCGAGGTAACATGGTAGGGAGGGCAAAAGGGGCAGAACACCTCGTCCCCAATCCCAAGGTAAGTATGGCCATCCGTCCCACTTAGTATCCGTTGTTTTGACAGTTGTTTTTTTTTAATCGCACGTGAAAATCTGTAGTGCGGTTTCCCTGGGCCTGAGCAAGACCCCAACCATCCGGCGAGCTAGGCCCATTCGCAAGCACGTGCGACCAGCAAAGGCTCAGGGAAACGGAAGCGGATCTTCCACCAACGTCGCACCATTACATAATGGGGAAAGTACGCCTCCCTGAGGGCATCCTTTTATAATGCTAATTCTTCTCTCTTTATCTCCAAGATTAGCCACTATTTGTCTCCTAGGGAGCAACTTTTTTTTATCCACCCTGTCACAATTGGGTCCGAGTCCAATCTGATCAGCGCTCCTTCCATAGATTGAAAGCTGGCATTGTCAAAAGCGCCTTCTATGTCCATAAAGGAACATAAGGCTACTCCCTTCGACTCCAGTGTTTTTTCAATCACTGAAATTAATTTGTGGACAGCTGTGATCGTTGATTTACCTTTTTGGTAGGAAAAGCGGTCTACTTTTCAGGAGTTCATTGTGAATATATAGATCAATCATCTTCTCCATAGTCTGCAGCATGAAGGATGAGGGACTGATTGGTCTACATGATTTCGGATTATCAACAGGTTTATTTCCTCCCTTGGGAAGGAATACAACCTTCACCTTTGTCCACTTAGTTGGAATATAAATAAGTGCAAGACTGGGCCTGAAGATATGAACCAGTTTTCTTTTAAGCGAATCCGGACCATTTTTTAGTAAGGCTGGGAAAATCCCATTTGGTCGAGGTGATTTGTATGGTCTAAATGAGTTTACACTCCTTTTCATACTTTCATATGTTATGATTCGTTTAACTAGAGAATTGATCATGTTGTTCTCATTTCTAGTCTCGATAGCTCCCATTGATTCCTCCATTACAAAACTACATCCTGGGAAGTGAGTTCTAAGTAGAAGCTCCAGAGTTTCCCCAAAGGATGTAGTTTGGAGTGAGTCATCTTTCTTGAGAGTACCTAAATTCTGGGTCTTATTTGAGGATAAGGCTCTTTGAATTCTCTTTCCGGGACATCCTTCAACTCCTCGAAAAGGTTTTCCAGGATAATCTTTTCGATTTCCTTATTTCCCTGTTATACTTAGTAAGGTCAGATCTATAGCGTATCCCGTCACCACTACATTTAGCCCTATTAAATTCCTGCCTAGCTACCTTCATAAGTTTTTCAAGTGTTTTATTCCACCATCTGACCTTCCTGGCTGTGCTCTTGCTTTTGAGTGGATAGTTGTCCTCATAGGTATCTAGAATGTCAGTTGTCAAATTATTAACAGCTGCGCCGAGATCTATGTTTGTGCTTAGTGGTAACCTAGAAGATCCTAACTTTGCTTCAAGTTCAGATTTATAACTGTCCCAGTCTGTGGCCTTCGCGGATCTATACCAAATTTTTTATACTAATCTAGACTTTATCTCAAGTCATGTCCTGTATATTGTATGTACTCATAGTTAGGTCAGTAACCTCCTGCCTGATCGCATTTTGGAAAGTGGGATCCTGTTCGCTATCGCTATATTGTTTGTTAAGATAAAGTCTAAAAGTGACTCACCTCTCTTGTTGGTGTCCGAGCTACCCCATACCTTTTTGTGGGCGTTTGCATCGCAACCAATTATCAGGCTCTTGTTGCTATTTCTGCAATACTCCACTAACGCCTTCACTCTTACCGTGGTGCTTCTGGCTGATCTCCTGGGAATTAGGCATAGGATAATACTACCTCCGTGCATACTCCCATTTATCCCGCCTCTATCATGATGGTCACCATGTCACCATCCGTGAATTCTGAAATTAAAAGAGAGTTAATGTTTTCGTCTAATACTATGGCGGCCCTCGGCCTTTCCGAGTTCATATCTATATATATACCCAATAAATGCTTTATTTAAAGTAAAAACATTTGATCATGAGCCTGAATAATTTCAAACTCAATCACTATATACCCAATATATATCTGCACAATGGGGTGGACGATACAAGAAATTCAAATAATGCTTGCGAAAAGACTTAGAAGAAAAACATGTTTTAAGATTTTTTCCATCTCACTTCTTATTTTTTGAACCACAAAATGGAAAAACATGGTTCAAAGCCGTATTGTATTTTTTGTTTAGAATAACTATTGAAAAAATAAAAACACATATTTCTTCGAAAACTATGCTGACTATAACTAAGCTAATTGTTATTAAATGAAAAAAAAAAAAATAATAATAATAAAAACACAATAACTAAAAAAAAAAACTTATACATGAATATAAAAAATATGTAATTTTTGAATTCAGCTTGTCTCAATACATAAAAATAATATACATCAAGTGCAAACTGTTTGTTGCCTACGCACACTGTGAGATTTAATCAATCTGGCATCTCGAAATAATAAAAAAAAGAAATGTTTTCGTAACTCGCTCATATTTTTTTTTACGTGAGAAGAGACCCCAATTGTTACGAAAACAAACACAAAAGAGAATAAAAAAATGTTATTGGCGTGATAACAGCTATCGAACACGTGCAATTGCATAGCATGCAAAAATTGATTTGCAAGCTTGCATTGATCACAAAAGTTTGAGTGATCAGGTCGAAGTTGTGAGTGGTTTTTTTTGGCCTAAAATATTTTTTGTATTGAAGGTTATTACTTAAACTTAAGATTTTTGCTTTATACAATATTTATTTTTGCACTCAAGTATTTTGAAATAATTGTTTTATAACCAGCTAAAAGGTAAGACAAATTTTAAAGCTTTCAAATTTTTGATAGACTAGAACTTCCAAGTCCCATGGAGTTTCGTGATGGGAATGCCAGCAGAATCTTTGCTAATGTGCCCAAAACAAATTTCAAAAATAAAATCCTGCCCATTTTTTGCTTTTTTTAGTATGAGTGAAATATCGCGAGAGGAGCTATTTTGAATTTGGTTGAGCAAGGTGAAAAGCGAAAAAACAGAAGCGGTCGAAAAGCACGTTATATCAATTTTTGGACCAGATGTTGACGATACCAAAATTAAAGATCGTATAAAAAAGCTTTGCTTCCAATTTCAATCGCGATGGAGCAAATCTCACCGTGATAAAGCAAGATTTATGCATGACAATGCTATTTGGCTAAGTTCAAAAATTTCTGCTGTTGATTTTGCTCTTGATCACGCACCATCAACTTCAAAACAAATACCGCAACGCGGAAGGCGAGAAAAAGAGTTTGCTGAAAGTGCTTCGAGTACACAAAAACGGAAATGCAAAGAGTTAATATCAGTCTGAAATTGTATCCATGCTATGACCTCGTTAAGCAATCAAAATTATTGTGCTACCCAAGCCTTGTTACTGATACTGGAACATATGCCGAAATCAATTTGCAATCCTTAATAGACCACACGGTGAAAAGATTAATAGATGCACAATATGATGTTTTTGAGTCGTTCCCTGCCATTCAGGATGAATTAAGCATAATATTAAAATGGGGATGCGATGGAGCTGAACAGAACCGTTACAAGCAAAAATTTTCGGATGACAACATGTCAGACGAAAGCATGTTTTCTCTTTCGATGGTGCCTCTTCAACTTAACTCTGGAGCTGAAGGAAGGAAACATATTTTTTGGCAAAATCCAGCTGCGTCTTCGAGAAGATATTGTAGACCGATCAAATTTATTTTCACGAAAGAGACTCGTGAGGTCATTAAAGCGGAAGTGGAACATATTCGGCAGCAAATTTCTGTTTTGAGACCAACTAGCTTTGAGCTTCACGGTTATAGTTTCACGGTTAAAGCTAATTTAATTCTATGTATGATTGACGGCAAAGTGTGCACCGCTCTTTCAAATTACACGTCATCGCAAGCGTGCTATATATGTGGTTCAACTCCGAAAACTATGAACGACATGAATGCCTTATCACAGCGCGAAATCGATGAAAATTGCTTGCTGTTGGTCTTTCACCTCTACATGCCTACATAAGGTTTATGGGGTGCTTGTTGCACATTTCTTACAGATTTGAAATATAAAAATGGTACGTATCAGGAGATGAAAATAAGGAGAGCGTTGCAAGAAGGAAGAAAAAAATACAAGATAGGTTTAGGAATGAAATGGGTCTTCTTGTGGATATGCCGAAACAGAAAACAGGAAACACAAATGATGGCAATACGGCCAGAAGATTTTTCAAAGAAGCAGAAGAGAGATCGGATATTACAGGCATAAATGTCGATCTGATCAAGCGGTTTGGAGTAATACTTATTTGCATAAACATCGGCTATTTTATCAATATAGATGCGTTCCAAAATTTTACGTCAGAAACAAGAGAGCTTCATTTGAGTTTATATCCTTGGTACTATATGCCAGTAACTCTCCACAAAATATTGTTTCATGGAGGAGCTATCATTTCTTCATGCATTCTTCCCACAGGAAACTTTTCTGAAGAAGCGCAAGAAGCACGCAACAAAGAGTCGAGACAGTATCGCGAACTGTTCACAAGAAAAACGTCCCGAGTTGACACCAACATAGATTTATTGCATAGGTTGCTTATCACGTCAGACCCTTTGATTGTAAGTTTACGTTTGCCCCCAAAAACCAAGCGTTCTACTTTACCTTCTGAGGTCATTGCACTTTTGTCTGACACCCAACTAAATGATGAATTTGATGATTTAGCATAAAAAACTTTGCTTGCAGCTCTCTGGAATTTTTATTTTTGTATAAATTTTTTTTTTTTTATTTCTACTTTTCGCTTTTTACTTTTGTATAATTTGTATATAATTTCTATATTTTGGTTTTTGATTGATATCTTATTTTGAATATTTTCCATTCTTTTAAGAACTTTCGTTGAATTTTTTAGTTTTTCCTCTTTATTATGTTTTAGATATCAATAAATTTAACATTGAAACAACATTAACTTTTTATTTTTCTCATTTGCAATGAATCATCGAAAACTAAAGTTCGAAACTTGAAGCATTTTATAGAAATGGTTGTATGTGGGTACTTATATCAATATATCGACAAGTTTTAGTTAGAAGAGAAAAAAAGAAGAAATTTTGAATATAAATGTGTAAAAAAAAATTGTCCCCAACTAGTGTTTTTGAGGATAGTTCGGAAATATCCCCTATGACACAAGTTGGAACTAGTTATCTTTCACCATATTGAAGCTTATAATCTTCTTAACGATCGTGCCAAATTTCAAGTTGATATCTCTAAAACTTCATATAAAAATTAATTTTGAGATGCTAGATTGACTAAATCTCACACTGTGCTACGTTGTCAGTGAGCTAAAAGCTATCAGTTTTTTTAACTTGAATATTTACGACACATTATTCTATACATATTTATATAAGTTTGTTATAGAAAGATTTCCAGATATTTTACAATTCAAATTATCCAATTAATTGAATACGTTTCTGTACAGTTCTCAATGGCTTAATTATTTAAAAAACAGTAATTTCAACTTTTTATCCGTATATCCCAAAGTTTAATTTGTATAAACAAAACTTGTATTGAATTATAATTAACTTACTTACCTTCTCAGCTCGCTTAACAATTATAAGTGGTGTTCTGTTAAAACTGTCATTGTCACATGTCACTAGTGTTTCAAACAACCAGTTAATTAAGGTTCTTGAGCTTATCAAAACTTTTCCTACACTCTTTAGCATCATTGTCATCATCGTCAACAATCATCTTAAGGTGCAAAACTCAACAATAAATTGTTTTATAAAGTTGTTCAGATAATCAAATACTCGTTGTGATAAATAATTGAATCATACCTAAAAATGCTATGTTTGCTTAATTATAAAATTAATTTAGTTTGAAGGACATCAAATAAACCACTAATTGTGTTGAAAATGCTTTGTTAAGTTAATTAATGAATGTACTTAAAAGTAAAGAGATAAAAATGCTGTAAATTAAAATATTAATGAAATCATTTACATATTTTTAGTTTATGTTTAATATTTAAAACAAACCTTTAGTAGAAATTAAGTGTTTTTATTTTGTTCTTTTTGTAGCTACGACGAACATTCCCTTGTTAGGTACCCCCTCAATTAAACTTTGTTCAATAAATGTATGGATTCCTGTAATTTTATTTATCTACTTTAATTCGTAACTAAGCGGCAGAGGAGAAAGTTATAAACATTAACACAAAACTATACAATTCTAATTTTTAAAATTAAACAGGTTTTTAACCAAAATGTCGTGATAACGGTTGAGTTAAAAAACTTCCATTCAAAATGGTTAAACTTAAGACAGACATTAGCCACAATAATTACATTTCTCTTGGAATTTATATTTTGTAATGATTCACGAATTGACTTAGATTAAATCAGTGTCGCATTATTTCACATAAATGTGGCGCGTTACTATAAATATGAAATTATTTAATATATCCCTGACGATGTGTTTGAGTGCTCATGTTTATTATAGAGTTAACTATGCTTTATTTCAGTGTTATACATCAGATTAACTTCATATATAGTAAAGACTGACAGACATTTACAACTGCATAATCCAAAATGTTTTTCTCAACAAACATTCTCTTGCATGTCTGTCTGCCTCCTTGCTTAAGTCGTTACTAGCATAACGACACACAAAATTATTAGCTTCCGTTAATACTCGTACATAGATAATAAAATAACTCACGTTCATTTTATATCAATTCGTTCTTTGCGAAACACGTAAAAGATTTACAAATACAGCAAAATATGGTAAAATTGTACGCAGACAATTTTTATTCGTAATATTTCTACGTACTCGTATGTGTATATATGTATATATGTATTTGTGTACTCGTGTATACGAGTATGTACGTAAACATAAACATGCAATATGCGACAAATTTTATTATGCAGAAGAAATGCATTTAAAAGTTAATATTAAATTATGGCCAATAAAGTAAATGGAATGAACAAAATTTATTTAAATTTACGTGTATTTCTTGTGTAGTTTTTGTTTAAATTGATAATTGGTTTCGTGCATTTTTACAGTTACTAGTTGTAGTTCAATCAAAAAGTTTGCACTAAAGCTAATTTTCAATAACAGATTTATCATATTTTTTGTAAAAATTTTTCTGTTTAATATTTGAAAGTTTTCAAAAAACAATTGTGGAAATTAATGGGTTCAAGGAATATGAATGACAAATGCTGCTATCATCTGCGAAAGAGTATATGGAGTTAAAATAGAGTTATAGAAAGTTGTTATACCGATCGACTCAGAATCACCTTCTCAGTCGATTTAGCGATGTCCGTCTGTCCGACGGTCCGTCTGTGTGTCCATGTAAATCTTGCAATCAAGCTACATATCGCAAATAAGAATATATTTTAATGAAATTTAGTATATAAGCTTATATCGGCCAGAGGACGAATGCTATTGAAATTAGTGAAAATCGGTCCATGTTCGGACCTAGTCCCCATCGACTTAAATTGCCATAATATCCAAATTATCGTATAGATGTCGGCCAAAATGAGTATATGTATGTATATTACATCTGTTTATCAGTAGTTAAAAAAAAAAAAAAATCAATTCTTAGTAATAGCCCCCATATAAAGCTGATTCCCGATCTCTACCTAAATCTATCAGAATACAAAAATGTTTTCTCATATTTGGTTTGTATATGTTTTTGCAAAAATAAGTGACCTTACCATATATGGCCAGGATCGGTGTATTTTTCGACCTAGTCCCTATATATATATAGCATCCGATGTGGACTTTTTCATATCCGAATAATAATAACAATGCCACTGAAATTTGGTTTATGCTTATTTTCTATATCTAGTTGGTTATGCTTAAGAGATAGGGTCTCTAAACGCATGGTATAGGCTATCGTATGGTCAGTCTAGACCGACTATACATTTTTTAAAGTTGATGAACAATAAGATGAACAAAAGTTATTAATAATTAATACAGTGTAGTTAATTAAAAAGAAAGCCGAAACCATTAAACTTCATAGACTAAATATCCCAGATATTCAGGATTAACCACGATCTGAGAACTTTCTTTTTAGTTAACATATAATGGTACGCACTATTTTCACATTTGTCCATACGAGTATATTCAGCTCAAATTTGATATATTTCAATTTATCCAGAAATCATTGCCAAACTTGAAAGGGATCGGTTTATTATTAAAACCTAGTCCACAAAAAATCGCTTCAAAAATTATGCTTAAATATCCATAGAGCTCATAAAATCGCTGATATCGAGTGAAACCGTTGAAATGACTTACTCTACTACTTACTCCAATTCAACCATTTCAAATTTAAGATTAAGTCCATTCCCCAAAAAAAAATTACAATGAAATCAAATAATCTTCAATCAATTTAAGCGATGCGATATATTTTGCTTCAAATTGCTCAAAATTTGACTTAAAATTTAAAAATTTTCGTTTCCTGCTTCTTCTGTATGACATTCTTATTCTTCTTCCAACAAATATCAGCTTTTTGCTAACGTAAAAATGTTGGAGTTTTGTCGCCATTTGGTGAAAACGCTCCCAGTGTTGAAAATATTAATTTTCAAATCTATCTGATTTTTTATATGACTCGATTTTCAAACCTTTCGCATATACATATGTTTAATTGCTTAAAATTTGGCAATTCCATTACTTTATATAATACTAGCAAATCCTGTAAATGAACTTACACACTGTTTCAAGATTTCCCTTATCCTAGATTTTCAGAAGTATACTCTGTTATATTTATTTTGTATGGGAGGTGCCAGTCCTATTTCAGCAATATGAGCCACTTTAGGTTCGACTGATTACATAAATAAATAATTGCACATAGTCCAAATACTACAAGGTCATAGAAAACAAACTAAATCAAGTAAAAAATAATAAAGATTGGTGGAACCTAATCAAAGTTTTAAAAAGCACAGAAAAACAGCAAATCCCTGAAATACCACTACATCAATATAAACAGTACTTCCTAGAACTGCTAAACCCCCCACAAATTTCAAATAACATTGAATATGCAGCAATGTTCTTTATGGACAATGATTTAGATCGCCCAATTAAAATGGCAGAAATAAAAATTGTATTGGCAAAAGCAAAAAACAATAAAGCACCTGGGGAAGATCGGGTTAGCTATGAATTCTTTAAAAATGCACCAGATATGGTACTCAAGGAACTTGCAAATTCTTATAATATAATTTATGAATCGGCCCAACTAGATGAAAAATTTACGAAAAGTATAATTTTTCCTATATATAAAAAAGGTGATAAGGGTATACGAGTAACTATCGTGGAATATCGTTCACGAATGTCATAGCAAAAATTTTTATGGGTATTTTAAACACAAGGATAAATTTATGGCTAAACAAACACAATATTATATGTGAGTACCCAGCAGGCTTCCGTGAAGGATATTCTACTGTAGATAATTTGTACAACTTAGCAGCAATTTCTCATCTAAAATATAATGAAAATAAAAAGCTATACGCTTTTTTTGTAGATTTTCGTGCAGCTTTTGATAAAGTCTCTAGAAAAGCTCTGTTTTACAAACTCCAGTGCATTGGTTTATCAACAAAGATGGCTAGCATGATTCAGAGCATATACAGCCATACCAACTTTGCAGTTTGGAATGGAGAAGTTTTATCGACAGATTTTGCAACATGTACTGGGGTAAAACAGGGGTGCCTGCTATCGCCAACGCTTTTCTCGATTTATTTAAATGACTTACACGAGTATTTACAAGGAGGAGTTAATGTGGGATCACTAAATATCAAATTATTAATGTACGCTGATGATATAGTAATTTTAGCAGACGATATTCTTACCATGCAGACTATGATCAACAAGCTGCAGAGATATTGCAATATATGGAACCCAGAAGTCAATCTAACTAGATCGGAAATGATGATATTCAGAAATGGAGGGAGACTCACAGAAAGAGAAAATTGGATTTTCAATGGTGAATCAATTAGAATTTCAAATAAATACACATATCTTAGAGTTACACTATCGCCAAAAATGAATTTTAAAAAACATATCGAAAAGAGAAATATATCAGCGAAAAATAGCATAAATGCAACATGGAAAAATTTTTTATCTAAAAAAGAGATTGGATTAAACGCGAAGTGGATCCTTTTCAAATCAGTATGTCGAGCTATCCAGTCATATGGAGCCCAAATATGGGGATTCTCATTATTCGAGGAAGTCGCTAAACTCCAAAGGTTTTTCTTAAAAAAGATTCTTAAATTACCACAATTCACACCTACATACGCGCTGATGCTAGAAACTGGCTCTGAAAATAATCATATATATACGCTTTTTGAATATAATGGGAAACGCTTGCCAAACCAGCTCACAAAACTAATTTTAGAAAAAAAGTTGTATTGGTATAAAGATATTGAAACTTTCGCTAGAGATGTTAATTCAATACGAATTGCGGCATGCACAACAAAAGAAAACTGGGAACAACTACGTATTGATATTCTTAATGGGGTAAAAACTAAAGAAAAGGAATTTTAATTGGAGAATGCGTCTAGTACAAACCGCAAAACTGAATTATAGAGAACCACAATGCTATTTTGATTTTAGTAACAATATGAGAGCAGTAAGCTATATTTTCAAAGCCAGATGTGACCTTATCGAGCTCAATGGAACCAGGTTTCAACAGCAAAGGTCTCGTATATGCTCTTTATGTAACTTGAACGAAATAGAAAATATTCTTCACTTCATGGCCCATTGCCCCATTCTGCGTGAGATAAGATACAATCACTTTAAAAAGACAATATTACGAGAAATTGATTTAATTGATATTTTAAATAATGCAAAAGAAAATTTTAAAGCCGTATAGCCGTATATTATATGGTAGATGCGATTGGTTATAGAAATGAGTTAATCAATGAATACAGTTATTAATTTTACTATTTTTCTCAAACATAATCATTCTCCATAAAATCATACATATGTACTATTTATATCGTTTTTCCGACTGACGACAAAAGTCATAGTCGTAAGTTCTATTTATTTTCTGCTAACATATTTTTAATTAAAATATTATAATATTTAAATTTGTAATTTAGTGAAATGAATTGAAAATAAAGAACAACTAACTAACTAATTAACTTGTTCAAATATCAATATTTACTTTGTAAGAGGGGTGTAACCACAACCAGTCTGATCGCACCTATTTTTGTCACACCTACACATTTAAAGGCTCCCTGTATCATAGCAGTTCAGATATTTTACTTTGTATCGACTGATTACGTTAATAACCTATTAAGCCTTATGTTTCCTAGCTCCCACTATTATGGTACTCAAAGCTTTCGCTATTATAGTTTAAAAGACTCTTGCTTTCTTAGAACTTCAAATATTTGACTTTGTGTGTCCATGCCCACTGGTCCGATCATGGCCACTCATATTATTATTTAATCAAATTACACATAACTTAGAGACACTAGCTTTCTTAGTACTTCAGATATTTAAAAGAGTGTTGGTGGGCAACGGCCTCTGGTCCATTCTCGCTCGTTTTTGGCACGACTATTAACAGAAACATTTAATTAATGGACACAAATATTAAAAACTTTTCTTTTAATAATATTCTAAACATAATAATACAAACATAAATATTAACTTTGTGCCACGCCGTTCCATACCGAGGGTCCTCTCTGGCTTTTATATTACTCAAAGTTTTAAATATAGCTTTGTGTGGGAAGTGCTACGCCTACACTATGCATTACAAACTCAACTTATGCCTACACTGAAGGTCCATTCTAAATTCTGGTGCAAGAATTTTTGAAATCGGATAAGCAGTTTCGGAGATTATCTCCTACATACAAACAAACTTTACCTCTTAGTACAGAAAATAAATTAATTCAATATTTTTACACTTTATGATTTTAGGCCTAAACCCATTTTTTTCAAAATAATAATAATATAATAATAATTTTTATTAACAATAACTAGAGGACCCCTGCTGCTCCGCAGCATTAAATTATATTATATTAATTTTTATAATATAATACCAAAATTTGCCAAGAGAAGTTAACGTACAGTAATGCCAAAATATGCCAAGAGAAGTTAACGTACAGTAAAAGTAAAGTTGATTCTCCACGCAAACTTTCCTCAAACCCAACGAATTTAAGCAGTTAATAGCTCAAAAGAAGGAGCTTGATCCACTGAGTGTTCTTAGACCTATGTCAACAGCTTACGTTAATTGGAATTCTAGTTATAGAGGTTTGAGAGAAGAAAAATATTGAAAAAAATCTTAAATGCAAAGTTTATTCATAAATTCTTTTAATATATAAGATACCCTCCACTCCAGTGTGCAGAGGGTACATATAAGTTTGTCATTCCGTTTGTAATAATTAGAAAAAAAAAAGATCTGGACCCCATAAAATATATATATTTGTGATCCTTATAACAAGCGGAATTGATATAGCGATGTCCGTCTGTCCGGCTGTCCGTCTGACCGTCTGTGGAAATCACGATGACGGGCACCTAGGTTGCTTGTTTGCATACAAAATTATTCATTATCATCCTGAGAAGTTTGCTATTTAAAATTGTCCAAATCGGTTTATCTGGTCTCGAGAACGAAGGAGTAAAAAAAGTCTTGAAAAAATATGATTTGCTTATGTTGTTTTTGTCACGATAACGTTCTCAATAGGACAGCTAGGGCGCTTGTTGTTAGTGCGAATGATTCACCAACATCATGGAAAGGTTTCCATTTTTAAATCGTGACAATATTTTTCATAGTTGCCGAGAAATCACTGAAAAGGTAAAAAAATATGATGTTTTCCTATATTGTTATTTTAAATTTTGTATTTTGTCATAGCTGTACTTGTTGTTTTAATGGTCGTTGTAATAGTAGTATAAAAATTCACCAATTTCAACATTTTATGGTGTAATATTGAAGTTAGTTAATTAATAAAAGAAACTATATAAAATCAATATCAATATCTGCGATTTTTATAACATCACAAAATGTTACAAATTGATACATACTACTGTTGCAAATATCAAAATACTATAAATGACATTCATATATTCTGTATATGTATATCCATAATAAGCGCATATTTAAAATAATATAAATATAAATTATTTTATTTATGCAAAATTCTGCAATTTTTAGGGCTACAAAGAATAGTATGATTTGAAGGGTTCTACTTTTAGAACATACTTGCATTCAAAAGTGGTAGTGAAACCATAAAATATCAACCTGTAAAAAATTAGTGTTTAAAAAAATTTTTTTGTCAGATGTCATATAATTATAATACATTTTTAAACTTTATTATTTAATGTTTGGCGCAGGCAAACGCCATTCTCGGACTACCGAGAATTTTATGCACGAGTTATTCACATTAGTAATAATCTCGGAGCTAGCTCAATCAAAGTGCAATGATCAAGCCTCGCCCTGTGAAACATGTGTTCATGCTTTTCTTTGCACAAAAGTCATTCTCAACCACCAAAGATTGTAGGCACGAGCTATTCGTATCAGGAATAGTTGCGGAGCTCAACTCAATCAAAGTCCAATGATAAAGCCTCGCCCTGGGAAACATGTATCTTGCTTTTCTTAGCACAAACCGAACTTCTTATGGCACATTAAAAATAAATTAATTGAGAAGTACAATTCATCATTACGCTGTATTATAATACTATTTTCTTATTTTACTGCTAGCTAGTAAACAAAGTGATCGTATCATTGTGAAAGAAATAGAATTGAAATTGTGTGCAGATTTGTTTTACTTAAAAATCCTGTTTCTACAGATAGTGAATAATTTCCCAGTAAGCATATTATGCAATAAATGATCATGTTTTTTGACTCCTCTGTGTTATTAAAACAGTCATAACAGTCAAATTTGAAGTCAAAATTTTTTTCAAACGTAAATTAGTAAATTTATTTATAAATCTATTTAGGTTTGACTATTGCCAAATTGAAGTTTGAAATCTTAAAACACCATGAAGGGTCATAGCTAGGTCAAAAATTTGTAGGAGAAAAATGTTTGCTTATATATTTGCAATACAAGTGCGTAAGGTGTATTTTGCGAAAGTCATCTGGCTTACGAGTTATAGCTCGTCAAAGCTTGGAACTAATTTTACTCCATTTGTATGGCTAAAAGTCGTGACGGACTGGCTGGTTTGCATCCGATTGAAAAAATTTTTGCACGGATATTATTTTTTAGGCCCAATATACTAGAAAATGGGCGGGGAGCGGATAAATAACACTTTTTGTTTTATGGGCGCTCTAATGTACACACAGACGGACGGACATAAGCTAAATCGACTCAGAAAGTGATTCTGAGTCGTGCGGTATAATAAAAGGTGGTCAAATATTTTCCATAGTTACGAACAGTAACAGAAACTCATTACACTGTGACCGCAAAGTGGTATAAGACATACAAGACTTATCAAAGAGAGCTGATTAGGGATATAACTGTTTTTTGACTAAAAACTTCCCAGGCACTACGCTATGGGGAATATTGTACTGATAGTAAAAACCATTATCTTAGGTCAGTTTGAAACAAAAGCCTTCCGCACCAAATGTGATTTCTAAAACCTTCCAAGATTTGTTTCTTTATTTTATTTTTTTATTTTGTTAGAAGAAATAAATTTTAATCTTAGTGTTCGCGTTGATAAGAATAGTGGAAACAAATCTTGCACTATTTTCACAGCTCATTCTGAACATATGTTGCTGCATTGCTGTCTAATTAATTGAGTACAGCTCTTGCGCCCAGTGCCGTAAAAAATATTCTTGAGCCTTCTTAAATGGTGCAAGAGAGTTTTTTTTAATGATAAAAAGTTATATGCAGGGAAATAGTGATCTGAAAACCATACATCATACCATACATCATAAATGAACTAACATGCAGGGAAAAGCTTTTTCCGATAATCTGGAAGAAGAATAAATGCCAAGATGCCAGATATTGCGGTCTAGTTCCACTGGGCGTTACATATTGTTGGTAATGATTTAATGATTTCAATGATTTATAGTAAAAATAGAAGATTTTCATTCATTATCTGAATGCTTTATCGAGCTCAAACAAGAATTCCACATCATCACATTTAAAACTACATCGTTTTGATTAAAGGTATTTTGAAGACGTATATATGTAGTTAGATGTTGTTTTTCCACCTAAAATCTCATCCATGACATATCTTAGTACCAAATCCAAGATGTCGTGCTGGCAACCAACGTATGTATTGCGGTGGTAAAAAAATTGATTCGAAGTAGTTTTTGAGTAACGCCATTTTGCTTCCGCTATTTACACTATTCGTGTCTGAAACTAAGATTTTGATGGATTTCGACAAATCAAACTGACTCAACGTATCTGTGATACCGTTAAATGAAGTGAAGGCACCAATTTTAGTTTTTCAATATTTTAGATGCTCAGGTTAACATTATTGACCAAATTTACAGCTGGATTTAACGACAATTTATCGTCATCTAGATTTTCATCAGTATCATCTTAAGATATTGATGGCAAATCATTGGCTTTGGCATATGTTTAAATTATGATAATGATATTTCAACATATTGTATTTATCAGCATTTTATCAAGCTCATGGTACAGACTTTGGAATTTTTTTTCAACAAAGATTTTACTTTATTCAAATTTCATTTTAGTTTTAAAAATGCATATGGGAAATAATCAATAACAATAAAAATTCAATAAATCACAAACGAAAAAATATTAGAGGTATAAAAACGATATTCATTTCAATACTCTAATATCTAGGGAGGCTAGATGAATAAAGGTTATTAATTCTATTTGTCGGTATTGAAACAAAGAGTAACTAAAATCTGATAAAATTATTTTAAATAGTGGTATCAAAAAAATGTAATTCCAAATTTTAGTTCATTTAGTGCGGAACCTTTTGTAACGATAGCGAAAAAGTAAAACCGCAATTATTCATATTTTCCCATGCACTATTCAGCTTTGCGAGGTAAATTTTGATGTATGCAAAAAATGATAAAAGTAATATCCCTACTGCTGACTCGCCTTAAACTTATCTCGATTAAGTTGTTTTTTTTTGTTAATTAACCAATACTCATGGGATGCCCCTTACAAATGCAGTGCATTGTGTTGATTTCAGGAAAATAGGTTATGGGAAGAGGGAGAGAGGTGTTTGTGGATATTTGACTTAAATTTTATTAGATTATAACTGTCAGGAAAGACCTCTGCGGGGAGTTTATTCCACATACGGTTAGTTCGACTGATAAACGAATTCTCTCTGTAATGCGTTATGCGGTCAACTGGACAATAGACCATAAATGGATGTGATCTACTAGAGAAGCGGGTAGAGTGAATCGAAACTCGGGCACTTGTAATCTTAGAAAAACATTTCCCATTGTAATATCTATAGAACAGTGCTACACAACCCAAATTCCAACGATGTTCCAATGAACCAATAGAGTTGAATACCCTACTGTCATTGATGAGCGCCAACGCCCTCCTTTGCCCACGGTCCAGTAGCTCCAAAATAGACTTCGAAGCTCCTGCCCATATATGGGAGTTATATTCAATTTTTGGTCGGATGTAAGTGGTGTAGATTTTAAGGAGATCAGAAGGAATGAAGTAGTTTTTACACCGTTTTAGAAAACCAAGACACTTGAATGCTTTTTTTGACACTTGAAAAACATGCTAATTCCAACGAACATCACATTGAATTCTTATGTCTAGAACATCAAGAGTATCCGATTCCTCAATACATATACCACCCATATATACAGATAGCATTGTTGATTCCATGGCCCTATGGGTCAACATACAACACTGAGTCTTCAGCGCATTAAAATCAACCCTATTCGCTTTACCCCACTCGGAGATTGTTAACATGTCTTGATTGAGTGTGTCACTCATTGCCTGCCTTTTGCCCCCAAACTCCAAGAGGATTGGCCTACAATTAAAGGAAATGAATGACAAATGCTGCTGTCATCTGCAAAAGAGTAAATAGAATTAAAAGTTCGACCAAGAAGATCGTTCAGAAAGATAAGGAAAAGATAAGGAGAAAGAACGGAACCTTGGGGTACCCCTGAATTAAGCTGAAACTCATTAGATGAGACCCCATCAATAACAACACGTATTGCTCGTTCTCTGAGAAAGCTCGATATTAATCGAGAGAAATCATTACCGACCCCAAACACGATAAGCTTTGATATCAATGCACCGTGCCACACACGATCAAATGCCTTGGAAATATTTAAAGCAACCACTTAACTTTCGCCAAAATTGCGAATGGATCGACTCCAGCTCTCAGAAAGTAGAGCTAACAGGTCTCCCGTGGAACGATTTCTACGGAAGCCATACTGTTGATCATTAAAAAGTGAGTTGGCCTCTAGGTAGTTCACAAGATGGAAATTGATCATGCTCTCCATCGCCTTTGAGAGCGCAGAGCAGATTGTAATTTGACGGTAATTTCCAGGGTTATTAGCCGTACACTTTTTAGGCATTCGTTTTAGCAACTTTCCAGCAAGAGGGAAAGACTCCCGCACGGTACGAAAGGCTGAAAAGTTTGGCCAATGGACTGGCTAGAGTCTAAGAGCACTGTTTCAGCACCAGTGCTGGTATACCATCCGGTCCCGAAGACTTATTAATGTTGAGATCCGAAAGAAGTTTTTAACTGCATGTGCTCGAAAGAATATTTTAGGCATAGTACAAGATACACTTTCAAGTTCGGGCAGATGTTGATCGCTATCCGCCAAAAACAAGTTTTTTGCAAAAAGTTCAGGTATAAGATTAGCCTTATCAACCGGTTCAGTGAATATTTGGTCATTCATTAATCGAATTGCGATAGCAAAACTTGCATTATTCTTTACCCTTTTAACAAATGACCAAAAGCTCTTACTATCCCGAGGAGCAGAGAGAACTTTAGCACGAAGACGCTGATCGTAAAGAAACTTTTGGCGCCTTAGTGTTTTGGCACATTCAGTTCTCGCCTGTTTTCGTTGCAGTTCAGTGACGGAATTTTTATTTTCACGCCAATATCTGAACGCTTCCTTTCTGGATCTGACTGCATCTCTACAAGGCTGGTTAAACTATAATATTTGATAAGGTTTAGCTGAAATATGCATTGATGGAATCAATAAACGCATACCAAACATTATTATTTTATCCACCATGTTCGCAGCAGTGTCAACAAAGTTTCAATTTGAAATGCTTGAAAAAATCGTTGAGCTCAACCCAACGAGCCTTTTCTTAAATAAAAACTAAGCGCTTCATAGCTAGTGCTGAAATACTTTGAAGTACAGAGTACGTAAAGGATGCGGAAATGATGCAGTAGTTAAATGTTTAGGCTCTAATTCAGGTGACTTGACTTAACTTCATAATAACAATACTCTGACCATAGATTGGTGTGAGATATAAAAATATCTCTACACTAATTAACATTTTCTAGACTAATCTAAACAGACGTTAAAGGAACTAGTTTCTATAAGCTTGAATTTCGGTCTATTACTTCGATTCACTTTTTAAAACAATCGTTTATACAACATTTTATAATGTTAATAATATTTTAGACCAATATTATTTAATTACAACAAAACCATATTGTTGCATTTTTTCTTAGGCTTTCATCTTTAAACCATATAATCATCAATCAATGTGCTATTATAAAATGATTAAATTTCGCAACATAGCATTATTTCAACAGTTGATGATGGAAGTCCTTTTTGTTTTAGGAGAAAACTGTCAACAAAGTAGTCATTTAATGGCATTCAAACCAAATCGATATTACACAAGTTGGTGACAGAAGATGACTTGACAGGGCTAAGATAAATGGTTATACAATGTACTTGTATTTTGTAATACCGTTAAGGGATTATGAGAAAAACTCAAATGTTAATGATGGAAGAAGTTTAAGAGTTAAAATTTTATGCTCCAAATGCATACATACGAGACGTATAAATTTAAATACTCGTATTTGAATGAAAACAACAAAATATAAAATTAAAAAAAAAAAAAAAAAAATTAAAATCTTTTTACTCTTTTGTTGAAGTAATCTTCATCATTTACTATCATTTGCTTTAGGAAGAAGTATCTTTCAAACATTAAGAACCATTATGTTATTTTGTTTATATTATTCTAGTTCATATACTCAAATGTTGCTCTTTTATAGTAACGAGCTATTTTTTGCCCTTTTATCTCTAGTTAATGATTAGTTGGAATATGTATATCAATATTAACCCACCAAAATAATTGTGTGTTTATGGAAACAGACAATTCCTCATAATCTTAGCATTTTTATTTTCTCTATAAATATAATATATTTTCTAATACAGGTATTATTTCCAAAAAATATTTAGTATTGCGTGCAAGTATAAATGCGAGAAAAGAACTAAGTAAGATCATTTTCATAGCTGTTCTTCTTTTATTGTAATTTTTTTTATAGTAGTTTCTTTAATCCCAACTTAAAACAAGTAAGAAAATTATAGTCGGTCTAGACCGACTATACGATACCCTATACCATGCGTTTAGAAACCCTATCTCTTAGGCCCAACTAACTGGACATTGAAAATAAGCAAAAACCAAATTTGAGTGGGATTTTTATTAATTTTTTGGCAGCAGATATGAAAAAGTTCATATCGGATGCTATATCTATAAAGGGACTAGGTCCAAAAATGGACCGATCCTGATCATGTTTGGTAAAGTCTCTTGTATTTTGCAAAAATATATACAAACAAAATTTGAGAAGAATCAGTGCAATATTTTTGTTTTTTAATAGATTTAAGTGAAGATCGGGACGCAGCTCTATATGGGGTCAAAGGGATCATTTTTGGACTACTCATTAGTGGATGTAATGAATGCATACAAACCCAATTTGAGTAAGATTTATATGACAATTTGGATCTTATGGCAATTTATGTCGATTTCATATGGGTAATTTGTATGGGGGCTAGGTCTGAACATGGACCGATTCTCACCAATTTCAACAGCGTTCATCCCATGGCCGATAAAAGCTTATGTACCAAATTTCATCAAAATATATTCATATTTGCGACCTGCAGTTTGATTACAAGCTTTACATGGACACACAGACGGACGGACGGACGGACGGACGGACATTGTTAAATCAGCTCAGAAAGTGATTCTGATTCGATCGGTATAATTAAAGATGGGTCTAGGTCAAATATTTTTGGTTGTTACAAACTGCAGCACAAAGTCATTATACCCAAACCACATATTGGTATAGGGTATAAAAATGTCCATGTGAAATCATAACACTCTATATACCCTAATATTTTAAATAAAAATAAGGACATTTTGAAATAATTAATACAGCACTACTAAAACCACCGAATAAGCAAAAATAAACTTTATTTGGCTGCCGCTTATTTTCGGTTAGATATCTTAAAAAAAAACTTAAACTCCTGACGAGATTTAAAGCCTTAAAAATGTAGCCAACAAGGTAGGAATGGAGTTTGAGTGCAGTATTATATTTCCCATTTATAAAAAAGGAAACATAAATTCGACTTGCAATTACAGAGGAATTTCCTTTATGAACTGTGTGGCAAAACCTTTTATGGGAATTATAAATTCTAGGCTGACAAATTGGGTTGAACAAAATAATATTCTAAATGAATTTCAATCCGGCTTCAGACCACACTATTCAAGAGTAGATAACATTTATAATTTATCAGTAATAATCAATTATAAACTAAACAAAAAGAAAAAGATTTACGCATTTTTTGTTGACTTTAAAGCCGCCTTCGATGGAGTGCCGAGGAAACCTGTTATAAATAAGCTACATTCTTTAGGTATGTCAACGAAAGTGGTCAACTTTATTGAAAATGTGTACAAACATATAAAGTCCGCAGTGTGGACAGGAAAAGATTTTTCTGAATACTTTGAAACTTATACTGGCGTTAAAGAAGGATGCCTCTTGTCCCAATGCTCTATACACTGTACTTCAATGACCTCCATGAACATTTGGGAGGTGATCTGATGGTAGATGATATAAATATACGTTTGCTTATGTATGCGGATGATATAGTCTTATTGGCTGATGATATACAAATAATGAGAAACATGGTAAAGAACTTCGAAAGTTATTGTAAGCAGTGGGATATGGAGGTGAATATGCTTAAATCGGAAATGATGGTTTTCAGGAAAGGAGGCAGGCTTGCATCAGGTGATAAAATAGAGTACAAAAATCAAGAAATTAAAATTGTGAATGAGTACAACTATTTAGGTGTAGCTTTAACGCCACAAGCGAATTTTAGGAAACATATTGAAAAAAGAAATATATCGTCTAAGAATAGCATTAATGCAACGTGGAACAGTTTTCTATATAAACCGAATATAAGCATGAAATCTAAGTGGAAGCTTTTTCAATCAGTCTGCCGATCTATACAAGCATATGCAGCTCAGGTCTGGGGTTACTGTTTATTCGAGGAGGTAGGCAAGTTACAGAGGTATTACTTGAAGAGAATTCTAAAACTACCAGACATTACACCAAACTATGCTTTGTATTTGGAAACAAAAGTTGAATGCAGTCATTTTTACACATTGAATTTACATTTGGACTATATCTATAAAATGCTATTTCAGTACAACCAAACCAGATTACCAAACAAATTATCTCTAGTTGCGTTGCGCGATAATATATTTTGGGCAAAGAAAATCAATGAAATAAGTAAAGAATTTGGGGTTCAATTTAACTTTGAGAATAATAGTCAACAACAATGGGATCGAAATGGAACGATTTTGCTTCAGGAAATGAAATCAAGGGCAATTATGGAAATTAAACAACAAGCTCTAAATAGTACATCAAGATTTTATAAATATTTGAACCATATTTTGGACATAAACTATATCGAAAACTTGAGGAGTCAAAGGCAAATCTCAACCAGTTTTTAAGCGAGATGCGGTATATTACCATTAAATTCAAACAGTTTTAACACAACTGAAAACCGAACATGCACTTTATGCAATACCGGCGAAAATGAAACAACACAACATTTCATGGCAAGATGCCCAATATTTAAAGAATTACGAAACAGATTTCTTGGTAAACCAATTCTCAATGACAATGAAGTCATAAATATTTTGAATGGCCGAGTATGTAACGACTAGAATTCACTTTATAATTGCGTTGAAAATGCTTTAAATTATAGAAAACTCATTATAGAAGAATTTATCTAAATTTTATACATACCTATAAATATTAGTTATTTTTTTTATAAACATGTCTAGAACACTTTATATATTTATATTTATAACAGACGACATCATATGTCATTGTTAAATATTTATTTTCTTTCTTTATTTAAAAGTGTAATTTTATATTTGTAAATAAAGATACATACATAAGTACATACATACATGCATGTAGCCAACACAGTCCACATCTCTATGGATCTAAAAATCTTAATATATTACAAATTTAAAAAATCTCAAAATATAATTTTGTAAATTTACCGTATACGTCTTTCCAAGTTACACCAAATTCGAATTCATAAGATATTCATTAGATAACAAAATGGCCGACCTTTCGTATAATGGACAATATATTAAAAAACAAGTAAGTAGGAGTGTTTAATTCGGCTGTGCCAAACTTCTGATACCCTCTACGATGTTTTAAACACAATATTGTAACCAAGGTTGTCAACACTAAGAGGTGCTAGATTTCAAATTATAATTTCAATAAAAATGTGGGTATTTTCGTGCTTTTAAAAATCAGTTAGTAAATGGAATCAGCAGAAATGTAAATACATATAGCTATATTTTTATTTCTTTCTTTATCAGCGATGCATACATATTTTTGTTAGCTAGCGAACGTACAATTATGTTTATCCACTAAACTATTTCAACAAACATACTGTGGCAATACCGATTTTAGCCATACATACACACTCATGAGGCAAATGCTACACACACAATGATCGCAAAACCAACAGCAAGTACAGCTATGACAAAAACAACAAAATTTAAAATAACGACGATAAAAAGAACAACATATAAAAATTATATATATTTAAGAGATTTTTTACTTTTTCATTCATATCTCGGGACTTAGTAAACCGATTTCGATGATTTCGGAAAGGAGCCTGCGCAGGATATCAGTGAATCACCGCCATTAAAAACTGGCAGCCCACCTGACCTATTACGGGCGTGATCGTGATTTTCACAGAAAGACAGACGGACATCACAATCAACTCCGCTTGTTATAAGGATCGCGAATGTACATATTTTACGATATCCAGATTTTTTTCTAATTATTGTAAAAGAAACCACAAACTTATATATATAGCATCTGCTACATGAAATGGAATAAATAAGTGATCATGTCTAAGTCATGAATGCCAAGACGGCGCACAGTGGTTCAAAACCAAAAAAAAGTGGTAATAAGTCTGGAACTTCTAAACTATTGGTTGGATTGGAATAGTATATTCCAGGCGATTATAGTCAAGGATATAGGCTTTCAAAATATTTATTTGTGAGATACCCTGTTGTAACACAGGGTGAGCTACAGGGTGCCAAAGTCGACCACCTCGAGGTGGAAAATGCTTTCAAAGCTTTTAACTTTTATAAATATGAAGTGCTTTTTACGTTTTTTAAATTTTTCCAATAACCATTAAATTATTAACAAAAAACTTGCTTATACTACCTAGTTATCGCTTACGGTTTAAAAAATATTTGATTTTAAAAATCAACATTTGAACAAATAACATTTTTATTAAAATAGACAAAAAAAATCTAAAAATATGTAGCGATAGCCAGTACTTTTTAAAAAAATACGGTGAGGTATTTTTTGAATTATTTCAAACCGTTTAGTGAGAACAAAATCTTAAAGTTGACTTTTTGAATCAGGTTCTAAAAATTGCAATTTTTTGCCAAAAAATACCCTTCATTCTTTCACTTTTTTCTCACAACCTTGGTAAAACATGTATATATTTTTCTACACATTTTAAAAGAATATACTTCAAGAATGGTTGTAAGTGAAATTTTTAATATTTTTGGACATGCACCCTACGTCCAGCATTGGACGAAATTCGGCAATTTTTTAAAAAAAACTAAGTTTTAAAAGTTAATACAAAAATATCCGCTCGATTTCTTCAAAGATTTCACCGCAGTATTAAAGCTCCAAATATTTTTATTTATCTGCCGCAATAAAATTCACCGTCGTTACATAAACTTGGTCAGGAGGGCTTAAATGGTGAAAAAGGTCAAATTTTCACACGAATTTTTTTTGTTAACATAAAAAACATATTAAGATTAGTTATTTTTATATTTTGTTTACTGATATAGAACGGCATTTAAATTATCTAAAACACCTCATAAATTCATTTTGATAACGTTAATAGTTTTTGAGATATTTATATTCAAATTTCAGAAAAAAATATAGAAAAACTATGGTTTTCGTTTTTTTTTTTGGTTTTTTTGGTAAAGTGTTCCCAAAATTTTTGAATTTTACTTATTATTATATATATTGTTAAAGAAGACATATTTATCTATTCAACGATATATAACATGTCTATCAAATGTATTGCAACATGCTGAAATAATGACCCCAAACCACACTCCACAGGCAAAAATTTAGCTATTTTTCTATTTGTTCATATAAGTGGTCATTTACATAGTGAATGACATATTTTTTTTATCGTTTTTTGGTAAAGGGTTACATACGTTTTTATTACTTCAAATAATTTTAATATCTTTTCAAAAAACTAAAAATGAAGAATGGTTGAAAACGGGCCTCACAGTACAAATTGAGAAAAAGGCATTTGGTCGATCTAAAAAGGACTACGAAAATGTTCAATCAAGGACAAAAAAGAAAAAACAAGAAGAAATCATTAGTAACCATTCGCCTAAAGAAATTAAGGATTCCTTTAAATCAGCCTTGACACGCACGCAACTAAAGGAAGCTGCTAAAATTGTAGATGTGTTACCAACTGCATCTCCTAAGCGGTTGAAGCGTATGGTGCAAAGTATTTCAACGCCAAAATCGTCAACATCATTTACAGAAGTGGATGCGTTAGCTCCTATTTTAAATTTGGGATTGACAAGAAATAAATATGGTATTTTGAGAAAAGCTCTCAAAGAAAAAGATTTGATAAAGGAAACAAAAAATAAAATTCTACCATCTAATGTGAAATTTTTATGACATCATTAGTACCATTAAAAATGAGGCTATATAATGAGACAAGTTCTTCTTCTAGTGAGAGAGAATATCAGGACATTGGAGTAATTTAACACCCGGATCTAAGTTTCTATGTCGGCCAATCCAATTTGAGTACACAAAGGAAGACAAAATTACAACACAAAGCTTAGTGACAAAGAATGCATTGGGAGAACTGACTGAAGAAGCACAAGAAGCTAGAAACAGAGATGTCAAACACTTTAGACCTTTTTAATACAAGAAAATGTAGCAAAGAAGCCCAAAATTCCGATTTAATAGAATATTTATTGATATCATCAGATCCAGTAATGTACTCCATAAGAACAAAATGGTTACCAAAAATAAGTCTTGAAATAGAAAATGATGATTCCGAAGCTATGGATATAAAACATCTTTTATCTTTTGATATTTCTGATTGTTTTGTAGAAAATAACTAGTAAAAAAGCAGACAATTGTTATGTAATTTTAAGCCTATTATAAATCAAATAAAAAAATACTCATTAAAAAAAATTTAGTTATATTTGTTATTTAATAATGAAAATTTCTTAGGCATGGGCTTTTTACCAGTTTTTTTTTTTTTTTGTATAAAATCAGCATCAGAGTTTCGGGCAATTTTATGATCAGTTGAAACTCATTAGGTAAATATTTCATACACCATTAACTTATAATTATACCTTCTTTGAAAAGATATTAAAATTATTTGAAGTAATAAAAACGTATGTAACCCTTTACCAAAAAAACAATAAAAAAAATATGTCATTCACTACGTAAATGACCATTTATATGAACAAATAGAGAAATAGCTAAATTTTTGCCTGTGGAGTGTTGTTTGGGGTCATTATTTCAGCATGTTGCAATATATTTGATAGACATGTTATATATCGTTGAATAGATAAATATGTCTTCTTTAACAATATAAGTAATAATAAGTAAAACTAAAAAATTTTGGGAACACTTTACCAAAAAAACCAAAAAAAAAAAACGAAAACCATAGTTTTTCTATATTTTTTTCTGAAATTTGAATATAAATATCTCAAAAACTATTAACGTTATCAAAATGATTTTTTGAAGTGTTTTAGATAATTTAAATGTCGTTCTGAACCAATAAGCAAAATATAAAAATAACTAATCTTAATATGTTTTTTATGTTAACAAAAAAAATTCGTATGAAAATTTGACTTTTTTCACCATTTAAGCCCTCCTGACCACGTTTATGTAAGGGCGGTGAATTTTATTGCGGCAAATAAATAACAATATTTGGGGCTTTAATACTGCGGTGAAATATTTGAAGAAATCGAGCGGATATTTTTGTATTAACTTTTAAAACTTAGTTTTTTTTTTTAAATTGCCCAATTTCGTCCAATGCTGGACGTAGGGTGCATGTCCAAAAATATTAAAAATTTCACTTAAAACCATTCTTGAAGCATATTCTTTTAAAATATGTAGAAAAATATATACATGTTTTACCAAGGTTGTGAGAAAAAAGTGAAAGAATGAAGGGTATTTTTTGGCAAAAAATTGCAATTTTTAGAACCTGATTCAAAAAGTCAACTTTAAGATTTTGTGCTCACTAAACGGTTTGTAATAATTAAAAAAATTCTTCACCGTATTTTTTTAAAAAGTACTGGCTATCGCCACATATTTTTAGATTTTTTTTGTCTATTTTAATAAAAATGTTATTTGCGAAAAACCAAGAAAGAATTTGGTGAAAAGTTCAAATGTTGATTTTTAAAATCAAATATTTTTTAAACCATAAGCGATAACTAGGTAGTATAAACAAGGTTTTTTGTTAATAATTTAATGGTTATTGGAAAAATTTAAAAAACGTAAAAATCACTTCATATTTATAAAAGTTAAAAGCTTTGAAAGCATTTTCCACCTCGAGGTGGTCGACTTTGGCACCCTGTAGCTCACCCTATGTTACAACAGGGTATCTCAAGAATAAACATTTTGAAAGCCTATATCCTTGACTACAATCGCCTAGAATATACTATTTCAATGCAACCAATAGTTTAGAAGTTCCAGACTTATTACCACTTTTTTTTTTGTTTTGAAACACTGTGCGGCGGTGTATGTTGCTTACTTTAATTAAAGCTAAGAAATATTTAACATATTGTAATTTATCAGTAATTTTTTTTTTTTTTCATAACATACTTTATTTACAATGTATGCATTTAAGTATAACAGGCAAATTAGATACATTTAAAGATTTAATTTTGTTGTTGGACTCCATTGGCAACAACAACATATTATCAATAGGAAACTAGAGATATTTGCAAATGGCTGAGATAATTATTTACAAAAATATATAAAAAATGATTATTTACAAAGTGAAAAAATATTGATAATTTAACAAGACATTACATTTTGAGAGTATTCGATTTTTTTTACCAAAATGATAAATCAAGTACATGAAGTCGTATTACTTCTTCAGAGTCATCGAGTAAATATATAGCCAGTGGGTTGCAGTGATTTCTCAACCTTTTTAGATAGTTTGAACTAAAGTGTTGATTTCATCTTACACCTTTGGAATAAGTAATTCAATATATTTGGTTTTATTAGATAGAAACCACGGAGCATTGAAAATTGACCTTTAAGTTTTATTTTGATATCGTTGTAATATCTCAATAACTGAATTGCTGGCTGTTCCCCACAGCTGTAGTCCATACGTCCATACTCGGTTAGGGATAGCTTTATAAGTATGCAAAACCCGTATTCATACATCCAAACAATGATTAAAGAATCGTCATTTACTCAAGAACTAAAACAGAAATCTGAATCAATTGTTTATTTATTTTACCTATAAAATAAAAAACAAAACTCTTTTGTTTTTTACCTAGCTGAATCAACGGTAGGTGGCGTATTATTATTATTATGTTTAACAAAATCCGTATACGAACAACAAATGTGAATAAAGCAAAAAATAAAGTATTAAAAATAATGTTATTAATATTTTGTTGGGTATCCCTTTTGCTTATGAAACTCATTTTGAAGCCTTGGCATTGATTCAACTATTTTATTAATTATCGTTGGTGATATTTTGGCACATTCTGGCCTCAACGCGTTTCTTAAATCCTTTACGTTTCTAACATCATAATATCTCAAATTTCTCTTGAAAATCGACCATAAATTCTCAATAGGGCTTATATCTGAACTTTACGGTGGAGTTTTAAGGTATATTGGACAGTTGTATAATATCCATGTTCCTGCAGCTAGCGCTGTGTGCTTGGGATCATTGTCCTGTTGGAATTTGAAATCCCGAGGTTATCCCAATTTTTTTGCCCTTTGCTTTAAAATACTCTTTAAAATGTTGATAGAATCCTTCGAAGTGGTTACTGCAATTATAAAATGAAGATTTCCTACCCCTGCCGCCGCAAAACACCCCCACATCATCAACGATCCTCCACCGTGTTTAAATGTGGGGAGAAGGTTATGCCGGGATAGACTCTTTTTTGCTCACGCCAAATTTTCACACATCCATTAGATGTTTTAATGTTGAATTTGCATTCATCTGAGAAAATAAACCTTTTTGGGAAGTCAATGCATTTATTTTGATATTTATTGCAAATTCAATTCTCTATTGCTTATTGGTTTTGCTGATAAATGGTTTTCTAACAGCATACCGACTTTTAAAACCAATTTTCTTGAGGTAATTTCTCACAGTCTGAGGTGTAACGCGAATTACCAAGTCCTGCTCTAGATTAACAGCCAGTGCCCACACCACTAAAAGTAGGATCTCTTCGAATTTGAAGACGTAAGAATGAATGATATCTTCTTGTTAATTTCACGCGGTTTAAATTTCGTTTAGCTTTATTAATTTGTCCCATCTTTTTATACTTCGACACTATATTTTGCATGGTAGATGAACTACGCTTCATTATTTTTGCTAGTTCGCGCAGCGATTTCCCTTCAATATGAAAATAACTTTGACTTTTCTTACATCATTTGATAATTCTGTTGATTTTCGACACATCGCAAAATTTTTAGAATTACACAACCGAAAATCAATTAAGCTGACTTTAAAATGCTGAGCTAACTAAACGTGAAGGAAGAAGTTCAAAAGAAAATAAGAAACAACTGTTATATACAGAGACAGGAACTTCATGCACTAAAAAAGAGTGTTTTAGGCGCCTAAAATATGCGCTAAAAATCTTAAAATATGCACTAAAAATAAAAATAATATGCACTTAAAATTTTTTTAAACTTTAATTTTAATCATATTTAAATTCAGACTCTTTGTTCACTAAAAGACAAATACATTGGTGGTCATGAAAACCGCACCAATTCACTTATGGTACGTAATAAAACGTAAAGCTACTGATCAAACACCCGAAAACGAAAAATTGATTTTAGCCTTACAATGCGTATGGTACAGCGTTAAAAACGAGGAGGAGTAAAATCGTACTAACGTACTTTTTTCCATAATTTGATGTTATTTTTACTAAAAAAAAATTGATTATTAAGAGAAATTAAGCAGTTCTATACTAAAAATGAATTTAAAAACAAACTTATAAAAATTAAAATGTAAAAATGATTAACATATTTATGCACTTTCCTACCATGTAGAAAATTAAATTGTAAGAGACGATAACATAGTTTTAAGCGTTCTAATAAAAATATGCAACTATGTAAAAACGCAACAAATACATTTAAATGAAATAATAGAAAAAGATATCGCAAAACCTGAATTTTACACAAAATAATGCGATATATAATTTTCAGCAAAATATGCAAAAATATGCACAAACGAATCGTTGCCATAATAACATAAATTCTTTTATTCGCAAAGATACTTTGTTCATACTGTGCTGAGACCAGTGAAGGCCGTGCCAAACACACTGGTGCTCGGCTTCTTATATGTATACAGCCGAACGAAAACAAAAATATTCACCAAAGAGTAAAAGTACACAACAATTTCATTCAGTCTTATGAAAGCTTTTGAACAAAGCAGGTCTATGTCGCTTTGCCTTTTGAAATTCATATATATTTTTTTTTAATAGGTACACAGAGAATATTTGTTTAAAACAAACCAAAAATGTTGAGAAAATTTCGAAGACTTGATAAACTATATAGTAAATATTTTCTATAAATTACATACGTCGCCTCCATTTGACAACATTATAGCTGTCTTTCATGTATTTTATCCAGTTACTGCAGGCTGGTAAGTTTTTTAGTTTTTGGTAACATACCCCTTAATAACCTTCGAAATTTCATATCTTTTTAAGTTTTGCTATTTTGTGTTTTTTTTTTTGTTTTTAAAAAAAAATGAATTACTTATTATTACTTATTTGATTTAATAAACTTCAAACTTATGGATAAAAGAGATTAAATGTTCTTCACATTTTGTTTTACATTTTCAGAATGTAAGATTTAAAATTTTACAACAACAAAATATATTTAAAATTTTACCATATTCTTCGTGAACTTAACTATTTTCCCTTTTATGCATTAATATAAACATTCATACAGAATCTACACAAACCCATTTAATATCGGCATTGTATTACGTCCATGGATTTGGTTGAGTGTAGTACAACTAACACATGCTCATGAACACTATTACTTACTCAATTCTCTCGATGGCCACCACTGGCTGAGACTAACGACAAAAAACATGCATTTGCATGAAGTCCCGCCCTCTGGTTATCTTACATATTAAAAGAATTTATGAATAAACTTTGCATTCAAGATTTTTTTCAATATTTTTCTTCTCTCAAACCTCTATAACTAGAGTTCTAATTAACGTAGGCTGTTGACATAGGTCTAAGAACACTCAGTGGATCAAGCTCCTTCTTATGAGCTATTAACTGCTTAAATTCGTTGGGTTTGAGGAAAGTTATGCGTGGAGAATCAACTTTACTTTTACTGCACGTTAACTTATCTTGGCATATTTTGGCATTACTGTACGTTAACTTCTCTTGGCAAATTCGTTGGGTTTGAGGAAAGATATGCGTGGACAATCAACTTTACTTTTACTGTACGTTAACTTCTCTTGGCATATTTTGGCATTACTGTACGTTAACTTCTCTTGACAAATTTTGGTATTATATTATAAAAATTAATATAATATAATATAATGCTGCGGAGCAGCAGGGGTCCTCTAGTATATATTGAATATTGAGCTTTGCCACCTGTACGAATACGGATTTTGTTTAACATAATAATAATAATACGCCGCCTATCGTTGAATATATGAGCTAGGTAAAAACATATTTGCAGTTCTGTTTCTTATTTTATAAGTAAAACAAGTAAGAAAATTATAGTCGGTCTAGACCGACTATACGATACCCTATACCATGCGTTTAGAAACCCTATCTCTTAGCCCAACTAACTGGACATAGAAAATAAGCAAAAACCAAATTTGAGTGGGATTTTTATTAATTTTTTTGGCTGCAGATATGAAAAAGTTCATATCGGATGCTATATCTATATGGGGACTAGGTCCAAAAATGGACCGATCCTGATCATGTTTGGTAAAGTCTCTTGTATTTTGCAAAAATATATACAAACAAAATTTGAGAAGAATCAGTGCAATATTTTTGTTTTTTAATAGATTAAAGTGAAAATCGGGAAGCAGCTCTATATGGGGCCACAGGGATAATTTTTGGACTACTCATTAATGGATGTAATGAACGCATATAAACCCAATTTGAGTAAGATCTATATGACAATTTGGATCTTATGACAATTTATGTCGATTTCATAGGGGTAATTTGTATGGGGGCTAGGTCTGAACATGGACCGATTCTCACCAATTTCAATAGCGTTCATCCCATGGCCGAGAAGAGCTTATATACCAAATTTCATCAAAATATATTCATATTTGCGACCTGCAGTTTGATTACAAGGTTTACATGGACACACAGACGGACGGACGGACGGACGGACGGACGGACGGACGGACGGACGGACATTGTTAAATCAACTCAGAAAGTGATTCTGATTCGATCGGTATAATTAAAGATGGGTCAAGGTCAAATATTTTTGGTTGTTACAAACAGCAGCACAAAGTCATTATACCCAAACCACATAGTGGTATAGGGTATAATAAATAACAATTGATTCAGATTTTTGTTTTCGTTTGTGAATAAATTTTTTCTTGGTTGTATGAACAGGTTTTGCACTCTGTATATGATTACCTTGGTTTCAAGATTTAGTTGAGACTTAGTTCCTAATAACCAATAGAGGCGAATAGTTTTTAATTTTAGATGTTCTTTCTTGTATATCAGTAATTTAATTTCGAAAACTAAAAACTTTAAACAAGCAAATCTACGAAAATGTAAAAGGCCTCTGATAAAAATATATATATGTATATTATATATATATAAAACAGTTCATAAATGCACATCGCCATGTTTTATTTTTTATTTATTTTTTGCTCTGTTTAATTTATTATTTTCTCGTTCTTGCCCTTTGTATCTCTTAACTGATTAAGGAGTTTTAAAGAATGAATTTTTCGTGTAATTAATTAATAATTAAAAAACGTTTTTAAGATTGAAAATGTGAAGACCAGACTAATATAAAAAATAACCAATATTCTGAAAATTTAATAAGCAAAGACGCAATCCTTTTAGAAAACAGTCATTTTTTAAAAATAAGTGTCAGTATTGCCAACTCTTGGATGCAGAAAAGCACCGTGATTTTTGCTAAAACGGGTAAAAATTTATCAAAATTATGTTAAAAAATTCACCAAAAATTTAAAAAAAAAAATCAATACTATGCCAAATTTTTCAATTAATTTTTTTTTTATTATTATTGTAATTTTTTATTTTTATTATTATATAAAACCTAAAAGAAAATATTTTATTTTTAATACACATCCGTAATTTAACAAAAGAAAATATTTATAAAATAATGGTTTCATTTTTACAAAATATAAACAAACCTTTAAAAAAAATACATTTCATAAGAATTTTTTAAATTATCGATTTCCGTACACAATTCATATTATTATATTTCTCCTTTTAAGCTTATTGTGATGTTGGGAAAAAATGCACGAAAAGCACAACGAAATTATTAAAAATCAATGTAGATATCCGAAGAGAGGCGGATATGGAGAGCTAAATAGCATCAAACAGGCAACAGTGGTTAGTGTAGCATAGAATTATTTTATGTGAAACAAGTATGTCTTCAATTTTTGTTTATTCTTTTTATACCCTATACCACTATGTGGTTTGGGTATAATGACTTTGTGCTGCTGTTTGTAACAACCAAAAATATTTGACCTAGACCCATCTTTAATTATACCGATCGAATCAGAATCACTTTCTGAGTTGATTTAACAATGTCCGTCCGTCCGTCCGTCCGTCCGTCCGTCCGTCCGTCCGTCTGTGTGTCCATGTAAAGCTTGTAATCAAACTGCAGGTCGCAAATATGAATATATTTTGATGAAATTTGGTATATAAGCTTTTATCGGCCATGGGATGAACGCTGTTGAAATTGGTGAGAATCGGTCCATGTTCAGACCTAGCCCCCATACAAATTACCCATATGAAATCGACATAAATTGCCATAAGATCCAAATTGTCATATAGATCTTACTCAAATTGGGTTTGTATGCATTCATTACATCCACTAATGAGTAGTCCAAAAATGATCCCTTTGACCCCATATAGAGCTGCTTCCCGATCTTCAGTTAAATCTATTAAAAAACAAAAATATTGCACTGATTCTTCTCAAATTTTGTTTGTACATATTTTTGCAAAATACAAGAGACCTTACCAAACATGATCAGGATCGGTCCATTTTTGGACCTAGTCCCTTTATAGATATAGCATCTGATATGAACTTTTTCATATCTGCAGCCAAAAAAATTAATAAAAATCGCACTCAAATTTGGTTTATGCTTATTTTCTATATCGAAGTAGTTGGACCGAAAGATAAGGTCTCTAAACCATGGTATAGGGTATCATATAGTCGGTCTAGACCGACTATAATTTCCTTACTTGTTATATCTACATATGTTCTTTTTCAAATATATCTTAATTTTATTGCTCCTCCAAATCTGCCTTTGCATTGTTATTTGAAGTTAATGAATATACTCCTTCGTTATGCTGCTGTTTCGTTTTTATTCTCGTATCTGTAGTTGTTATTGTAAATACTTATATTTAATTTTTTATAGTCATGTGAATAACTGTTCTCCACACATATGTAAGTACAATCACTTACTTATTTGTAAGTTTATATGCTCACCTATTAATGTTTGTAGTTTTCTAGGGATTTTAATAGCTTTTTTTTTGTTTTTCATTTTCTGCACTTTGAATATCAGTAAAGTAAGCTAATGGAAATTACAAATTCTCGTAAAAATAAATGAAGTGCAAAAAAGGAAAATACACTTAAAATAGTTGTAACAAATAATGTTGGTTCACAAAATGGATTTGAAGAATGTTTCGTACTGCTGGAGATGGACAATGAAGAATGTAGGAAATTATAAATTATTATATATATATATTAGGGTGTCCAAAAGAAAATTTTTTTTTCGTTCACAAAATTGAAAGTGGAATTTAAATTTATAAAAATAAATAATGAAAAAAGCAGGCGTGATATTCCCTAAGTATAGACGTGTTTTACAAACAAAATAAAAAATTAGTTGGGAGCGTGTTAAAAATATCCTAAATCGTCGATCGGCATTCCAAATTAGCTATGATCCTTGAACTTTAAGAAGGGGAGGAGCCATTTTAAGATGAAAATACTGGTGTGGAGTATGTGCCAAATGAATCATCTGATGCTGAGTCCGACGTCGATATTGAAGAAGCTAAAGATATTGGTCAGATGATGACGATGATTATCAGCAATATGCCTTAACGAGTGACGAAGGTGTTTACTTTATTTAAAAAAGAGGCGATAAGTGATATGTGAAATCGGTCGTATTGGACAACATGTTTTCAATTTTACGCAACATTGTCCGGGCACATCAGCAACTTTCACTATGCAACCTCTTTCAATATTTACCAAAAAAAATGAGCGCAGTTTGCATTTTAAAAGTTTGAATGTTTTCCTTTAAATTTTTTTAATCATATTTTAACTAATTATAACATATCTTAATCAAAATGAATAAACATATAATAATTTTAACTAAATTCAATGCATTTTCACACAAGGTCTGTAGGGACCTTACCGCTCAATGATAGTGTATAAAACTAATCACGCAGACTGAACGATGATCAATTTCTAAGTAATTTGCAAAAAATAGTTGATTTCACTTTTGGAGTTTCAAAGTCTAGGCCTTAGAAAGACTGATATCCGAAAAATAAAAACAAACTGAAGAAATAAAGAGATTATTTTGAAGGTCTGTTTCTGAAGTAGTGACATAATGTAACTGCTCGCCACGGCCATACCACGCTCTGCGGCATCATTAACTGTTTGCAGTTATTGAATTCCTCGAAACGAAAGTTGCCTTTCAATTTTTCTCGAAAAAATGATTTCTTTGGTAATAGCGTCCCGAATTTGTATATTTTCTACCATATTTTGTGTGATCGGCTTGTGATATTTTTTTGAATTACTTGGTGCATTAATATTTTTTAGCATCAGATGTAAAGTTTTGATTTCAATACGTTCATCTAAAAAGGCACTGGCAAAGATACTAGCTTTTATAGATACCCTTAAAATGGATGCATTAAACTCGAGGAAGGCCCCAGTCTTTGATTTTCTTATGAATGAATGCAGCTGGTTTTGAAAAAAGCATACTTTAATGAATATGTATAATTTTCATTACCACTCCCAATGCTGCAACTTCCTTCGTTTTCGGAATTCACCCGTTTGGTCTTTATTACCTGTTTTAGCTTTTGAGAATTTGCAGCAAAATATTGGGCTCTGTTGTGAAAAAACTATTCAAATCTGTCAAGAAAGACTTTCGTTTTTCCATCGTCAGCTTGGTTTATCTATACTTCTCCTTCAGCAATTTTTTTTCACTTTGCGTGTAATTTTACTATGTTGTGGCAATATTATGGGTCGCTTGACTTGTTTTTCAGATATGTACGTTCAAAATCATCTGCAGTTATTTGAGCGCTTTTCACAACTGTAAATTTGTCACTTAATCGAAATTTTATTTGTCACTTAAGCGAAATTTTAAATTTTTAAATCATTTCGCTCACCAGCCATACACTTTTTGTTTTTAACGAAGGCATATCTGTTGAGGAATAAATTTCACAAATAATTTTCTTGAACTTCTCCATAAAAATGGTTGATGCTTACCAAATTTTAAAAGATGTTTTAATATTAAACCAAAATTCGTTGTAAAAATTTCGGAAAAATTTTCAGGCGATGATTATTACAGCATGATTAGGCATTGCACTTCTTCTCCCAATTGCTTAAAAAGCATGTTAATGCATTGCAGCAACTTTGTAATCGATACACAATGCAACGAGTTACCCGATACGCCAACCAACGAATCAGTTGTTACAATGAATTTGACCATCTTTCACACTACAACCTTAGTTTTACACTTTCAGGAAATTTTTAAAAGCTATGAAATGTTTTTTAAAAATATACGTAAATACGTAATATACGTAAAAAAAAATATATAAATAAATATATGGCAACTAAACGAGCTAAAGAATTGCCAAAACCGATGACTTTTACACAACAAATTAAAGTTCGAACCGCTTCTTTTGAAATGACTCAACGACTTCGAAAATGCTTTTTATTGATCAACTTGTGTTTGAAATTGGAAATACCTCCGAAAAAACCCACTGTTCGAGAAATTTCTGTTTGTGCCACCTCTAAACTTCTTTCAAAAAATTTCAAAAAATTCTCACAGATACTTTACTCATTGTAAAACATATATTTTAAGTTTCATGGCGCCAGTCTGTTTAAACTAAGAACTGTCTAGCTCCTTAAAATAGACATCAATCGTAGACCCAACCTCTTTATTGTTGGCAAATCTTTTACCACCGAGCCATCTTCTCAAGTTGGGAAATGCAAAGTAATCCGAAGGCTCAAAATCTGACGAATTGGGTGCGCGCTGAAGTAATTTGAACTTCATATATTTTGTTTTATAGTTGTATATATTCGACCTTTCAAATTGTAAATAAAACTTCACATAGTTGAGCTCGAGGTCAATGATTTTTATTATATAAATATTATCCATATTTAATCAATATTTCGATACTCTTTGAGTATCATCATCAGGATTCTTCCCTAAAATTTTTAACAAAAAACAATAACTTGTGATGTTTTCCAATTTTACTCAATAAATTTTTTTTTGCATATTTCAAAAAAAAAAAAAGAAAAGAAATAGAAATTTAAACACTGTCGTTGTTAAAAATTTTTTTACTTGATTTTTTATTTCTTATTTTTAATCTAGTTAATATAGTTTCTGTCTGTTGTCGATTTTTTTTATTTGTCAAATTTGGAAAGGAAAGATATTTTTCATTAGTGGAAAATTTTCAAAGAGTGAACACCAATTGAATAATTAGTGGAAAATAAATAATTTTACTCAGCGAATATTGTCAAAAGAAAAAATAATTGTTTTTGGTAAAAATTTTTTTTCTTTATGATAAATATTCATAAATTTTATGAAAATAATAACAAGAAAGAGGAAGGCCAAGGTAATTATATACAAATGTGATATTTTTTTTTTGTTACGAACAACTTTCTTACAATTTTTTTTTATATTAAAATAGGATTACTTGTGTGTGTCCTATATATTCTTTTTGCGTAGCCAGAAGGCTTACACAAATTTAAAATCATTTCCGACTTCTAAAATTTGGTGCCTTCAAGATAACAAGAATATATCAATAAAGTTAATTTTCCACAACACAAATATCAAGATTAACAAGGACATTACAAGATAATCTATTTGCATGGTAAAATATTCGTAAGAATTCACGCAATTCTGAAAATAAAATTACAAGGGACTATTGAGTCTTAACGGGAAATCGATATATAAATTTAAATTGTATAACTTTTCGTTATTTTTTTTTTTTTGCTTAAAATTCAAATATTTTTGCTTTTATTTATTTAAATCTAAAATCTAATTCTTTTAACTTAATCATCAAAATAATCTAATTAATAATTTACATTTTATATATTTCGTTACATAAATTCAAATTAATTCATAATTATATTTTAAATTTTATTATTTCACATACACAAAATTTGAAATTTGATATTTAATTTAAAGTTTAACAGTAACAACATCCTCTACGTCTACCGGCGCCTGCAGATAACTTTGGATAAAATGTAAGTTACATTAAATTTGTATATTGTTAATTTTCAAAGTTTTATTACACAAAAAAAGAAAAAAAATTCCATAAATTCCCTCCCAATAAAATGTCTGAAATTTTTTTTTAAAATGAGAGGATTTTGAAACGTAAAATTTATCATAATAAAATAGACATTTAAAATAAATTTTGACATTATAAACGTCAAACATTATTTAAATTTATAATTACTTTGAGCTTTTCTTTTCTTATCAAATGAATTAAATATTTGAATATAATGTATTAAATTAAAAAGGTGACCATTCTCATTGTTAAAATTTTATATTTTTTTTTAACTTCAAATAATTTGATAATAATTTTTTTTATGACAATTAATTTTATAATTCACATTCATTACTATAAATTAAATTTAGTTTTTTTTTTATTTTTTTAATTTGTGAAATGAAGTTTTTCAATATGAAACTATAAATTTTTGTGTAATTATTACGAAAGGTGAAGTCAATATAGGGATGTAAGTATAAATTTCATTTTCGATATGGGCTGACTACCGAATGCTCTACAGTCAGCAAGGTGGGTGAGTATTTTTATTTGATTTGATACTCTGCTACCTAAATTAAGTTTTCATGTAACGTATAAATATTTCCGATGGGGCAAGAACACACTCCCAGCCCTGAGCACGGCCTGTTCCTATAGGTAGCCCTGCTCCAAAAGGAATTATACCAGTTCGCCTTTTCTTTTTAGAAAATTCCTTACAAACTTAAGTATATGTAGTATAAATAACAATAAGGCAACATAAGAACAATAATTATTACAATACATTTAACATGAATACAAAAAACTTACAGTGAATGTTTACATGAAAAAACTAAATATTTTAAGCTATAGTTGCTTACACATTGTCATCTGTTATTGCACTGAAATATATTTAAATATAAATATTACACTGTGCCTTTGTTTATCCAAAAGATTTTGGAACTTGCGCATTGTCTTGATAAAACAACACTTTCTTTTTCGCGAAATCGGTCTTTTTCCTCAATTTCATAAGCTAATGCTGTAATAAGTTATCATAATACATAGTACTTGCCGTTAACTGTTTTTCCTTTTTGAAGATAATCAATAAAAATTATCCCACGATTCTCCCAGTTTGGTCCACTGCTTTGATTGTTACTTTATCACAGGTGTGAAGTGGTGTACCCATTTCTCATCACTGGTTACAAATCAATGCAAAAGCTCGGCTCTATTTCCAGACACTCTATTGAAACATCTTCACGAGGCTGTTTTTGCTCCATTCTGAGCAAACGCGTCACCTTCTTGCGCACAGCTTTCTCATCTCAATATTTTCGGCCAATATTCAAATATAGCGCTTTATGAAATGCCTATTATATCAGCTAGCCCATGCATCTTCAGCCGACGATCATCCAATAACATTTTATGGATTTGCTTAGCCATTTCAGACGTGACCACCATAATTTGGTCGACCACTGCAATGTTCATCTTGGCAGTTCGTACGGCCTCATACTTTATAATCAAAAGAGCTTTAATATTGGTTGGACAGAGACCTTTGAAAATAAGTTACAGAATTACATAACGGTTACCAATATTTTCCATGTTTACAAATATAATTAGATTGTTTACTTGTGATGGCTCCAAAACAAAAAAAAACTAAACAACGTGGCACATTGTAACGTGAGACGTTGTAGCGTAAAAAAATATGTTATATAGGGTTGCCGCCTTAAAGCAGGTAATTTCTTTTCAAATTTGTATGTCAGGTCGGGTTGGTCTGGGATCGCCTTAGTAAATATCGTTGTAAATATAAATACACTTTAAAACTATTAATTCACGATCGGAACATAGCTGCATGGGATCCGCTAGTATTATAGCAAGAATCGTAGTACTTTATTATTACGAATTTTTCAAAGCCAACATTTCTATTTTCCCTTTCCAAACTCTTTCTATTAACTCATACCCTCTGTCTGTCTGTCTGTCAGTCTGTCGTTGGGCAAACCCATTCCCCCTTATCCAATTGATCTGAAATTTGACCCATAGTCTTGCTGAGACCACAGATTAATTTTGGGATAGTCACGCGCAGTCACGCATAGTCACGCACAGTCATGCACAGTAACGTAGAGATTTAAAGCGGATTTACCCTCATCCAATCAATCTGAAACTTGGTCGATATACTTGCTGCAAAGAAAGATTAACATCGACATAGTCACGCTCAGTCACGCATAGTCACGCACAGTCACGGAGTAATTTAAAACCAATTCCCCTTATCCGATCGATCTGAAACTTGTTCGGTAGACTTGCTGTGAAAAAAAGATTAACTTTGACATAGTCACGCACAGTCACGCATAGCCACGTATAGTCACGGAGAGATTAAAACCTCATTTCCCCCATCCGATCGATCTGAAACTTTGTGCATAGTCGTGTTGTGGCCATCGATTAATTTTAAGATAATCACGCAAAGTCACGCACAGTCGCGGAGAGATTCAAAACTCATACGTATAAGGCAAGAAAGAGTTTTAATAACAACTTTATTTTTATGGATTAGATTATTTTCTATATTTATACTAATATAATAAAGAGGTAATGTGTGCTTGTTTGTTTGTTTGTTTGTAGGAGGTAATCTCCGAACTACTCACTTGATCTTCCTTAAATTTTCACAGAGTCTTTTTTAAATATTTTTAGTGGGCGTGGCACCTCCCACACAAAGTAAATTTTTAATATCATATATATTGAGTACTACGAAAGGAAGAGCTTTGCAAATTTGTGTGAGGTCACCTATACGTAGTATTAGTAGCTATGCCGGAAATGTGCGGGATCGGATAAGTGGGCGTGGTACCTCCCATACAAGTAACAATTCAATATTTAGCTCAATTTTGAACAAACATTCCGCATGAAATATCTCACTTCTCCCTTTTCCCCTATTATGAGAAAAAATGTCTTCGGAAAAAAATTCGAAGGGATAAAAGTAGTTATTCTGAATGCACTTGAATTTGGGGTTTTCCCTTAAAAAATTTCCCTTGCAAATTAGACGGGAGTTTATAATTAAAAAAAGTATGAAGTATTTTGATAAAACAAAATTTAAAGAAAAAATTAATATTTTATTATTCTTGTAGATTGAAGACCACAAATAAAGTCCAACTCCAATTTTTGTTAACTTTAATGAAAGCCAATTCAGGAATTGATTGCGTTTTCCATAGATTCAGCCCGCAATTGACTTCCAGCAATTGACTTCACAATTGACTTTGTGCTGCTGCTTGTATCTACCAAAAATATTTGACCTAGACCCATCTTTTATTATACCGATCGAATCATAATCACTGTCTGATTCGATTTAACGATGTCCGTCCGTCCGTCTGTGTGTCCATGTAAAGCTTGTAATCAAACTGCAGGGCGCAAATATGAATATATTTTAATGAAATTTGGTACGTAAGCTTCTATCACCCATGGGATGAACGCTGTTGAAATTGGTGAGAATCGGTCCATGTTCAGACCTAGCCCCCATACTAATGACCCCTATAAAATCAACATAAATTGCCATAAGATCCAAATTATCATATAAATCTTAATCAAATTGGGTTTGTATGTGTTTATTACATCCATTAATCAGTAGTCCATAAATGGTCCCTATGGGCAACTATTAGTCATAGGCCCCATATAGAGCTGCTTCCCGATCTTCACCTAAATCTATCAAAAAACAAAAATATTGCTCTGATTCTTCTCAAATTTTGTTTGTATATATTTTTGCAAAATACAAGAGGCTTCACCAAACATGGTTAGGATCGGTCCATTTTTGGGCCTAGTCCCTATATAGATATATTATCCGATATGAACTTTTTCATATCTGCAGTCAAAAAAATTAATAAAAAATCCCACTCAAATTTTATTTATGCTTATTTTCTATATCCAGTTAGTTGGGCCTGAGAGATAGGGTCTGCAAACGCATGGTATAGGGTATCTTATAGTCGGTCTAGACCGACTATAATTTTCTTACTTGTTTTATTTATTTTTTCGTAAAACAAATTTATTTTCGTTTGCACACACAAAAAAGAAATAGAAAATTAATTGTCAATAAGCAAAACAACTGGCTTCGAATTCGATGCCACTTATTAATTTTTTTGTTCACGCGGAATTTATAATAGGAAGATTTTTTCTCGAGAAAAGTTTTTTCCGTGAGAAAGAAGTTCCTTGAGAATATTCGTAATTGGGCTGATTATATATCTCGAGTACTGTGATAGAGAGAGCTTTTCAAATTTATCTGATGTCACCTATTATTAATGTGAGTAGTCGGACAAAAAATGGGCAGGTGCGTGGCACCTGCCATACAAAGTTAATATAAAATGCAATTATCTGAAGTAATGTCTTGGGAGTTTGTGTGAGCCCATAAGTTATTCATGTGATTAGTTAGATAATGGGCATGATGGGAGCAGTGGACGTGGCACCGCCTGTACAAAGTATATATATGATATCATATAATTGGTGTATTAAAAAGGGAAGCTCTGACACTTTGCACGACTCCATCAGATCTTAGTATGAGTAGTTGGACAAAAAATTGCCGGGTTCACACCAATGGGAGTGGCACTCCCCATGCATAGTAGCTATTTAATATCGTATATGGAGTACTGTAAAAGAGAGAGCTTTGTGGCTTTGCGTGAGCCCATAGGTTCCTTGTATGATTTGTCGAACAAAAAAATGGGCGTGATTGAAGCAGTGGGCGTAGCACCGCCCATGAAAAAAGATATCTAATATCATATAACTGGTGTACTACAAAAGGGCAAGACTCGACATTTTGCACAATTCCATAGGATGTTAATGTGAGTAGTCCAATAAAAATTGAGCGGAATGGGATTAGTGGGCGTGGTACATTCTATATATAAAAAATATAAAGTGTTACGTAGGCGACAGACTTTTGGCAAGTACATTAGTTATCAATGTAATATGTCGTGGAAAATATATCACCAAAATCAAAAATCGCCAAACCCAAAAATCGCGAAAAATAAAAATCGCCCAAAAACAAAAATCTTCAACATCAAAAATTGGCAAAATCAAAAATCGCTAAAAAGAAAAATTGCCAAATGTTATTTTAAGTTCAAGGCCAATAGTTAAGTGTTGCCAGATCTAATTTGGAAATCCAATGTGCGTCTCATGGACAGCTACATGTACCTTGCTCCAGGGTAGAAACGCCGAAAAGTCTGATAATTGCTGTACCGAATAAAAATACAAAACACATTTCATATCAGCAAGTATCGAAATAATAAATCTATTCTAATAATCTATACTAGCTTAATAAAGAGGTAATGTGTATTTGTTTGTTTGTAGGAGGTAACTAGTCTCCGTAACTAATCATCTGATCTTCCTGGAATTTTCACAGAGTCTTACTGCGGATATGAGAAGTGCTACAGGCTGCATTATTTTTAAATATTTTTAGTGGGCGTGACACCTCCCATATAAAGTAAATTTTTAATATCATATATATTAAGTACTATGATAGAGAAAGCTTTGAAAAATTTTCTCAGGTCATCTATTATTAACGTGAGTAGTCAGAAAAAAAAATGGGCGGGATTGGACAAATGCGCGTGGCACTTCCCATACAAACTTAATATTAAATGTGATATATCTGAATTACTGTAATAGTGAGAGCCTTGGGACTTTTCTTGAGCCTTTTCATTACGATTCGGGGGAGGGTGTAGCGAAGCACACCGGGTTATATCTAGTAAGAGTTATATTTATATTATGTAATTAATAATAAATATATACGCAAATAATAAATATGACTTTTTGAATTGCTTTCCGACCTCTTTTTAAAGAAGAAATCCTTGTAATTCTATGCCACGTAAAGACTTAAGTTATCATGCGGCCCTACCGAGGGATAAAGCCTCTAGGACAATTTTAGTTCTAGTCCTCATATACAGCTGTTTCAATTTAACATTACCAAAACGGCATAATTTTTACTGAAATGTGATTTGTATAGGTTTTTGAGAACAATAATGGAGTATGTAAAATATTTTAATATCGTATCAGTATATTTTTGGACCTAGTCTTCATATATTCTAAAAGCATCCGTTTTGAATTTTTGCATATCTGCAGGGAAGTAGTTCGTAAAGTTACTCGGTATTGGAGTGTAAATTTTTTGTATATCCACATATGATTTCAATATGGGTGGATCAAAAAGCCTTCCTTCCTCATGGTAGAGGCTACTATATAGCCTGTATATACTACAGTCCACGTAAAACTTAAGATATCGCTATATCGCTTTAGCTTAATATATATACACCAAATTTAAGTAAAATAAATCTAATTTGAATATGGAATATTGTATATAAAAGAGAGTTTTTCTAAAGTTTAAAAAATAGGTTTTTAGAAACTGGATAGTTTAATATAACTACCAGTTTAGTTATAAAAACATAAATAAGATCTATTGAAATATTTTGCAGATTATACTCATTTCAGATTTTTATATCTCCTGTTAAAGTGTAGTTCACTGTTATTGTAATCTTAATAACAAATATTTTATCTATGGTAAGAATTATGAAATCGTAAAAGTCAGTTATTTTGATGTTTGTAACTACCAGAAACATCTGTCCGACTGTCCGTCTGTCTGTGTGTCCATGTAAACCTTGTAATCAAACTAAAGGTCGCAAATATGAACATGTTTATATGACATTTGTTACATAAGCTTCTACCGGGCATAGAATGAAGCTACAGAAATTGGTGAAAAGCAGTACCAATTCAGGCCTAGTCCTCACACAAATGGCCCCTGTGAAATCTATTAAAATTTACATAAGATCCAAATTATCATATAGCTTTCGGTTAAATTGGGTTTGTGTGTGTTCATTACATCCATTAATCAGTATAGGAAAAATTCTTAGTCATAGCCCCCATATGAAGCTGATACCCGATCTTTAGTTAAATCTATCAAAAACCAAAAATTTGCACAGCTTTTTGTCAAACTTGGTTTGTATATGTTTTTGCAAAAAGTAAGTGACCCCACCAAACATGGTCAGGATCGGTCCGCACACATCCGAAGGCAGAAAAATAAATAACAATGTCACTCAACTGTGGGTAATGCTTATTTTCTATATCCAATTAGTTAGACCTAGGAGATAGGGCCTCTAAACGCACGGTACAGGGCATCGTATAGCCGGTCTAGACCGACTATAATTTTCTAACTTGTTTTAAATAAAAACAAGTAAGAAAATTATAGTCGGTCTAGACCGACTATACGATACCCTATACCATGCGTTTAGAAACCCTATCTCTTAGGCCCAACTAACTGGACATTGAAAATAAGCAAAAACCAAATTTGAGTGGGATTTTTATTAATTTTTTTGGCTGCAGATATGAAAAAGTTCATATCGGATGCTATATCTATAAAGGGACTAGGTCCAAAAATGGACCGATCCTGATCATGTTTGGTAAAGTCTCTTGTATTTTGCAAAAATATGTACAAACAAAATTTGAGAAGAATCAGTGCAATATTTTTGTTTTTTAATAGATTTAAGTGAAGATCGGGAAGCAGCTCTATATGGGGTCAAAGGGATCATTTTTGGACTACTCATTAGTGGATGTAATGAACGCATACAAACCCAATTTGAGTAAGATCTATATGACAATTTGGATCTTATGGCAATTTATGTCGATTTCATATGGGTAATTTGTATGGGGGCTAGGTCTGAACATGGACCGATTCTCACCAATTTCAATAGCGTTCATCCCATGGCCGATAAAAGCTTATATACCAAATTTCATCAAAATATATTCATATTTGCGACCTGCAGTTTGATTACAAGCTTTACATGGACACACAGACGGACGGACGGACGGACGGACGGACGGACGGACGGACGGACGGACGGACATCGTTAAATCAACTCAGAAAGTGATTCTGATTCGATCGGTATAATTAAAGATGGGTCTAGGTCAAATATTTTTGGTTGTTACAAACAGCAGCACAAAGTCATTATACCCAAACCACATAGTGGTATAGGGTATAAATAAAAGCAGATATCAAAAAAGTTACAATGAATATTAATTGATTTTTTAATACAATTTTGTAAAGAGTTTTTAGGCCAGTACGAAAACATTTTTTTTTCCTATTTATATTCCAAAAATTCATTCAGTTGCCAACATATTTGGGGTAACATGTTATTGTTACATTTTGCCAATATAAATCTTTATATAACATTTATATACTTTCGTATAGAATAATATATCATTTACTAAGATTAACAAATGATAACAAACAAGGAAGGTACCCCAAACCAACAAAACGCATTTTTAGTATTCTCTTGAATGTGTTCTAGTTGATAAAAATTAAAGATGATAGTTTCGGTAGCAATGCTCTATTAAGAAAAAGCAAATATTTATGTTTTCCATTTTAACAAAAGATACGTACTTCCCAGCATACACTTTAGTAGAATATCATATATCTTTTAGGAGAAGGTTGGTTGACACGTATTGTGAATTTAAAAAAAAGTAGTTTTTGTATTGCATTTTTGTGTAAACAGAAAAAACGTTGTACATTTTTACAGTACAACAATTTAAAAAAACAATCGTATATGTGTAATTGTTGCAAGTTGTTACACAATATTGCAACTATTTTTCTATTGGCAACAAGTTTACGACATGTGTCACAACTGCCTGAGGCTAAAAACATATAAAAAAAAATTGCAAGAAGAATATTAAAAGTATAAATATAATTTTAGATAACATAATTTAAAATAAAAAAATAAGTACAACATACGTACATGCATTAAATCAAACATACATGGATACATATATGATTTTTTTTACTAAAATAAACATTATATACAATGTAACTTTGTTTGAACTTTGCACAAGTTTGTTTTTTACCTTTAGAATTGTATAGAATTATACACGGTGTTACAAAATATAAAAATTTAATCTACTTTTAAATGCACCTAGTGTAAGTTGTAGGCCTGCTTGAGTAAATCACTTATAAATTTTCAGAATTTTTAAGGTACGTTTATTACCCAGTGAAATTTAAGTAAAATTTTTTCGGTTCCAAACTAATTTAGTTAAAAATATTTTAGTCCGTGAAGTGTTTAAAATACATTTTTGGCCGCAAACTTTAGATTTTGAGGGTGTATTCAAAATTCTGAAAATTTAAAAGTGATTTACTCAACTTGGACTACAACTTATATTAGGTAATTTAAAATTATATTGTCACTGAAACACCGTTTTTTATTGCACCTTTTGTTAAATTCGCACCAGTGAAATCTTTTTTTTTTTTATTAAGCACAAGTTTATCAATGAAAAATTATTATAGGGAAAATAAATAGCGTATATGATGAATTTCATATCAAATCCGATATGCATTGAACCCGACCCTCTCAGTTTTTAATGAAATTTAGCATACGGCTATATTTTCCCTATAGAAACACAATCTCATTTTCATAAATTGCATTTTTAAAAATATGTGGGCGTGGCAAGGTATCGAAATATTTGAAAAATGACGGTAATACGTACTTTTAAACTGCGATTACTATGAAATGACTCAACTGATTTGAAAGATCTTGGTGCCATTAGAAAAGTATGTAAGTCAGCTTTCGAGAACATACTGCAAAAATTCTATATTACACTGAAAAATTTTTTTGCCAAAAATAAAATTTAAACTTGGAAAACTCTTCCAAGATCAAGTTTTTTTTCCGACAAAAAATTTTTCTAAATAGGTCTACTTAATATATGGGGGCTTTCATGTCAAGTGCACCAACTTTTGAAACCGATGTCTTCCGATCGGGATGAAATTTGCACCAAAGTTAGTCCTGTTAGATAGTAGTTTAGACACAATTTTTCAACAAGATCGGTCCAAATCTCTCTGAGTTAGAGGGGATCAAAATTTGACATTTTGGCCAAACAGGTGTTTTTCTCATCCATGTAACTTATTACCTATTGTTCTTAGAAAATTTTCTCCCAAAGAGTTTAGATAGCTATTTCTTCAATATTTCGGAAAAAAATACTTAAAAAAAAAAAAAAAATTATACTTTTTTGTTGCTAAATTAAAGCATTTTGTGCCTTTTTTCAAAAAGGACATTTTTTTTTTCATAAGAAAGCTTAGGATTTTTCCTTTAAGAGCTTTTTGGTCGCTTAGTGGGATGGGAGTGGGATATCTATCAAAATAAATGTTTTGTAACTCAAGACAACGGTTTTTCAATTTTTCACAAATGCACTATTTTGAATTTTTTCCTATTTGTGTGTAAAACCTTACAAATGAAACTCATACTGAGAAACTAGACAAATTAACCTTTCCGATGGTATGTAACATACCTTCATAGCATAACAGAAGAGAATGGTTCTCTGTAACCTGAAAGAGTTATTTGCAACATTTCAATCTGAACACGAGGATGTTAAAATTGGCTTCACGAAATTTACCCAAATGAGGACAAAACATTGCGTTTTGGCAGGAAGCAGCGGAACTCACACAGTATGCGTTTGCATTTACCATGAAAATGTTAAACTGATGTTGAAGGAAATCAATTTAAAGTATTTAACAGATGATTCGGCAGAAGATTTACACGATTACCGCGATTGCCTTAAATTGACTATGTGTCCCAATGCAACAACTTCTTGCCACTTAGGTGAATGTACCAATTTCCCAAAAACCGCATTCATCAAAGAAAATTTAATCAACTCTTTAGAGAATATATAGAGGAGATCAAATTTGATTCTTGGATTCAGACTGACAGATGCACATTGAAAACAATCATTTTAAATGTGGATGATTTTGTGGAAGAAATGTGTACAAGATTGCTAAACTTGAGAAACCATGAGTTTTTAGTCAAAGAGCAATGGTCATTCTTCAAGGATTTGAAGATATATTTTAAGTCTGGTGAATTCGTTATTTCATATGATTTCGCAGAAAACTATAAATATGTTCTTCAGGATGCCATACAAGCATTCCACTTCAATAACTACCAAGCAACTATATTCACAGTAGTTACTTACTACATGAAAGATGAAAAACTGGAACACAAAAGTATGGCAATCATATCCGTCGATTTAAAACATGATACCGATGCTGTTTTCTAAAATTCTAAAATCTAAATTTACAGTAAAGAAGGTATACTACGTTTCGGATGGAGCTCGTCAACATTTTAAAAACAAAAGTAGCTTGGCAAATCTTATGGCCCATGAAAAAGATTTTGGAGTGCCAGCTGAGTGGCATTTTCATCCTACTGCTCATGGTAAAGGAGCATGTGATGGTATTGGAGCAAACCTTAAAAGAAATGCAGCGAAGTATAGCCTCCAGTGCTCTCATCAAGATCGCATCTTAGATACGACTGCTTTATTCCATTTGGCAAAGAGTTATTGTAAAGAAACTAAAATAGTTTTTAGTAGCAAAGAGGATCATCAGGAAACATTGAAAACACTGAAGAGCAGATTCGATGCTGCGGTAACAATCGATGGCACCGCTCAATACCATGCTTTTATACCGCTTGTCGATGGAAGACTCAAGTTGAAAAAGTTTTCTGCCTTATTCAATGCGATTTCTTTCCAAAGACAACAAATAAACCAGCAGCGAAATCAACAGCTGAACCTAGTAACGCCAAGAAAGGATTGATAAAAAAATGCAGTAAATAAAGGCGACAAAAAAGCTGGATGAAAGATTGGGTATTTAAAAATTTACAAGACTTAAATACTTCATCAGCTACAATAAATTAAGTATAAAAATCGTTATGATATAAATGGATATAATGCAAATAAAATTAAATTTTAATAAATTATTTATCTTTTTATTTTTAATATTATTATTATTATAAATACATTAATTTAATTATTATAAAAAATAATAATTTTTCAACATTTCTATAGAAAAAAAGCGATTTTTTTTCCTGAGGTTAACATATTCTGGGTATTACAGTATCGAGGGTATACAATTTTAGTTAGGTATGTTATATACCTTCGGAAAGTTTAGTTGGTCTAGTTTCGCAGTATAAGTTTTATTTGTAAGGTTTTAGACACAAATAGGAAAAAATTCAAAATAGTGCATTTGTGAAAAATTGAAAAACCGTTGTCTCGAGTTACAAAACATTTATTTTGACAGATATCCCACTCCCATCCCACTAAGCGACCAAAAAGCTCTTAAAGGAAAAATCCTAAGCTTTCTTATGAAAAAAAAAATGCCCTTTTTGAAAAAAAGGCAAAAAATGTTTTAATTTAGCAAAAAAAAAGTATAACATTTATTTTTTTTAAAGTATTTTTTTCCGAAATATTGAAAAAATAGCTATCTAAACTCTTTGGGAGAAAATTTTCTAAGAACAATAGGTAATAAGTTACATGCATGAGAAAAAACACCTGTTTGGCCAAAATGTCAAATTTTGATCCCCTCTAACTCAGAGAGATTTGGACCGATCTTGTTGAAAGATTGTGTCTAAACTACTATCTAATAGGACTAACCTTGGTGCAAATTTCATCCCGATCGGAAGACATCGGTTTCAAAAGTTGGTGAACTTGACATGAAATTCCCCATATATAACATATCTAAAAACTAAAATGGGATTTTTTTATTTTTTTACAACTTAACTTCCTTATATTTTGATATCTTTGTGTGAAAAAAAAAAGAATAAAGTAGCTATACTTTGGAAGTTATACCGATTTTTTGGTAATTCTAATAGATTAGAACAGGAATCGTATTACCAAATTTTTCAGACACCCCCAAAAATATGGACTTAACCTTGATAAATTTTTTTTTTATTATTATTTTTTTAGATTCTTACAATTTTGCGCAAGAAATACTGTTGACTTTCGGAATATTTGCTAACATTTAGTGAAGTTTCATCTAAAGGTATAAAAGAATGGAAGCTTTGAGTTCCTGTAATAGATTTAGCATTTTTATACCTTGAAAATAGCTCTTCTTTTGTTTTTTTGTAGTCGTCAGCGTCTGCAGGAGGTCTTAAAAGTTTGTGAAGCCCAATTATAAAGGTCTTTCGCCGTTTGACTTTGGATTTTATATGCTATGCTATACATCCGAGCGCCTCTTTTTAATGTCCCACCTATACCATCACATGCAGATTTTCCATGGCTGGTTGCGTAAAAGTGCAATTCAGCGAATATATCAAAATCAATTTTATGATGACATAAATTAATTAAGTTGTATTTGTTTTTGTATTGTGCTCCTGCACCATCTGACACGTAGATAACTTTCGTAATTGAATTGCTTATATTGGTCTTAACAAAATTAAGCATTTTTGAAATATACAGATGAACTGCTATGCTATCATGGATATTACAATCGGATACTATGGCAGTAGTAGAGGAAATGGTTTCGAGATTACATCTGAGAGTTTTGTTCCATTTTTTGTAAATGACTTCTTCAATTCCATTTTTTTTTTTCGTAATATCCCAACATCATAGTTTTAAACTTTCTTAAATTATCGTAGCACCGACCACATATTGATACGCAAAACTCGCTGTTTTCTATATTGTCATTACAAACAACGAATTTAATAACATCTTTATAGTTTGTGAAATTACAAGCTGTTTTTACCCGGTCTTGCCCGGGATATAAAGGCATTTGGCTTGAAAAATGGTTCACTATGCTTAGCAGGCGCTGAGTACTTAGTCCCCAATTAACAAATTCCCCAATAAAATTAACTTTCTCCCCAAAAATTTGTATGGGCAGTAAATTCGTTTTTTATTTCAATTAAACATTTTTTGATTTTTTAATTTAGATGTTTTTTATAAGATGCTGCAGCAAAAATGCTTCAAAAATAAATTGCGAAATCGCTTTAAGTTTTTTTTTCCAGTTTATTTATAAACATCAAATATAACGGAGTGGTTCGCAAATTAAAGGAATCAAAACTTTTAGAAATTGAATTACTTCATTCAATAAGTGATCATCATTGAGCAGAGATGTCAAATTCAAGTTTCAGAAATGAAAGACTAATGCAACGTTTAATGTTGTATCGCAAGGTTTCTTTAAGCAACTGCTTATAGTATATGTGTGGCCTATTTTGATCAACAGGTAATTATTTCACATACTTGGATAAAATTTATCATACGACATTTCACTTAGCTGTGTTCCGCGAGCGAGTCGCGCCCGATTCCGCGTGTTTGGCAGCCAGACCCGTGCTGCCGCGCAGTTGTTGTCAACTTATTTTAATCGCCAAAATATATTTTTCAGATCATTGCGATATTTTTGCTGAGCTATGTTCCGCGAGCGCGTCGCGTCCGCGTCCGCGCGCCTAGCAGCTACTACCCGTTCTGCCGCTTAGTTCTCGTTAACTTATTTTAATTCCCAAAACATATTTTTTAGAGCATTGCGATATTTTAGCTGAGCTGTGTTCCGAGAGCGCGTCGCGTCCGCATCCGTCGCGTCCGAGTCAGCGGTCGCGCGCCGTGCGCCGCTTACGCGCATTTGGCAACCACACCTGTGCTGCCGCGCAGCTGTTGCCAACTTATTTTAATTGTCAAAATATATTTTTCAGATCATTCCGATATTCTAGCTAAGCTGTATTCACCGTGCGCGTAGCTTCCGCGCAACGAAATGATGCTATTGAAAAGAATACTCATTTTAAATGCATTTATTGTAGGACTTATATTGAGAGCAGTATGCAAATGTTCACTAAAATAAATATTTAACAAAATTCGTTAAATAAAAATAAGTAAAAATTTAAGAATTAATTTGGGGAGTAAGTTAATTTTTTCTTTCGATAAAAAAAAAAATGGGGAATTTGTTCATTTCTTTTGGTGCCTTTTTTTTAAGTTTGGGGAATTTTTTCACCGTGTACTTATTTCCGTGTAAACCAAATTTCAGAGAAATCCGTTGAAAAGTACAAATTTGTATAGCAAAGAAATATACCACACAACAAAATATGAATTTTATATGAAAATTGGGCGTAAAAGTAGGCGTGGTCGGTAAAAATCATATGGCGACCTTCCCTGGAATATGTACTAAATTTAGGAGAAAGCCATTGAAAAATAAAAGTTTGTATATCAATCAAATAAAGAAACAAATAAAAGGAAAAAAATAAGTTTTATATACATAGAAGTTGGCGCAAAGTAGGCGTTGCCTGTAAGAAGCATATGGTGGCCTTCCCTGTAGTATAGAGATCGTGTGACCAAATTTTAGACATCCATAGAAAAATAAAAATTTCTATAGTGAACAAATATACCAAAAAACAGAAAATTATTTTTGTATAAAAAGTGGGCGTAGAAGTAGGCGTGGCCGGCAAGAATCATATGGCGACCTCTCTGGAGTACAGAGATCGTGTGTAGAAAATTTCAGAGAAATCCGTTTAAAAAAAATTATGTAGCGAACAAATGTACCAAAAAACAGAATATGAATTGTATACAAAAAGTGGGCGTAACAGTAGGTGTGACCGGTACTAAGAATATGTCGACCTTCCTTGGAGCAGAGAGATTGTGTGTACCAAGTTTCAGAGAAATCGGTTGAAAAAAAAATATGTATAGGGAACAAATATACCAAAAAACAAAATGAATTGTATAGAAAGAAAAAGTGGGCGTTAAAGTAGGCGTGGCCGGTACGAAGCATATGGCGACCTTTACTGTAGTACAGAGATCGTGTGTACCAAATTTCAGAGAATTCCGTTGAAAAATAAAAATTTGAATAGCAAACAAATATACCAAAAAACAGAAAACGAATTGTATACAAAAGGTGGGCGTAAAAGTAGGTGTGGCCGAAAGAATTACCCGGTGACCTAGCCTAGGGTATAAAGATCGTGTCTACCAAATTTCAGAGAAATGCGTTGAAAAATAAAAATTTTTTATAGCGAACAAATATACCAAAAAGCAGAAAATGAATTGTATATAAAAAGTGGGCGTAACAGTAGGCATGGTCGATAAAAAGTATATGGTGACCTTAGTTGGAGCACAGGGATCGTGTGTACCGAATGTCAGAGAAATCTGTTAACAAATAAAAATTTGTATAGTGAACAAATATAAATAAAACAGAAAATGAATTTTACATAAAAAGTGGACGCGAAAATAGGCGTGGCCGGTAAAAAGTATATGGCGACCTTTCCTGGGGTATAGAGATCGTGTGTACAAAATTTCAGGAAAATCCGTTGAAAAATAAAAATTTGTATAGCGGTCAAACAAACAAACAAACAAACAAACAGAAAATGAATTTTACATATATAGATGTTGACCTTCAGTTTCCATCGATTTCAAACCGGATTTTTCGAACACCAGTTTCACATTCTGATGCAAAGGGCACGCACAAATATTTTGCTGGTTTCCAACTCCAAGTTTGATACAATTCTTTGGTCGCAACATTGTAAATTTTGTAAATCCTATTTGAAGTGAAGGATGTCTTTTTCTAAATTCATAGTATGTTTCACGAAGTGATGACAGCATTAGTCTTTTTTGAACTTTCTCGCGTAAGTTCCCTTGTCTTACTACAATTGAGTCCTGCGACCCTGGCATGATTCGGCTGATTTCATCATCTTCATAAAACAATTTTACTCTGTTTAAAGTTTGTTCAGGTAAACTACGTCTGTCCATGCTAGAGCATTTGATGTCAGAAAACTTTGTTCTATTTTTTTTGGATATCTTTACTATTTTTTATAAAATCGTAAGATAAATTATGTCCAAAAATGTCTTTAATTCCTTTATGTGTCATAGTGTTTGGTAATAGAGATAAAATTTTTTGCTTATCCAAATTATTTGAACAATTTTCGATTTGATATTTCATGTTCTCCAAAATTTCTTTGATTTTATTTAGTTCTTCTGATACAGTTGACAGTGAAGCACCTCCAAGAGAATCTGAAATACTTTCCACAGTTTGCAGTGTTTTTTTGCAGTATGTATCCCTTTCTAAATATTTTTGCTTCATTGGTGATCGATGGCTTCCAAGATGAGGACTAACATGTTCATTAATATTGTCGACGAGTTCGTTGCGTTCAAGTGATTTTGTATGGCTGCTGCATGTTGGATCCTCATTATATTCTTCACACAATTCACCGCTAGTCAGATGATATAAATCATCACTTAGGATTTCATTGCTCATTTCTTTCATTTCAGTAGAACACTGATTATCATTAATGTTGACAGCCTTCTTCAATTTAAACCGACAACTTTCGCAAATACGGAAACGATCAATGTTGGAGACTGCTGGAAGATATACATATATCAGCGCTGCTTCTGTTGGACTGATTTTTCGAAGTTGAGAGGAACATTTCTTTGATAGATGCACACATCTGTACATATTAGTTGATTCTATATTTATTTTAATGCTGTTCACGTGTTAAAAAATGAGCGAACAAGAGAGCAATGAAAGAGTGTTGGTGTGCAGGGGTAAGGCAAAGGAAATTATGTATATAGCGTATGTACTAACATAATAATGTGTGTATGTACATGTGTCTGTTGCTGTTGTAGAACGGAGATATAAAGTGATCGGAGACAAAATATTCTGCATAGAATTCCTATGTATATATTGAAAACGTTTCGTTTTCAAGCCGTTTTTGAGGAATGAACAACAAAGTGAATGGATAGAAACCGTTTTTTGTCAAGGAATTTGTAGAACACATGAATAAGCTGGAGAGATGCATTTACTTCAAAAATTTGTAAAAAAAAAACAAGTAAGAAAATTATAGTCGGTCTAGACCGACTATACGATACCCTATACCATGCGTTTAGAAACCCTATCTCTTAGGCCCAACTAACTGGACATAGAAAATAACCAAAAACCAAATTTGAGTGGGATTTTTATTAATTTTTTTGGCTGCAGATATGAAAAAGTTCATATCGGATGCTATATCTATATGGAGACTAGGTCCAAAAATGGACCAATCCTGATCATGTTTGGTAAAGTCTCTTGTATTTTGTAAAAATATATGAAAACAAAATTTGAGAAGAATCAGTGCAATATTTTTGATTTTAATAGATTTAAGTGAAGATCGGGAAGCAGTCTATATGGGGCCAAAGGGATCATTTTTGGACTACTCATTAATGGATGTAATGAACGCATACAAACCCAATTTGAGTAAGATCTATATGACAATTTGGATCTTATGGCAATTTATGTCGATTTCATAGGGGTAATTTGTATGGGAGCTAGGTCTTAACATGGACCGATTCTCACCAATTTCAATAGCGTTCACCCCATGGCCGATAGAAGCTTATATACCAAATTTAATCAAAATATGTTCATATTTGCGACCTGCAGTTTGATTACAAGCTTTACATGGACACACAGACGGACGGACGGACGGACGGACGGACGGACATTGTTAAATCAACTCAAAAAATGATTCTGATTCGATCGGTATAATTAAAGATGGGTCTAGGTCAAATATTTTTGGTTGTTACAAACAGCAGCACAAAGTCATTATACCCAAACCACATAGTGGTATAGGGTATAAAAACCACGTTTTATATATATTAAATAGACCAATTAAAAAAAATTTTTTTTTTTGAAAAAAACTTGATCTTGTTGTTGTGTTTTCCAAGTTTAAACTTTTATTTTTGGCAGTGTAATATAAAATTTTTACTGTATATGTTCTCGAAAGCTGACTTATATACTTTTCTATTGGCACTAAGATCTTTCAAATCGGTTGAGTCATTCCATAGTAATCGCAGCTTAAAAGTACCTATTACCGTCATTTTCAAATATTTCGATACCTTGCCATGCCCACATATTTTCAAAAATGCAATTTATAAAAATGAGGTTGTATTTCTATAGGTAAAGTGTAGTTGTATGCAAAATTTCATTAAAAACTGAGAGGGACGGGTTCAAAAAGTCCCTTTTTTTTTATAGGTTTTGATATGAAATTCATCATATGAGCTTTATAATTTCGGGATTACATCGATGGAACAAAAAAATAGAAGGTTTAAGTAAAAACAAATTAAAAATCACAATCTGTGCCGGCCACTAATCGAAAATAGTCCAAGAGATGATGCAGTTATAATTTCAAAACGCGGAAAAAGTCCACTTTTTGATTGCCGAGACTTTGAAAAGTGATTATCTTATATGACATAAGGTAAGAGTACTTAAGGACCTAAGGAGCCAAACATTTAAAACTAGTGGCAACTATTTCACTGTAGCCAAGAAAATCCGAATCGAATATTCCATTTTGGGCTAAACTCTAAGATTTTCAAACTTTAAAGGCATATAACTCCATCGGTTTCTGAGATATTGCATTTTAATAACCTATAGTCTACCTTAAAATTTCTGTTTCAGATATTACAAAGACCTGTTGTACATATCACAGAAGATGGTTGTTCTATTAAAGTATAACTTTTCAGAGTCAAAAGAGGTTAAAAAATTATATGATGGACATTTGTCTAATATCCTATACCCCATACTGCAGCATACAACTGTGGGAATGAGAGCAAATTTTTGCAATAATTTGTTCGAAAATTGCGAGATTTGCTTCTTAAAGCAAAACAATAATATTATAGTCACTCTATACCGACTAGACAATAACATGGGTTTCGAAAAATGGTCTTATATTTTACTTTGCTGAGGTAATAATTTCATATAGCAAAAAAGTAAAGTGCATTGTTCAGAATTTTTGCCGTGAAGATGTGAAAACGCTCATATTTGATGTTATTTTAATAAGGTGACTAGGTAAAGAAATGGACTGATTATGACCAGGCTTAGTAAAGTTGCTTATTTTTCTCAAAACATGAAACCAAATTTGGGAAAAATCTGTGCAATATTTTATATTATTGGATGCAATTAAGTGATGATCGGGAAGCAACATCAAAGGGCGGCTATGTGTAAAAATGATTTTCCACTAGTATGTCAAAAAACCGGTTTGGACTTAAGAGTGGATTCTTGCACCTAAAAGAGTGTAGAATAAGATGAAATGAGTCAGATTTCTGATAAAAATTTATTTACCCCATAAAAACGTTCAAAACGAACTTGGGAAAATCGATAAAAATGAGGAAAACATTAAAAGTTTTTTTTTTTTTTGATTTTTTGGTTTTAAATTGTTTTTTTCGTCAGTCTTCGAATTTTTTTTTGAGTTTGGACCTTTTTTCGGTGTTTTGTGGTCTGGTACTTTGATTTTCTTCGGTTTGACATTTTCAGATTTTTCTTTTTTCGGCGCTTTCTTTTTCTCGTGTCCGGTGCTTCGATTTTTTTTTTTTTGCTGGCAGGTTTAGATTTATTTACCGATCTTTTTTTCGCTTTGGGTTCACTCGGTTTAGGAGCTACAAAATCCCGTTTCTGTGAATCAGTACATAAGACCCTGACAATCTCATGCAAATACCATTTGCGATGTAACGATAAACCGCTTGGTGCAATGAGCGGAGGTAATTCGTTTGGTAGCTCAGCCGTCAATCGCAGTTATAATCTTTCTTCTTCCGAGTCCACATGTTCTTTACATACAATTTAGTTTTTTTGAAGTCAAAGTGGTGGTAATTGGTAATACCTAAAATGCAAACTTTTACAAAATTAATTGATGTGAATTTGAAAAACTTAAATCACAAAATCGCGAGAGTTTACCTGGTAATCTTTTGTAAAATCCTTCGAAATGTGTATCCCATGTTTGCCACTCTACTTCACTTCCATTCACAGCGTTGTTAAAATTATTACTGCTAGATCTATTGACCACATCTTCAAAATCAGCAAAATTTTGAATAAATTGAACGATACGAGTAAGTGATTCCGGTGATAACACACGCGATTGCCGTTTTGGAGACTTGCCACTAAGTTCATGTTTCCGTTCAGAAAAGCCAACATTATCACTATGTCGAATCAAATTTTTATAACGTTTTAAACCAACATCGTAAATAAAACAAAACATATTTCTACAAATATGAATGCCACGAAATAAGTACATTGTATCAACTCTGGACTTATTTTTTACCCTTTGGCCATACTTCTTCCAACTTTCAGTATTATAAACGTTTTCGAGCGATAAATGTTGTCGATGAAAATCCAAATGGCTCAAATGGATTAAATCTTGTTCTGGTTTACTTAATTCTTGGAAAAATTGCCGGCTTTGTATAGCAAGATTTTCTGGAATTATCTTATTACATTCTTTGAACAACAAACTTCGGATTTTTCTCCGTACATCAAATCGATGTTCATAGACTCTTGCATATCTTCAACGGATTCCTCCAATTCGGATATAATATTGGATTCGGAAACATCATGCAAAAAACTTTGATTTCCAGTTAGTCCCGAAGTATTAGCTCCGACACTTTCAGATAACGTCATATCGATCTCATCATCGTCATAAACCGAGCCTTGTCTTTTTAAATCATCATCAAAACTGTCAGAAATATCCATTTTTATAAAAATTACTTCAAATTAACATCAGCTTAGTAACAAAATTACAAAAGAACCAAAATTGCGAAACAACTTTTGAGATATTACAATGTTCTTCGTATTAGTATACGCACATCAAGCCTTTGCTGAGAGCGAACAGAGCAGCAACAATAGCAAAGGTATACTAAAAGCGAAAAAAAATACGTCACTACATAGGCATGACATCACCAAGGTCGGCACCCAATCATAACTAACCATACCAAATCGCATCTCCCAACTGAAGGTGTGTTCAAAGTGATAATGCGTTAGTAAACTTTAAATGCGTTTTTCTCAAAACTTCATTTTCACACACTAGGTCCCTTTTCTCGGAGAAGGTCACATATATAGACCAAATTTGGCTGATATCTATTCAATAACCTATATATATATATAGACAATTTAATTCTATCTCATAGGTGTTATTTGTATGGAGGCTAGGTCTGAACATGCGCTGAATTTCATAAATTTCAGTAGTGATTGTCCCATAACGCTGACAAAAGCTTATATTCGAAATTTCATCTCCACACATTTATATTGGCGACCTGTCGATTGATTAGAAATTTTACATGGACACACAGACAGGGAGACAGATAGATAGACAGACAAATGGACAGACATAGCTAACTCAAAGCAGAACGTGATAACAAAAGGTGGGGCGAGGGGGAATATTTTTGGTAATTGCATCAGCACAAACTCATTACACCCAGACCACAGAGTCTAATAGGGTATTAATATTTAAAACTGGGTCAATAACATTATATTTTTGTACTAGAATTCAAGAAATTCAAGTTTAACTTTTAATATCTATTGTGTTTATTACTCGATTCTTATAGTATATATATTGAATTGAAGCCAATTAATCAGTCTATTTATAAAACAGTACTTAACAATCTCTTATTTAACATTTTGTGGTCAATAAATGATTTATTAAATTACCTGGCTTTAAAGTTGTTATTGTAACAAAAAAATTAAATTTAAAACCGTTCTTAGCTCCTTATACTATATTTTCTACTATTATTTTCTGTATAGATCCACGTATAGTTTGATCGAACTATATGGAGTGATATAAAAAGACACTCATGAAATTTAAGTGACATGGGCTTGAGATAAGTTCAATTTAATAATAAGTGTTACTATTGCATAGAGAATAGGTCCAAAAATGTTTCGAAAAAACTATACTTAGTTGCATTAAAGATATTTGAATTGTGTATTTAGATAGAATTAAATGAATGTCGGGAGGCAGTATAGGATAAAAAATTACCAACCTTTCAAGAAACGGAGGTGCAATAACCACTCTAGAGAGGTTAAAAATTCCAAGCAGATTGAAAGTACTAGGCCATTATAATAAAAGCTTCAAAGAGTTTGGCGTTCTCAAGCCAAACTTTTTGTTTTAACTTTTGTATTTTTTCCTTATCTTGATATTGGTTGGATAAGTTTTCAACTATAACTGAAGAGCCGTTGATAATTTCTCACTTCATTCTTCAGCAATTAGCTTCAGCAAATCAAATTGGACTAAAATGTAAAATTTTCCCTTTTTTAATTTTTGTTTTTTTTTAATAACACAACATATCCAGGGCATATGATTATTATTTATTAGTAGAGTAGAAGATATGAGTACTAGGGTGGCCCTTATTAAAAAAAATGTGTTCAAACTCTCGGTCCCACCCCCTAGAAATATGCGAATAGCAAAAAAAACTGAGATATACAATGCTTTAGGTCAATCAAAAAAAGTTTAGAGGGCCCTCAACGCGACTTTAAATTTCAAATGTGTGTATATGGGGAAAATATGACTTTTTTTTAGATCTTACGTCAGAAATTACGTTCTATAGTTTAATTTTTTCGACAAGTTGTGCTATGAGTCAATATCAGTACTATATTATCTTTCCAAGATGCTACATGACTTTAAAATCGAATAAAAACACGCCAAGAAATAACAAGACCACTTTTGTGCAAAAAAAAAAAAAAACTCTAGGTTATGATATGTGATGAACATTTTTCAACTTTAACAAATTGACTCAAGCCAATTGTTTATTGTTTTATTACCACGTTGGTAACCTATTGCGAAATGAGACCAAAAATGGAAAATTTTTATGATAAAATTTTGAAAACTCCTTTTTTTAAATTTTAAAAAATTTTCTTAAACAAAATTTCAAAAAATGGATCGGGCACCTTAAGGTTTTGTTAGATATATGTTAGAGATTAACTGTGTGGAATTTTAGGTGAATTTCTTTACCAGAATTTTTTTAGAAATAATTCTTTTTTGCGGATTTCGAGAAAAATGAGTTTTTTGTGAAATATTCAGTAAATGTACCCTTTCTAAATACTGCTTATCAACAAAAAATTCTGGTAAAGGAATTTGCTTAAAAATTGAGACAGTTAATATCTAACAAATATTTAACAAAACATTAAAGTGATTAATCCATTTCTTTAAATTTAGTTTAAGAAAATTTTTTAAAACTTAAAAAAGAAGTTTTCAAAATTTTATCAAAAAAATTTTCCATCTTTGGTCTCATTTCGCAATATGGCTTTAATCAATTTGTTAAAGCTGAAAAAATGTTCATCACATTTCATGACCTACAGTTGTTTGGCACAAAAGTGGTCTGGAGCATTTGTTACTTCTTGGCGAGTTTTTTTCGATTTTCAAGTTATATAGCTTTTTGAAATGATAATTTAGTACTGATATCGGCTCATATAAGAACTTGTCGAAAAAATTAAACTATAGAACGAAATTTTCGTAAAATCTGAAAAAAAGTCATATTTAGGGCCCTCTAATTTTTTTTTGATTGACCCAAAACTTTGTATATCTCAGTTTTTTTTGGTATTCGCATATTTCTAGGAGGTGGGACTATAAATTCGAACACGTTTTTACCCTCCATATAATGAGGGCCACTCTAATGGAATCAGAAATCCTAAATGGTTCTTGAGTTACGACTGAAAAACTAAGCGAATAAACACCACACTCTTTTGAGGTTTTGTTATAATGGCCTAGTACTTTTACCTTGACTTGGAATTTTTCACCCCCCAGAATTTTGATCCGAAAATGTTGCACAGTATTACTATTACTAATCACTAAATTTATTTCTCTTCAAATATAAATGTCAGCTGTTTAAAAAAACAAAAAATACTAACTTATCTTTTCATTCGACTTCTAAATGAATCAAGAAATCTTATATGAAGGTCAAACAGAATGAATAAACTCAGTCGATACTCTCTGCCATGAGTATGTTAAAGGACCTTATAGTACAGTTTGACATTAATAATGGACATAACAAATAACAATAAACCAAATTTAAGAGAAGGTTTAATGTATTTTTTGTAGACAAATATTTTTAGTTTCATATTGAATAGAGCATGTGGTAGCTAAGCTATCCTAATTAAATCCAGACTAAAACATTATTTAATGTGTGATCATTGTGAAAACTACCTTCAAGCTACTACTATTTGCTTTGAAGGAGTTGGAGATAGCCTAATGGTTTCATCAATATATTCTCCCCCAAGATTTTCTATATCAGAAAATCAATATATAAGTTTTTTTAAATCACTAGGCCTTCGTTTCATAGTTGCTAGCGATTTTAATGCCAAGCATACATTCTGGGGGTCAAGGCTTATTTCCCAGGAGGGTCGTGTTTTGTTCAACACAATTTCTAAAATGGGTATGGATGTGGTCTCAAGCGGAGAACCAATGTACTGGCCAACAGGTGGGCAAAAAATACCCGATTTGATCAATTTTGGATTAACGAAGAACATCGCAAAAGAAATTGTGCATGTAGAATCTTCATTGGAACTCTCGTCGGACCACACACCCGTTGTTGTTACTATTTCGAACCCCCAAAAAATTGTGTCCCCATCTGAGGATTTAACGTTTTCAAGCAATATTGATACGCTAAAATACAAAAAGTTTCTTAGTACCCATTGTACAGAAAGCTTTCCGCTAAGAACACCAGATGATATTGACCTCTAGATTGTTAACTTCGAACAAAATCTCAAACAAGCTGCTCAACTTGCTACAAAACCTCCTCGCCATATAGAACTACTTCTGTAGATGCTGAAAGGCTATTAGGTGAAAAAAGAAGAATTCGAAGAGAGTGGTAACTGCACAGATCTCCTCAACTTAAGCAATAATTGAAAGAATGCACGAAAAACCTACGGAAACTGCTTGAAACACAAAGAAATGCTAATTTGAATGGTTATCTTGAAAAACTGAATCCAACAGAAAAAACTGATTACTCTTTCTGGCGTGCTACAAAAAATTTTAAAAGACCTGTTGTATGTAAGCCTCCTCTAAGAAAGGAAAGTGGAGGATGGGCTACGAATGACAAAGGGAAGGGAGATCTGTTTGTGGAACATCTAAAAAAAGTTTTTACTCCAAATATAACCCCTAGTTCTCTTGATGAGTTGCCAGTAAAAAAATGCTTTTGGAGTTACCCCGAATAGCATTAAGAATAATTCTGTTTATTTTTAATGTTATAGAATAGAAAGAATAGAAAGTTTCACACGTTACAGTGGATCACCAGGTAAAGATCACACAAAAGTCGATTCTTATAGACCAATAACTTTACTGTCAAACTTGTCAAAATTTTTCGAGAGAATTTTGGTAAACAAACTTACAATATCCGTGGAGCAAAATAATGTCATTCGAGCACATCAATTTGGTTTCAGACGAAAACACAGCACCACTGAGCAAGTTCACAGAATTGTAAGTGCCGTAAGAAGAGCTTTTGCAGAGAAAAAGTACTGTACAGATGTTGCCCCCGAACACACATAAGCTAATGGAGAGCTATATAAGAAAAGCTTTGTGAGCCCTCCACAGACAATTCATGGTGGTGTACCACAAGGTAGTATCTTGGGCCCGCTTCTGTACATCCTTTACACATCAGACATGCCAACAAATGAAAACACACTTACATACGTCGACTTTTGCGGATGGTACTGCAATTTTAAGCGTATACGAAAACCCTCAACAGCACCTCTTCTTTTACAGAGCCATATTGAAGAGCTGGAAGATTGGCTAGGTATGTGGAAGATTGAAGTAAATTAACAATATTGTATCCACGTAACTTTTACCATAAGAAGGTAGACTTGCCCTCAAATTCGAATTAGGAAGCAGTCTATACCTCAACATTCCTCTGTTAAATATCTCGGACTACATCTTGAGCGCCGACTTACCTGGAAAAGTCATATAGACGCTAAATCGAAACAAATAAAATTGAATTAGTCCAATTCACATGGCTAATTGGCAGGAACTCAAATTTAAGTCTCGATTGTAAGCTCTTGATTTGTAATTCGATTTTCAAACCCATTTAGTGCTATGGTAAACATTTATGGGGAACAGCCTCAGCTTCAGACACAGAAAGAATACAGAGATGCCAAAACAAAATTTTGGGAATGATTACAGGCGCACCATGGTACGTGAGAAATTCACATTTGCACAGAGACTTAAATGTTTCTCTATAAAGTACGAAATCACTAGATATAGTGCGAATTATTTGGAAAAGCTAGAGTCTCACCCGAATCCTCTAGCACGTAACTTAATTAACAATCGTAGCCTGCAACGCTTAAGAAGGAGGGGGACTGATGTTGGATTAAAAATGGATTGATACAATTATTTTTTTTTTTTTTTTTGGATGAAAAATGGATTGATACAATTATTTTTTTTTTATCATTAGATTTCATATGTATATAGAAAAAATGAAATTTTGTCTGGCACTGGCTGGAGTTAATATTTAAGTTTTAGTTTCAAGATTTGAATAACTTATAGTTAGTTCACAAACCTATGTGAAGATTCAATAAATAAAGATGAGTTACAAAAAAAAAAAAAAAAAAATATATTGAATAATATTATTATATGGGACTAGATCCAAAAATGGTCTGATAAGATGTTTCAAAACCATAAATGAATTAATTTGAGTTGAATATGTAAACGTAGTAAGTCTTTGGATAGATTTAAGTAAATATCGGAATGCTGCTTAATATGGGGATTAACACTAGAATTGGTCCTACATCCTTCCTTTTGGAATGATGATTTATGGATACAATAAACAAACAAGACTCAAATTTTATTACGATAAATATAAAAAAATCTGAAGTTTAGGTCAACTTCGTCGATATCACAAGGGTTATTTGTATGGGACTTGGTCTAAACATAAATCGATTATCATCAAATACCGTAGATCCTATCCTAAAAAAGGTTCTATACAAATTCTATCAAAATATAATCGTTAAATTGACAGAGGTAATAGTTACAAAATGCGTTGAAATTTGAAAACATTAAAGCCGAGCTAAATTCAACTTTTGAGGAGTCTGCTTCTTCGCTTAGGACTATAGAAAATTGAGTTGCACAGTTTAAACGAGTCCGTATGATCTACCACGACAAAAACCGTAGTGGTCGACCAAATATGGCAACGCCAGATACGGTTAAGAAAATCTACATAATGGTATTTGATGATAGTAGGCTGAAGGTGTGTGAGCTAGCTGAAATTGTAGATATTTCAAAATATGCTACATATCGCATATTGGCCGAAAATTTGGAGATAAGAAAGCTCTCCGCAAGCCCGGTGCCGCGTTTGCTCACAATAGAACAAAAACGGCCTCGTGTAGATGTTGCAATAGAATGCTTGGCGATGTTTCACTGCAATAAAGCCGAGATTTTGCGTCGATTCGTAGCCGAGGATGCGACATGGGTCCACTGCTTTATACCAGAGATAAAGGAATAATCAAAACAATGGACCGAAATGCGAAAATGGTGCCCAAAGAAGGCGAAGACAGTTAAATCTGCAGGAAAGTTACGACGTCTTTTTTTTTTGTTCATTAATCTTCAAAAAAGAACAACAAACAATGGCGCGAATTATGCTAATTTATTGCGGAGCTTAAATGATGAAACTAAGAGAAAAGTGGCAGCATTTATCGAAAAAGAAAGTGTTGTTTCACCAAGACAATGCGCCAGTACACACAACCACTAAAAATCCATGAATTAAAGTACAAATTGCTTCATCACGAACCTTGTTTGCCAGATTTAGCTTGCTCCGATTATTTTCTATTTCCAAACTTGAAAAAATGGCGTGAGGATGAACATTTGCCAACAATGAAGCGGTTTTTGGATATTTTAAGGAGTTAGACAGTTCTTACTATAAACAGGGTATCGAAAGTATTGAATATCCCTGGGGAAAAGTATATCGATCTAAAAGGAGATTATCTTGGGAAATAAAGACAAATTTTCCGCAATTTTTTGTATCTTCTTTATCAGAGTCACGCACGGTTACGAAGAAATTTAAAACGGTTTTCCCCTCATCCAATCAATTTGAAACTTGGTCGATAGACTTGTTGTAAAAAAAGATTAACTTCGACATAGTCCCAAACAGTCACGCATAGTCACGCACAGTCGCGGAGTGATTTAAATCCCATTTCCCCTTATCCAATCGATCTGAAACACGGTCGAAAGACTTGCTGTGAAAAAAGATTAAATTTGACATAGTCACGCATAGTCACGCATAGTCAGGGAGAGATAAAACCTCACTTCCTCTCATCCGATGGGGCCAAGATTAATTTTAAAATAGTCACGCAAGGTCTCGAACAGTCACGGATAGATTCAAAACCCATATGCATAAGGAAAGAAAGAGTTTTAATAAAAACTTTGTTTTTATGGGTTACGTTATTTATATAAAATACGAGTATTTGATACTCGATTAACTCATAGTAGTATTTTTTTTATATATACATCAACACTCAGGGGATGTCCCCTATTAGATAGTGCTCTGTGCTTATGACAGGTGGAAAGAGGTGTATAAGGTACATATAAAAATAAGTTAGTTTTTCTTATCCGCAAAATATTCTCTCATAGATCATCTTAAACTGAATGTGTAAGAGTTTTAGATCAATAAATTAGACAATATTTTTCCTTCATTTTTAGTTCAGTCAGCCTGGCCACTATCGGTGTCCGCTTTTTAATAGATCTTAATGTTAACCCTTAAAGTTTTCAAATTCTTAGAATTCATTGTATTCAAACCAAATACCATTTTAATAAAATTTTTAAGCTTATTTTTTCAATTGGTTTAAATATTAATAAAATGCAGTCACTATAAATTGAACAGATAAGTATCTTGTTATACCCTATACCACTATGTGGTTTGGGTATAATGACTTTGTGCTGCTGTTTGTAACAACCAAAAATATTTGACCTAGACCCATCCTTAATTATACCGATCGAATCAGAATCACTTTTTGAGTTGATTTAACAATGTCCGTCCGTCCGTCCGTCCGTCCGTCCGTCCGTCCGTCCGTCCGTCTGTGTGTCCATGTAAAGCTTGTAATCAAACTGCAGGTCGCAAATATGAATATATTTTGATGAAATTTGGTATATAAGCTTTTATCGGTCATGGGATGAACGCTATTGAAATTGGTGAGAATCGGTCCATGTTCAGACCTAGCCCCCATACAAATTACCCATATGAAATCGACATAAATTGCCATAAGATCCAAATTGTCATATAGATCTTACTCAAATTGGGTCTGTATACGTTCATTACATCCACTAATGAGTGGTCCAAAAATGATCCCTTTGACCCCATATAGAGCTGCCTCCCGATCTTCACTTAAATCTATTAAAAAACAAAAATATTGCACTGATTCTTCTCATATTTTGTTTGTATATATTTTTGCAAAATACAAGAGATTTTACCAAACATGATCAGGATCGGTCCATTTTTGGACCTAGTCCCTTTATAGATATAGCATCCGATATGAACTTTTTCATATCTGCAGCCAAAAAAATTAATAAAAATCCCACTCAAATTTGGTTTTTGCTTATTTTCAATGTCCAGTTAGTTGGGCCTAAGAGATAGGGTTTCTAAACGCATGGTATAGGGTATCGTATAGTCGGTCTAGACCGACTATAATTTTCTTACTTGTTTTTAAATTATTTTCTTTTAGAATAAGTTTTATTCTTTTTACTTTAAAGTTATTACAATTTATGTTTTTCTCATAAATCGTTAAAACTAAATCCTTGAGTTTGTAAAAACTCACGTTCTTTATTATTTTTGTTTTTTTTTTACACATTCTTGACAACATTTATTGGATAAAAGAAAACCATTTATAACAATATTGAAATGACAGTATTAGAACAGAGTATGAGCAAAAGTTGGAGGAGATTTATTTAGTAAATTTAAACTCAAATATATTTTAAATAGAAACTGTTATAATAGATATTGTGCGTTAAGTGACAAAAAGAAATGGTAGAAAAATTAAGATTTCCATAACAGACTCAATCAAAAATAATTCTTAAATAAAAAAGCTAATAAATAACTTACTAGTATAGAAATTTTACTAATAAATTACAAGGAAACTTTTACGCAGAAAATATTTTCATAAAAAGTAAAATTTTTTTCCAAAATAATTATGTTTTTAATTATTCAATAGTTTCTTATGTACAAGGAATATTTTTAGAATTTAAATTTTTAAATTAAATTGTTCAATTATATTTAAAAGTTATAGATTTTTAAGAATAAAAATATTTCCAAGAAAAATCTTAACATTAATAAGAAAAAATGTCTACATATAAAATCTCAATTATCCTGCATTATTTCAGAAATAATTGCACATTTGTACTTAAGAACGACAATGCCTATTTTCCATTTTTAATTGAAAGTAAAATAAGCGTATAATGAGATATTTTGTAATAAATTTTATTATGAGCAGCGGTAATATTCTGGGTTGGCATTTATATGTAAGTAATAAGAAGATGACGGTTTTTTGTATATTTTTATACACGTGTCATCAAATGTATCGTTTCAAGTGTAACAAGATTCACATATACTCGTATATAACATCCCATAGACAATTACTTATTAAGTGTTTTTTTTTTTTTAATGTTTGAACCTTCATAAATTCACAACTCATTTAAAATATTTATAAAATTGCATTAAACAAACAACAATTCTGAAAGACATGTGTCGTTAGTACTTGAAGCATAAAATTGAAATTTTTTTTGTAAGAAATATTTTAAATTACATAATTAATATTGTAAATGAGTATTTCGAGACATATATTAAAGTACATGGTTAAAAATGTAAATGAGGATTTGTTTTGCATGTTCGTAGGTAAAATAATAAAAACATTACTTTCGATTGTTAATAATGCGGATATATCGAGCCATGAAAGCGAAAAAGGATTAAGTGGCAAAATCAAAAATTTACAGGAGAAATTTATTTATACCTGTCCATGAACACAATAATTGTGCTACATTTCTAACCACCAATACACTGTTATTTTCATTGTTATTTATTTTATTTTAGTACATGTACAAACATTCAGTTGTAGTTGTTACATACTTACATTATTTTCTCACTTCTTAATGAATTGATTTGAAATTTATTACAGACAATCATTTAAGGCTAGCGGTATTATCTTCTACATATTATATTAATGCATATACTTTCGGGACTAAGGGAAGCGCTTGGTAAATGTGGGAGAATGCATGCTAAATTATGGGAAAATACCTGTTAAGTCTATAGAAAATGCATGCCAAATGGTAAAAATGCATGTCAAAAATGGCAAAATGTTTGCTAAATTTGGGCAAATTTATAGGAAAATACATGCTAAAAATGGGAATTTTTCTGTTAAAAATGAGAAAAATTTGCACGTTAAATGTAAGGAAATTGCATGCTCAATTAAGAAAAATGATTTTCAAAGCTGCAAATAGAAAAATCTTTCGAAAAAACAAAAATTTGCTCACGACATGCATTTTTACCATTTAGCATGCATTTCCTATGGACTTAACAGGCATTTTCACATAGTTTGGCATGCATTTTCCCATTTCTGTACAGCAAGTTTATTATACCGATCGACTCAGAATCACTTTCTGACATTTTTATGCTTATTTTCTATATCCACTTAGTTGGACCGAAGACCTAGGGTCTCTAAACCATGGTGTAGGGTATCGTATAGTCGGTCTAGACTATACTTGTTTGGTATGTTATAGTACAGTCAATAATTGTATCAGTCACTTTAACTTCGCCCTTTGTATTGAGAGGTGATATTTGATTGCGAATAAAGTCAGTACCTTTAGTTGAAACAAAGAACTAAGTTTGATCTCTAATTTATTCCTCAACAATACCCCATACCACTATTTGGTGACGTTGTGCTGATGTTTGTAACTACCAAAAATATATCTAAACCCATCGCTTATTATACCAATCGACTCAAAATCAGTCGATGTAGCGTTGTCCGTCCGTCCGTCTGTGTGTCCATGTAAATATGAATATATTTTGATGAAACTTAAGTCTGTAAGCTTCTACCGGACAGAGGACGATCGCTATTGAAATTGGTGAAAATAGGCTCATGTTCAGACCTAGTTCCCATATAAATGACCCCTATGAGATCGACTTAAAGTGTCAGAATATCCAAATTATCAGATTTCGGCCAAATTAGGTTGGTGTATGCTTATTATGTCCATTAACTAGTAATCCGAAAACAAACCCTATACGACAAATTGTACTAATAGCCCCCATAAAACAATGATTCCCTATCTTCACTTAAATCTGTAAAAAAACCAAAAATATTGCACAGATTTTACTCAAATTTGGTTTGTATATGTTCTTGCAAAGAATATGTGACCTTACCAAATATAGTCAAGATCGGTTCATTTTTCGACCTAGTCCCCATAAAAATATTAGCATCCGATATGAACTTTTAAATATCCGAAGGCAGAAAAATTAACAACAATGCCACTCAAATTTGGTATATGCTTACTTTCTATATCTAATCAGTTGGACCTAAGATATAGTTATATACTTGTTTTTAATTATCTTTTCTTCATCTTTAGTATATAGATGCCATAAGTATGTACACTCAAGCTATACGCTGCTTGGTAGACATAAGAGTTTTTATAGTTAGTGCAAATGATATTAAATTGTCACTTGAACTATTTTTGCTATTATATATACAGTCATTATATCTTATAAAGACTATAATTTCAAATCAATAAGTAATAAAATTATATTCAGTCTAGACCGACTATACGATACCCTATACCACGAATTTTGAAACAGGGTCATTGATGCGTATCTGTGCATGTTCAGAACTAGTCCTCATACAAATGACTCCTACGAGATCGACTTAAATTACCATAAATATCATATACACATCGGTCAAATATGGTTTGTGTGTGATTATTTCATCCATTAAACAGTAGTCACAAAATAAACCCTACTTCCCGATTTTCCCTTATCTATCAAAATACAAAAATATTGCACAGATTTTTCTGTTTTAATATGTGCTTGGTTTAAAAAATAATAAGTGACTTTACATAATATGATCAGTGGGGTGGACCTTAATAAAAAAAAGTGTTCAAACTATCGGTCTCACCCCTATAAATATGCGAGTAGCAAAAAAACTGAGAATTACAAAGTTTTGGGCCAATCAAAAAACATTTAGTAGTGCCTCAACGCGATTGAAAATTCAAGTGTTCTTATATGGGGGAAATATGACTTTTTTTCAGATTTTACGAAAATTTCGTCCTATAGTTTAATTCTTCTGATAAGTTGTTATATAATTCAGGATCAGTATTAAATTATCCCTTCAAAAAGCTTTAAAACTTCAAAACCGAATAAAATGTCGCCAAGAAATAGCAAAAAAAAAACTAGATCACGAAATTTGATGGCATTTTTATCAACTTTGAGAAATTGATTATAGCCATATTTTTTTTGCGCATTGAGATCGAAAACGGGAAATTTTTTGATAATATGTTTAAAACTCTTTTTCAAGTTTTAAAAAATTTTCTTAAACAAAATTTTATAAAATGGATCTGGCACTTTATTGTTTTGTTAAGTACATGTTAGAGATTAACTGTGTGAATTTCTAAGTAAATCCCTGTGCCAAAATTTTTTTGACAAGGAGTTTAGTTTTGCGGATTTCGAGAAAAATGGGATTTTTGTAAAATATTCTGTAAATGTACTATTTCACACTTTGTATCAAAAATTTTTGACTTTTCTACTTTTAAATGTTATATTTTATTTTAATAGCCTAGGGTTTCGGAAAAAAATAATACGACCCCATTAACCCTTTTGGAATTGAGGTCACATTTAACCCCATGCTGATAAAAGAAAAAATTCAAATATTTTGTAAGTGCTGCTGAATTTTTAGATGCGACGGTCGTCTCTTACTTAGTAGCGGATAGTTGTTTAAAAAAAGAAATCAACGTTTAAAAGTTCAAAACAATAACACTTTTATTTTGCTTAATATCGGTATTTGTTCTTATTGAACTCGTGTACGAGCCGATTTGCAAAAAACACTTGCTGGGCTAGCAATACACAAATGGCCCCGGGGGCCAAATCTCATAATCTAGATTTGAAAAAATCGAATATGAAGAGAACAAAAAGATCAGTGAATATTCCAGTTAGTATGTTAACTAACTTACCTACAACATCAAAAAATCGATTTAGTGAACTAGCTAAACTTAATGATATGGAATTGGATACAACAGTATCCAACATAACTGAAGTAAAAATAGTAAAACCTCCACCATTGGTAGTCGATGCCAAAATAAACTTAAGTGATCTCCAAACACTATTAGGTAAGGATTCAATCTACAAACGTACGTCCATTGGAACTAAGGTGTTTCCTCCAAATACCGACTCATTCGAAAAATGCAAAAATATTTTATTGAACAGAAAAATTGAATTCCATACCTTTAACTCGAAAGAGAATCGCCTTTACACTATATTCCTGTATGGTCTTCCTAAACTTAGCATTGATGATATCAAAAAAGATATTCAAGAATATAATTTAACACCTTCATCTATTATGGAAGTGAACACAAAATTCAGTTCAGTAAATAATGCTGTATATAAGATACAATTTGCTAGAAAAAATTTCAATCCAAAATCACTAAACAATGTGTCTTCAATATGCAATATTATAGTATCTTGGAAAAAATATAAACCAAGAAAAAATGACAATCCAACTCAATGTTGGAATTGCCTTATGTATGGCCATGGAGGTGAACACTGTAATCGCCTTCCAGCATGTATGATATGTGCCAACCAGCACCACACTAGAGATTGCCCACTTCAATTGTAAAAAGCATGGCAAAGAACGAACAAATCACTCTGCAAATGACAATAGTTGCCCTTTTCGATCACTTTATTTAGAGACAAGAGCTAAAGCAACAAGAAAAAATACACGAAACTACAACAACAATAAACAAAGTTCACCACAGTACTTTAATAATGATATCCATATAAACAACCCCAACAACAACACTAATCGTAATACCCTCTCATATGCCAATTGCGTGAGAGGAAACAATGATCTCTTTAACATAGATGAACTATTTAATATTTTTACAACAGCATTAAGCGATCTACAAAAATGCACAACCAAAGTACCACAAATACAAGTTGTAATGTCAATGGTTAAATATGCATATGGTTTATATTAATAACAATGACTTAAAAATTCTTCACTGGAATGCGAATGGCATTACTACCTTTTCACATTTACTTCAATTTGAAACGTTAATGGAAAGAGAGGATATTCATATAGCCTCTTTAAATGAAACTCATCTAAATGAAAAGCATAAAACTTATTTTAAAAATTTTGTAATACACCGTAACGATAGACAAGATTCAAGAGGGGGTGGCGTAGCTCTAATTGTACGCAGGTCAGTCCAGCACAAAGTTCGTCCGATTATAAACACACTCGGAATAGAAAATCTTGCAATCGAAGTAAAAGTAAATAACAGAAAACTAATTATTTGCACTGCGTATTCACCGAAATATAAAAATAGCTTTGCAAATGACATAATAAAACTAACTTCATTTAATGACGATTACATTGTACTAGGTGATTTTAATGCAAGACATTCTGCATGGCATTGCATCACTAACAATACTGCAGGCAACGTATTGTTTCAACTTGAACAGTCAAATAACTTTTTTATAAATTACCCCAACAGTCCAACTTTTTATCCGTCACAAAGAAATAGAAATGCTTCAATTATCGACTTAGTTTTAAGCAATAGCTCATTAAATATTAATACGGATGTATTCGAATATGAAATTCCATCTGATCACAGACCCATTATTTGCAAAATTGAAAATTCAACTGTTAGTGAAATAGATATGAGGCACTATGACTACAAACTTACAAACTGGTTGGCGTTCAGAAATATAATTAACAACAAAATCACCATTAACACAACCTCATATAACTCCAAAAATTCAATTGATTCAGAGATAAGCAAATTTGTTAATATTGTACTAGAAGCTCGAAACGACTGCGCTCCATTATTACAGCCTTATGGCAAGTCAGTCTTGCCAGTAAATATTGTAAATTTAATAAAAACTAGAAAAACGTTTAAAAGAAGAAGTCAACGGGCATTGAACCCATTGATAGAAAAATTCGTTTTCGGTAATTTTAATTTTAAAATATTTTAAAATCCAAAGCTGGCCTTAGAAAATAATGGGTTAGCGTTCTCGAATTTATCCCAAATTTTGGGAACGGAAGTCCTACACATTTTGTTATTATATTTTAAGCGTCGCATTTAAAAATTCAGCAGCACTTACAAAATATTTAAATTTTTTTAATAAATTTCCTTTTATTAGCTTGGGGTAGTATGTGACCCCAATTCCAAAAGGGTTAATGGGGTCATATTATTTTTTTCCGAAACCCTAGGCTATTAAGATAAAACATAACATTTAAAAGTAGAAAAGTGATAATTTTTTTATAAAGTGTTTAGTAAGAGTAGATTTACAGAATATTTTACAAAAATCCCATTTTTCTCGAAATTCGCAAAAATAAACTGATTGCCAAAAAAATTTTGGTAAAGGAATTTACTTAAAAATTCACACTGTTAATCTCTAACATATACTTAACAAAACGTTAAAGCGACAGATCCATTTTGTTAAATTTTGTTTAAGAAAATTTTTAAAAACTTGAAAAAGGAGTTTTAAAAATATTATCAAAAAAATTTCCCGTTTTCGGTCTCAATTCGCATTAGGTTAACAATGTGGTAATAAAACAGTACTTCATATCTGAGTCCTTACAGGTATACAGACCAAAAAAAATTATTGCTTTAATCAATTTCTCAAAGTTGAAAAAAATGCTATCAAATTTCATGACCTAGTTTTTTTTTTTGGCACAAAAGTGGTCTGGGGCATTTGCTATTTCTAGGCCAGGTTTTATTCGATTTTGAAGTTCTGTAGCTTTTTGAAATGATAATTTAATACTGATTCCGAATTATATAACACCTTGTCGGAAAAATTAAATTATAGAACGAAATTTTCGTAAAAAATCATATTTTCCCCATATAAACACATTTGAAATTTTTAATCGCGTTGAGGCACGACTAAATGTTTTTTGATTGGCCCAAAACTTTGTATTTCTAATTTTTTTGCCATTTGCATATTTCTAGTGGGCGAAACCGAGAGTATGAACACTTTTTTTTCTCCTCCATATAATGAAGAGCCACCCTAATGTTCAGGGTCGGTCTTTTTTTTAACCAAATCCCCATTCAAATATAGCATCCGACATGAACTTTTTCAGATCTGCGGGCAAAAAAAAATAATAAAAATGCCATTCAAATTTGGTTCATTCTTATTTTCAATATTCAATTAGTTGCACGTAAGGCCAATTCTCTCTAAACGCATGGTATGGGGTATCGCACAGACTATAATTTTCGTACTTACTTTTTTTTATCCTTGCAATGCAATAGTCCATGGTTACAGATTAATATTTTGTAAAACAAAAATTTCCGGAAATACCCAATCACACAGTAGTGTTCGGCCATATGTATCCACATTTTTTTTTTTGTAATAGAATATCATATTTTTCATTTTAGTGATGTATTTAATCCTTATATATTATCGAAAATTCTGTTTGATTTTTGTGGTTTTTTCTGTTTATGAGATTTAAGAGTTTATCTTAAATCATCATTACTAGAACACGTTCACAAAATGCATCATAAAATGCATTCCAATTAAATCTTCATAGATTTAGATTTCACAAATACATGTATATAAATGAAAACTAAAAGCAAAACCACATTATGTGCATATAATGCACATAGATAGTTTTTACATTAAGGAGATACTTATCTTTCGTGGGATCAGAACAATCATAATCGGAGTTAAAATAATTAGAGTTATTTTTTAATTTCAGGGATTCTTTTATGAAAAATATTGGTTTTCTCCAACAATAAAACATAAATTTTCTATATAAAGTGCAACCCTAAGTGGAACCCTACTAGATGTGTATGTATAAGAAAAATAAATGCGTAATGTGTGTGGTTATTTACAAAAAAACACCCTGTCAGAACTACATTTTCTGCAAAACATTGGAAAAGCACTTTCGAAAGCTATACAACCGATTTCTATGGCCTTTACTACTCTGTGGTGAGAGTGCAATGAGTCTGTGCTGATGTTTGTAACTAAGGTGCATTTCATAATTATAAGGTCAGTCGTATTTTTCAAATGTTTTGAAAATAAATAGACAAAAGATAAAACTCTCAATAGGGAAAATAATGTATGTTTGCCTGGCAATAAAAAAACAACAATGTTACTTATTTAAGCTAACGGTATTACAGCTATAATAGCAAATTCAATTTAAAATTGTTTCATAATTATAAGGTCAAATTAATTTTTTACCTTTCTTTATTTTTTGCCAAAAATGTCTCCTCTTTTAGCTACCAGATATCTTTTTGCCATTACCTATAACTTAGTTTTGAATAATTTGTGGTTCAATTTTAGTCCACTCCATTCTTGTGGCTCGAATTAGCCGTCGGCAAAGGATGCCCCAAAGATTTTCGATAGGTTTTATGTCTGGTGTGCAATTCATTTTTATTTTCGTGTTTTTTTATTTATTTATTTATTTATTTATTAATCTATGGAAGAAATCCTTACAGACTATTTACCAAAACATTCAACAATGAATGAGAAATTCAAAAAATTAATTTAATGTGTTCAGATAAATTATTATTTTACTTTTTATGACATTTGTATTTGAAGAAAAATCAATAAGTTGTTAAATTCAATATACATTCGTCTAAGCGGATCACCGTTCGCATAATTTGGTCTATAAAACTGGACAGATAAAGGTGAGAAGAAACGTGTTGGCCGCTGAGGGATGTTATATATATATATTGTTGATCAGGAGACCATAACAAACATCGCCATTAATTATTTTCAAAAGAAACGAAACGTTTAGCATAGATCTGCGGCTTTTAAAGGTTGGCAGCTTAACAAGGGTTATACGACGAAGGATTTAATTGGTTAAAATTTAAGCTGCGTAGACGGAATAGTAGGAATTGTTTTTGTACCGATTCAATGCTGTCAATATGAGTATGATAGATAGAGTCCCATAAAATAGAGGCATATTCCAAGATGAAACTAAGCTTTGAATCTAATAAAACGCCAAGATCTAAGAAGTCATCAACTTTTTCCAGTTGAAAGCCGCCCTACACATAATTTACAGATATTGGTCTTTTTCAAACAAAACGCATATATTTGCACGTTTTAAGATTCAGCTCCATTATATTTAAAATGCACCATGAATGAAACGAATCCAAATCATTTTGAAGATAAGTACGGTCGGAATATTGGACATAACTCATAAAGACTTTTACTTCGTCAGCACACATCAGGATATTTGAAAACTGAATAACGTGCGGTAAATCATTTATAAATAGTGAAAATATAAGCGGTCCAAGATGGCTGCCTTGCCGTACTCCAGATAAAACGTTAACATTTTTCGAAGATATATTATTAAAACGTACATTTCGCTTTTTGTTTGTTAAATATGAATATATCCACTTTATGCTAAGATCAGTAAATCCTATTAGATGTAATTTCTTTATAAGACTTTATCAAACGCCTTGCTGAAATCAGTGTAAATTGCGTTAGTTGGCTACCTTTGAAGAAAACCACGATTGACTATTGTTGTAAGATGTAAAAGGTTCGTTGAAGTTGAGCACCATTCTTGAAAGCCATGTTGGAATGGAGAAATTAATGTGTTGTCTCGATGACATATGAAGTTGATCAGTTATAATTTTATCAAAGAATTTAGGTATAGTACTAAGTTTTGCAATACCACGATAATTTGAAATATCAGACTTGTTTCCAGATTTAAATAACGGAATAATAAAGAGTCCTTCCACATATTTGGAAAGTATCCGTATTTAATTGATGAGTTACACATTATTGTCAATTCGATAGCTAAAGCATCCACACATTTGATTAAGAAACTGCTAGGAATTTTATCAGGTCCACTATTATAAGAAAATTTTAGTTTTTCCAAACCATAAGAAATCATAGAGACATCAAGGAATGGAATAGATATGGTTCTATTTGCAGTCAGTGTAGATGGGTAAGTGGCAAAATTATCAAAAGTTGAATCGGAATAAGTTGTTGAAAAAAATCAGCAAATAAATTACTTATATTAGTATTATCGTAAGATTAAGTATGTTCAAATTTCATAATAGCAGGATAACCAGTTGTTTTTCTTGTTGACTTTGGATTACTTTTGAAACTATTTTTCATTTTGATTAAGTAGTTACTATTGCTAATTAAGTCTTGTCAGTTACGCTCAGCTAATTAAGTCTTGTCAGTTGCTTGGTATTCCAAGGAGGACCAGAAAATTTATTACAAATTTTGTTTCGGAATACATAAATCCATTGCAGAAGAAATCGCACTGTAAAATGTTTCAGTCATATGATCAATAGCAGCTGTGGATTCAGATAATAGACTGAGCCAGTTCGTAGTATATAGAAGTTCGTTCAACAAAAAACCTAACTTCGGTTCCCTTTAATGAAAACCAGAACCAAAATCATCAATAATTTCACCACTTGAATCTTCATCCTGTTCATTTGCAGATGGTTTGTATGTAGAATTATTACCGAATTCATCCTCACAACTATTGGAATTGGAATCATCATCATCTGCCAATCCATTTCTTGCTAAAGAAATTATTAAATTTATTCGAATAAAATTCTTAAAACTATTGAAATTACCTCTTATCTTACCAAATTCAATTAACTTGATATATATTACAGCAAAAATTTTGCAAAAATATAATATAAATCAACAGAAACTATTGTTCTTCACAAAAAAAAAAAAAAAAAAATAACACCTTCTATATTGACATCACTTTTACTTACGAAGCAAATTGTATGAAAACAGAGTAGCATATGCCATCATGCATTTCTAGGAACGTATTTTGCAACTATCTGTGATAACGGTTTGTATTTCAATTGAAATCTTACTAATTACTCATTTATGAAAATAATATGACTTTTACAGGGTCGTTTAAATTATATTTTAATACTTTATAAGGCATTTGGCGTCGGCATATGCAGAGTCGTCCAAATAGCTGAAAAAATGAACGACGGCATTTTCCGGCATATCCTTATATTTGCTAAATTTATCGACGGCACATGCCGGCTTGTCAGTCAACGTGTTAAAAGAAAAACTGCAAAAAATCATGTGAGTCCGATCACAGAGGAGATGCATAAATATCTAGTAATTAAAGATTTTTTATGTCACTTTTTTAAAATCAAACAGAAAGCGTCATCCATGTATCATTTATAGCAAAGCACTGCAGGGACTCTGGTTATACTTATGGGGTTGCTGAATTATGTATTTTTATACGTTTATATTGTGAAATTTTTGTTGTTTTACAGCAAAGGATTGTTGAATTAGCTGAAACAATTTTATATCATAACTTTTTCATCAATACAATCATAAGTCACACCGATGTGTCTCATGGCTCACAACGTAATATGTGATTGTGTTGTCAAATATAAATTTACCCCCTGTGGGTATAGATGCTTACACATTAAAAATTATTAATATCTGATTAATTTTTATTTTTACTAAAATCTCTAATTAGGTAGTTTTTTAAGAAAATCTACTTTTTTGTTATTATTTTTCTTGCATATTCCCGATGTTTTGTATTTATTTCAGAAAAACATAAAAAACAAGTAAGAAAATTATAGTCGGTCTAGACTGACTATACGATACCCTATACCATTGTTTAGGGACCCTATCTCATCGGTCCAACTAATTGGAAAATGAGCACAAATCAAATTTTTTCTTAATTTTTTTGGCTGCAGATATGAAAAAATTCATATCGGGTGCTATATTTATATGGGGACTAGGTCGAAAAATAGACCGATCCTGACCATATTTGGTATAGTCACTTTTATTTTCAAAAAATATATACAAACCAAATTCGAAAAAAATCTGTGCATTATTTTTGTTTTTTGATAGATTTAAGTGAAGATCGGGAAGTAGCTCTACATGGGGCCTATGGTTAAGGAATGTACTAGAGGTTTTATTTTTGGACTACTGAATAATAGATATAATAAACACATACAAACCCAGTTTGACTGAGATCTATATGATAATTTGGATCTTATGGCAATTTATGCCGATTTAATAGGGGTCTTTTGTATTGGGACTAGGGAATTTCAATTTCAATAGCGTTAATCCTATTACTGATAAAAGCTTATGTACCAAATTTAGTCGAAATATATTCATATTTTTGCGAATTGTTGGTTGATTACAAAGTTTCAATGGACACACAGTCGGACAGACGGACAGACGGACGGACGGACGGACGGACATCACTAAGTCGGCTCAGAAAGTGATTCTGAGTCGTTAGTTATAATAAAATATGGGCCTAGGTCAAATAGTGATTCTGAGTCGTTAGTTATAATAAAATATGGGCCTAGGTCAAATATTTTTGGTAGTTACAAACAGCAGCACAGAGTCATTATACCCAAACCACATGTGGTATAGGGTATAAAAACTAAACTAACAAGACACGTGGAGTGTAATCATACTCACTCACTTATTAAGTAAATATTACAAATACAGCAATAACAATTACAGCTATCACACACAAGAAACAAAATTTAGAATAACAACAATAACAACATACAAATTTAAAATCTCGGGACCTATTAAACCGATTTAAATTCTTTTAAAAAGAAATTTGCTCAGGACATCAATGAATAATTTTGACTAAAAACGAGAAAAGAGCACATTCGTGATTTCCACAGATGGCCTAAAAGATATCGCTTGTAATACGGAATAAGAATATATATAGTTTATGGCGTCCAGATTTTTTATAATTATTACAAATGAAAAGACAAATCTTTATATACGATGTGCACATTGGTGCAATATAATTTTTATACCTTATAAGACTATTTGGCCAGGGTATAATAAATTTGTGCTGATGCGTATAACTACTACAAATATTTGACGTAGACTAATCTTTTATTATATCGGTCGCCTCAAAATCACTTTCTGAGTCGATTTAGCGATGTCCGTCCGTCCGTCCATTTGTCCATTTGTGTTTCCATGTAAATCTTGGAATCAAACTACTGGTTGCAAATATGAGTATATATTAATTAAATTTAATATGTAAGCTTTTATCGGTTATAAGACGAACGTTACTGAAATTGATGAAAATGGGTGCATGTTCAGACCTGGACGCCATAAAATAACCCCTATGGGATCGGCTGAAGTTGCCATAATATCCAAATTATCATATAGATCTCGGTCAGATTTGGTTTGTTTGAGTTTATTATATCTGTTAATCAGTAGTCCAAAAATAAACCCCGTAGGACAATTCTTAGGCATAACTCCCATCTTCCCGATCTCACTTGAATCTATCAAAAAGACACAAATATTGCATATCTTTTTCTTAAATTTGGTTTGTATGTATTTTTAAAAATAAGTGACGTTACCAAAATGTGATCAAGATCGGTCCATTTTTCCGTCTAGTTCCCATATAAATATATCATCCGATATGAATTTTTAAATCTACCGAAAAGAAATTTAATAACAATGCTGTTACTGTTACTGTTTATGAATGTGGTTGGTTGTGCTCGTGAGCGTCGGCGGGCTATGCACGCACGCCGCTATTTGTTTCTGGTTCTTTAGCTCTGTACTGTACTCAGTACAGACCTGTGTTAGGGTTGGTTTGACAGGTAAATATGTTAGAGCGAGACAACAGTATAAATGTTGTCGGGTGTGGTTCGTAGTGTCAAATAACTTGGATATAGAGAAATTATTGAAAAACGAGAAGTCAAAGGAAGCACCACGAAAAAAAAAACCATTCTAAGCACGTTGCTTTAAAAAACCACATGTGTTGCTATAAAATCAATATTTTTAAATAAAACCAAAAGTGTTCAAAGTGATTGTTTTTTGCCTCTGTAAACAATATGTCATTTAATACAATATATTGTTGTAATCCATTTAAAAAAGTTGCTCATGTCCGGAATGCAAGAGGACTTCGAAAAGTTCAGCAATGGATGACTGGAATTAGTAATAACATTTCAATATCAAAATATGTGATATATGCAGAAGAGAACTTTATAAATTAAAAGGAAGTGTAAACAATAATATTCAATCTATGAACGAGCCAGAAAACGAGACTTCAGACTCGGAAAGTGAAGCATCAGTTTCGGGAGATGTTCGAATTTCTAAGTTAAACGAAAGTTTAACATATTTACAAGAATCTCCAATATGTTCGAGAAAAATTCCATTAAAAGGGTATACAACTAGAAAGTTAGAAAAAATAACAACATCAATTAAAACCAACATTTTCCCAAATTCAACACCTTCAACCTCTCACGTATGCCCAGAATCGGAAATAATCGAACAACTAAAAGAAAAGTTTAAATCAATTACTAAAAACAGTGATAAAATTCTACTTTTAACTATTTTACCTAAAAGCTGGACATTGAAAAGAATGGAGGAGGAATTTCAAATAACAAATTTCATGGCACGAAAGGTAAAAAACTTGATTGAGACAGAAGGCGTATTGAGTACACCGAATCCAAAACTTTGAAAACGATTGCCATTAGAAATTGTTGATGTGGTGAAAATCTTTTATGAAACTGATGATGTCAGCAGATGTCTACCAGGATGTAAAGACTACGTGTCAATAACAGAAAATGGTGTAAAAGTAAAAAAAAATAAAAGACTTTTACTCGGAAATCTTCGAGAAGTTTATGCTTTATTTAAAGAAAAACATGAAGGGATAACTATTGGAATTTCTAAATTTTGTGAACTTCGGCCAAAAAATGTGGTTCTAGCAGATGCGTCAGGAAGCCATAATGTATGTGTTTGTAAAATACATCAAAATACAAAACTAATGCTCCACGCAATAAACCTGAAAAAATTGACAGAAAATGTGCAGGATTTTGTGCTGGAAACTTATAAAGATTATTTAAAAAGACTTATATGCAATCCCCCATCACCAAATTGCTACCTTGGCAGGTGTAGCATGTGTCCAGATATACAAAATTTTAAAGAGAAACTTGGTGAATTATTATTAGAAAATGAAATTGATGAAAACTTATATAAACAATGGATAAGTGTATATAGAGACTCTTTGGAAGCTATTATTAAAGAAACTGATTCTTTTCTGGATTCTTTATGCGAAAAGCTGCAAACTATTCTACCCCATTCATTCGTATCTAAAGAGCAGGGTGCATTTATGGCTCACAAAAAGTCTGCGTTGGAAGAAAATGAGTATTTAGTAATTTGCGACTTCTCCGAAAATGCAACTTTTGTGGTTCAGGATTCTGTGCAAGGCTTTTTATGGAATAATAGCCAGGCCACACAATACCCAATAGCAATTTATTACAAATCAAATGGAAAATTAGAAACTACAAATTTTATAATAATATCAGACTGTCTAATACATAATACCATAGCAGTTCATTTATTTCATCGCCACCTAAATGAGTTTTTAAAAAACAAGTTTTTGAAAATACCAAAGAAAATTTTTTTATTTTTCGGACGGTTCTTCCGCTCGATTTAAAAATAAAAAAAACTGCCAATTTATGCCATCATAGCGAAGATTTTAATTGTTCCGCCGAGTGGCATTTCTTTGCTACCAGTCACGGCAAAGGACCTAGTGATGGTCTTAGGGGAACGGTAAAGCGTGAAGCACGAAGAGCCAGCTTGCAACGTCCATTCGAAGATCAGATGACTACTCTTCTCCACTTGTATTATTGGTGTCAGCAAACTCTTCAGAACTGCAACTTTGCATATTTAACGGAAAAAGATTATGAAGAAGAAGAGAAATTGCTAACTGATAGATTTATAGGATTACGTACAATTCCGGGAACTCAAAAGCAGCACAGCTTCATACCAATTTCAAAAACACAATTACAAGCTAAAATTTATTCCGCTGATAGCAAATCTGTAATTGAAAACATTTATAATAAAACTAAACAACAACAACAGCATTCATCATAATAATGTCAACAACAACAACAGCATTCATCATAATAATGTCAACAACAACAACAGCATTCATCATAATAATGTCAACAACGCCAACAACAACAACAACAACAGCATTCATCATAATAATGTCAACAACGCCAACAACGCCAACAACAACAGCATTCATAATAATAATAATTCACTTGTTAAATATCTACCTTTACTCTATGATAAATATTTCTGGATCCAAGCATACCCCCAGTCTGAAATTTTTTGGAACTTTAGGGAAGGAACCAATCTTAAACATATATTTTTTTCAGATTTTTAAAATTGTCGTTTTTACAGCTATAGGCTCCCGAATTATAGGTCAAGAGATGTGACCTTTGACCTTTCCAAATGCGATCTTGATAAGTTGCGTCACTATAATATTAATCAAGAAAATGATAATTAAGTAAGTACAACTTTGTACATTTTTATAGTTTTTCCCGATATTCAAGACCTCATATTTCCGGATCCAGATGCGTCAGTGAACTTAAATTTAGGATTTTTCTTATTTCTCGGATACACTTTAATCCTGCAAAAATTCAGCCAATTTGGAAACAGTGATGTAAAGAACAGCCATATTTTAAGTTGAGTTCAGATGGTTTAACCCATATGCCAGTTAGTTGAGCCAAAGAAATGGTCTTCTTTATCCGTATTGAAAACTATTTGCTTAAGGGGCATTTTGCCGACCTTGAAATTAAAAAATTAGTGTTTACCAAATACCTTTCGATTTTAGTAAAAATCTCATGAAATGCAGTGGAGTAAAAAAATGAGCTTGTGTTCTTTTATTTATTATTACTCCAACAGTGACATATTGGCTTCAGATATTAATATATATATCAATATTGTAAAACACACGGTGATAAAATTTCCGTACCACTATAAATTTACAACTGGGTAAGTAGTTCATTTCTAACTACGTAAAATAAATGAACACTCAAATACATACGAACAAATTGAATGTAGGCTTTTAGTGCAAGATTTGTTTAAATCTAGATAAAGCCTTAGAAAATAATTTTGCAAATTTTTAGTATACGTATGCAAACATACCAGTATACAAAGCAAGATTTATAAAGATGATATTTAAATTGTTTAAATAAATAATTTAACAATTTACATATGTATATGTAGTATGTGTATAAATGGGAAAGCAGCAAAATAACACACTGCTACAAAAAACCCTTTTTGCCGGAACTTGAAAACCGACCATGAGGGTTGTAGGCTTAGGTGGGGATATATAAAAACCGTTTTCAAAGATTTTGAAACACCCTCAAAATTTTTTGTTATTTTGAAAAAAAAGTTTTTGGGCAAGTCGTAGTTCTTTACTACCTATAACTCACACCTATTTAGACCGATTTCAAAATTTTAAACAGTTTTAGAAAGGCATAAAATCTATTCATGGGATATGTATTCGAAGTTAAGTAGGTTTTGATCAAAAGTTAAATATTTTTTTTTTAATTTTTCAAATTCAATTATAGTTATTTAAATTTTTTTTTTTGTATTAAAACCTATTTTTTTTTTGCAAGGTTATTATATAAAAAAAAAAACGGAACATTACTTTTTAAAATTTGTTTGTATTTACAAAAGTTATTAAACTTTTTCTGAAGTATCAAGTTCGCAATTGCTGACTTTTAATTTGACAAACCACTTGTAAATTTAAAAACTGTACAAATAGCTTAACCTAAGTTAACATCTTATAGTTAAAAATGATTACCAGTCCTTTTAAATTTGTTCAACAAAAAATCTGTTGCTCGTTTGAAAGACCAGCAATAATTTTCCAACATTCTTATGTGACACTTTCCATCGAAATGCTTTTCCATTTGTAAAATTTCTTGGTGAAATCGTTCTTTCTGCTCGCCATTGAATTGACCAAGGTTTTAAGGGAAAAAATCTAAATATCCAAGCGGAAAATGAATTGTTATGGATATTCAATATCCCACTTCAGCATAAGATTCCAGGAATTCATTCGCCACTTCAACGTAGCCAAGACTTTTTTAGTTTCCCAAAAAGTTTTGACATAAGAAAACAACACTATTCCATGCCCTCTTTTCTATATCATTAAGCTTCTTAGAAAAATTTTCATCAAGCATAAAAAATAAAAATACTTAAAAAATAGCAAGAAGATCAAGTTAATATAACAGCATCTCAGAAAAAAAATTATAAGTGCATTCTTTAATTTTACCTTCACTTATTTGTAGGAAAACAGATTTCAAATACAAAAAGCATCGCCTTCTACATCCAACAGCTTTACACACTGTTTCGTATAGCCGAACTTAAGACGCAGTGACAGTAAAATGATTTTATCTAAATGCACAAGAGGAATATTCTGAACGTTTTTCTGACCTATTTTAAAAGATGTCCTTGCAGGTCAGTTGTTACGTCTACATTGGTTATCGCCACTCGCAGAGATAGCAAGGTAACTTAGTATTACCTTCTTGCATTCCAAACAATTTGCCACTGATATTTTCTATAATTTATTAAATAGAGAATCTTTTCCATTGTATCATATGACTCTATCATTTTTGTGGCGTAAGCAATGATGGTAATTTATTATACCCTATACAACCATGAGGTTTGAGTATAATGACTTTGTGCTGCTGTTTGTAACTACCAAAACTATTTGACCAAGGCCCAATTTTATTATAACTAACGACTCAGAATCACTTTCTGAGTCGATTTAGCGATGTCCGTCCGTCCGTCTGTGTGTCCATGTAAACCTTGTAATTAAAATGCAGGTTGCAAATATTTTGATGAAATTTGGTATATAAGCTTTTATTCATAAAACGATCGCTATTGAAATTGGTGAAATTCAGTCCATGTTCAGACATAGTCCCCATATAAATTACCCCTATGAAATCGAAATAAATTGTCATAAGATCCAAATTATCATATAGATCTCAGTCAAATTGGGTTTGTATGTGTTTATTTTATCCGTTAATCAGTAGGCCGAAAATAATTCCCATAGGGCAATTCTTAGTCATAGGCCCCATATAGAGCTTCTTCCCGATCTTCACTTAAATCTATCAAAAAAACAAAAATATTGTACAGATTTCTCTGAAATTTGGTTTGTATATAATTTTTGAAAATATAAGTAACTTTACCAAATATGGTCAGGATCGGTCATCATTTCGACCTAGTCCCCATAGAAATATATTCGGTCTAGACCGACTATAATTTCTTACTTGTTTTTATTGTGCAATAACACTGTCTTAAGGTCTTCAAAATATGTCAGTTGGTTGTAAATTAAATAAATCATTAATAACTTCTTTTACATGATCCGTCCAAAAACAACCTCCAATCATTCGCCTCATGTCGGTGATTAAGGTAACAAAACAACTCTTTTATATTTGAACAATATACATTGCAACATAACAATATATATTACTTGGATTTCGATTCGGGATTATCTCTTGGAAATGTAACTGTGAATTCACTCCGTGTGATATTCCATTGTTTTAGAGGTTTTTTAAAGAAAGACAGATTGACAAAAAGAAGGGCATATTTAATTATGCATTACCGAATATTATTAACTTAACTTTTTAAGTAAATACCAAAAAGTAGTTGTAAAATTACAACAAACAAAACACTTTGCGTAATTAATTTGATTAATTTGCTTGTTTTGTTAATTGTGTTTTATTTCTTTTCAGATTTTTTGGCGCTGGGGGAGAAAATACTAAAAAAGGTGTTAATGAAAAGTTGAATAACTTTCACCAATTCATCCAATTTAAAAAATGAAAACCATATTTTGTTAAGACCTAAATTTTCTTTATACCTTGGTACAAATTTGTGTAAGCTTTCGTATCAAAATAAGCGATGAAAAGCTACTAAAATCAAAAAAAGTTGATAAATTTCGTTTTTTTGAGATTCTTAGCAAAAACGATATTCATACCTTAATTAAAATCGGACAATAAGTTGACGTACATCACTGAAAACGGTTTTTTTGAATAACATCTGAATTTGAGGGTGTTTCTGAAATTTTTTGATACAATTTTAATCTACTCAACGAGACGTATAACCCACGCTATATTGTTTTCCAAGTTTTTTCACTGTAGCACCGTGTAAATTCAATTATGATTCAGATATTTTATCATAGATATTAATTTGTTCTTAAAGGAGATTGGTTGTAGAGGAAAAATAAGAAGTTATAAAGAGAATAAATTAGTTTTTCATTTTAGCAAAAAATTTAGTTATTTTTTCAAGGAATAGAAAAAAAGTACTAGGAATAAAAACAAACACATATGCTACAACATTTCTTGACAAACAGATTGCTTTCATCTCTACTGTCAATTAAACAAATTATATTATTGCTGATATATTTTAAGGCAAAAGCATAACCATCAAAATACAATTTTATGTGTGTATGTGTAATTTTGAGTATTTTATTATTATTAATTATAAATAGTTAATTTTGTGGTTTTGAGGCAGCAAAAGTTTTTAACTTTTAACTAAATAAATAAATAAAACTTTCTGAAGCTTATAAAACATATATTGCAAAACAAATACTGCAAATATATATTTGTTATTGTTTTTTTTTTTAGGAATAAGTAAACAAGTTATAAACCGACGATATTATACCATTCACAATCAGTTTTGGGAGAGGGTCTTAGATCTAAATGGTCTAACTAAGTATGTGAAATATGAATAATTTGTATTAAAATTGTATTAACATTTTTGTTTTTTAATTTTTGTGTTTATTACTGTGGCAACTAAGGAATTAACTTTAAAACATAATCAGATTTCATAAAAAAATTTTAAAATATGATGGAAAAACTCTAGTTACTTGTTAAGATTTTATTATAAATAAGCCTCCATTAAAAGACATTTGTAGATATTTATAAAATTTTTCTAAGTCTCTTTTCGGAGAGTTTTCCATCTGGCAATATTTTTCAACAAACAACACGATTTGAATAGTATTTTCCTAAATTTGTTCTGAATAGTTTAAAACTATTTAAGTCAATTACGTAAATGAAAGTGGCTCAAGATATTTTTAAATGTGTTTGGGTTTCACGTTTTCGTTAATATCTGGACTTATTGCAGTATTTATAACAAACGTAAACAAAATATTTAAAAAATAAACAATTTGAAAAACTTAATACCATATTATCAGTCGAACTGATAACATGGATAAAATGCCAATACAGAAGATAAGTCTCCCAGGAGGTAACAGAGGTTGTCCCATTCCCCCGCTTCGGCGGCAAGCTTAATGTGTCTGGAAGGGAGCAACTCATGTTTAGCCAGTATTGTAGAAACCTCTACACATAAAAAATCTAAAGGGACATTCGCATTTAAAAGACGTATCAAAATTGGCTGCTGGAATGTCAGAACACTTAAGGAGTGCGGTAAACTCGCGCAATTAGCGAACGAATGTGACAAATAAAAATTAGATATTGTAGGAATAAGCGAATGCGGATGGAATGGAACAGGAGTGCACACTATGCAATCCGGGGATAAACTACTTTACTCAGGTCGGGAAGGAGCGATATTCATAGCGATGGAGATGCAATTTTCCTAAGCCGTAACGAGTCTAAAGCCCATATTAGTTAGGATCCAACCAATGAACGTATAATAACAGCAATATATCACTCCAGAATCCGCAACATCAACATTGTTCAAGTGTAAGCCCTTACCGAAACCACGTCATATAAAGTCACAATTTTACAGTGACCTAGACAAAGTCCTTTCAAAAACATCTAAAGGAGACATACTAATATATATATGGGAAATTTCAATGCCGACGTGGGAAAAGATAATACCTCATACGACATGCTATGGGTAAACATGAAGTAGGCATGCGTAACGAAAACGGTCTCGTAGAGTAGGACATGGTCTCGTAGTAGGAGGAGCACTATTTACACATAAATTTAGCCATAAAACGACATGGGTCTCTCCAAATAGGAGGACTGAAAATAAAATTGACCACTTTTGCATAAGCTGTAAATGGAAGCATAACCTCTGTGATGCTCGAGTAAAACGTAGCGCCGATATTGGATCTGATAATCACCTGATTGTTGCTGTTTTGCAGATGAAAGTCTGTGCCATCCGTAATGTCCATCAACAGTTGTGAACACGTAAGTTTGATGTCGCAAGTTTAAAAACACTGAGATATCTACAAGCGGTTGAAAACGATATTACCAGATTAACGGAACAAGAATTCAATCGAAATGATGGAGTGGAACAATGCTGGAATCAAACAATGGAAAATCTCTTACAAACATGTGAGCTAATACTGGGACAAAACCCCAGGGGAAGAAAGTCTTCCAACCATGGTCCCTAATCGAAGAAAGCCGATCTTCGAAAGCATCAAAGAACAACGAAAATTCGCTTAATAAGCGCATTGAACTAGAAAATGAATATTCAATGAAGAATTAAGAATAAAGAAAAGATTGTAGGAGATACAAAATGATATTTACCGTTGAACTTGTGTCCCAGGCAAACGATGCCGCAATCAAAAACGACACTAACATTGTTTGTGAGATAACGAGAAGACTAAGTGGTTAATATAAACCACCTGACCGGCCCATCAAATCCAAAGATAGAACTCTACTAACAAACGTAGATGAACAAATAATACGATGGAGGACACACTTTATGGAAACCCTCAACAACAGCTCACCACATCCTGAACCATCCAATGACATGTCCGCTCCAACATTAGTTCAGGGACCAGGTAAAATGGCTACGATATTTCATTCACTATTTGAAAAAAATCTGATACGAAGAAAAATTAGCAGACGACTGGCTTCAAAGAATCCTTATAAAAATGCCAAATGTAAGAATTATCGAGGAATCTCACTTCTTTCTATACCATCCGAAATACAAGAATCTGCCTAAATAGAATAAATGATACAATAGAAACGAAATTGCAGAAGGTACAAGCTGGCTTCCGGTCAAACAGGTCGTGTGTTGACCATATCAACACACTAAGAATTATCGCTGAACAAGTAGAAGAATGCAAAGAAATCAGTATCTCACTTTTGTGGATTATACTACCACATTTTATAGCATATTCCGTTGCAAAATATGGGATCTCTTAAAAAACACTGGTATTCCACATAAGTTAATTAACCTCATAAGAGCTCAATATGCTAACTTTCAATGCAGAGTCTTGTACAGCAACCGGCTCTCAGAACCATTTCTTTCGAAATCGGGTGAAGACAGGGATGCCTATTGTCTGCACTACTCTTTCTGATTGTTATAGATAATGTCCTTGAAAATACTGTTGCAACTAATCGACGCGGTATCCAATGGAACTGCACCAGTCATCTCGAGGATTTAGACTACGCTGACGACATCTGTTTTCTGTCCACTAAACATTCGGATATACAATCGACAATTGATGACTTGGCTGTCCACTCAGCAAATGTTGGTCTTAAAATTAACACAGGGAAAACAAAGGCGGTGAAGATGAGAACTGCAAACAATAACCCTTCTGTCATCGGCCACGAACAGGTTGGGTTTGTTGACAAATTCTGCTACCTGGGAAGCATTGTTTCACCAGAAGATGGCGCAAAATCAGACACCGAACATAAGATTGGTAAAGCAAACATTGCGTTCTTCCAACTGCGAAATATTTGGAAAGCAACCGTTATATCAGTCAAAACTAAGATAAACATATTTAAGTCAAACTTTCTATCAGTTTTGCTTTATAGCTGCGAACGTGGCTGACAACAATAGCACTGAACTGTAAACTACAAGGTTCTACTAACCGCTGCTTGCGTTACATTTTGAAAATCTGGTGGCCAAACGTCATAACCAATGACGAACTATATAGAAAATGCAACATAGGGCCTATCCAAATTATTAATAAAAGAAGAAAGTGGAAATGGATCGGGCACACACTTAGGAAGGATCCAGATGAAATAAGCCGCCAAGCCCTAGATTGGAATCCGCAAGGCAGTGGAAGAAGAGGTCAGCCAAAGTCTACATGGAAAAGAAGCTTGCTTAAAAGTACTTGGGAATGATCGAGTATCTTAAAGAAACTTTGTACAGGCCCTATGCTCCACAGGAAGTTAAGCGGACGGAAGAAGAATGCCAAATTATTACAACAAACACACTGATATTTTAGCATTTTTCAGAGGTCTCTCCATATTTAAGGCCATATCTTGCCGCACTTATGCCCGATTTATTCCATTTTAAATACCAACCTCCTCGAAACAATGGCAAACCGGTTTATTCTATGTTTACTCAGTTGAATGATTTATATTGTGAATAAGTGTTATTTCAACGAACAAATGGACAGACAAATATAAGAATGAAATATATATATTCTTTATGGAATAATAAATTATTTTTTCGATGCGTAACAAACTGATATACATCGTCTGCACAGTGGTGAGAAGGGCATAAAAATTGAAAAATAAACTTTGATAGAAATAAAAAAAATTAAATATTATAAATTTAAGAGATTTTGTTAAATTCATAACTAGGGCAAGGAATTGCATACAAATTCATGTCTTCACTTGATTATAAAGGGTTTTTAAACAGGGACACTACAAAAGTAGAAAGACAGGGACAGCAAACGACGCTACATTTCTTGCCGCACTTTTGACATTTCTCCTTAGTAAGGTTTGCCATTTGATGATGGAAAGATATACGAGCCAACAACTAGTCGAAATTATTAAAATTTACTATCGAAATTCGGAGTCAGTGGCCTCAACGCTAAGAGCGCTACGTCCAATTTATGGTCGTAATAATCGTCCTAGCAGATCAACAATTGAGAGTCTAGTGGAAAAATTTGAATCCACAGGCACAGTTCAAAATGTTCCGATGCAAGTGAGACAAAGAAGTGCCCGTAGTGTCGAGAATATTGCTGCCGCTGAGGCTTCAGTTGAAGAAAGCCCAAATGTGTCTCTCACACGTCGTTCTCAAGCGTTCGGCATCTCTGTGACGTCGTTGTGGCGAATTTTGCAAAAAGATCTTTGCCTACATCCTTACAAGATCAAATTGACGCAAGAACTGAAGCCGCTTGACCACCAGAAGCATCGTATGTTCGTGAATTGGGCTGAGAACAACTTGAAAATGATTCGGATTTTCATCGAAAAATCATTTTCAGCGATGAGGCTCATTTCTGGCTGAATGGCTTCGTCAATAAACAAAATATGCATTATTGTTCAGACAGCAGTCCACACGTACTCCATGAGTCATCATTTGATCCCGAAAAAATTACGGTTTCGTGCGGTTCATGGGCCGGCGGCGTCATTGGCCCATACTTCATCCGCGATGATCAAGACCGGCACGTTACTTGTTTTTGTTTAAATTTTTCTGACATTTTAAACGTTGTATATGTTCTGGTCTATTAAAAGGCGGCTTAAGTGTCAAAAAATCATTCTTAACTTTTTTGCCGATTAGGACAGCGAATGAAGTGCTCTTTCACATGATGAAAGCCAGAAAGTCATAAGTTGTGGAAAAGTTTACAGAAAAAAAAAACACAATTCAGAAACAAGTATGAAATTACAGTCGGTCTAGACAGACTATGCGATACCTTATACCATGGTTTAGAGACCATATCTCTTCGGTCCAACTAATTCGATATAGAAAATAAGAATAAAAAATTTTAAGTGGCATTATTATTAATTTTTTGGCTGCAGATATGAAAAAGTTCATATCGGATGCTATACTTACATGGGGACTAGATCGAAACATGGACCGATGCTGACCATATTTGTTAAAGTCACTTATATTTTGAAAAAATATATACAAAGCAAATTTGAGAAAAATCTGTGCAATATTTTTTTTTTTTATAGATTTAACTAAAGATCGGGAAGTAGTTCTATATGGGGGCTAAGACCAAGAATTGTCCTATTGGGACTATTTTCGGACTACTGATTAATGGAGTCGATCGGTATAATAAAATATAGGGCTACGTCAAATATTTTTGGTAGTTACAAATAGCAGCACAACGTCATTATACCCAAACCATTACGTGGCCACGTAGTGGTATACGGTATAAAAATCATAATTATATGCCATAATAAGTAAGAAAATTATAGTCGGTCTAGACCGACTATATGATCCCTATACGATGCGTTTAGAGACCCTATCTCTTAGACCCAACTAACTGGATATAGCAAATAAGCATAAACCAAATTTGAGTGGGATATTTATTAATGTTTTTGGCTGCAGATATGAAAAAGTTCATATCGGATGCTATATCTATAAGGGGACTAGGCCCAAAAATGGACCGATTCCATGTTTGGTAAAGACTCTTGTATTTTGCAAAAATGTATACAAACAAAATTTGAGAAGAATCAGTGCAACATTTTTGTTTTTTGATGGATTTAAGTGAAGATCGGGAAGCAGCTCTATATGAAGCCTATACCTAAGAGTTGTTTCATAGGGATCATTTTTGGACTACTCATTAATGGATGTAATAAACGTATATAAACCCTATTTGACTAAGATCTATATGAGAATTTGGATCTTATGGCAATATATGTCGATTTCATAGGGTCATTTGTATGGGGGCTATGTCTGAACATGGCCCGATTCTCACCAATTTCAGCAGCGTTATTCATATTTGCGACCTGCAGTTTGGTTACAAAGTTTACATGGACACACGGACGGACGGATGGACGGACATCGTTAAATCGAATCAGATAGTGATTCTGATTCGATCGGTATAATAAAAGATGGGTCTAGGTCAAATATCTTTGGTAGTTACAAATAGCGGCACAAAGTCATTATACCCAAACCACATAGTGGTATAGGGTATAAAAACATAACGAAGTAGTTTCCTCTTCACCTATAGCAGATACATCCATCCTAACGAAACTTTGGTCGATTTAATGAAGGCTCATTTTTCTGCAAAAGACGTACAGTCGCTTCAAAAACTGAGTGCTTACCACCAACTTTAATTTTCAAATGAACATTTTTAATGAGGATTTATATTTTGTCGAAATTTTTTATATTTTTATGTACTAGACTGAAATGTTTAATAATAAATGTACCTTAATATTAAAAAGAATTTCATAATTCAGAATTTTAAAACAAAAACAAAAAGTAAACAAAATTTTATCTCACTTGTACTTAATTTATGTTTTGCTACTTGCTGGAGAAAAATAACGGTACTTTTAAGAAATAAAACATAATAGAATTGAAATAACAACCTTTCTTAATATAATTAATAGCAGTTTTGTGACATACTTTGAATCAGATGGAACTATTTCGGAAGTACTCTTTGACATGCCTCCAAAATGAAAAGAGACTACCGCATCCGAAAAAATTACAATTAACTTCCGCGATTCCAAAAAATAAATACAACAAATTGGAAAAGTAGTAAAAGGACCATATTCCATCGTCAAAAAAATTATTCACATATATAAAAACACAAAAAAGTAGACGTATGAGCCCAGGTTTGGGCGGCCACATTTACTGTCTGAAGCTCAAAACTTACGGAAAGGATAAATATAAAGTTTGATCTCAATATTTTTGTAAATATAGTCCTCAATGTACTCTATGTAGCTGATTATCGCAGTCGGATTGCCAGGAAGAAACCACTCAGAAGCAGGGCGAACAAGATAAAATGCTTTGAGTATTCTGAAACTCATAAACATGATACGATGGAGTTCTGTAATCGTATTATTTATACAGACGATTGTAAATTTAACATGCCTGATAATGACGGAAGATGTAGAGTGCGGAAAAATACCAATGAAAAATTAAGAGATAAAAACCTATGTTCCACTTTTAAACATGGCGGTGGCTCAGTATTGCTGTAGATATGCATGAGTGCTGGTGTTGTTGGGAATTTGCACAAAAAATATATCGATATTTTAAAGACCTATATCAGCCCCAGTGTAAAAAAAATTGGTTTGCCGCGAAATTATATCTTCTTCCAGGACAACGACCGCCAATACTAAATCATACCTTCTCCATAATACTACAAAATGGATGGAAACATCTTCCCAGTCTCTGGACAGTAATCCCATTGAAAATCTATGGGCTCATTTGGGAAAAAAGGTAAGAGAAAGAAAAATTCACAATAAAAACGATCGGTCAAAGCTCTATAGGAAGACTAGGCGAAAATTCCAGCGGAGGTGACCGAAAATTTGGTAAATTCTGTTCAGAGATGATTAGAAGCCAAAATTAAAAACAAGTAATAAAATTATAGTCGGTCTAGACCGACTATACGATACCCTATACCATGCGTTTAGAGACCCTATCTCTTAGGCCAAACTAACTGGACATAGAAAATAAGATAAACCAAATTTGAGTGGGATTTTCATTAATTTCTTTGGCTGCAGATATGGAAAATTTCATATCGGATGCTATATCTATATAGGCACTAGGCCTAAAATTGGAGCGATCCTGATCATGTTTGGTTAAGTCTCTTGTATTTTGCAAAAATATATAAAAACAAAATTTGAAAAGAATCAGTGCAATATTTTTATTTTTTGATAGATTTAAATGCAGATCGGGAAGCAGCTCTACATGGGGCCTATGAGTAAGGGTTGTCGCATAGGGACAATTTTTGGACTACTCATTAATGGATCTAATAAACGCATACAAACCCAATTTGAGTAAGATCTATATGATAATTTGGACCTTATGGCAATTTATGTCGATTTCATAAGGGTCATTTGTGTGGGGGCTAGGTTTGAACATAAACCGATTTTCACCAATTTCAACAGCTTTTATCCTATGGCCGATAAAAGCTTACATGCCAAATTTCGTCAAAATATATTCATATTTGCGACCTGCAGTTTGATTACAAAGTTTACATGCACACACAGACGGACGGACGGACGGACGGACGGACATCGTTAAATCGAATCAGATAGTGATTCTAATTCGATCGGTATAATAAAAGATGGGTCTAGGTCAAATATTTTTGGTAGCTACAAACAGCAGCTCAAAGTCATTATACCCAAACCACATAGTGGTATAGGGTATAACAAAGTACCTCAAACTAAGTATTAAATTTTAAAAATTTCCATGTTCTAAGTGCGTTTTTAAGAACAAATCGGTTTAGTTTTTTAAAGCATAATATGAAGCTGTATAATCTAAGGAATGGAATTACTTATTTTATGTTTAAAAAAAATATTAAATTGTAGTAAAAAAATTTATTTGAAAATTAAAGTTGGTGATGAGCACTCAGTTTTTGAAGTGATTGTACAGTGTACATTCATTAACGTGATAATGAAAAAGATAGCCGGCGCGAAATAGCAAACTCAACTAAACGTGATTAACTACGATAATATTCTGAGCAAAACCAATACGGGACGTCCATTAAGGGAGCTAACTAATGCGAAACTTACGCATCGAGTTTTTTTTTACCTTTCTCAATAATTTATTTTTTCACGTAAACCCCCTTTTCATAAAAAAGGTCACATGCGTGGTCCTAAACTAAAAGAAAATAACACAAACGCATTGTTGCTTTGCAAGATTTCTTGCTAGATTTCGTGGAAATTTTGTGCAATTTTGAGATATAAATTTGTATTGGAAATCTCATTATTTAAATTAAATTTATATCAAAATCTCTTTTTTCGAGATTTCAAACCAAATTTAAATGCTCTTTAATACTCGTGTACACATGTTATGTGAATTCAACTATGAAACCCAACAATTTAAAAAAAGGAAGGAAAACACATAAAAAGTAGCCACATACTCGTATATTGTGGTAATTGATTGCTGTCAGTAACAAAAATAATGGCTTTTTTTTTTTTGTTGGAATATTATAAAAAAAAAAGAACGAAAATAATATTTTATGTACTCGTATAATATCATTTATCAATAAATCAAAAATTTTAAAAATACTAAAAAAAAAACAAATAAACAATTTTAACATATAAACATATAAAACATATAGCTAAGGTATTTTTTTTTTGAAAATTTTAACTAAAAATAACATATCATATGTATATGGACTTTAGGGCTATAACTTTTTGAAATTTTTTGGCAAACTACAGTCGAATAGGCCATTGAAAACTATGAAGGAATACGCTTTTACATTTTCGTTGGAATCAAAAAAGTTCACGCACCATCAGCGATGAAGTTTCAAATTTGTATTTGTATGTATACAACTAAACTGAATACGCCGCAATATATTGGTTGTCAACATCATATTTTAGATTTAATATTAAGGCACTAAATGAATAGGTTGCGCGGAAGAAAAACTTCATCCCCCGAAATATGTTACAATTTTATACCAGAATTAGTCAACAATTAAAACGAGCTCAAGCAAAGCTATACCCAAAATAAAGAAAAAATGTACCCCAAAAACATAAAGTGGCATGATGATACATACTCTCTATTTGAATTGGGAAATGCATTCAGATATTTTCAAAAGCCCAAAAGTTTCCATTTATAAAATGTAAGCAATTTCGCCGTACAGTGGCTGAAACCGATTTTGAAACGATCAAGATATTTTAGTAATTTTTTCCTAGTGAGTAGATATTTAGTTGAAATTGAGTCTGTTTTAATTTCATTAAAACTGATTGGTAATTTTTAAGAAATTCTAGGTCACAGTTGAACTTTTCATTTTTTTTTACTTTTAGCGTGATATATGGGGTTTTTTTTTTTGTATTTATTAAAAAATGTCATATTTGGATTTTAATAATAATTACAAGCATTTTTTGTAATTATGGAATTTTTTTAATGTTACACTCAAAAAAATTTTTACACTTAAAAAAAAACGTAAAATCAACTAGAAATTTTCCTAAAACTATTGAAAAACTAAAAAATTTTTTGCTGTCAAGTTTATAAATTTGTTTATACTCAAAGAAAATTTCCACTTAAAAAAACATTAGAAATATTATCTAATAGTCTTGCTATTACTACAGAAAAATTTATCATTTTTTACTATAAAATTAAATTTGTTAATTTTTGCAAAATAAATCTGCTGAATATTAGCGCAATGATTCTGATTTTGATATGAAAATAAGGGTTTTTATTTTTTGAATATTTCTTATTTATTAAAACATTTCATACATATGTGGGTAAAGAAACCTTAAAAAAGACTGCAATAGATTTTAATATCATCTGTAACAATGGGAGGTTCCGTTTATTATTGTTTTTTACTAATACTATGCTTTTCGTGCTTATAATTATTATTCGTGCAATTATAATTATTATTTCAATTGACTCAAATATTGATTGCAAATATTCCATATTTTGTTCTGTGTTATTTCTGTTCTTAAGTAGTTTTTTGACTTCTCCATCTAAATCCCCATGTTCCACTTTCCATTGATTTCGAATACTCGAGATGAACGGATCTGACGTTGCCAATAACATGTTAAATAGATCTTCATTTGTGGAATTTCGTGAAATTTTTCCAGTATTGTGCTCTCTATAAAATCTGTAATCCTTTCTCCTTTTTTCCTGAGCCTCCTCTGTAGATCTCTAGGTGCCACCAAATGATATTTATTGACATTTTCTGTATGATAAAGAATTTTGTGAACTGTTGCAGACATATTTCTCCATGGGTACTCGGTTGAATATATTATTGCAGTTTCCTTAGCATAATCTCCAAATTTTTTTGAGTCAATTTCTTCATTGCACGCAAGTAATTCTAGGATTATTTGATGTTATTTCAGATGCTGTTTCTGGATTTGAAAAGAATCTTATCGCGGTATTGCCATCATTTGTATTGCCTGACCTTTGTTTTGGCTGATATTTAACCAATCCAAATTTGCGATACTCATGTTGAGCATGTTTCTTTTTTGAACTTCTTAACTCTTTGTTGATTTCGTTGTTTCTTATTGATCCTGAAGAACCGAAAACCAAATCATAACTTATTTTAAGTATGCGCATATAGTGGTGATAATCCCAATTCGTATGCATTAGTATTATCATTAGTCATTTTGTTGAGACTTGATTTAATTGGCTTGATGTAGCTTGGCATATGATGCAGCTGGATGCAGTCATCGTGTTTGTCAAAGTGTGGCCTACTTTTCCATTTATCATTGTCATCATTAACTGGTAGCTTACATCAGTTTGCTGCCCATCTAACTATAATTGTAATGACTGTAATATTGCAATTTGGACCTTGATATCAGATAACTTCTTTATTAATGGCATCATGAGTTTTTATACCCTGTACCACTTGTGGTTTGGGTATAATGACTTTGTACTGCTGTTTGTAACTATCAAAAATATTTGACCTAGACCCATCTTTAATTATACCGATCGAATCAGAATCACTATCTGATTCGATTTAACGATGTCCGTCCGTCCGTCCGTCTGTGTGTCTATGTAAACATTGTAATCAAACTGCAGGTCGCGACTATGAATATATTTTAATGAAATTTGGTATATAAGCTTTTATCTGCCATAGGATGAAAGATATTGAAATTGGTGAGAAGCGGTCCATGTTCAGACCTAGCCCCCATACAAATGACCCCTATGAAATCGACATAAATTGCAATAAGATCCAAATTATCATATAGATCTTACTCAAATTGGGTTTGTATGCGTTTATTACATCCACTAATGAGTAGTCCAAAAATTATCCCTATGGGACAACCCTTACTCATAGGCCCCATGTAGAGCTGCTTCCCGATCTTCACTTAAATCTATCAAAAAACAAAAATATTGCTCTGATTCTTTTGAAATTTTGTTTGTATATGTTTTTACAAAATGCAAGAGCCTTTACCAAACATGATCAGGATCGGTCTAATTTTAGGCCTAGTACCCATATATATATAGCATCCGATATGAACGTCTTCATATCTGCAGCCAAAAAAAATTAATAAAAATCCCACTCAAATTTGGTTTATCTTATTTTCTATGTCCAGTTAGTTTGGCCTAAGAGATATGGTCTCTAAACGCATGGTATAGGGTATCGCATAGTCGGTCTAGAAAATTGGGTTTGTATATGTTTATTATATCCATTAATCACTAGCCCAAAAATAATCCCTACAGGACAATTCTTAGTCATTGGCCCCATATAGAACTGCTTCCCGATCTTCACTTAAATCTATCAAAAAATAAAACTATTGCACAGCTTTTTTCCAAATTTGGTTTGTATATATTTTTTCAAAATATAAGTGACTTTACCAAATATGGTCAGGATCGGTCCATTTTTCAACCTAGTCCCCATATAAATATAACACCCGATATCAACTTTTTCATATCTGCAGCCAAAAAATTAATAACAAATTTGGTTTATGCTTATTTTCTATATCCAATTAGTAGTGCCGAAGAGATAGGGTCTCTAAACCATGGTATAGGGTATCGTATATTCGGTCTAGACCGGCTATAATTATCTTTCTTGTTATTACAAACACATTAACAAATTTAATAAACACACATAGCATTGTATAATTTTATGTATGTGTTAGTAGCAACTTTAAATGCAATTTACTCAAAATGAATAAACAAATTGTAAAATCTGTAAATCTGGAAATCGGTTAATAAGAAATACCTTTCAAGTGATATTGGTTTGGTCAAAATCGGGACAAAACGGTAGAATAAAAAATCAGTCAAAAGAAATCGCCAAGCCTATTAATATTATAGATTGTTCATTTGACTCAAATATTGATTGCAAATATTCCATATTTTGCTCTGTGTTATTTCTGTTCTCTAGTACTTTTTTGACTTCTTCATCTAAATCCCGATGTTCCGCTTTCCATTGACTTCGAATACTGGAGATGAATGGATCTGACGTTGCCATTAATATATTAAATAGATCTACATTTGTGGAATTTCGTGAAATTTTTCCAGTATTGTGGTCTCTATAAAACCTGTAATCCCTATTCCTTTTTTCCTAAGCCTCCTCTGATAGATCTCCAAGTGCCACCAAATGATATTTATTGACATTTTCTGCATGATAAAGAATTTTGTAAACTGTTGCAGACATATTTCTCCATGGGTACTCGGTTGAATATATTATTGCAGTTTCCTTAGCATAATCTCCAAATTTTTTTGAGTCAATTTCTTCATTGCACGCAAGTAATTCTAGGATTATTTGATGTTATTTCAGATGCTGTTTCTGGATTTGAAAAGAATCTTATCGCGGTATTGCCATCATTTGTATTGCCTGACCTTTGTTTTGGCTGATATTTAACCAATCCAAATTTGCGATACTCATGTTGAGCATGTTTCTTTTTTGAACTTCTTAACTCTTTGTTGATTTCGTTGTTTCTTATTGATCCTGAAGAACCGAAAACCAAATCATAACTTATTTTAAGTATGCGCATATAGTGGTGATAATCCCAATTCGTATGCATTAGTATTATCATTAGTCATTTTGTTGAGACTTGATTTAATTGGCTTGATGTAGCTTGGCATATGATGCAGCTGGATGCAGTCATCGTGTTTGTCAAAGTGTGGCCTACTTTTCCATTTATCATTGTCATCATTAACTGGTAGCTTACATCAGTTTGCTGCCCATCTAACTATAATTGTAATGACTGTAATATTGCAATTTGGACCTTGATATCAGATAACTTCTTTATTAATGGCATCATGAGTTTTTATACCCTGTACCACTTGTGGTTTGGGTATAATGACTTTGTACTGCTGTTTGTAACTATCAAAAATATTTGACCTAGACCCATCTTTAATTATACCGATCGAATCAGAATCACTATCTGATTCGATTTAACGATGTCCGTCCGTCCGTCCGTCTGTGTGTCTATGTAAACATTGTAATCAAACTGCAGGTCGCGACTATGAATATATTTTAATGAAATTTGGTATATAAGCTTTTATCTGCCATAGGATGAAAGATATTGAAATTGGTGAGAAGCGGTCCATGTTCAGACCTAGCCCCCATACAAATGACCCCTATGAAATCGACATAAATTGCAATAAGATCCAAATTATCATATAGATCTTACTCAAATTGGGTTTGTATGCGTTTATTACATCCACTAATGAGTAGTCCAAAAATTATCCCTATGGGACAACCCTTACTCATAGGCCCCATGTAGAGCTGCTTCCCGATCTTCACTTAAATCTATCAAAAAACAAAAATATTGCTCTGATTCTTTTGAAATTTTGTTTGTATATGTTTTTACAAAATGCAAGAGCCTTTACCAAACATGATCAGGATCGGTCTAATTTTAGGCCTAGTACCCATATATATATAGCATCCGATATGAACGTCTTCATATCTGCAGCCAAAAAAAATTAATAAAAATCCCACTCAAATTTGGTTTATCTTATTTTCTATGTCCAGTTAGTTTGGCCTAAGAGATATGGTCTCTAAACGCATGGTATAGGGTATCGCATAGTCGGTCTAGAAAATTGGGTTTGTATATGTTTATTATATCCATTAATCACTAGCCCAAAAATAATCCCTACAGGACAATTCTTAGTCATTGGCCCCATATAGAACTGCTTCCCGATCTTCACTTAAATCTATCAAAAAATAAAACTATTGCACAGCTTTTTTCCAAATTTGGTTTGTATATATTTTTTCAAAATATAAGTGACTTTACCAAATATGGTCAGGATCGGTCCATTTTTCAACCTAGTCCCCATATAAATATAACACCCGATATCAACTTTTTCATATCTGCAGCCAAAAAATTAATAACAAATTTGGTTTATGCTTATTTTCTATATCCAATTAGTAGTGCCGAAGAGATAGGGTCTCTAAACCATGGTATAGGGTATCGTATATTCGGTCTAGACCGGCTATAATTATCTTTCTTGTTATTACAAACACATTAACAAATTTAATAAACACACATAGCATTGTATAATTTTATGTATGTGTTAGTAGCAACTTTAAATGCAATTTACTCAAAATGAATAAACAAATTGTAAAATCTGTAAATCTGGAAATCGGTTAATAAGAAATACCTTTCAAGTGATATTGGTTTGGTCAAAATCGGGACAAAACGGTAGAATAAAAAATCAGTCAAAAGAAATCGCCAAGCCTATTAATATTATAGATTGTTCATTTGACTCAAATATTGATTGCAAATATTCCATATTTTGCTCTGTGTTATTTCTGTTCTCTAGTACTTTTTTGACTTCTTCATCTAAATCCCGATGTTCCGCTTTCCATTGACTTCGAATACTGGAGATGAATGGATCTGACGTTGCCATTAATATACTAAATAGATCTACATTTGTGGAATTTCGTGAAATTTTTCCAGTATTGTGGTCTCTATAAAACCTGTAATCCCTATTCCTTTTTTCCTAAGCCTCCTCTGATAGATCTCCAAGTGCCACCAAATGATATTTATTGACATTTTCTGCATGATAAAGAATTTTGTAAACTGTTGCAGACATATTTCTCCATGGGTACTCGGTTGAATATATTTTTGAAGTTTGCTTAGCATAATCTCCAAATTTTTTCGAGTCAATTTCTACATTGCACGCAAGTACTTCTAGGATTATTTGATGTTATTTCAGATGCTGTTTCTGGATTTGAAAAGAATCTTATCGCGGTATTGCCATCATTTGTATTGCCTGACCTTTGTTTTGGCTGATCTTTAACCAATCCAAATCTGCGATACTCATGTTGAACATGTTTCTTTTTTGAACTTCTTAACTCCTTGTTGATTTCGTTGTTTCTTATTGATGCTGAAGAACCAAAATCCAAATAACTTGTTTTAGTATGTGCATATAGTAGTGATAATCCAAATTCGTATGCATCAGTATTATCATTAGTCATATTGTTGAGACTTGTAGGGGATGAGACTCCAGTTATATATATATATTAAATAAAAAGGGTCAAAGCCAGACGTAATCGTCCAAGCTGGCCACTAACAATTTAATATATATTTACTATTGTTATGAATACGAGGCATGAACAGACTGCCGAAGCGTCAAATTCGCCTACGTTTCTATTTTATTAAAGGTTTACAATACTTTATAATTTAATATGGTTTTATATTTTAGTTTTCATTATTTGGCTATTCCTTTTAAATAAGAAGACCGTCGGGGGTTCATTAATATTTAACTAAGTATTTATTCTTCAAGCGCTAGTTATGGAATGACAATTTTAAATGTGTGATCTCTTGTTATATTCAAATTTTAGAAAAGTAAGAAAGTTTGAAGTGAGCAATGAGTATAATGCATTATTGAGTGATAGTACGTTAACTAATATACAAGAGATCAATAGCTTTAGAAACAACATACATATATTAAAAGAAATCAACAAAAGAATAAATCATAATGACTCAATTACAGGCAAAGCAATAAAATAATTACAAACAATAAAATAATATTTAATAATTGAAACAAATAATGACAAAATTCTAAATGACAATTAACATAAATAATGATGACTCTTTTGTAAAATACTAATGAATCAAAATAATGTAAAATTGATAATAATATATAATTGATGATAATCAATATAATAACGCCTGTTACAGCCTCCCCCTCTGCCTCATTGATCGTCTCGATGATGTGGCAGGACTTTTCAGTTGTATTTCTTAAGTTGCCTTGGTCTAAGGGTTCTGCTGCTAGCATTGTTTATATCGCCTTCATGTGTTGTGTGTGTTGCTGGCGCAGATTGTTGTTCAAGTTTTGTTGTAGGTGGACAGTCAGGATTTGAATACTTTACGATACTTTGAGTTTTAGTTGTAGTAGTGCTGTCCATAGAATTAGTATTCATTACATTTGTTTGAGTTGTATTCACATCCGTAGGATTTCTATTCATTATGTTTGTTTTAGTTGTTGTTGCAGTTACGTTAGTATTATTAGATTTAGGACGACCACGTCGTTTGATTGGATAAATCGGTAATTCTGTAGAACCTTTGAATGGTGTTAAATCTGATGCATGGTGAGTTCCTAGTGGTACGTCAGGATTCTCTTCTGCTGCTATGGTGAAACACGTACCATTTTTGCTGATAATTTTATAAGGACCATCACGACGAGGTACAAATTTTGATGTTATATTTTTATTAGCGTTGCTTAATACATGTGTAGCAACCATAACTTTATCGCCAATATTGAAATTTATTTGTGGTCTACGTTTGGAATCTACATAAATTTTGTTTCTGTCTTGCATCTTTTCTTCTGCTTCTTTGGCATTTTTCAGAGTATCTGCAAGTCTTATTAAATGTGGTGTAATTTGAGGAATAAAATTTTCCGAAGTAATTATTGATCTGAGATCATAGTGTGCTTCCAATGGGCTTCTTAATTCACGACCAAATGTTAAATATGCTGCTGTGTAGCCTGTACTCTCACATTTTGATGTATTCATCGCAAAACGTATCATTGGTAATTTCAGATGCCATGTTGTATGCTCCTTTCCGACGCAAATCGCTAATTGTGTTTTTAGATCACGGTTTTTCCTTTCTACCGGATTCGCTTCAGGGTGATAAACAGGTGTGAATGTTTGGCTAATGCCTAGACAGTACGTAAGTTTTTGCATAATTCCAGATATAAATTGGCATCCATTGCCTGTATGTATTCGCCTTGGAACCCCGTATCGTAATACAATTTCGTTTAACATGATTACTGAGCAATTTTCTGCTGTGGCTTCTTTAAGCGCAAATAATTCGACCCAACGGCTGCAGATATCTTCGATTACCAAAATCCATTGATGACCTTGATTTGTACGTGGTAGTGGTCCAACGAGATCAATGGCCACAACTTCAAATCGTTGATTGCTCGACACTGTGCGAAGTAAACCAGCTGGTTTTAAATTTGTTGATTTGTATTTTTGACATTGTACACATTTTTTCACGTGAGCTGCAATTTCTGATCGCATACCATGCCAGTAATAGTGAGGAATAATACGGTTTATTGTTCTTTCAATTCCATAATGCCCTGCTGTGGGATCATCATGAAATCTCCACAAAATTGTGCTACGCATCGATTTTGGCACTACCAGTTGACCACTTTCGGAATCTTGTTCCGAACAATAACGGTACAACACTCCATCTATCATTATGTATCCGCGATTTGTGTATCTAGATACATTTTCATCATCATCCCTTTCAAAAGAGTTTATTATAATTTTTATTTCATCATCTTCCAGTTGTGCTTTTCGTATTTCAGCTGAACCTTTTTGAGGAAAGTCTATGGATATCGAAAAGCATTCGCAAGTTATATCTGTATGGCTTTCAATAGAACAAGGTGGTCTAGACAGAGTGTCTGCCACAACGTTTTGTCTTCCAGGCGTGTACCCAAACTGTATATTGAAAGGTTGCAATTGCAGAGCCCATCTGGCTAATCGCCCTGTTGGTGATTTCAAGCTAAATAACCACTTTAACGGTTGGTGGTCTGTTAAAACTGATATGGTAGAACCTTCAATATAGCCCCGAAACTTTTTAACAGCCCACACGACAGCTAACGCTTCTCGCTCTGTAGTGGAATAGTTTCTTTCAGCAGGTAGCAGGAGACGACTCGCGTACTCTATGGGATGTTCGTTTTCTTTCTCCCCCTGGAGTAGAACAGCTCCGAGCGCATAGTTGCTCGCATCAGTTTTCAAGTAGAAAGGTTTGTTTTCATCAACTTGCTGCAGAATGGGTGGAGCTGACAAAAGACTTTTTAGTTTATTGAAAGAATTCTGTTCTTCATCTGTCCATTTCCATTTTATACCTTTCTTTGTTAAATTTGATAACGGCTTAGAAATTTCCGCAAAATTTGGTATGAAACGTCGATACCACGAACATGTTTGTAAAAATGAAATTAATTGTTTTAAATTTCTTGGGTTTGGTCTTTGCAAAACAGCAGTTGTCTTTTCCGGATCAGTTTTTAAACCATCTACTGTTAATATAAGACCAAGATATTTGACTTGTGGTCTACAAAAATAACATTTATCACGATTAAGTTGAAGGTTGTAAAGTTTTATTCGTTCAAATGTTTTACGCAAATCATTGATATGAGATTCAAAATCTCTCGAGCATATGATTATGTCATCCAAATATGCTAAAATCGTAATCTCTGGAAGTCCATTACGAAATTTATCAACCAGTCTTTGAAACGTTGCTGGTGCGTTTTTAAGACCGAAGGGCATACGGTTAAAAACATAAATGCCGAAAGGAGTAGTAAACGCAGTTTTGATTTTATCTTTTTCTGACATTTTTATCTGCCAATATCCTGACTTCAAGTCTATAGTAGACATAAATGCTGACGCTTTTGCAGCATGCAATAAATCGTCCATTCGAGGGAGTGGATATTTATCTGTGGTAGTTATAGCATTTAGACGACGATAATCAACGCAAACTCGAATACCTCCATTTTTCTTAGGAATGAGCACCACTGGGAACGCCCAAGGTGATTCTTCTTCTTTAATTATTTGTTTTTCTAACATTTCCTTTAGTTCAATTTTAAGTTTTTCTTTCATTACAGGTGAAATACGGTATGGTGGACACGAAATTGGTGCATGTGTGCCAGTATTAATAAAATGTTCCACCTGTGGGATGGGATCAGCATTACCTTTGAACACAAATTGTACTTCAGACAACAAATCTTCTAGTATTTGTCTTTCACTGTCGTTTAAGTTGGATCCTTCGTGTTCTTTTAATTTGAAATCAAAAGTATTCAACTCAATTGTTGTTTTATCATTATTGCCTTTATGTTGATTTTCACTACTTTTAACTCTTTTTAATGGTGGAAATAAATCCGACACAATAGAGGTTTGCAACCCGAGAGGTATACTACCTTCGAAAATTTTGTTTATACCACCAGGTGAATAATCATAAGTTGATGTATTATCTGAATTTTTAGGGGTAACTCCACCTTCATTACAGATTGTATTTGAATTTTCAAACCAATTTAAAAAATCATTAACTGAATTGTGTTCAGTTATATTAGCCTGTGTTAATGGTATAGACTTCACCAATTTTGGTTCATGCATCTTAAATTCGAAGTGAGTATTAGGATCGTCTTTGAAATGCCAAGTCCTTTGAGCCAAGTCTAACACAATACCTGCCTGCTCGAGAAAGTCTATACCAATAAGAGTGCGGTTTCCTCGTGCACTAGGCAAGCAAATGAATCGAATACGTTTAAAACGTTTTCCGACTAAAATATTAACGATTGTAGAGTATACTGTTTCTTCTCGTGGAATACCATCAGCCAATATCACTTCCGCTGTAGCTTTTTGAAAATCGACCTTCTTTTCTTTTAGTTTTTGAAAAAGAGTATAGCCTGCAACACTTGTGCGAGCAGCTGTGTCGAAATATGCTTCGCCGTTCATTCCGTTTACGTTAATACGGACAGTTGGGACATTTCTTCCGATTATAGTTGTATAGACCGCATTAAAATCAAGCTTTTCTGGGCTATTTATGGGATTTTTCTTATTACAATTTGGGCAATTTGACCTGTAAAATCCGGTTAAACCACAGCCGTAACAATTTAATGTAGACTCTTGAACTTTTGGCTTTCCTTTTCGGTCAGCTTCAATCTTTTTATAACAAGATTCCGCTGTATGGTTCTTTTTTCTGCAAAAAGAACAACGAGCAGTAGACTTTTCAGTGGATTCAACAGCTTTTGGTTTTACATCTTTGTTTTCATGTATGAGCATTTCAACATCTCTAGCCTTTTGTAGCAAATCTTGGAAAGACTGGATGCTTTCCCTTGATATTTTTTCTCTAATTGAAAGAAGTAGTTGTGAAAAAATCATATTGAGCATTGTATTTTCTGACAATCTCTCAGATAACTGGGCAAAAAGACGCCGTTTCTTGCATATAAAATTATCGGTGGACTCAAAGGTCTTTTGTTTTTCCTGATTAATTTCAGCAAATATGCGCCAATCTGGTTTAGGCGGTGAAAAGGCTTTACGCAACAAATCGATCGCCATATTAAAATTTTCCGCTTCATTTTTGACACCTTGCCACCATGAGGAGGCATAACCTTCAAGTAGTAAGGGCAAACTAGTCAACGCAAGTGTATCAGAAACATTTTCCGCATCCTTGTAAACTAAAATAGTCGCAATGAAATCATCAACCTTAGTGCTACTTCTACCACCACTAAAACGTGCACTACAATTGACAAACGTGGTTTTAGGTTCTTGTCTTATGTTTAGACCACCTAGTAAGTCCATAAATTGACCCTGTGTCAATGTTATATTGACAGAATTGTTGTTAGCCAAGACGTTTTCAGAATCAATTCTTGTAGGAGCATTTATTGTAGAATTTTGCGAAAAAACTGAATTTTGAGTCGTACTTGCATTGTGAGTAGGATTTTGTAACAAATCAGTGAAATTTGGCAATGCGGACGCCGTAGGCGTGTGAACCTGGTTAGAATTTTCGACCTTGCTGGCATTTCGATTTACACCTGCATTTTGCGACGCAGATGCATTATGCGAATTTGTTGGCGTATTACGTGGACTTCTACGCATTTTGTTGTTCAATTTTTAAAAATGTTGCAAAAATTAAAATTCAATTGAATTTGGTTTAAGATTGAAATGTGTTCTAAATTGTTTTAATTTTCGTTGTTTAATTCGAAAATAATTATTCGATTCGCATATTTTAAATCGATTGGTATTTTTTTTATCGAATACCCTTAAAATCCTTCTTTTGTTTTACCAAATGATAAACGTGAGCGCGATTTATATAAAATGTGAGAATAACTTTCCAGTGAGATTTCCATTATTTTAATTTTTCTTTTATTTTATTCAATTTAACTCAATATTTGAGAACAAAATATGTACCACAGTATTACTCTTTTAATATGAGCAGAAAAAAATCTTTGTAGATGACAGAAACTGAAAAAATGATGATGGATCACTCAAAACTAAAATTGTTTGTCTCCCAAGCAACTACTGTTAGGCAACAACAAAACAACATGCAAGTGGAGATGATCATAACAACAAAAGCGACGATGATTTAAATTTTTTTTTTATTTTGTTTGATGCTCCAACAACAACAACACACACGTAGCAAACCCAAAACAATGACGTTGATCTGGTTGGCTCCAAGACAACAACAAAAATATGGCACTGGACTGTTACGGTAAATTTTGCAGTGTTGGTGGCTTCTTTTGAAAAAATATACGTCAAGCTTTTTTTTTATAATTTGGTGTTAATGTTGGACACCAAAGCAGGTTTTTTTAAAGTTGGGCGCCAATGTAGGGGATGAGACTCCAGTTATATATATATATTAAATAAAAAGGGTCAAAGCCAGACGTAATCGTCCAAGCTGGCCACTAACAATTTAATATATATTTACTATTGTTATGAATACGAGGCATGAACAGACTGCCGAAGCGTCAAATTCGCCTACGTTTCTATTTTATTAAAGGTTTACAATACTTTATAATTTAATATGGTTTTATATTTTAGTTTTCATTATTTGGCTATTCCTTTTAAATAAGAAGACCGTCGGGGGTTCATTAATATTTAATTAAGTATTTATTCTTCAAGCGCTAGTTATGGAATGACAATTTTAAATGTGTGATCTCTTGTTATATTCAAATTTTAGAAAAGTAAGAAAGTTTGAAGTGAGCAATGAGTATAATGCATTATTGAGTGATAGTACGTTAACTAATATACAAGAGATCAATAGCTTTAGAAACAACATACATATATTAAAAGAAATCAACAAAAGAATAAATCATAATGACTCAATTACAGGCAAAGCAATAAAATAATTACAAACAATAAAATAATATTTAATAATTGAAACAAATAATGACAAAATTCTAAATGACAATTAACATAAATAATGATGACTCTTTTGTAAAATACTAATGAATCAAAATAATGTAAAATTGATAATAATATATAATTGATGATAATCAATATAATAACGCCTGTTACAGACTTAATTTAAATTGCTTGATGTTGCTTGGCATATGATGCAGCTGGATGCAGCCATCGTGTTAGTCAAGGCCTGGCCTACTTTTCCATCTATCACTGTCATCATTAATTGGTAGATTACTTCAGTTTGCTCCCCATCTAACTATAATTGTAGTGGCTGTAGTATTGTAATCTGGACCTTGGTATCAGATAACTTCTTTATTAATGGCATCATGAGTTTTTTATTTTTTAATTCAAATTCAACTGGCTTGCAGATTTTCGTAGAGGATGGTGTCTCATTTTTATATCCATGGTTTGCGTTGCACTAGTCGCAGGCTCTGAATTTTCCAAAATCTTTTTCAACCGCAATGGTACAAATGGTACCATAAACTTATCCGAGTCCGATATATTTTCACTTGTTTGCATTGTTTTTGTCCCGAAGAACCATCACATCCCCATTTACAAAAAAGAATTAACTTTGTATTGCCATATCTCTTTAACTCGTTTCCTTTTATTGATTGAAGCAAGCGTTCGGCTGTGTTATCAAGTAGAGATTGTAGTTGTACCTCTGCCGAAATTGGTGTGATTATGATAGTGTCCTTTGATGGCAAAGAGTCCATTTTAGCAGCGGTTATGTGATGATATGCTGGATACATATTTGAGCCTTTTCAATCGCACGCAATCTGAGCTGAATATATTGCTGTTTTGATAATTTCAAATCCAGAAATAATGGTAATGCCTCCTCATTTGTGAACTGTTTTGCATCGCTCGGAGTTGCTATACTCTTAAGAATCCGTTTTGTTCTCATTGGACTAGCTTTAACAACTTTTTCAATGATATCCACTTTTGTCAATTGTTTCTGTGATCGTAATTGATGTAAGATAGATTCTTTCATATTTATGCATCCAATTTCATCGTTAACATCTTTAAGTTTCCGCCTCTTAAATCTATCGCTGCAGTTGTCCAATGATTTGCGTGGAAACACAAAGTTATCTTGCTTTGTTGTTTCTGAAGTGACAGTAAGTTGGCTTTCTAACCAGTTTGCGCTTTTTATATAAAAATTTTATTTATTGTAGCTAACTGTTTTGTAGCGTTTTTTAGTGCTTTGACGAAATTATTTCGTCACGAATTTATTCGATGCTACACGAATTTAAGTTTAATTTTATTTTAACGTGACTAAGAACATCTTCCTGGGATTTGTCCCTAAAATACTCTTCGGCCAGTTCTTTATAACTGAAGCTCTCCATGTATTTCTGAATACTTTTATTTGTGACTGTTATTGCTGAAATATATTATAGCAATTGAGTTTGTAAGGTAAGAAAACGGCATTAGTGCATTACTACCTATAATTATATATAACAAGTAAGAAAATTATAGTCGGTCTTGACCGAGTATACGATACCCTATACCATGCGTTTAGAGACCCTATCTCTCAGACCCAACTAACTGGATATAGAAAATAAGCATAAACCAAATTTGAGTGGGATTTTTATTAAATTTTTCGGCTTCAGATATGATATGTTTGGTGAAGTCTCTTGTATTTTGCAAAGATATATACAAACAAAATTTGAGAAGAATCAGTGCAATATTTTTGTTTTTTGATAGATTTAAGTGAAGATCGGGAAGCAGCTCTATATGGGGCTTATGACTAAGAGTTGTCCAATAGGGATCATTTTTTGACTACTGATTAATGGATGTAATATGTACATACAAACCCAATTTGACTAAGATTTGTATGGTAATTTGGATTTTATGGCAATATATGTTGATTTCGTAGGGGTCATTTGTATGGGGGATAGGTCTGAGCATAGACCGATTCTCACCAATTTCAATAGCGTTCATCCCATGGCCGATAAAAGATTAAATACCAAATTTCATCTAAATATATTCATATTTGCGACCTGCAGTTTGATTACAAGCTTTACATGGACACACAGACGGACGGACATCGTTAAATCGAATCAGAGAGTGATTCTGATTCGATCGGTATAAATAAAGATGGGTGTAGGTCAAATATTTTTGGTTGTTACAAACAGCAGCACAAAGTCATTATACCCAAACCACATAGTGGTATAGTGTTTAAAAACCCACTATACAAATGAATTACCTGTGTGTGTTTTTCTTAACTACTTGGATTAGTGCATCGTTAGGTAAAATAAATAGGTATAAAAGGTATGATAATAAAAAAAAACCCAGATTACAAATGAATTGCATCCTCTGTGTATTGACGTTCCTACTTACAAATATATCAAAAAGGCGGTGTATTTTGTAAGCAGATATCATTACTGGTAATAGAACAAATAATGACTATTACACTAAAACCTCGATTTGCGTCGCCCCGATTTACATCGTCTAAAAAAAAAAATTGAGTGGCCTCGAATTGCATCGCTAATGTTGTGTTTTGCGTCGCAAAAATAAATTGTGGTTTTAATTGCGTCCTTAATGCTTCGATTTGCGTCGTTTTCTTATTTGTGCACACAAAGGGGATTCCCATTTTATTAGCTTTCGGTCAGATATGTGCACACATACAGTTCAAATTCAACAAAAGATAGACCATTTTTTTCAAAAAGATAGACCATTTTTTTCAAAAAGATAGACAGCTATCGAATCAAAACCCTGATGTGACAATTGTTTTGAAGTAAAAAAAATTATTTAAAAATTTAATTAATTGAATTAATTTTATGTTTGTGTTGATTTTTTACGTGTACGAATTGGCTTTAATTTATTTTTTACTTTACGTTATTTTTTGTTACAATAAATGTTAAATGTTTTAACTTTTCTAAAAATGTTCTTCTGGAACGAATTAAAGAAAACTCCATACAAATACATGAAGAAAAGTGATTCGATTTGCGTTGTTTCGCATTGCGTCCCGTTTTGTCGGTCCCAATTAACGACCCAAATCGGGGTATTAGTGTATAAGCTTTAAAATACCTAAAGCACAAATTTAGCACACCATTGTATACTGATAGGGCTGTTTATATCAGCGTAATTTGGAATTTTTTTTGAGTAATTTCATTAAAATGAAAAAAAAAATGTTTCACCCACGGATCGTCACGGGTGCAAAAGTATACATAGGTTTAAAGAGGACACTTTCACCTTTCTCTCTTGTTCCCTTTTGTTCCCTAGAAGTTCTGTTCCACTTAATTTGAAATTTGACACAAATATAACTAGTAGTTTAATAAATATTTCAGAACTACCCTAATATTAAACAGTAGGGTTGTGACCACTTACAACAACTAAAGACTGCAATCCTTCAAATATTGTAGAGACGTTTGCTTTTTGATAAAAAGCAAAAAAATCATCTTTTTCTGAATTAAAAAAACAGTTGAGTTTGGACGCATGCCACGCCCAAAATTAGCAATAATTTAACCTAATTTTTCGGCTACCTTAATGCGGATATATAAGCTACATAATGGCGTAAAATTTTTAAAATCGGTGACAGTAAAAAATTGGACTTTTGGCCAATGAAATGAAAATTTCAGCCACAGTGCGCCGATCAGCAATGCGCGATAGAACTCGAAGGTCATCCGTGCACTTTTAGCATTTATACTCATACCAAAATATCAGTCTGGGTTGTACCAAATTTGCGAGTTTATTTGCTGTCAATGGCATGATATATGGTTCTCAGATCACCGATTTCACGAAGATAACTTTCAAAACAATAAGATTCTGAAATGCCAAGAAATGCTTTCTTAAACATTCGACACAAGATGATTCATTAATCAAAAATCAGCGAAGGAGTAATACTTGCGTAGAGCGTGAAATAAAAATTGTGTAGAGTATATACTCATTATACACGCACTTTAAACTTAAAATTTTTATCTAACAATAATAATTTAAGGACGCTATAATATTGTTGTTTTTTTTTCTTAATAATGTAACCATTGTACATGATGTTAAATAACTTATCTATATACATATATAAAATTCATTTTCTGTTTGTTTGTTTATTTGTTTGTTTGTTTGACCGCTATACAAATTTTTATTTTTCAACGGATTTTCCTGAAATTTTGCACACACGATCTCTATACCTCAGGAAAGGTCGCCATATACTCTTTACCGGCCACGCCTACTTTTGCGCCCACTTTTTATGAAAAATTCATTTTCTGTTTTATTCATATGTGTTCACTATACAAATTTTTATTTGTCAACAGATTTCTCTGAAATTCGGTACACACGATCCCTGTACTCCAGCTAAGGTCACCGTATACTTTTTACTTGCCACGCCTACTTTTACGCCCACTTTTTATATACAATTCATTTTATGCTTTTTGGTATATTTGTTCGCTATACAAATTATTATTTTTCAACGAATTTCTCTGAATTTTGCTACACACGATCTCCGTACTCCAGGAAAGGACGCCATATGATTCTTACCGGCCACGCCTACTTCTGCGCCCACTTTTTGTATACAATTCATTTTCTGTTTTTTTGGTATATTTGTTCGCTATACAAAATTTTTATTTTTCAACGCATTTCTCTGAAATTTGGTACACACGATCTTTGTACCCCAGGCCAGGTAACCGGGTGATTCTTTCGGCCACACCTACTTTTACGCCCACTTTTTGTATACAATTCATTTTGTTTTTTGGTATATTTGTTCCCTATACAAATTTTTATTTTTCAACCGATTTCTCTGAAATTTGGTACATACGATCTCTCTGCTCCAGGGAAGGTCGACATATTCTTCGTACCGGTCATGGCTACTGTTACGCCCACTTTTTGTATAGAATACATATTCTGTTTTTTGGTACATTTGTTTGCTATACAAATTTTTATTTTAAACGGATTTCGCTGAAATTTGCTACACACGATCTCTGTACTCCAGAGAGGTCACTAAATGATTCTTGCCGGCCACGCCTACTTCTACGCCCACTTTTTATACAAAATTAATTTTCTGTTTTTTGGTATATTTGCTCACTATAGAAATTTTTATTTTTCTAAGGATGTCTAAAATTTGGTCACACGATCTCTATACTACAGAGAAGGTCACCATATGCTTCTTACAGGCCAAGCCTACTTTGCGCCAACTTCTATATATATAAAACTTATTTTTTTCCTTTTATTTGTTTCTTTATTTGCTTGCTATACAAACTTTTATTTTTCAATGGCTTTCTCCGAAATTTAGTACATATTCCAGGGAAGGTCGCCATATGATTTTTACCGACCACGCCTACTTTAACGCCCAATTTTCATATAAAATTCACATTTTGGTGTGTGGTATATTTCTTCCCTATACAAATTTGTACTTTTCAACGGATTTCTCTGAAATTTGGTTTACACGGAAATAACTACACGGTGAACAAATTTTCCCAACTTAAAAAAAGGCACCCAAAAGAAATGAACAAATTCCCCATTTTTTTTTTAATCGAAAGAAAAAATTAACTTACTTCCCAAATTCATTTTTAAATTTTTACATATTTTTATTTAATGAATTTTGTTAAATATTTATTTTAGTAAACATTTGCATACTGCTCTCAATATATGTCCTACAATAAATGCATTTAAAATGAGCATTCTTTTCAGTAGCATCATTTCGTTGCAAGGAAGCTACGCGCACGGGGAATACAGCTTAGCTAGAATATCGCAATGATCTGAAAAATATATTTTGGCGATTAAAATAAGTTGACAACAACTGCGCGGCAGCACGGGTGTGGCTGCCAAACGCGCGGAAGCGGACGCGACTCGCTCGCGGAACACAGCTTAGTGAAATGTCGTATGATAAATTTTATCTACGTATGTGATCAAAATAGGCCACTCATATACTATAAGCAGTTGATTAAAGAAACCTTGCGACACAATATTAAACGTCGCATTAGTCTTTCATTTCTGAAACTTGAATTTGACGTCTCTGCTCAATGATGATCACTTATTGAATCAAGTAATTCAATTTTTAAAAGTTTTGATTCCTTTAATTTGCGACCCATTCCGTTATATTTGATGTTTATAAGTAAACTGAAAAAAAAAACTTAGAGCGGTTTCGCAACTTATTTTGTAAGCATTTTTGCTGCAGCATCTTATAAAAAACTTCTAAATTAAAAAATCAAAAAATTTTTAATTGAAATAAAAAATGAATTTACTGCCCATACAAATTTTTGGGGAGAAAGTTCATTTTATTAGGGAATTTGTTAATTGGGGACTAAGTACTCAGCGCCTGGTAAGCATAGTGAACCATTTTCAAGTCAAAGGCCTTTTTATCCCGGGCAAGACCGGGTAAAAACAGCTAGTGATATGAAATAAAGTAACTTGATCAAAAAATTTTTTTTGTATTGATTTAGAGAATGAATTTTGTGCGTGAAGTTTTTTTTTGTAAAATAACCCAAGATAATGTTTTTCGATAGCAAAATATAATCACCCACCGCGCGGTACTATGCGGAAAATTTGGTTATAGCCCTAATATGCATATTTTAACACAACATTTTTGTGTAAATATCCATATATGTATGTACGTTTGTATTTAAGTTATTTTACATTGAACGTAATTTCCCCCCCCTTTAGTTTAACCCATTTTACTATTTTACAATTTTGTTATTTATAAATTACACTATTTCGTAATGCATTGTTCTGGCACGTATTTGAGCTATTATTGCCGTAATAGATACATTTAAAATATATTCGCATCCATCAATTCAATAACTTCATACGCGTATGTGACCTCATCAATTCATAGTCAAAAATATAAACATAAAAACTTAACAAAGCATCAATTTACTATAGTGCGGCTATAACGAATTAAATATACCACCTTTTTGGGAAGACATACTTTAGGTTTATATTGAAATGATTTCTGAAGAGTTTTATAGGCAAAAAAAAACTGATTGTATGTATTAATTTGGTATATTTTTTTATTATATTATATTCAAATAACCATTGCAAGAGTACAGTGTAACAAACAAAATAATAAATTTATTTTACCCCATTGCTGTTGCATGATCACATGTCCATTTCATCTCGTACATATTCATTTTTGTTGCATCAGTGCTACTGCATATCTACAGGGCCGTGAGAGCAGGAATATATTTAAAGGCAGGCAAATCAAAAACGATAACGATAAATATAAATAACTAATAAATATGTTATGTAAATTTTACACATAAGAGTAACTAGCAAGGAAAGTACCCATCTACTATTTTTATTTTTTTGATTTTTGCAACTATTACAGCGAAATATGAATTTTATGGCCAAAAAGATTTTTCAGGTTATTTCGAAGTCGATTGGCATGGAATTGTTGAAATCGACTTTATTTATGAAATCTGGTTTTAAATAATATTTTATCTTTTTCTTGATATATGTATAGAATAATATTATTATATATGGAGATTTTAATTCCAACATTATTAATGACTCAACACTTACTGACAGACTTGAATCTGTTAATCGTTATCTGGTAATCATTATATATTAATCGTTAATCGTTATAATCTAACAGTCTGCTCGACATTTTCTTTGTCAACGATTTGTCTCACATGCGGTTGTCTGATAACATCTGAGCAATATGTTTTCCAAAGCAGGATATAAATTGTATAACTTACAACTATTAGATTCACCAAGTTAATATGTTTTACAGATACCATTACCTACGCCTTTCCCTACGCCAAGATTTTTCAAATTAACTGGGATTTAATTTAAATGACCAACTTGATATTATAAAATTCATTTCTATGGTAGAATCAAAGTCTGAAGTTTACGATAATATACATCTGAAATTTTATAAAATATTTGTTCTACTTTTACTGCCTTTTAAAAAGTGTTTGTTTTGCTTAGATAGAACCCACAAAAGGATTGGCTGTCAATATAACAGTCATACTGGTGACACTTTCCGATATTTATGATCAAGTTACTCTGGCAAATTATCACAAAATGATTCAAATTACTTTTAAAATCAATCATCGAACATCTCAGCAAACCATCCGTCGAACTGTGGATATATTACATACCACATACTCTCTGAATGATGCAATAACACCAACACGTCGAAGGAATGTGCGTACTGAAGAGAAAATCGCCGCTTTAAACAAAAGTGTGGAAGTAGATCTAGCTCTATCGATTCTTCGTTGATCCCACGAATTTGGGCTCTGTCCGTCTGCTACGTGGGAAATTTTGCACAAAGATCTTGCCCTACATTCGTATAAAATCCAGCCGGTGCTAGAATTAAAGCCACGAGACCATCATATGCGTCCTTCCTTCCGATTGAGCTCCATAGCGGTTGGAAACTGACCCGATGCTTTATCGCAAAATTGTGTTCAGCGATTAGGAGTTATGTTCCTTTTTCCTTTCTAAATAAAACACAATTTATTATTTATTTAGTTATTTATTTAACTTTAATTGTCTTTATTTATTTAATAAACTCTAATTGTTCTTATTTATTTGTTGAATTTTAATTCTCCTTATTTATTTATTTTACTTTAAATGTCCTTTTTTAATTTAACTTTAAATGTCCTTTTTTTAATTTAACTTTAAATGCCCTTATTTATTTATTGAACTTTAAATGTCCTTATTTATTTATTAAATTTTAATTGTTGCGCTTGGCTTGAAATCTTCTCTAGAACTGCCAGAAATTGGTGATCGATTCTCTTTGATATATGTAAATCCATTATTATTATTAATGTTCGAAAAAGGTTGAAAAGGTTGATCAATTGCGTAAGGTCATGATTGGTCATGATTCTTACGCACTGTATGTAAGAAAGAAAAAAAATATTAGTGGGAATTTATAATATTAATAGGCTAGGCGATTTCTTGTGACCGATGTTTTGCTCTACCGTTTTATCCCACTCTTGACCAAACGTATATTATTTGAAAGGTATTTCTTTTTGGCCGATTTGCAGATTTACCGATTTTGAAATTTGTTCCTTTATTTTGAGTAAATTGCATTTAAATTTGCTACTGACACATGTATAAAATTATACAATGCTATCTGTGTGTTTATTAAATTTATTAATGTGTTTGTAATATTGGCTATAATTGATTAGCATAGCTTTAGGATCTTTATTTAATTAATAAATAAAATTTCCTAGAATCTGCACTCGAATTTCGAGGGCTGGAATCTGTTAGTATATGCAAATATGTGTATAAAGACTGACATATTAATAGCTTATTATTCTTCATGCCCAATTGTCTGGCACTTAGTAACAAAATAATTTACTAAAGCAAGCTTGTGCATATTCGATCTTGTCGATAGTAGTATTCATGCATATGTAAAAGTGTATGTACGTATACATGTACGTTTAAGATGCAAACTATTAAAGCCAGATTCTGCATTCCCAATCATGACAGCTAGCAACAATAAAATATACTAGAGGACCCCTGCTGCTCCGCAGCCTTATATTATATTATATTAATTTTTATAATATAATACCAAAATTTGCTAACAGAAGTTAGCGTACAGTAAAAGTAAAGTCCACGCATAACTTTCCTCAAACCCAACGATTTTGCCAAGAGAAGTTAACGTACAGTAATGCCAAAATATGACAAGAGAAGTTAACGTACAGTAAAAGTAAAGTTGATTGTCCACGCATAACTTTCCTCAAACCCAACGAATTTAAGCAGCTAATAGCTCAGGAGAAAGAGCTTGAGCCACTGAGTGTTCTTAGGACTATGTCAACAGCCTACGTTAATTAGAACTCTAGTTATAGAGGTTTGAGAGAAGAAAAATATTGAAAAAAATCTTGAATGCAAAGTTTATTCATAAATTCTTTTAATATATAAGATTTTAATAAATAAGATAGAACAAAGTGAATGCATTATTACTTTGTAGTATTTAATATTTGTACAAATGATAGAAAGCAAGCACTTGGTAACAAAATTAGTACAGTAGGTTCAAAAAGTTATACAAATTATACAAAGGTATTCAATATAAATATAAATATATAAACATATACATAACAATGCTTGGGTATATATAACTAGTTATTAGGCTCATTTTTGTCTTAACGGGTTTAGTAATAAACAAAATTGCCACTAACGGAGTGCGACCAATCCATAACAGAACTCATAAATACTATCTAGTGCGGTTTACACGCTGGCACTACCGGACCTTCTTTTTTTTAAAAGTAAGAACTCGGGTTATGGTCAATGAAGATATGACCGCACCCTGATCAATGAATATACCCACCACTACTGTCTGGTTTGGGTATAATATAATGCTGCTGTTTGTAACTACCGAAAGATGGGTCTAGATCTTTCATTATACCGATCGACGCAGAATCACTTTCTGATTCGATTTAACAATATCCGCCTTTTCGTACGTCCATCCGTCCATTTGGCCGTCTGTGTGTCCATGTAGCAAATATGAATATATATTGATAAAATTTGGTATACAAGCTTTTATCGGCCATACGATGAACACTTTTGCAATTTGTGAAATACGGTCCATGTTCAGACCTAGGCGCCATACAAATGATCCCTATGAAATCGACATGAATTGCCATAAGATCCAAATTATCATATAGATATCAGTCAAATTGAGTTTGTTGTGTTTATTATATCTACTATTTAGTAGTTCAAAAATAATCCCTATAGGAGAATTCTTAAATCTATAAAAAAAAACAAAAAAACAGATTTTTTCCAAATTTGGTTTGCATATATTTTTTTAAAATCTAAGTGACTTTAAAAAATATGGTCGGAATCGCTCCATTTTTCGACCTGGTCCCCATATAAATAAATATAGCTTTTTCATATCTGCAGCCAAAAAAATTAATAAAAATGATACTTAAATTTGGTTTTTGCTTATTTTCTATACCCAATTAGTTGAACCGAAGTGATAGGGTCTCTAATTTCGTATATACGAGAAGACCTATGTGTAAGTGAAAAATTTTAGTTCACGTTTATTTTTTATTGAAATTTCTTCAAATTCCACTCTAGGTAATAGTAACTCAAATGTCATGTCAGTCAACAAACAGTCTTCTTAGGCAGTGCGAATTAGATTTTCGTACCGTTCGATTATCTTTTTTAAAAAGAAAACAAATCTTTATTTTAAATTTATTTATTCTTAACCATTGAATCAGGAGCTAAAAACTGACACTTTATTTCAAATTAATCAACTTATATACTATCATTACAATCGTAACTTAAAAACTAATTTTATTGAATCAGCATAAGTGTGTTTTGTTTCCGTTAGTTGTATTGGTAACAAAACAAACTTATGTATGTTCTTATTCTTGGGAAAAATGTCTACAAAAAATAAATAATCTGTTGTGTTGCATTTTCGTTATGAGAACGGAAATGCAACTTTAAATTTTGGTTTAAATTTGTCATATGTTTGCCCATTGCTTAAAATGAATTTTGACGATTTAGCATAAGTGTGTTTTGTTTCCGTTAATGTTATTGGTAACAAAACAAACTTATGTATGTTCTCATTAATTTATTCTTAGGAAAAATGTCTGTAAATAAAAGAAGTATTTTGATGTATTGCATTTTCGTTGTGAGAACGGAAATGCAATTTTAATTTTAGTTTTGTGACAATTCCCGTGAATTGTGAAATTATTTAAATAATATTGGCTCGTGCCAAGGGAATAATGGGAGACATCATAACATATTTAAATAATATTGGCTCATACCAATAATTAGGGTTTACTAATATTACCAATTCTGTTTAAGAATTCCTCAAATTTGTCTGGGGTTTTTGTAGCGTTTATATATGTAACTTGCGCGCTCAACTCAACAAGCGAAAGTGACAAAACTAGTAAAACTAGTAATGGACCATATGGACGATTTCGTTCAAGAGACATTAAAATGTTGAAATTTGTCCAACCTGATTGAATTGTTTAAAGGTAAGTAACATTTTCATTAAATCTACGAAATATAATTTGCATGGTTGGTATTGTAAGTTTTTAGCGAAACTTTATTGTGCTTTTGTATTGTTTTCATAAACAATAATAAAAAAGAGGTGATTCTAAATTAGCAAAAAGAAATTATTATCTGTAGCCATGTACGCGTTTGATCAATTTTATTCGGGCTTCTTCTATTTACAGTTGCGTTGCTATGCTACATGACTTGCTAAACACCTATAGCAATTAATGCAATCAAATTAACACTGGTAGCAGATGAACTGCGTGCAGCGCTAATTTAATTCCATTATTTGCTATAAATATAACAAAGACTGTAAAATAGTATTTTTTTTTCTAATCAATCGAAAATATAAATCACAAAATCAATACACAAACATTTGATAGCAAAAGCTCGTGAATTAATTAATGCATTATTTCTATAAGTAATTAATTAATAAATTTAAAATTTTTCAGACGAGGGCTTTAATAAGGAAGCATTTGAGAGACTTGATTATCAGGGCATAACTTCCCTTATTCCGAAGCAGGGGCAAAGTGCAATTTTTGGAAACACTTCAGATCGGTTTATTCAAATCCTTGTCTGAAAGATTCTTTTGCCTCCATAATCGAGGAAATATCTCAGCCATCGCATGCAACTTTTTCTGCGGATACCATCGTGGGAACAGCATCAACCTCTTCAGTCGCAACGCCGACACTTGGAATACTTAATAAAAATGGTGGAAACATAGTATATGAGCTTTATTCTCAGCAATCTGAAATTACTGTTTCGGACTATTTGAATTCGACGGTTGGGAAACTGATCCAAAGCTTGTGCAACAAAAATAATTTTCTAGACTCAGCACTGCGGACAAAATTGACAAATCTTATTATTCATAAGGAATATGAATCTATAAATTTTCCGAATAATTTGAAGATATCCGCTGAACGATTTATAAAATTAAGGGATGAAATTGGAAATATCTTTACAACTGTTTTTTTTTTAATAATAAACCTAATGAAAGACTTTAAATTTTATTTTGAAATAGAAGTGTGAATTTTTAAAAATAATATTCCAGTGTACATAGTTTTAAGATTTCGTTAATAAAAACTGTCAATAAATATATGAATTTAAACAAATCCATTTACCTCTTATTAATCTGTGTGTGTATATACTCCTAAAATATTTTAACAGTAAACGCTAGTTTTATTTGCCCCTACTGCCAACGTTTTCTACAAAACGCTGCAGTATGGAATGCACCGGCTGCAGTTTTCTAGCGATACACGGTAGTTTTATTTGCCCATACTGCCAAAGTTTTCTACAAAATGCAGCAGTATGAAATGCACCGGCTGCAGTTTTCTAGCGATACACGGTAGTTTTGTTCCACTATTAAAAGCTAGAAACTTAATATTCATTGAAATAATTAACTGCTATAAACACATAGTAATCAATGCGCGCTATCCCGATTTTCGCTATGAAACTAGCAGTGAACATAGCAAAATTCGTGCATTGTACGCTAGAATTTTTTTGTGTGCAGCTTCCATATAAGGTTGCTTCCCGATCTTCACGTAAGTCAATGAAAAAAATATTGCACAGTTTTTTCAAATTTAGTTTCCATATATTTTTGCAAGAAATAAGTGTCTTTACCAAACATGGTCAGGATTCGTTAATTTTTCGATATGGTTCACATATACAAATAGCATCCGATATGCAAAAAAAAAGAATAACAATACCACTGAAATTTGTTTTATGCTTATTTTCTATATCCAAATAGTCGGACTTAGGACCCCTTGGTGTAGAGAGACTATAATTTTCAAAACCAGTTAAACCACTTCTGAAGAATACCAGCCTATTGATAAAGATTACGATCAAAATTTAATAGTTTAAGGGCCAATTTTATGAATCTTAAAATAAAAGTTAGATATTTCCCTTGATTAATTACTCGAGAAACTGACAATATTTGCACGTAAAATTAAACGCTGTAAATAGGTGAGATGGGTGATCAGTTCTATGAAATTAATGGAGCAACAGCATTAAAAACTACATCTGCCAAATTTGCAAGAAAAAACTATAAACTGACATGGAATTTTTCACATGCAATATAAATTTGGTTTAATAGAACTGTTTGTAAATACTTTCATTTATTCAAGCTAGTCTTACAGATTTTGAGCACATGGAATCAGTTTCCTATTTTTCTATCAAATCGACGCTTTTTTGCGATTTTTTTCTGGAAAGTATCTATTCTTATGATCGTTTTCTTATCTATACATATAAAAGCGAAAGTATGTATGTTTGTTTTTTGTAGCTTATAGGAGGCTAAAACATTGGATCGACCTTCCAAAGAAATTATAGGGTATACATTTTTTGGATATTTTTTATGGCACCTCCCATGCAAAGTGAATTATTAATATCATATATCTCGAGTAATATGACAGTGTTAGCATTGTAAATTTGTCAGAGGTCATATATTGATGTGGTTCCTCGGTCAAAAATGATCGTGCTCGGAGCACACAAAGTAGATATATAATATCATAACTGGAGTATTCTATGACACATTCTATGAGTTCATCAGATATTAATATGAATAGTGCGATTAAAAATGTTGGGTATAGGATTAGTGGGCGTGGCACTTCCTATACAAAAAAATATGACGTACTCTGAAAACGACATTAATTACCAGTGTGACAAATACAATAATTTCCAGTATGAGAATTCGTGGAAAATATAGGCGGAGTCACCAATTCAGAAATCGCCAAAATTGGAAAATCATATTTTTCTCATGGGCAGCTTTGTGTAACTTACTTGAGAACACGAACGCCAAAAAACCTGATAATTTTTGCACCGAATGAAAAAACAAATAATATTGTATATCAGCACTGACATGAAAAAAAAAATTAAAACAAACAAAATAAAATGTTTTAATTGTACAATACGAACTTCGTAGGAAAAAATTTGTTATGACAACATACGTGTTAATTAGTCTTCGTAAGTCGCAGTGAAGCACTACAGAGTATGCTGTGAATTACCACTGACCATTTTTTTTTAAATTATTAATACTTCTAACAACAATTCAAGCTACGTAGAACCATTATGGTGGCCCTTAAAATATTGCTTAAATATAGCCATGCCTACAGCATGACTCATTGTTTATATGAGAATTTCTGTGAAAAACAAATAAATTGAATGAGTATCTACAATCACCTGTGTATGTATGTTGAGTATGTTGTAGCCTATAAATTTTTTGGGAAATGACAACTGAACGACGAAGTACTCACACATATTCACTCTGTATGTGTAAATGATTCAATTGTAGTTGTGTATGATTATGTGTATGTATGAAGTACGAAATGGGAAATAAAAAAATATCTGTCAATCCGTTTGTGTAAAAATCAATGATATGGTGAACAAGCAAAAAAATTATAGTCGGTCTAGACCGACTATACGATACCTTATACCATGGTCTAGAGACCCTATCTCTTCGGTCCAACTAATTGGATATAGAAAATAGGCATACACCAAATTTGAGTGGGATTATTATTAATTTTTTTGGCTGCAGATATGAAAAAGTTCATATCGGATGCTATATTTATATGGGGACTTGGTCGAAAAATGGGACGATCCTGACCATATTTGTAAAAGTCACTTATATTTTGAAATAATATATACAAACCAAATTTGAGTAAAATCTGTGCAATATTTTTGTTTTTTGGTAGATTTAAGTGAAGACCGGGAAGCAGCTCTATATGGGGCCAATGACTAAGAATTGTCCTATAGGGATTATTTTTGGACTACTGATTAACGGATATAATAAACACATACAAACCCAATTTGACTGAGATCTATATGATAATTTGGATCTTATTGCAATTTATGTCAATCTAATAGGAGTCATTTGTATGGGGACTAGCTCTGAACATGGACCGAATTTCACCAATTTCAACAGCGTCCATTCTATGGTCGATAGAAACTTATATGTCAAATTTCATTAAAATATATTCATATTTGCGACCTGTAGTTTTATTACAGACGGCCGGACAGACGGCAACACGGACGGACGGACATCGCTAAATCGACTCAGAAAGTGATTCTGAGTCGATAGGTATAATAAAAGACAGGTATAGGTCAAACATTTTTGGAAGTTGCAAACAACAGCACAAAGTGATTATACCCAAACCACATAGTGGTATAGGGTATAAAAATGCTTGAAAATCAAATTGTCAATATCGAATGACAATGAATGAAAATGCAGCTTTTAATATTTGTTTTGTTATTTATATCGAAATCAATGAATATCACTGCATATGTACATATATATGAAATTGACTACTTAGCTGGAAAATAAATTCTGGCTTCAGTAACACAAACTACTAACGAGGTCAATAGGTGTCACAAGTACTTAAGTACACAAAAAAAGAATAGTTTTATTAACATCCATTAAGAATCAAGATTTTTGTAATTAAAATTTATTTTGTTTTTAATTAATAAGTACGTTTTCTTTTAATTTATTGTATATAAACTTATCAGCTGAATTTAATTTTTAAATTATTAAAAAATACAGTAAATAAGTTTTCAGAAGCTTTAAAATCTTATCTCAGAAAACATTTAGTATATTACTTTGCATTTGAATTATTAAACCGCCACTTTTTTCATAACAATAAAAAAGTTTTATAATACACTTTTTTTTGTGTACACATCATACATCATTTTCGAACATGAAGATAAGAGAAGGACACCCTTTTGTTAATGTAAAGACTTTTGAAGACTATAATTACTCATTAATGCAAAAAAAAAAGTTTTGTGTTACTAAACGCTTTCACTATTAGTGCTTATGATTTATTTATATACATAATTAACTTTTTTCTTTACAGTGTGCAAAAGGCTTTTGGAAAGTTTAATATTCTTAGATATGCCCCCAATGCTCCTCATTTACGAGGTTTGATGTTTCTATAAAAAAATATTTGCATAACTTATGGATTAAATTAGATTAATTATTTGTTAATAGCAAACATGAAAAAGCAAAAGTAGGTCTGGTCTCTGTAGATCGACTATAATAGAAATAAGCAAAAAATATATAACAAATAAAGATAATTGTCATTTTTGGAAAATTAAATTTAACATACGTGTTTTGATTCTATATTTTCGAAAACAAAACATGATAAATATCTAAGTATTTTTTTTCCCTTTAAACAATCGTTTTTTTTTTTTTTAATTTTTGTATACCCTCCACGACATTCTGTTAGTAACTAATTGAAATAAATTCTAGCGACTCCATAAGCGATATATGAATACTCTTGATGTCTATAAAAAGCAATGTTTCTTTCCATAGCTAAGAAAGGCTGCTCGTTTTTTGAGAAAATTTTCGACTAACATTCTGATTAGGTTTTTACTTAAAATGATATAAATCGTTTCAATTGTCTGTGGGATAAAATATTCCAAGTCTTGGTGCAAATCCTACTTCAGTAAAACGTCGAAAGTGTTTGGGATTCTCAAACTTTTTTTAATGACCTTCTATGTTTTTCCCCCTATCTTTGATTGCTTAGTTTTTCAAGAATTCTTCAGCAAAATTGTAGCAAAGGCTTAAAAAATAATTTACATTAATATATTCATGTGAAAAATAGAACAAAAACACTCATGTAAATTTGTATTGATATTGAAAATATCTATCATACGTATTCATCGCTTCTACGCCACTAAGCATAATAAAAACAAATAATAAAATTATAGTCAGTCTAAACTATACCGTATACCATGTGTTTAGAGAGGGGGTCTCAGTTGTAACTAATTGGATATTGTAAATAAACTTAAATCAAATTTGAGTAGCATTGTTGTTAATTTATATGCCTGCAGATATGAAAAAGTTCATATCGGATGCCATATGTCTGATGGGATAGGACCGAACCTTACCATATTAGGTAAAGTCACTAATTTTGTGCAAAAACATATACAAACACAATATGAGGAAAATTTGATTTGCTGAACCTATTTGCGGAAGAATTAAATGAGATATAATTAATGGTTCTTGAGTTATAGCTGAAAAACTAATAGAACAATTAAGAAAATTATAGTCGGTCTAGACCGACTATACGATACCCTATACCCTGGTTTAGAGACCCTATTTTTCGGACCAACTTATTTGATATAGAAAATAAGTATAAACTAAATTTGAGTTGCATTGTTATTAATTTTTTTGGCTGCAGATATGAAAAAGTGCATATCGGATGCTATACTTATATGGGGACTAGGTCGAAAAATGGACCGATACTGACCATATTTGGTAAAGTCGCTTATATCTGGAAGAAATATATACGAACCAAATTTGAGAAAAATCTGTGATTTAAGTGATGATCGGAAAGCAGCTCTATATGGGGCCTATGTTTAAGAATTGCCCTATAGAGATTATTTTTGGACTAGTGATTAATGAATATAATAAACACATACAATCCAACTTTGACTGAGATCTATATGACAATTTTGATGCTATGACAATTTATGTCGATTTCATAGTGATCATTTATATGGGCACTATGTCTGAACATGCACAGAATATCACCAGTTTCAATAGCGGTCATCTAATGGCCGATAGAAGCTTATATATCAAATTTCATCAAAATATATTCATATTTGCGACCTGTAGTTTGATTAAAAAGTTTACATGGATACATAGACGGACCGACAGGCATCGCTAAATCGACTCAGAAAGTGATTCTGAGTCGATCGGTACAATAAAAGGTGGGTCTAGAACAAACATTTTTGGTAGGTACAAACAGCAGCACAAAATCATTATACTCAAACCTACCACTATGTGGTAAAATATAAAAGGTCATAAAAAGCACCTTTTCTAAAAGGTACGTTTTCTTAAAAATTATCCTTTCCTAAGGAGTACCTTTTCGTAAAGGTACCCAAATGTACCTTTCCTTAAGAAGTACATTTTCCTAAGAAGTACCTTTTCTAATCGAAGACCGTTTCATAAATAAATAGCTTTTGCTACTAACGTACCTTTTCTTAAAAAGCAGTTTCTCATAAAGAGTTCATTTTCATATATGTACCTTTTCTTAAAAAATAGATTTTCTTAAAAAGTATCTCTTAAAAAGAGCCTTTTCTTAATTCGTATCTTTTGTTAAAAAAGTACGTGTTCTTATTTATTTATTTATATGTTTACATATTCTACTTATAATAAATTATTAGTATAATGTTAAGGAAAAGCTATAACAACGATAGTCTTAAGCTTATTGTAGTTTTTAGTTTAGATATGGTTATATAGGTTACAATCTCTCAAAAAAGAATAGATTGCCTTAATTTTCTCGCTGCTTATATCAGAGTATAATATTGGGAAAAAGTCAATATTGGTGAGTGTTTTTGAATTTAATAATTTCAAACTAAATCTTTAAAATGATAAAAATCGAAAATAAGATTTTTTATTTTTAATGAAAATAATGAATTTAAAGTAGATTTTCTTCTAAAGGTACATTTTCTCAAAAAAATGGCATTTTCTCAAAAAAGCACGTTTTCTTAAAAAAAATCCTCTTTTTATATTAACCTTTCTGAAGAAAGTAGAATTTTCTAAAAATAATTTTTTCTGAAAAAAGTTCCTTTTCTTCGGAACGTTTCCTTTCTTATAGAAATATCTTTCCTTAACAAAGTATATTTTCACAAAAAGTATCTTTTTAAAAATTATCTTTTCTTAAAAAGTACCTTGTCTTTAAAAGTACCTTGTCTTAAAAAGTTGATTTTCTTAAAAAAATACCTTCTCTTAACAAATAACCTTTTCTGAAAAAGCACCTATTCTTAAATAGTATTTTGTTTTTAAACAGTACATTTTCCTAAAAACATTTTCTTAAAAATAACCTTTTTAAAAATGAACGTATTGTTGAAAAGTATATTTTCCTATGAAGTACCTTTCTTAAAAATTACACTATCTGAAGAAGTACCTTTTCTTAAAACGTGCCTTTTCTTAAAAGGAATCATTTCGTAAATAAGTGCATTTTCTTAAAAAGTAACATTCTTTAAAAAAGTATGTTGTCTTCAAAAATACTTTTTTTTTAAATTTTCTTACAGCGCACCATTTCTAAAGCAGTAACTTTTCCGAAAAAGTACCTTCTTAAAGAAAGGAAATTATCTCTGTAAAATCCTTTTCTTCAAAAACATTCATTAAAATAAGTGCAACTTCCTAAAAAAAAACTTATCTTAATTAGTACCTTTCTTTAAAAAATAGCCTTTATTTACAATAACTTTCTTTAAAAAAATTTAATTTCCTTTAAAATCACACTTTCTTAAAATTGCACCACCTAATGAAAAGAGCACCTTATTTTAAAAGAGTAACTTTTCCTAATATATTTTCCAAAAAAAAGTAAATTTTCTTAGAAATTTCACATTTTCCTAAAAAATACATTTTCTTAAAAAATTGCCTTTTTTAAATTAACTTTTCTGAAAAAAGTTAAATTTATTAAAAACTTTCTTTTCTTAAAGAAATACCTTTTCTTAAAAAAGTACGTAAAAAGCAAATATTTTTTAATATTTAGTACCTCGTCTAAAAGATATTATTCTTTATTTAAAAAAGTTTCCTTCATAATTAAATACCATTTTTAAAAAACTTAATTTTGTAAAAAGAAATACCTTTTCTTAAAAAAGAACCATTTCTGGAAAAGTACCTTATCGTAGAGTACCTTTTCCTAAATAGTACCCCTTTTTTAAAAGTACCTTTTCATAAATAGTACTCCTTCTTAAAAAGTATCTTTTCTTAAAAATTAAATTTTCTTTAAAAAAAAACCTTTTCTTAAAATGAACATTTTCTTAAAATGTATCTTTTCTTGAAAAGTACCATTTCTTAAATAAATATATTTTCTTAAAAAACTACCCTGCCATTTCCTAAAAAGTATTTTTCTTAATAAGTGCCTTTTTAAAAAATAAATGAGGAGGTCCATAACAAAACGCAATAATTCCAATTTTAAGTTGTTAGTTGTATTGACGAAAACCGGTTCTACACATTTCATTGTATGTGCCCATCAGTGGCGCATCGAGTGGATAATGTTTTAATTTTTAGGTGTACGCGTTGAAGAACATGTTCTGTTTTTTAGCAGTACACGTGCTAGAAAACGAACTTAAAATAAAGCTGCACTCGAATCTGTGGCTTTATGTGTGTTCGAAACAAAAACGCGTGATAGAAAAATGTTCGTGTCATAACGAAATATTAAAACGAAGCACAGTCATGATTGTGTTGGGCACCATACAAAATTAAGAAACACACATATTTGATATGAAAATAAAAATATGTGTTTGTTGGTCTGAGCTGTGTTCGTATACATATATGTACGAGCTTTTTTTCAGTGTGCGTTTTTTCTGAACTCTGGTAAAAATTTAGAAATAAATATGAAAAAAATGAAAAGAACACAATCAAATAAAGTTGATAACTTTTTCGTTAAAATAGGAAAGGTAAGAAGGCATAAATTTTTAAAACTGCTTCAGAAAATAAGGAGGCTCGTTTGTGTTTTTTTTTTAACCAAGAAAAAGCTTATAAAAGTTTAAAATTGTATTGTGAAACCCGATGGGTTGAACGCCATGACTAGGCTGCTCATTTTTACGAGTCTTTGTCAGAGATAATGGAGGCTTTGGAATTACTGGATGAAAAAGGTCAGCATATCTAAGAGTAGTGTGCAATTTTATTAATTTTTATATAATCTTAAAATTAAAATTATTTTTTGTGTTTACTAATATATATATATATTTTTTTAGGATGTAACATTGGGAGAAGTTTGCATAATCGCATATGCAGATTTGAATTTGTACTAAGTGTTAGTATTTGCAACAAAATTGTAAATATTACTCATAGTTTATTAAAATATTTGCAATCCGTAAACCTTGACATTATTATAAAATGCCGATGAGGAGTTTCTTAATTTTAAATATATTTTTAGATCTCAATAATGTGATTATTTATTTTAAAATTTGAAAACGAATCTGATGAACTAAAATGCTTTGAGTCCATAATTTTATATTTTTTTTATCAATAGTCAAAAATTGACACTTTGGTTCCATCATACTATATTATAATGTTTATACATCATTAGAAAGAAACTTTTTTACAAACTAAAAATTTTTAGGCACACTGGTGCCCATTATTATAAAACAAACCAAGATTCAGTAATTTCACTGTAATTCAATACCAAAAATAATGGTTTAGGCCAAAATGCAACCATTTCAATATATATCCTAATGCCATAAATTAAATTTGTTAGTTTTTCCGAAAAATTGTTCTGGTGGAATTGTTGCGTTTTGTTCCTGCGCCCTAAAATTATATCAATATATTTCATTTTCGTTTTAAGTCTTTAAAAAAGGTAAAATTTCTTACAACCAAAAATACCGAATATTGAAAAGAACCTTTCCTAAAAAAGTACCCTTTATTAAAAAGCAAGTTTTTTTTATATTCACTTTCTTACAGAAGTAAATTTTCATTAAAAAGTAGCATTTGCTAATAAAGCAGATTATTTTAAAAAAGTAACTTTTCTTAAAAAATAAGTTTTTCTAAAAAAAAGTAGATTTTCCTAAATGAGTAAAGTGGAAAAGTTTCTTTTTTTTAAAAAAAATACCTTTTCTCAAAAAGTGCATTTTCTTGAAAAAAATTACATATCTTAAAGCGACGTATCTTTTCTTAAAAAGTGCCTTTCTTAATAATAACCTCTTCTGAAAAAGTACTTTTTCTTTGAAAAATATTTTCATCATTTTTAAATGGGTGACTTAGAAGGATATCATCAAAGTTATACACATTTAACTCTCTTACTATTTTTTGTCCTTGCGCTATTTGTATTTTATCAATTAATGTAAAATAAATATAAAAATTTCTTTGGTAACATATAAAGCATTAAACGAAGACCCATTCTTTCTTGTTTTTTTTTTTTTCATAATATTTATATTTTGTAATTTTCTTTTGCTTCTGTTCAAGTACTTTCAGCCTATAGAAAACATTAACTTTTCTAATAGCAACCAACCAAAATCCCAAACGTATAATCAATATTGAAATTCCAATTACATATTAATCATACGACCTGAAGTAATCATAACCGAATACGTATTAAGATCAAAAAACTATTTTTAATGAACACACACAATGTACCCGATTGAGGGAAAAATCAATTTTTAATACACTAATGATACAAAGTAATTTATTACAGTTCTACAAAATAGCAACAAAGTAAAAACTATTCAACATCAGAAACAGCTAAAAACAAACCGAAACTTTAGTAATAATGATGCTACTAATACTATTTAATACAAACTACAAGCAGTTGTACTGTTTCATTTTCACACGAGAATGAAAGTATCAAACAACTAAAACTTAGTTAACAAAAAATTCTCTCTATGCTGTATGTTGCACTGTGGTGCCAAATATGAAAAAAGAAGTTTTAAAATATATATGTATCAAAATATGAAAATTTTTTTACGCCATTTGTCTCTCAATATGTCCACACAACAGCCCATGCTATATTTTAATTCTTTTGTAATCTTTATCATATATAATATCAAAGTATAAATCCTTTTTGAGCCTACACTGATTCCTTGGAGAACAAAAAAATTTAAAAAATTAAGAAGTAAAAGTAAGAATTAATTTTATATGTTCTACTATCAAGAGAAATTTTATAATCTTTAGATTCTAAAATCTTTCCACAAAAAAGTTTGAAAATAATTAGATTCATAAAATTTAGAGACCCAAATTTCCAACAGAAATTAGAAATATTACCAGCATAATCTAAAATCCAATAAATTTTTGTTTAAAATATTTAGGATCTAGTTTGATTTATTCAGTTCTGGTTACAATTCTAGCCACAAATTGTGGAATTTTTTTTTAATAGAGGAAAAGCAAATAATCAAGAAAAATCTTATGGTCCCTGGCTTAAAAACACTAGATAAGTAAACCTTTGACCTGAAACTACTTTTCGTTTTACACCTGTGTTTAATTTTTATTTAACCAACCAAAGTTTTAACAAATATTTGAAATGTTAAGATACCAAAAATCCCTTCTAATAGGACCTGCATATCTTTCGTCTGTTTATTCAAATTGTAATCACTGTGTGTTGCACGTTAAAATAGCGCACACTAGGAAAGCTTTTCAATATGTTTTTCAAAAGTTTTATGTTAATGAGGAATCCTCAATGACTAGGAACATATAATGCATTATAACAAATGATGATACCAGCCCCAATACATAAATGAATTCGCCAATAAAACCTAAGGTAAGTTATAAATTGGTAGCAAAAATTGCACCTTAATTGGTAGCAAAACACTTAAACTTTTAAATACAGATTGAATTAATTTGTAAATGATATCTCACTAAATTTGCCATTTTGTGGCTTCTATATTTATAATATTCATTTGGACCAAAATTGTGACTACCTGTTTAATATTGATAGTGACAGTGTAATGTAATAGCAACAATTACTTCCAGCAGTAGCTTATGGACCAATAAAGTATTTAGACTATGCTAATAAAGAAGTTAGCTTTAAGGCAGCTGAATTGGAAGTGTTTGCTACAGAAAACTATATATTACGAATACTGAATTGGGAGAGATTTTCGTATTTAGCTGCAATTAGAACTCTTATTTAGTTGCGAACATCTCAACCCAATCCAAGAATTCTCTACGCATAGTTTTGTGTTTATTCTCAATTGGCTGAGAGTTACACTCACGACATAAGAAGACTGATGGGGTTCTGAGTAGAAGTCACATGAAGAACTTTTATTTGCAATCCCTAAGAAAACCACAAATCACATCTATTTATTTTTTTTTAGTGTTTCCTATAATATGTATAGCGTTTCGAATTAAGTTTACCGGCTAACCTATAAACTAGTGTTTATAAAGAACAGGTTTTTTAGCAACAACATTTTTTCCCCCAAAATATAGCTACAGTATCTAGTTGCCAATTCCAAAATTGAATCACTTCTTTATCTATACACACAGAAAAAAAGATTCATTTTGTAATGTAGTAACTAACAATATATTTTTTGGGAAAGTTTGTACAAAAAGATACATGAGCATTTCCAAAAAATTTAGAATCGGTCTTCGGATGTATGGTTTTGAATAGTTATTAAATATTTGCTTATATTTGGTTCAATTTAGGTTTCAAAATGCGCTTTAGTTTTCGTATTATCGCGTTTAGAAGCAATGATCCGATTTTCAGAAATACAGTAGTCTGGTGTAGTGATACAGTTAACATCTAAATAGTGAACAATCGAAAACCCCCAAATAAACAACTTTAAGCAGAAAGCAATAAAACTACTCAAAAAAGAATTAGAAATGAAAGCGTGCTTTTTTTGTGTATGTAAAATTTCTGAATGAGAAAAAAATTGATAGTGCGTTCATGTCTTGTCCGAAATTCCTTTCTTAAAGGAAACATCTGAAATTGTTAAAAAAAATCAAAAAAGGTGTTTCATCCTTGGTAAATATGTATGGAGTAGCTAAATCAACAATTTCGGGCATAAATAAAAGAGACATAATATTATCTCTCACCAAGTAAGAGAAATACTTTTAGAAAAGACGAGAATCCTCAAAAGGAGAAAGCATTATATAGCTGCCAAAACTGTCCAGTCAGTGAGAAAATGCTGAAGGAAAAGGCAATAAATTTGTACGCTGATATTAAGCAAACAGAAGATAGCTTTAATGCCAGCTCCCTGTGGGATAAAAGTCTCCGACGAAAACCTTTCATCGGTTACCCAAGCAGTTAAACCATTTAAGCATAAGGTGAGCAATACTAGTTATGAGTTGAAGCTTTGCAAGGACAAAATTTACAATTCAGACGAGACCGGTGTGAAGAAGGAACGTATGTCAGCCAATCTGAGAAAACAATTCGGACGGAAAAGCAGAGTTGGCAAAAATAACTTTTCTTGAATACACAATTATAATGGGTCAGCATGAAGTCAAACCAAATAAATGGGAGTGCAAGGAAGCCACACTCATTGAAGGCGTATGATATCTCAGTAGACTACCGAAACTCTTATAGTACATGGTTAACTACAGACATCTTCAGAGAATGGTTTCGTTGTTCTTTCTTCCCTCAGTTTCAATTAATAATATACTTTTATAAAGCATGTTGGGTGGAGCAGCCCAAGCTCCTGGGTCCAATAGTTTCTTAGCACCAGAATAAATAAAAAATATCCAATATTATATTCAAAATTTTTTTTACAAAACTTAAAGTGGTGTTGAAATTCATATAATTAATAACAAAATTCAAAAGTATCACAAACTCTAAGATTTTTTTAAAATATTGAAACGTAGGATAAATAAGACAACCGCTCTACAAAAATAATTAATAAAATTTATTTCTAAGCTTCTTTTTATAGTTCAAAGAATCACTGTTATCTCCACGCTATGCTGCCAATTGATCGAGTGTACAATTTTAAATTTTGTTTTTGGAGATTTTCGAATTCGATAAACGACGCCATTTATTTTTTAAATTACGGTCCTTCCCATTTAGCTGTTAACTTAGGCGATATTCCAAATAGTCCATAACAATCAAAATGTATTTGTTTCCGATTGTTGAAGTTGGAAATGGTCATATTGCTATACTATGTTATCTCTTGCTATCCTTTCATTAGGAGCTCCAACCAAAGATTTTCGAAAATGTGCTCTTGATTTTTTGAGGTCCTTTTGCAGCCTCACATCTATCACAACGACTAATAGAAGTATTCTTTAATTTTAGTGAAAGTTCTATTTATTCCCAACTGTCCACCAGAAATACCACCATGCATTTCAAAAAGAACACCAGCTTTAATGGACGATGGAACTATTACTTGCAATTACCACCAGTATCTTCCCAACCACGCGTCATTTTAAAACATAATTTTCCAATAGTAAGGAATCCCATTATACACAAAACATCTTTGTTTTTCTACTACAACTACTTATTTCTTCTTTTGATGGTCGTTGACCAGACTGCACTCATGCTAAAATTAGAGATATATGGAAACCCGATTGATGTTGTATTTGAATATTCTGATCTGTCCACATATCACCTGACAACAGTGCCATTCTACATGTATAACCTTCTTTTGGATCTGGAAAGAGCATCAGCATTTAAATGATTTCTTCCTGGACGGTGTCCAATTTAAAATCATAAATCGGCAGCTTTTCAATCCATCATGCTATTAAAAACTTTGGACCATATAAATATATGTAGAAATGTTTTACAGCATCTACAATAGCTAGTAATTCTTTACAAGTAACCCAATAATTCTTTTACGGCTTTGAAAGTTGTCTGCTATAATAAGAAATAACTTGTTCAGTGCCGTTTACATTCTGAGACTAAATTGCACGTACACCATTATTTGGAGCATCAGCACCAAGGATAAACTGTTTGCTAGGGATAAGGCAAAATAAAACAGCAGTATTTGATAAATAATCTTTTAACTTCTATAGAAGTTAGGTCCAAAAGATTTTGCAATAAAACCATAGCTATCCCATTGCTTGATAGCTCAAAACTGCTGATGGCTGCATATTTGTGATTTATATGCCACCAAATCTTACGCCCTTGATTCAGTCAATGGACCAATATGAGATTCGTACAACTAAGCTGTACTACAAAAAACATTTGATGTTATTGGCTGTAGGTAAGGATGAAATCACTCCGTTTATAAAGACTATAATTTTGAAGGTTGCAGAACCATTTTTAATGCTTGGAGACAAATGTAATAGCTAAAAGATGGAAAGCTTTATTTGAGTGCTTCAATGCAACAGAGCCGAATCAAAGCGAAAATGAAGACGATGATCTTCCTTTGTGCTGAACTCGACAATAAGAATTGCAGGAAAAATATATATACACTGAAATCGGTATTGAAAAATGGAATGTAATCGAAGACAACAACCGATTCATTTTGAGAAAGATCATGAGAATATTGCAGAATCTTATTACGATGACAAGGAGAAATTCAGATCAAAAATCCTGTAAAAGCTACTGAAACTATTGCTAGTTTCCCATGAGCTAACGCCAACACTACTGAATAAGCGGTCCAAAATCAAATTTCAGTACCCCAGACGCAAACATCGATTCACGAATTTTTTGCTTGCATACATTTATACTTTTCAAATTGATTTTAATGATCCCTTACAAACACATATACGTATTTTGAGCAAACAAAACGAGTTTTTGAGCAAAAAATGTTAACAAAGTGAAAAACATGGATATTGTGCACAGGTATTGCCATAATTAGTTCACAACATCCAAACACGATTGTATGCTAACTTTGGTCTTCTACTGTTAGATATCATTTTTAAAAAGCTACAGCTTTTTAAAGAAAAATTTCGAATATTTAATTTCTTTTTTATATCGAGTGACAAAACATAATTTCTTATATGGCATCCAAATCAATTCATGTTTTAGTTAGTACAAGGTTCACATATTATTTGCTTGGACAGTTTTATTTTCTAAAATTCAATAAAAAACACTAAAGGTCGGTACACAACAATCAAATGATATACGCTTGAAATTAGAAATTCTGCGATGCCAGTATCAATGTCCAGTGACAGATTAGAGCTTTATGAAATTTTTTTATCTTGCCTTATCGCGGCAAAAGGATGTTTATGTCCCTTCTAAAAAATTATGTTGATGACTTAAATATGCAGCAACACACGCCAAAATTCTATTCTTCTAACTTTATTAGATAAGGGCTTATATGGACTTGAACTCGGCAAAAAAAAATATAAATTTTGTACTAATTACCCATAAAATAAATATTTTTATACCCTATACCACTATGTGGTTTGGGTATAATGACTTTGTGCTGCTGTTTATACCTACGAAAAATATTTGACATAAACACATCTTTTATTATACCGATCGACTCAGAATCACTTTCTGATTAGCGATTTAGCGATGTCCGTTCGTCCGTCTGTCCGTATGTCCGTCTATCCGCCCGGGGGGGGTTTGTATGCGTTTATTATATCCATTAATCAGTAGTTGAAAAATAATCCCAATAGGACAATTCTTAGTCATAGGCCCCATATAGAGTGCTTCCCGATCTTCCCTTAAATCTATCAAAAACAAAAATAGTGCACACATTTTTCACAAATTTGATTTGCTTATATTTTTTCAAAGTGACTTTGCCAAATATGGTCAGGATCGGTCCATGCTTCGATCTAGTGCACATATAAATATAGCATCCGATATGAACTTTTTCATATCTGCAGCCAAAAATATTAATAATAATGCCACTCAAAATTGGTTTATGCTTATTTTATATAGCGAATTAGTCGGACCGAAGAGATAGGGTCTCTAAATCATGGTACAGAGTATTGTAAAGTCGGTCTAGACCGACTATGATTTTATTAACAACAAAATGGGGTACAAGATCATTGATATAATGGATCGGAAATTGGGTTAAGCATTTTTTTTTAATAAAATAATTAATTTTTAATTTATTATTTCTTATTTTTTCAAATATAAAAAACAAAGAATCATATTTTTCATCGCTCTCATTTAGTAATTGTGTTATTTATATTTGCTATTATTCTAACATCTTAAGCCCCAGTGTTTAACGTGTTGAATAACATAACACCAAAAACCAATAAGATGTGGTATTTAATGGACTTTATACTTTTTCTTTAATTTTTTTTTATTTGTGTTTCACTATAAAGTGAAACATATAATGGGAACCATAAAACATGAAAAACTGTGTGAAAACGAGCGTTTACTTGAAATTAAAACAATGTTGTTATGAAAAATCACGTAGGGTTCTTTTTCGTTTGTTCACCCAAAATAAAGGTACTTTTTTGAAAACATGTGGTATGAAACTTTTAAAGATTACATATAATTTACAAACTGCTGTTGTTGTAATACAAAAAAAAAATATAACTAATCATTTTAATGTTATATGCAGGTTTTTATTTTTGTTATTTGTTTGCGATGAGGATGTAATGATTTCATTACCACAGCACAGGCTTAGATAGTAAAAATCGAAAGCACTTAACTTGATTGCATTACAAAAGAAAAAAAAAAAACAGAATTAGAAAAAATGCCAAGTGTATTTTATTTTCTTGTTTAACTGCGTTGTGAAAATTGTGGCACTCCGTTTTGGGATTTGGAAATAAATAAAAGAAAACATTTTTTAGTTATTATTTATCGATCTAACCACAACAAAATGAAATAGAGTTTGAGGTTCTAAAAGGCCATAAAGGCCACAAAAAAAGCTGAAGCTAAATTTATGTGAAATTACCATGTCTTGCTTCATAACGTGAATCATCCACATCTATCCTTACAATTGTTTGGTATAAAAAATTTTAGAATTTGAATCATGGCCACCTCGGATTCCAACCACAAGTTTAGTAACCTGTTGCTAGTTTCTTTGGTGAATCTCATAAACTTAGAGAACTTTTTTTAATACACATACATATACTTATAAAGTGTTTTTTATATATTTCTTTTTCTTTTTTTTCTCATTTATTTAAAACCACATTTGTACCTTCCGCCCTTTACAAGAATAAAAAACACAACCTCATGATTCTTACACATACATACATATGAGTACGCATACATAATAAAGATTTTTTACGCTTTCTGATTTTATTGCCTTTCGAGTGTAACTAGAGTTCGTGTTTTCATTTTGCGTTACAGGTGTCATTGCAGTATTTTCCTTTCAGTTCAACTAACACGACTTATGTCTGCAAATAGTGCCAAATCTACGTATGAAGCGTATGTACATACGTTTTTTAGTAATAATAATAATAACCAAGGGATATTATAATAAAAAGCATATAAATGTTTCCGCATTTTGCTTTACAAAACTTAGAATATAAATTAGAGGTAAACTATATGTTGTAAGTAATTTATTTCACTTCGAATTCGGATTTGAAAGGAATTTTATATATTGCAAAAAAGAAAAAAAAAAACATAAGAGGAAAAATTTCTAAAAGTGGTCGGAGCAAATTTTATGATCAAAATGTTTGCACATTTAGCAAATCAAAAAAAAATTCACTTTTTTACTAGAAACTGGTTAAACTTCTCCCTCTATTTGAAGAATACGTCCAAGAAATTTTCATCATAATACCATTGGTATAATTTCACAGTAATTTGCATGTTTATAGTCAAATTTAAGTGTTTTGTTGTTATATTTAAGTTTAAAATATTTATTGTTAGCATTTGTATTAAATTCTGTATTTATTTTATTCTAAACTGTCTAGAGTGTAATGGCAGCGTAAATAAAATTTGCAATTTTTAAGTGTTTTATTATCAAATAAAATTATAGTTAATTAGTATAATCACAATCATATTACATTATAAAAAGCCAGTAATAATTAAATTTGTAGAAGTTTTTGGTCTTAAAAGAAGAGGGAATAAATGGATCGAATCATGCATACCAAGAGACCGGTACACGTTCTTATTCAGCAATATATAATTTTCTGATTCAAAACAACCAGATGAGGCCACAGAAATGTATTATATAGACTACTAGCTGTAACCCTACGCACAGTGGGTTGAAAAGTATGAAAAGTGAGGAGTAATTCAGAAAAGACGTAATTTGAAAATATTGTTAATTTTTTTAATGGATATTCATTAATGCATAAAAAGCCACCATTTAAAAAATTATCTTTTCTTACAATTTTCGCTGTAACTTTGGAATAAAAAGCGATAAATTAGTAAATGACATTGCAAGTTAGAACTTAGTTAATGTGCTTTTAGAAAAAATAAATTTTTTTTTTAAATAAAAAAGGAATAAATATTTAATATGTATTTATATTATAAAAATTGAATTTTGAATTCCGATTTTATTTTCCAAATTTCACATTTCCACAAATTTAACTCAAAAAATTCACATTATAAAATAATATTATGTTTTGATTGATGAATAATTATAAGCACAAAACAGACAGCCATTTCAGAAAAATGAAAAAAAAATTTAAAAAAATTAATTCAATTAATCGTCGTTCGTAAGTTATTGTGTTCTATATGATTTTTTTTTGATTAATCCATGTTTAAGTTCTAATAGTTCTTACTCTTAAAGGCGTTTTCAAAGAGGAGTTTTTTCTAAACAGAAAAAACCACAAACTATAGTACTTTGCTTGGTAGGAAGGTCGCAACAATTTTATCGGTTCAGTTTTTTTTTTGTTTGTTTGATTTTATCGTCATTTTTCAGACATATTGCAATTAATACTGTAATTAATATGCAATTTTTAATTTTGTTTAAATGGTGCGTGGTAAAGAAGAAGAAAGCATATATTTCAAAAATTCATAGCTGCACTGTATTCTTAATCGGACCGGTTTCTGGCATTTCAGACTTCATCAGCGATTTATTGAACATTGTGATAATTGTTATGTTTTAATTGAATAGATTGTTTCTATATGAAAATTTTTTTCTACTTAGGGCGGCCGTGAGGTTTTGAACCGTGAACCTTCACATACACTCGTACTTGCACTCTTTGGTCAGCGCTTTAACACACTCACCTAAAGTCAGGCCTACGAGCAGTGTGGTTAGTTTTCAGTTTTCGTACCATACAGCTTTACTTTGTATTAATTTCAGAAGATACAACTCTGTCCAAACAAACAATCGTTATTTTTTGAATTTTTGAATTTTTGAATATTTTTTGCATTTATACTTCTAATTTCCACTATTCTCAGTTTTCGTAAGAGTTGTCATATGAGATGTACGGTTTTTGTACATACCTACATATGCACTTTACATATATTTGAGATGACGCTTTGAAGCGAAGAAATTTTTTGTTTGTTTGATTTTATCGTCATTTTTCAGACATATTGCAATTACTACTGTAATTAATATGCAATTTTTAATTTTGTTTAAATGGTGCGTGGTAAAGAAGAAGAAAGCATATATTTCAAAAATTCATAACTGCACTGTATTCTTAATCGGACCGGTTTCTGGCATTTCAGCCTTCATCAGCGATTTATTGAACATTGTGATAATTGTTATGTTTTAATTGAATAGATTGTTTCTATATGAAAATTTTTTTCTACTTAGGGCGGCCGTGAGGTTTTGAACCGTGAACCTTCACATACACTCGTACTTGCACTTTTTGGTCAGCGCTTTAACACACTCACCTAAAGTCAGGCCTACGAGCAGTGTGGTTAGTTTTCAGTTTTCGTACCATACAGCTTTACTTTGTATTAATTTCAGAAGATACAACTCTGTCCAAACAAACAATCGTTATTTTTTGAATTTTTGATTTTTTTTTAATTAGCAACTAAACTTTAGCAACTAAACTTTAACAAAAAGCATATAGAACACAATAATTTACGAACGACGTAATATTAAATATATTGCTACATTTATAATTGAAAATTTTGTATGCATTTATTGTTATTGTTTATTTGTTATTTTATATTATTCTTATTTAAGAGAAACTTAAATATATATATATATATATATATATATATACAATTAAAATCAATGATCCTCCGTATTATCATCACCTTCATAAATATAATCAGCATCTTCATAATTATCATCATCAATATCTTCATTAATCTCTTCTTTATCAGAAATCTTGGGCAAAATTAATAAATCTAGTGCCATCTGTGGTATATTATATATTTTTTTTGCATAATTTTTGCTTTTAGTGGTAATTAGAGGATCCGAACTAAGAAGTAACCTACTGAATATATCTTCGTTTGACTTCTCCCGACTGCATTTACGAGAATAGTGTTCTCTGTAATTTTTAAAATCTTTATTTCTAGCTTCTTGCGCTTACTCAGATAGTTGACCTATTGGCAACAAGGCATATCTTACTATTTCTGGCCCGTGAATAAGGAATTTGTGTAAAGTTGGAGGCATATAATACCACGGATAGAGCTTAACAAAATGTCTGGCTGTATTCTGAGTAAATTTTCTAAATTTTTCTACGTGAATCTCGTGCCCGCAAGATACAGCAATAAGTATCACATGCATTCTTTCTATCAATTCTGCATCAACTTTTGTGATTTGAGCAGAAACATCTACATTTTGAAAAAATCGTCAGGCAGTGTTGCCATCATTAGAGTTTCCAAAACCTGGCTTTGGTTGGTCCACGATCAGTCCAGTTTTCTCTCTAAAGTCTTTTTGAATCTGAAGTTGTTCTGTTGTGTTTTCAAGCATTTTTTTTTAATTTTATACTGGGGACTTTTAATCAAAACTTGAATATTACATTCGTTAGCAAGTATTGGCAAAATGTTTTTTTGGAATACACAAGTAGAAATCCCATGTTTTACTACAATTTAAATAATTTTACCCGATCTCATCTAGAATTACGTTGAAACTCAATCTCTTTTCAAAAAATTATTAAAAATATTTCTAAAACATTTATCTAAAATTTTTTTTTAATAATACAGTCAAATACCTGAAGTTGATGCATCCATTTGAAAAAAGTTAGAATTTAAAAAAAAAAATGAAAAAATATCTCGTTTTTCACTTTTTACCACTTCGAGCAAAATTAAAAAAAAAAATTTGAATTTTGAGAGAGTATAGCAAGAAAAGTAAACAAATTAGAACAATCATTTTGACAGTTAGTGATGACCCTTTTTATACTCTGTTACCCGGTATAAAAATTTATTACAAAATACTCATTTAAATTTTTGAATTAATCCTCACTTTCGACCCTTTTCAACCCAATGTGCAACGTAACGAAATAAAGAACAGAGAATACATTTTGTAGAAAATTATTTTATTTATTTTTCGCGATTTTTGACTTTGACGATTTTTGTTTTTTGCGAATTTTGATTTTGGCAATTTTTGTTTTTTGCGAATTCTGATTTTGGCAAATTTTGTTATTCGTGATATTCAGTTTTGGCTATTTCTGACTTCGGCGATCCCGTCCAGATATTTCACGACTACTCACATTGGTAATTAATGTTCTTGTTAAAAGTTGCAAGACCGTCATTTTCATAGTGCTTCATATTTTTTGTATATGAGGTGCAACGCCCATTGGTCCGATCCCGCCCATTTACTGTACAACTTCTGACATTATTAACTCATGAGCTCAGACAAATTTAAAAATTTTCCTCTATTACAGTACTCCTGTTATATGATATGAAATATTTACTCTGCACGGGGATCCCATCCCACCCATTTTTTCTCTGATTTCTCACATTAATAACCCATGAACTCAGACAAATTCCCAAGACATTCTCTATTATAACACTACAGATATATGATATTAAATGTTTACTTTGTATTGGGGGTTGATCCCGCCCGTTTTTTACGGAGTACTAACATTGATAACTTATGAACTCACACAAAGTATAATAGCTTTCGCTATTATAGTACTCCAATTATATGATACTAAATATTTACTTTATATGGTGGGTGCCATTAGTCCGATACTGCCTATTGTTACCGCGTCTCTTCAAATTAATTTAATATGTACATTTGGATAGTTTCAGAACTCCTGCTGTCGTAGTACACCAGATATTATATGTTAAAAATTTTCTTTATATGGGAGGTGATACGCCCACTTGAAAAATCCACAAAAAATATAGCCTATAGTTCCTTCTAAATAGAAGTTACCTTCTGTAAAAATTTCAAGACGATTGGTCAAGTAGTGTAGCCTCCTATAAACCACAACCAAACAAACAAAACCACTATATGGTCAGGGTATAATAACTTTGTGCTGATGTTTGTAAAACCAAAAGTATTTGACCTAGACCCATCGATTTGGCGAAATCCGTCTGATATTCGATGTATACATTTTTTTGAGAAGAGTAAGTTAGTTGCCTAAATATGGTCTATTTTTTGACTTAGTTCCATATACAAATAACATTACATATAAACTTTTTCATATCTGCTCGTCACTAAACTTTGGTTTATTCTTATTTTTTATAGAATTGGGATCCGTGATCCCAAAAGTGTGTAAATATGTATTTTGCTGATTGTCTTCTTAATTCTTGTGCGAAGTTTAATTAGTGGGATCTTAGAGGTTTCAGAGCTATAAATAAAAACAGATAAATTAGCATATAATCACAAACAGACCGAAACGTTTTTCCGTCGCGGAAAATTAATACACAGAACAACAACGCCGACGACAAAATTATCAATTTTATTGTTTACATTTAGTGCATATCTTTTTTTGAAAAAGTTTTCTACTGTAAGCACTGTGCTGAAAATATTTTAAAATGATCAAGAAAACATTTTCTAAAATTTATATGGTAAAGAAAATATTTCTATGTTAAAAATAAGCTATTATTCGGCAGATAGACACTGATTTTTATTCAAGCTTTTAAAGCAGCGGTGGGATTACAAATAAAACAAGTAAGAGTGTTAAATTCGGCTATGTCGAATCTTTGATACCCTCCACTTAGGTTTTGCACTATTTCTAACAAATTTAGATAAAATATTTGAAAATGTAAACAATTTGATCAATTTGGTAATTTATTACAACAAATACTCTGAATTTTCAGCAATTACGTTTAACAATTTTAAAGTCAATAGAAGATAGTAAACAAAATACATTTTTAAATTTCGGATCTTTTTCGGAATACTTGTCCATGTCTTATATTTTAAAAGCACTAGCGTTAATCAGTTTTATTTTTCCGATCTTATTACATCAGTTTGTCATTCCATTTGTAACGCATCGATAAATGAATATGCGTCTATGTGTTTAATGCAAAAGATTTCTTACTTTTGTCGAATAGTAGGGCTTTTTTGCAAGTTTTTTTTTAACAACTTAATATTATATATATTTAAATTTTAAACTTTAAAATTAAAAATATATATCTTTTTTTAAATCTGGTAATAACTCTATAATGTGGAGAAAGTAAATACGTGGCCTCTTTAATAAGAATGACAAGTCCTTGTAAATCTCTTCGATTTTGTTAAGTTTGTAAATAAAAAGAACATTAAAATGTTATAAATAAATGTAAACATAATTAATTTTAGAAAAATGTCCGATTCGTTTTTCGATGATGCTGAAAACACATTAAAGAAATACAGAAAACCAAGGTTTTACTCAAGTTAGTTGAGAGACGAGAATCTAATGGGATGGAACAGGTCAAAGATGACGACTTTAAATACAGATGCAAGGCTTGTGAAAAAATATTAAATTGCGATAAATCAGATCTAAGTATACATGCTAATAACCAATGTCTTAAAAAAAATATATATTTTAAAACCAACAACCAAAATTCTGTTTACGTTATAAGATCCCATTTGCAAGCCATTTTAATTAATTGTGTAAATTTTAAATGCACATCTAGCCATATAAAAGATGAATTATACAGAATAGTAAAAATATTTCTTTTGTAATATATGTTGGTTTTTTATGTTGTTTTTATGTAATTCTAATGATATTCTTATCTTATTTTTTATGCTATTTTCTTCGTTTTTATGTTATTTTTGCATTATTGAAATTGAAAATTAACAAATTAAAAATTTTTTTTTGAAAAATTTAAAAAAGTAGTGTAGGGAAAATGTAGAGAGAAAAAAAGTGGGTGTAGGGATAAAAAGGGATTTTTTTTCATTAGCATGGAGATTTCTGTAAAAATCTCCTGGCATCACTGGTACCTATTAAAAAACAATGCAAGATTTCACAAAACAGTGCGACTTATATCTGCTTTGTTCAAAAGCTTTCATAAGACTAAATGAAATTGTTACTTATGCATGAAACACATAGACGACAGAGGCTACACAAACACACGGATACAAATGCTGCTGGCTGCAATTGTAGTCGTGTAGTCAACTACTTTATTTTTTTGAAAACTACACCAACATATAACAACAATATAAACAGCTGTTTTTGTACAAAATCATTTTTATTTAAGTAGTGCCAATTATATATTTTTTTTACTTTATTAAAATAGAAAAACTTGTATGATTCTATATAAAATTGTCTTAAATATATTACTTATTTATAATGCATTATTATAACGTAAAAATAAAAAAATAAATTTACTTACTAATAGAATTATTATAGCATTTCATTTTGCGATTAATTTTTTCAACAAAATAATATATTTCATGGCACTAATATCTTTTACATATTTTGTTATATTGTCAACGCTATTTTTATTTTGTAGCCAACAAAAATAGAAATTAGCCTAAGTTGACTACAGCAGCAAAAGTGGTCATGTAGTCGTGTAGCTGTGTTGGTGTCAAAATAATCGTTGTCATATAAACATGTGTATTTTATTTTTGACAGGCTGTAGTCGTGTAGTCGCTGTCGTCTATGTGTTTCATGAGAGAGTTCGGCTTACTGGTGCCATTATGTATATGTATGTGTAAACAAAAATATACTATATCCCAGTAATCATTTCGAAGATTGTTTTAACAAAAATTATCTTATTGTGTCTTCTTCGAGCACTTTTGATGATTAAAAACTGATTAATCACATGCGGTATTAGAAAAAGACTAAGAAATGATTTTTGCTTACGCTTAAAAAGTGATTTATAGAAAAAGGGCATTAAATATGACTCAAAAATAAGTCGAAACTAATCAGTAAATTGGATAAAAAAAAGGTTCTCAAGATGAGTCGGGGGTAAGGTAATATTTCCTGCCAACAAAAGAATATTTTGTGATCAGCAAAAGAGCGTATTTATGACTGTTTTAATAGCACAGAGGAGTCAAAAAAGACTCCACATGATCACTTATTGCATAAAATGTTTACTGGGATTTTATATACTATCTGTAGAAACAGTTTTTTAAGTAAAACAAATCTGCACACAATTTCAATTCTATTTCGTTCACAATGATACGACCACTTTGTTTACTAGCTAGTAAAAAAATAAGAAAATAGTATTATAATACAGCGTAATAATGAATTGTACTTCTCAATTAGTTTATTTTTAATGTGCCATAAGAAGTTCGGTTTGTGCTAAGAAATGAATGAATAAATGTTTCCCAGGGCGAAGCTTGATCATTGCACTTTGATTGATTTGAGCTCCGCGACTATTCCTGATGTGGATAGCTCGTGTCTACAATTTTTGGTAGTTGGGAATGGCGTTTGTGCAAAGGAAAGCATGAACACATGTTTCCCAGGGCGAGGCTTGATCATTGCACTTTGATTGTGCTGAGCTCCGCAAATATTCCTAATGCGAATAACTCGTGCATTAAATTCTCGGTAGTCCGGGAATGGCTTTTGCCTGCGCCAAACATTAAATAATAAATTTTGAAAATGTGTTATAATTAAATATTATTGACATCTATATTATATTATTATCATCTGACAAAAAATTTTTTTTAAACACTACTAATTTTTTACAGGGTAGATATTTTATGGTTTCACTACTACTTTTGAATGCGAGTATGTATGTACTAAAAGTAGAACCCTTAAAATCATACTATTTTTTGCAACCCTAAAAATTGCAGTATTTTGTATAAACAAAATAATTTGTATTTATATTATTTTTAATATGCGCTTATTATCGATATACATATACAGAATATATGAATGTTATTTATAGTATTTTGATATTGGCAACAGTAGTATGTATCAATTTGAAATATTTTGTTATCTTATAAAAATCGCAGAATATTTATATTGGTTTTATTAATTAACTAACTTAAATATTACACCATAAAATGTTGATATTGGTGAGTTTTTATATTATTACCACAACGATCATAAAAACTACAAGTACAATTGTGACAAAATACAAAATTTAGAACAACAATATAGGAAAACATCATATTTTTTTACCTTTTCAGTGATTTCCCGGCACTTATGAAACCTATTGTCACGATTTAAAAAACAGAAACCTTGTCGTGATGTTGGTGTATCATTCTCACTAACAACAGGCGCCCTAGCTGTCCTATTGAGAACGCTATCGTGACAAGAACAACATAGGCAATTCATATTTTTTCAAGACTTTTTTTACTCCATCGTTCAATTCTCGGGACCAGATAAACCGATTTGGATGATTTTAAATAGCAGACTTCCCAGGATGTTAGTGAATCATTTTTTGTACCAACGAGCAACCTAGTTGCCCGATTGAAGCCGTCATCGTGATTTCCACAGACGGACAGACGGACAGACGGACAGCCGGACAGACGGACAGACGGACATCGCCATATCAACTCCGCTTGTTATAAGGATCACAAATATATGTATTTTATGGGGTCCAGATTTTTTTTTCTAATTATTACAAACGGAATGACAAACTTATATATACCCTCTGCACACTGGAGTGGAGGGTATAAAAAGATTAATTATTTTGAAGTCTTATGCCAAGATCAAACGGAAAGCGAAACGTATATACTACTATGCGAATGACATCCGAAGTGCGGGAAAGCGCTCAAAATCGAATCCTTTCCTCGGATGGTCATGAAGTGCTCCCGGAAGTAATTCTGGACGAAACGAAATTTACTACACGTATTAAGGCTTTGGAAAGTATAGTGAAAACCTTGTGCGAGAAACGTCAAAAAAATTTTGGAAACAATGTAAATTTTTAATTTGACTGCATTCCAGGATTTGAACCTGGGTCAATAAATTTGCCTGTGTCCCTATTGTTGCAAAAAATTGATTTAATTGGTGAAATTTATAATTGGAATGATCTGAAGAAAATATTTGCAATGCAAACTAGATTGAAAGGCATAGCACAAATAGAGATTTTGGATGAATACGCCTCAACATGTGGAGAATGGAGATCCTTATTATGCGAATCATAGCCGGAGCTTCAAGATTTTTCTGAAAATCCTAAGACATTAGTGAAACTTGTTAAGCTTCCGTCGGAGTTAATGACGAGATATTATTTAAAAAAAAAAGTATTAGCTGACACATGTAAGATAGTTGGAAAAGATGCTGTGTCATGCAGAATTGACGGATTACCAGGTGGAAGTGTTAAAGTGAGTGCAAGAGCTGGAAGACTTTAGACTCCGGAAGACCTGATGAGATGGATGTTTAACCCAAAAATAGACAGATTGATGGATGAACTATCACCTTAATTGAAGATGTTTCTGAGGACAAATTGAAGAAAGTGATACGTTTTAACTGCAGGAAATCAGGATATTATGCAAGTAAATGTCAATGTGCTCTCAAAGATTGCGATAATTGTAGAATATGGGGACATTATACATAGGACTGTTTAAAAAAAGTAAGTCTTCAATATTATTTATTAATAATGAAACAAAATCCGGTGATTTTAAAGAGCGCTATTTAGTGGATTGTAGGGTATATGATATTGCAATGAGAGGTTTTATTGATACCGGTTGCTCAGTAATATTAATAAGACAATCCAATGCAAATGCATTAAACGTAGCTTTTGAACGTTGTAGCATACAAGTTACAGGATATGGAGGATCAGTTGTATCTGTAGTATCCAAAATATTTGTTAAATTAAATGTAGATTCAGCATCGTTATTAGTTACAATATTTATTGTTTAAGATTATGCTCAACAAATTGATATCCTTATTGGTCAACCATATATTTATCATGAATCTGTGATTGTGGTTGTGGAAGATAATACCGTTAGATTACTAACTAAACAAAGTGAAAATTTTTAAGAGTTTGATTGCATATCAAAAGAAAAAAGTTCACTGTAGATTCACAAAACTAAAGAACATGATCGTTTTGTTGAAGTCATCACTGATTAAATTTCCAATGTTCGTTAATAAGCCGAAAAACGAATACAGAATTTCCAGACGTTGGTAGTATAGAATTAATTTGAAAATAAAATGAGTCGTTTAATGATTTATGTTTTAAAAAGGTATTTAAAATATGAAGATATTTTCCTTGCAAATAAGATGACTAATTCGTATAATCGAATAGTAGGGTAAAATCTAGTAGATTAAAACAATTTTTGAAAAGTGAAATGGTACCTCAGGCAAGGTATTTAGATTATAGAGAGGTTATGTGTTTTGATTAATAAATACAGAAGTTGTTTTGCACCGGATATGTCACAATTGGGATATATAAAAAATGTACAAATGAAGATTAAGTTAAACGATGAAACTCCAGTTTCATATAAACCCTATGGGATGTCATGGTCTGAAAGAGAAATAGTTCGTGAAATGATAGCCGATCTAAAAAAAGTTGATCTTATTCGAGATTAATCATCTCCTTAGTCTAGTCCTATTCTTTTGGTTAAAAAGAAAACAGGGGAATATAGGATGAGCATTGATTTCAGAGCTCTGAATCGGAAAACAATAAAGTAAGCGTTTCCAATGCCAAGAGTGGATGATGAAATTGAAAGATTATTTACTAGTCTAGGTTGCACAAGTGCCTATTATCAAATCTCATTAGATAAGAGGTCAGCCCAAAAGACAGCGTTCATTACCCCTGATGGGCATTATGAATTCAGAAGAATGTCATTTGGGTTAGTAAATGCTCCAACTGTTTTTCAACGAACTATGAATAAAATGCTTGGAAATTTGAGATTCACAACTGCTATGTTTATATGGACGATATTTTAATTCCTTCAGATACAATTGATAGAGGTTTTCAGAATTAGAGATAATTTTAGAAATGTTAATGAAAATGGTCCAACACTGGAATTAAAAAAATGTTTTTTCTTGCATAGTACAACACAGTATTTAGGATTTGAAATAAATGCGGAGGGTGTAAAATCAGGAAAAGAAAATATTAGCGCTGTTAATCATTTCCCAAGTCCTAAGAATCTTCATGAGTTTCGTCAGTTTTTGGAGCTAACAAGTTACTTCAGGAAATTAATTTAACAATATGCTTTAATAGCCAGACCTATTCAGAATTTATTAAAGAAGGAAATGAATGTGAAATGGGAGAAGGCATTTGATGAATTGAAGAGCAAATTTACTACCTGCCCTGTATTAGTCATGTATGATAGGGAAGCGTGGACCGAGTTGCATACAGATGCGTGGAGCTGTTTTATTACAAAAATAATGTGGTGAAACTTTGAGACCAATTACATACTTTAGTCACATAACAACAAAAGCGGAGCAGCTATATCAGTCTTATGAGTTAGAAGCAATAGCAGTCGTATATGCTTTAAAACGTTTTAGAATACTAGCGATAGAATTTAAAGTAGTTACAGATTGTTCTACTATAAGAACTGCTTTTTCAAAAAGAGATCTTGTGCCTCGAATTGCGGGATAGTAGCTTACTATTTCAATTTTATTGTGGAATATCGATAAGGGTCGCAAATGGCACATAATGAGGCATTAAGTAGAAACCCGGTAGATGTTTTGTGTGTCGATACTACCTGAATGGATTGGATATTAACTTCGTAGTTAAATGATGAAAAGTTTAGATATATTGTTGGAATATTAAATAATCCTCCAACAGATAAAGAGGAAAAACAGATACATAGAATATTTTCTAAAAAAAAAAAGGTAGGTTATATAAGAAACTAATAAACAGCAGTAAGCGGGTTATTCACAATCTTCGAGAAAGGAAATTTTATTTAATCATTATGAGAAAATTTACGTTCATATACTTAAACTTAACAAATCTCAAAGGAAAACAAATGGTTTAATTTCAAGTGTTTTAACTCTAGGGAAAGATCCTTTAAAGCATTACAAAAATTTAGACAAAATCCTACAGAAGAAAATAGATTAAATTATATTGTTGAGAATAAAAAATTCAAGGAATTATGCGAATCTAGTAAAATTGAATACTACAAGGTCATAGAAAACAAACTAAATCAAGTAAAAAATAATAAAGATTGGTGGAACCTAATCAAAGTTTTAAAAAGCACAGAAAAACAGCATTCCTTGAAATACCACTACACCAATTTACACAGTACTTCCTAGAACTGCTGAACCCCCCACAAATTTCAAATAACATTGAATATGCGGCAATGTTCTAGTTAGCTATGAGTTCTTTAAAAATGCACCAGATATGGTACTCAAGGAACTTGCAAATTCTTATAATATAATTTATGAATCGGCCCAACTAGATGAAAAATTTACGAAAAGTATAATTTTTCCTATATATAAAAAAGGTGATAAAGGTATAACGGTTAACTATCGTGGAATATCGTTCATGAATGTCATAGCAAAAATTTTTATGGGTATTTTAAATACAAGGATAAATTTATGGCTAAACAAACACAATATTATATGTGAGTACCAAGCAGGCTTCCGTGAAGGATATTCTACTGTAGATAATTTGTACAACTTAGCAGCAATTTCTCATCTAAAATATAATGAAAATACGCTTTTTTTTGTAGATTTTCGTGTAGCTTTTGTTAAGGTCTCTAGAAAAGCTCTGTTTTACAAACTCCAGAACATTGGTTTATCAACAAAGATGGCTAGAATGATTCAGAGCATATACAGCCATACCAACTTTGCAGTTTGGAATGGAGAAGTTTTATCGACAGATTTTGCAACATGTACTGGGGTAAAAGAGGGGTGACTGCTATCGCCAACGCTTTTCTCGATTTATTTAAATGACTTACACGAGTATTTAGAAGGAGGAGTTAATGTGGGATCACTAAATATCAGATTATTAATGTACGCTGATGATATAGTAATTTTAGCAGACGATATTCTTACCATGCAGACTATGGTCAACAAGCTGCAGAGATATTGCAATATATGGAACCTAGAAGTCAATCTAACTAAATCGAAAATGATGATATTCAGAAAAGGAGGGAGACTCGCAGAAAGAGAAAATTGGATTTTCAATGGTGAATCAATTAGAATTTCAAATGAATACACATATCTTGAAGTTACACTATCGCCAAAAATGAATTTTAAAAAACATATCGAAAAGAGAAATATATCAGCGAAGAATAGCATAAATGCAACATGGAAAATTTTTTTTATCTAAAACAGAGATTGGATTAAACGCGAAGTGGATCCTTTTCAAATCAGTATGTCGAGCTATCCAGTCATATGGAGCCCAAATATGGGGATTCTCATTATTCGAGGAAGCCGATAAACTCCAAAGGATTTTCTTAAAAAAGATTCTTAAATTACCACAATTCACACCTACATACGAGCTGATGCTAGAAACTGGCTGTGAAAATAATCATATATATACTCTTGACTTACATCTACTATACATACTAAAAACGCTTTTTGAATATAATGGGAAACGCTTGCCTAACCAGCTCACAAAACTAATTTTAGAAAAAAAGTTGTATTGGTATAAAGATATTGAAACTTTCGCTAGAGATGTTAATTCAATACGAATTGCGGCTTGGAGAATGTGTCTAGTACAAACCGCTTTTATGCAAAACTGAATTATAGAGAACCACAATGCTATTTTGATTTTAGTAACAATATGAGAGCAGTAACCTATATTTTCAAAGCCAGATGTGACCCTAACGAGCTCAATGGAACCAGGTTTCAACAGCAAAGGTCTTGTATATGCTCTTTATGTAACTTGAACGAAATACAAAATATTCTTCACTTCATGGTCCATTGCCCCATTCTGCGTGAGATAAGATACAATCACTTTAAAAAGACAATATTACGAGAAATTGATTTAATTGATATTTTAAATAATGCAAAAGAAAATTTTAAAGCCGTATATCATTATATGGTAGATGCGATTGGTTATAGAAATGAGTTAATCAATGAATACAATTATTAATTTTACTATTTTTCTCAAACATAATCATTCTCGATAAAATCATACATATGTACTATTTATATCGTTTTTCCGACTGACGACAATAAGTCATAGTCGTAAGTTTTATTTATTTTCTTCTAACATATTTTTAATTATAATATTATAATATTTAAGTTTGTAATTTAGTGAAATGAATTGAAAATAAAGAACAACTAACTAACTAACTAACTAACTAGAAAAGACGATTTCTTGTATTGAGTCTATTGATGATATTCAATGGGGCTTAAATTCTACTGTTAACAAGACTACAGGAAAATTACCAAATGATCTTTTATTTGCATTTTTACCAAGGGGAAAATATGATTCATATTTAAGTAGTGAAGTCTACGAAATTAAAACAAAAGATGTTACAAATGCTAGACGACAGGCAAACTCATTGATAGAAACTATGCAACAATATCCAAAACAAAAATATGACCAAAGGAGAAAACCAAGTTAAATTTATAGAAAATGGCAGTTAGTACTAGTACGGAAAACTAAATTAGTCGAGGGGAATCGAAAACTTCTTCCAAAATATAATGGCCCTTATCAGATTGTGAAATATTTGGACAATGATAGGTATGTAATAAAGGACATGCCAGGTTCTAATAGATCACAGAAACCATATGAAGAAATAACTTTCTCAGATAAAATTAAATTGTATAAAACGGATATCTGTGATGATTAAATAATATGAAAGTATATATGAGAATGAATTTTTAGTATGACAAAAAAAAAAGCATGTACATATCTATAATATTAATAGGCTAGGTGATTTCTTGTTACAGATGTTTTATCGCGATTTGGGCCAAACATATATTATTTGAAAGGTATTTCTTTTTAGCTGTTCGCCAGATTTACAGATTTTTTAACTTCTTCCTATATTTTGAGTAAATTGCATTTAAAGTGCTACTAACACATACATAAAAAAATTATACGTATACTATCTGTGTGTTTATTAAATTTTTTAATGTGTTTCTTAATGAGTTTGTTATCTTCATTCACAATAATAATAAACCAAAAAGTGTTGGGTTGTGAGTTGGCTAAGTTGAGAAATAAAATTGCTTAGAAATTGCACTCGAATTTCGAGCGCTGGAATCTGCTAGTGTATATTAATAATATATAATTCCAGATGCTTCACGAGGACGTGAGTGCAGAAGCGTGGCCGAGTTTTGAGCACTGTGCTGAGAATATTTTAAAATGATCGAAGAAACATTTCCTAAATTTTATATGACAAATAAAATATTTGCATATATAAGAAAAAAATCATGTGACTCCGATCACAGAGGAGATGTGTAAACAACTAGTAATTAAAGATTTTTTAAGTCACTTTTTTAAAATCAAGCAGACAGCGTCATCTATGTATCACTTATAGCAAACAACTGCAGGGACTCTGGTTATAATTGTGGAGTTGTTGAATTATGTATATGTTATACGTTTATACTGTGAAATTTTTGTCGTTTTACAGGAAAGGGTTGTTGAATTAGCTGAAACAATTTTATATTATGTGAGCTCACATGTTACGCTGTTTTTGTGATTGTATTGTGAAATAGAAATTTACTCCTCTGCGCGTATAGATGTTTACACATCAAAAAATATAAAATAAAAAAATAAAAATTATTATTCGGCAGATTGATACTGCTTTTTATTCAAGCTTTTACTACAAGTTTTCTTGTAATAATTATTAAAAAAAAAGAAACACCTCTTCCTTTTCGCTAATTTGTGATTGGTATAAATGTTTTTTTTTTTTCAGTTTTAATTCTATCGCTTTTGAAAGGGTTGGTCGAGTATAGTGAAATACTCATATGAACACATTAGTGTGCAGAGTTTACACATACTTATGTATGCTTTTTTTCTTGCCAGTGAATTCTTAGAAAGAATATATCAAGCACAACTTCTTTAACATTTTCTTTCTTTTCAATTAAATAAGTTTATTGGTATGCACCAGATAAAAGTTTGTAACCAATAATTAGCACATGTTTAGTGCAAAAATCCGTATAACGGTATCAATGCACATTTTTAAGAATTGTCTCACCACACATATGCAGGAGTGAGTAGGTCCCATTGCACGCATTATAAAGGCAATGAGCGAACATATACAACTGGTAAGTGAATTTATATATAAATTTCCTTTTGATTTTCGAAAAAATATGTTATTTTTTAGAAAATTTGTATTCACCACACCAATTTTGAAAAATATGACAACTTGAGAGAAAGAATGAGAGTTGAGAAATGAAAATATGAGAATATGTTATTTTTTAGAAAATTTGTATTCACCACACCAATTTTGATTTTTCAATTTTTTTTTTTCAATTAAATATTCTTCCTTTATTTACATATTTTAACAAATTTTGATATTTACATATGAGATCTTATCTTTACATATAGATATTGCAACAAATAATACATAGGATCTAGAGATATTAAATAGTTTTTATATTATTTTTAATGATTTTTAAAGGAAAATGGGAGGAAAAAACCTTTATATGATTTAATAAATTCAAATACTATCTGAAAATATTTATAAGCTTATAGAAGGTTTATTAGAAATAATAGACCTCTATAAGCATATAATTTTCAATTTGGTGATTTCTTTTTAATTTTACGTTATTTCTCTACATTCTCTTATCAGTGGGTAAGAGGAATTTTCAATTTTGGCAAAGTAATTATTGTTAATCCTTGTTATGAAATCGATAATTTTTTCATAACCTGTTTCTTCATGAAGAAGATTTGTAGGATACCTCCAGGGCTTTTAATTTATCATTTTAAGACATTTGTTTTGTATAATTTGTAAGCGTTTTAGGTGGCAGTTGGCAGCGTCACTCCAAATAGGACATGCGTATGTTAATATTGGCCTTATAACACTTTTGAAGAGTAGATTTTTGTTTTGGTGGTTTAGAAATGACCTTCTATTTAGTAGTGGCCATAATGCTTTAAATGATTTTATAGCTTTTTGGCACGTAGCCATAATATGTTGTTTAAATGTAAGCTTTTTGTCCAAGACAACTCCGAGATATTTGACATCGTTAAGTACATTTATACACCAATTTTGAAAAAAATGACAACTTGAGAGAAAGAATGAGAGTTGAGAAATGAAAATATGAGAATAAATTTTTATGTCAATTTTACAAGAAAAATACCGCAACGGTATGGTTGTGTATACTCTTGGTTGGAAACTTTTTAAAGTAATTTTATTTTATATTTCCGGCTTTTACTTCACTAAATTTTGTACTTTACTTTGAACCGGTAAGAGTTCTAGTAAATTTAGCACATACGTAGAGAATAAATCACTATTACAAAACCATGCTTTTTGAATTATACATTCCCACACTTTGCACCATTTGATTACATTTGTCACAAAAAACACATTAAAAATGTACTCAAAACCTTTTAAATACTTAAAGGTAAAACCACTTTTTAAGATAATTGTCAAATAATAACTATAAAATACGCATAATTCCTAGTTAAATAGGGTTGCTGTATTTGTACCAACCTTCACTGAATTCTAATGGTGTGAAAGTAATACGTTCTTTGATTACACAGGCCAATATATTAATGACTTTTATTATGAAACTGAGATGTGAAGATGTGGTTTCTCAGTGATTCATAATTTTGAGATACTCTTACATAAACTTGCCCTTTCTGGATTTTTTTTATATCAATAACTTCAAAGCGCATTATTATACGGAAATGCATGGTGGCATATCATAATGTCCATGGACGCTATGACAGGCCAATATGGGACATAACGTCCATGGACTTTATGACAATTTGAAAAATGTCGCAATGTCCATGGTCATTATGCCACTTTTTTTTTGGATATTGTGTCACTTTTAAATGTGTCATAACGTCCAGACTTTGGAAAATGAGAAAAAGAAAATAAATATATATATGTATATAGTTTTTTACGTTTTTTGGGCAAAACAGATAAAGTACCCGCAAATATGTTACTTAAAGAAACGGACTGCTGGAAATCGTCGTTTCGGATAGCGCCAAGAAACTTATAAAATTGCCCATGCTTTTCAATGCTTCAAGAAAGTTTTGAATTAAAGCCTTCTAAAGCACTTGTGGTTCTAATAGGGTGCAAATGTACAGAAAATCCGCGTGACCTATGTAATAACAATGAAGATTGTTTTATTCTTTACGAAGAGTTGTTGCTAGCAATCAAAAATTATTTACCCAAAATGTTTAGTTAATTATTATTATTATTTTTTTGTAATTCATAAGTGAAATACCAAGAAAAAAAGAGAGATGCCGGCGCCGATTTTGCTTACCTATCCCTTCGAATTTCGTTTTGATCTCTCTTTTTTCTTGGTATTTCACTTACGAGTTACAAAAAAAAAAAATAATAATAAAAAATGTACTTACCTTCGTCATCCATTGCTTGTCAAAATATTTCACGAACATGTTGAGGCATTCTTGTCGGTTTTTTGGAAAGTCCAGTATCTAATTTTTCTCGGAATCCACTCACAAATTCATAATTATATTTCAAACTTTTTACTTTTTTTTATTTATAGTTCTGCACTTTATGAAGACCACTTACATAATAAAATATTACGCCATTGCATCATTGAAACTTTAAATTTCTAACGGTAGTCAAAAATTCTCTTACTTTTTAAAACATTTGCTTTTTAATTATTGTGGAATTTATGAGACATCATAAGGTGTCCATGGACGTTACAACACATTTAAAAGTATCGTAACGTCTATAGACTTTATGACACTACTTTTGTGGATATTATGTCGCAGCAAAATGTATCACAAAGTCCATGGACATTATGTCACATATTACTGCGTCATAACGTCTATGGACATTATGACATTGGACGTTATGACATGCCACCAAATGCATATGTATACGCTATATTCTTTTAATCTAATATATCCAACTGCAGGAAGTTTTATAGCAACAAATGCAGCACGAAAATTTAAATGAGAAGGTGGTTTCTCAGTGGATAATAACTTTATTATTCAAAACTTATTGTTTTTCTTAAAACATTTTCTTTCTTAGCTTAAATTTTTTAACTTAATGTTATTCCTAAAATCAAGACTGGACTTGATTTAGAAGAGCTTTATTAAGAAGTAAAGACTAAGCGCATATTGCTTTTCTATATTTGCTGGAAATCTGTTTCTTGCTTAGATAAGTAAGTATTTATTGGCATGTTTTTATTGCACGAATTATTTCCACTACATTAAGAATAAATATATCTGAATATCAATACAGTATTTTAGCTACATATATTTTTATACTACACCTATGAATAATTTCTACTAACAATCTTTGTGTTTTCCCTGAAAAATAGGATTTTTCATATACTATAACCCAGATTGAATTACAAGTATGTGTGTGTGTGTGTGTGTGTGTGTGTGTAGCGGGTTGCTTAGTATTTATAAGCTTATTTTTATTCAGTGTATGGGTATTTTCCATTTTACGGTATCACATAAATCTCTATTGATTGATGTTCGTTTATTGGCTGCTGCTTTTAATAAGTTGGAATGTGATAATGATGCATGGTTTGTTATCGGAATAATTCAGAATTTTTTTATAAGGTAATATAAGATATAAGGAATAATGTTTATATAATTTTTAACAACTCGCCATTAGAAACTTGAAATGAGTTATCTAAAATGCTGTACGGTTGTATGGGCCGAGATAGTGCGAACTAGTTTAGTCTTGATTCAGATTTTCAACAGAAGAAGAGCGGGCGAATTTGAAGGAATTACAGTTGCCAACTACACCATCAAAGAAGTCAGACAGACAGCGTCGAATCACAGATTTTAGCGAGTGCTTCACCCGAAATAATTGCATTGGCGGCAAAGTTTGTTAGGATTACTTTACGTGGGAAATTGGGTAGAACAGTGATCTTGCTACTCTGCCCCTTATGTATTTCTGCATATATATATCTCAAGTATAGAAGTGAAGCAGGGATAACTAATGATATCGGATTTATTTTTGCTCATGCAGGCGTTTCGAAACATTCGAAGCAATATTATAGGTCATGCCCTTTATTACGAAAATATTCCGATGAGTGCGGTGCTAAAGTTCCAGAAAGTTTAAGGGGTACTATTCTAAGAAAACAAATTGTAACATGTACTACTTTACTTAATATTAAGGAAGCATCTGTGGAAAAACTAACAAATTTTATGGGCCATCATTTAGACTTCCACAAGACAACTTTTAGGGTGTCACTTGCATTCAAAATAAAAAATGTTTCCAAAATCTTGATGGCGGCAATTGGGAATAATGATTAGGAGGAGGACGACGAAGAGGAGTTGAATGAAGCAACTAATTTTGGTAATTTGAATTCTGAAACAAATGGTACTGAAACAAATGGTACATACTGTTTTTTTAACAATAGTTTAAGTAAAAAACGTAGAAGTGGTAAGTATAAAACCGTAAACAAAATTATATAGAAAAACTAGTTGGACCCGGCAAACGTTGTTTTGCCCTCAATGAATATTTAATTTTAGTTAGAATCTGTATATATCTATATAAAAAAATTTTTGTGCATTTGTTAATATTAAAACTGTTAAAGAAAAACCATGTTTTATTTATGAAAATTAAAATAAATATTTATTGTAACATACATATGTATAAGAATGACCAATATATTTCTCTCATTGTAATTCTAAAAAGAGCGAACAATATTTTTAGTTTCCTTATTCTGGCAGTAAATTAATAAATTTGCTGGCTATCCGACACGGGAAAAACAACTGTTTTCGAGGTCCAAACCACATATTTGCAATGATTGTCCTTGAGATTTATTGATGGTCATGGTAAAGCCCAATCTGTTCGGAAATTGCAATCTTTTGAATGTTATCGGTGTGTCGGTAGGAATCATAGGAATTCTTGGCAGCAAGACATGTTCTCCTTTAAATTTGCCTTTGAGAATTGTGGCCTCAATAACATTTGGTATTATTCTCTCAACAATTAACCTGGTTCCATTACATAGTCTCGGAGTGTTGAGGTTACGTAGCAAAATTATTGGAGAACCAACTTTTGATTTTAATAAATGTGGAGGTAGATCGGGCACATCAAGTGAATTCAAAAATTCTGTTGGATAATTGACTGCTTCATTTTCTTCAACAACACTATCCATAGATTTAAAATAACACTTTCGGAATCAATCATGTCCTGAATAATAACATTAATATTATCGACATCGAAATTTTTTGCGGCTTAAATAGTTCTTTCACTTAACCAAGTAGTTGTTTTGAAAACTGGTCAGCCATTGGATCATGGATAATAAAATGAGAGCTCCACCAAAAAGTCTTTCATTGCCTTTCAAATCTTTTAAAGTTCTATGTAGTGCTTCTAAGGAAAGTTTGTAAGCCATGTTATATTCATCCCAAATAATAATATTGCATTTTTGCAGAACTTTTGCCATACCGGAATGTTTTTTAACGGTGATTTGAGTGCTGAGTGAGCTGTACGACCACCATGCAATAATGTTGCGGCTATTCCGGATAAAGCAATAGCTAATGCAATTTTTCCTTCCTTTTTGGTTAGAATATTTATATATAAAAACGTTTATGAATTTTGTAACTTATAAAATTTAAATAAATTTGACAACTCATTATTTTTCGAACGCCAGCGCCATCTACCGGGTCCAACAACAAAAGTTTTGGCATCATCTAACATACATATATGTACATTCTTAGTTTCAGTAAAATCGCACCGTATATGAATATTCGAAATGACTTTACCCCAGCGCCACCTATCGGGTCCATTTATACATACAAAATTTTCCTATGATAAAACATACATACATTCTGAATTGCAGTCAAATCGCACTAAATAAAAAAATAAAATGAAAAAACAAAAAAAGGAGGAGTTTAACTTATATATAAAATTCTCGTGTCGCGGTCTCTGTAATTAAACTCCTCCGAAACGGCTTGACCGATTCTCATGAAATTTTGTATGGATATTGGGTAGGTCTCAGAAACGGACAAGAGATATTTGTTTTTGATATCTCAAGTGGGCGTGGCACTTATGGCTATCATAGTACTCCAAATATCTGATTTAATAAGTTCACTTTGTATGGGGGTACCCCTCCCAGTGGCCCTATCAAAAAAAAATAGACGTTGTCCGATTCTCAGACCTACCCAATATGCGCACAAAACTTTACCACAAACACCGCGACAGATGAATTTTATATATAAGATTATCAGTTTTAAAGTAAAATAAGCAAAATAATAATTTTGCAGTTTAAGGTAAAACCCTTGGAGCTCTGTGATCAGTGGACTTCAAAATATATTCGGAGCAAAACCCGTTTTTCTTAGCTGAAAGTCACCGTACAAAATTTTAAAAAATACCAAGGTGTTACAAAAAGAAACTTCGTGCACCTAAAAAATTTGATAAAAACTAATGATGAAAAATCTGAAAATGAAAGGTCTCCAAATTCGAGCCCTCGTAAATCGCAAAAAATTACAGCCATTGACTTCTTTCAGGTCATAGTGTGAGAATATTTCCCCATTATTTCACTCTTTTTTTAATATTTTTATCCTATTACTTCAAAGAGGAAAATAAATTTTTTTTTTATTATTTTGTGAAAACGGCACTTTGAGACCTTTCGATTGATGTGTAAGATAAGTTTAATTAAGCTCACAATACAAGGAGAGTCACGAAAAGGTACCACTATCAAAAACTTCTGCCTAGCCATTCCCTATATATTTCATCGGAAATAACACAACTATTTTTCCTCTTGAATTTTCTTTAATTTAACATAACGCAATCTTTAGTCTTAAATGTATAATTCAAGGCGGGTATAGTTTAGACTTGAAGTATTTGTATACCATTTTCTAATGTTCGATAGGGATAATAAAGATCATTATAGGAGTTTACTACTGTTAACTTTATTGGCTTAAGATCGTTGTCGAATCCAATTCATTAGACGATTCAAATTGTGGAGGCGGTTATGGATTGGAGAGTGTCTTGTTCTCTGCTGTAGTTACAAAAACATGCCCAAGTCCTGGCTATTTTATAGAGTATTTCTATATTTCGGCTGAACAATTATGTCCCTTGACATGATTAAATTTGGGCAAAACATATCCAATATCTTGTTTTTTCGGTTTAAGTATTTTTGGCCGACAATAGTTTTAGAGGATTTTCTTTGAATGCTGGTTTCTTTTTTACAGTTGTATGTAAATCATCCACCGAACTTTGAAAATGATTTACTTCCTTCTCTTCGGGATCTTCGAAATATTCCTTGTCATTTTTAGCCTGTTTGTCTTAGTGACTTTTTTCCAAATCAATTTGTTTCTTTACCAGTTCAATAGTGGCATTTCGTCGATGTTTGAATTTACTGTTTCGATGTTTTTTGTTATTGTTGGTTTCTTGCATTACTTTTCTGTTTATTAAAGTTTTTGTGTTTTCCTATTTGACCTATTTTTATAGTAAAATTAATTTTAAAAGTCCATTCAAAAGTCATGTTTTATTTTTTCATTATCATTTGGAAAAATAGGTAATCAGAGTTGGGCATTTTTGTAGCTCACAACAAAAATGTGAATGTCGCTACTGTCGCCTGACTATAGACCTTGATTTTGGTAAAATTTCCAGCAAACAAACAATGATAATTTAATGAAATTTCAATAAGATTTCATGAAGATTGTTTTATTAATTATTCATACAATCTCGGTGAGGTTGTTCACGTTCTTGCATGCAATACATTTATTTATAATAATTAATTAGAGGTTTTTTTATAAAATAAATTAAATATAAAATCCCTCGCCATTTCATTCGTTCACATTTCAAGACATGGTTGCGTTGTTCAAAAATTAAAACTCAAAAGTCGATCGCTAATTCTTTTTGGCGCGTTTACAAATAACATGAAAATATGGCAACAATAATTTATGTGTATGTATAGGATACTTTACGACCATGTTCTCAGAGTGAACGGAACATATATCGCTGGTTTCAAAACATGATACATAACCGATTTGGTGGAATTTTAAAGAATTATCGGGTAAAATAGGAAATATATTTTGGATGCGTCAATTCTACCTAAGAAAAACTGAGGATTTTTTGAAATTCCGATAATATCCAAATATTTTTTAACTGGTCGCTCAACACGTGGTTAAGCATTGTCATGATGAACCATTCTTATAACAAGCATAGGCTATTCTGTCCCTTTTTCCCTTATATTCTCTTTTCAAACCAATCAATTATGTTCATGGCTTCACCCGATTTTAGCAGCCCATAATACACCATACTCTTCTGCTCCCACCAAATACAGAACATCACCTAGTGTCCTTGAATATTCGGCTTCGGCATAAACGTTCTTAGTTTGCCGATTTATTTTATACCGTTTAAGCAGCTGTTCGAACATGAAGAATTTCATTTCGATATTTTCGATATTATTATTTTAAAAACAAATTTCATTAAAAAAAAAAACTAATTCAGGACTAGTTTACATCTTCCCTTAACCAACCTTTTTTCATTTTCCATGGCATTCCCAAAACACAGAAAGATATGTGAAGGTAGTTAGTGAATCACGTTAAGATTGAATCTTGCAAGCTTTACATCAAAATAGAATCCCGAAAAGATTTCATGTAGTTATTTATGTTTTGACGTTTTTAACTTTTTTATGTTTTACATTGTTGTTGTTTGTTGCAGATTTCGTTTAAAAAAATTTTGTTCATGCTTTTTCCTGAGTATACATTTTAACTAAAAAATTGTTTATTAAAAAAGCTATATTTTATATATTTTTTTAAAAACTATAAAGTTTCTATATTACTTTAAAGTTCTTAGATATTTAAAGAAACATTAATATTTAATTTAGGACACTGTTAATTTAATTACAATAAGAATATATGTAGTTGGACTAATTGTTTTTTTTTTTAACTCGAAAAAAGCATGGCATTAAAAAAAACGTCTCGTGTTTTTTTTTTTTGCTTTTGGTCTGAAATTTATCCTGGTGTCATTTTAAAACTAAATTCACTTTTAAATTTAAGAAATTCCACATTATTGTTTAAATTTACTGCGGAGCACCGTAAAAAATGTATTAAATTAGCAAAACTCCATTGTTTCCACAGAACTGAAATTTACTGGAGAAAAGGAAAATTTGCTATGTTTAACCATTGTTTCCACGCCATTAGATTTAAGTTCAAACGCGAGCTAGTACATATTAAGGAAAAAAATAAATAAATTTATGTTATTTTCCATCGAGTAAATATATTCATTTGATTTTCCAATTAACTCATTTTAATGCAAAACTAATCAAAAATTACATATTTTATTGAATATAACAATAGTAAGGACATGCTTGGATATATTCTTTATACCGTTGAACATGTCTCGAAAAAACCGATCATGTAATACCCATATCGGATATGTTGACCAGGAAAAAAATTAAAATATCTTCAAAAAAACTAAAAAGTAGATCTTTTTAAAAAACGATCCAGCTCGGAATGGGTTAATGCTAGACTAGAAGTACTTTGGGAATCGTTATAAAACAAACCAAGGTAGTTTTCTAGGAGGGCACTTTTTTTACTTTTTTTGTGAGTCGCTCTATATATGTACATATAAAGGGTCCGCCATCTAACGTTTTTTTTTTTTTCAACTAGTGCTTATTTCGTGAATAGTAACACTTAGCTCATGTCTGATTTGACAGATTATTAGTTTTATCCTTCCGCTGAACGAATATGGTTGTGTATACGCTTGAACAACGCTAGGAAATATTGTGACATTACTTTGAAAATCATGGTAATGTTGCAGAATGTGTGCGAAAATTGCGTACGGATTTTGGAAGAAGAGAAGCACCGTCAGCTCCGTATGTTCGTTATCTTGTGAAAAAAGTGAAAGAAACTGGCATCCTCATCGATAACCCAAAGCGTGAAAAGCCAAAAACAGTGCGTACGCCCGAGAATATTGCTGCTGTGGCAGAAAGTGTGCGTGAAGCGCCATCAACATCAATTCACCGTCGTTCTCAAGAATTGAACAATTCGGAGGCATCATTGAGACGAATTTTGCATAAAGACCTTGGTGTGACGCCATACAAAATCCAATTGGTTCAGGAGTTGAAGCCAACTAACCATCCAATGCGTTTTCGCTTCGCTAAGTGGGCCTGCGATCGACTTACAGAAGATGCCGATTTTGCCAAAAAAAATCGTCTTTTCAGATGAAGCTCATTTTGATCTTGGCGGGTATGTAGACAAGCAAAATTGTCGCATTTGGGGCACAGAAAACCCGCACGCATACATTGAAAAGCCGATACACTCAAAACGAGTCACTGTTTGGTGCGGATTTTGGTCCAGAGGCATAATTGGGCCATTTTTCTTCGAAAATGAGCAAGGAGTGGCCGTTACAGTCAATGGCGATCATTATCGGGCCATGTTGAACGAATTTTTATTCACAAAAATTGAAGAGGAGGATATTGGCAACATTTGTTTCAGCAGGACGGCGCTACGTGCCACACAGCCGAAGCTACACTCGATGTTTTTTGCCCTGTTTTTGAAGGTCGCATTATCAGCCGCAGAGCTGATGTCGTTTGGCCACCTCGGAGCTGCGATTTGACACCGTTGGACTATTATTTGTGGGGTGCCCTCAAAGATAAGTGTTACGCCAACAAACCAGAGACAATTGATGCTTCAAAGGACAATATTCGTGAAGCCATTGGTGAAATACAGCTGCACACAATCGATAATGTGCTTAAAAATTGGACCGATCGTGTAGGCTACTGCATGGAAAGCCGAGACAGCCATTTGAACGAAGTTATTTTCCATTATTAACCAGAAGGATTGTACTTTCAAATAAAAAAAGAAATTTGAGATAATATTCAGTAGTTTTTTGTATAGCATTTTCAAAAAAAAAAAGTTATTTGGCGGACCCTTTACATATATATAAGGGTGACAGCCATTTTTTTTTTTTAATTTCAAGACGTGCGGGTCGGATTATTGTGACATTGGATCTAAAATATTAGCGCGCAAAATTTGAGCTAAATCGGACAATGCTTTCTGGACGCGCATTGAGTTCAAATTTCAAATATGAATTTATATGTAAAAATTATTTAAAAAAAATTATTTTTCACAAAAATTTTATATTAATAATTGCGTTTCAATTAAATTAATTAATAAACCATAATCTAGAGCAGCGATGGCGAACCTATGACCCACGGGTCACACACTGACGCACGCAACAATTTTAAGTGACCCACGAGTTGTTTTATTTTTTCAAACCAATTCTAAGTTTTTTCAAACCATATTTTTAAATTCTAAGTGTTTCAAACTGAGATATTGTTATACTCAATTAAAAAATTGTGGTATTGTAGATGTACGAAGAAAACTCTGAAAATTTTGTTGAAGGCTTTGTAAAAATAACACATAAAATGCAATCAAGAAATTTGTGTGTCTTTTTCTGTGGAAAAAATAAAAAAAATTATTTAGTTTTTTTAAATTCCATATTTTTCCACATAATTTTTTTCATTTTTTCCACAGAAAAAGACACACAATATCTCAGTAGGCATTGCAAAACAATTAATATTTTTTTTTAACTATTTATATTATATCTTTTAACCAAATGAAGACGTAACTTGCGCATGCTCTTTAAATTATTGATTCATAAAGTTTTCTTGATTTATTGAGTTTTAAATTTTCGGTAAGAAAATTAATTTTAATAATTTGTTTCTATTTCAATTCAAATTTAACATTTTCAAATTATAAATATTAACCCTTCAGATATATTTAGCATGTCAGCGGTTAAGAAACTTAAGATGAATGATACAAGTTCAAGGCCATATCAAACAGAAGGGTTTGGAGCTGTTGAGATAGATAAGAAAATTATTTGCTTAATTTGCAAGAAAAATTGTACGTCTCGTGCTTACAATGTAGAACGACATTTTGAAAAGATACATGCAAATCTTGCTTCCTTAAAAGAAGAAGAAAAAAAAGAATTATTTTCTTAAAAGTTAAAAGAATATAAATCACAAGCTAATGTATTTAAAACATTTCTATTTCCTAAAAACAACATTACAGCGCACGACATGGAAAACATCTTTCGGAATGTGAGTTTTTAAAGAAAGCGTTTTTGGAATGTAGTGCTGCCCTATTTGCTGATTTTAAAGAAAAAGATTTGATAATAAAGCGCATTAATGAGTTGCCTATAAGCCAAAACACAATTAAAGAACGAATATTAAGATTAGATGAAAATACTTGTTCTCAAATAAATTACGATTTAAAATGTGCCGAAATGTATTCAATTGCTTTAGATGAGAGCACGAACATAAGTGGTTACGCACAACTTGCAGTTTTTGCTAGGTATAAATCAGGAAATATAATGATGGAAGAACAAGTTAATAACATTGACAGGAAGAACTACTGGTCTTGATGTTTTTAAGGAATTCGCTGATACATTTATGAAAATGAATATAGATTTACAGAAATTGTTTCTGTAACAACTGATGGTGCTCCTATCATGATTAGCAAAAATATTGGTTTTATTCAGCAACTTAAACAAAGTGTCCAACATTCTTTAATTGAATTTCACTGCCTCATTCATCAAAAAGTCTTATGTGCAAAACAAGGATTGAAAACATTTTCCAACGTAATGACAGTTGTAACAAAAATAGTCAATTTTGTAAACACAAGAGCTCTAAATAAGCGAGAATTTGCCAAATTATTAGAGGAAATTGATTCTCAATACTCTGGGTTTTTAATGTACAATAATGTTCGATGGCTCAGCCGTGGTCAAGTTTTAAATAGGTTTGTAGATTTATTAGAAGAAATAAAACTATTTTTGCATGAAAAAAATAATGTTTTTGACGAATTATCAAATATAGAACGGCTAAATGACCTAATGTTTTGCTGTGATATCACTCAGCATTTTAATGAATTGAATAAAAAACTCCAAGGACCTGGTCAATTTGTATTAGTCATGTTTGAAAATATTAAAACGTTTATGACAAAACTTGATATATTTAGTAAAGATTTTAAAATGAAAATATTGAAATATTTTCCATATCTGCAAAAACATTTCCAAGCAACTGAAAACTATGGAAATAGTAATATTACACAGGATCATACTATTAACAAATATTTAACTGCTATTGAGGAAATAAAACAAGCTTTTCTGGATAGATTTAATCAATTTAAGGATTTAGAAAAAACATTACATTTTATATTGTATCCACACAAAATAGAATTTAATAATTTTGAATTAACCGTGTTTACTTGGTTAGGTATTGAAAATTTGGAAATAGAATTAGCAGAATTCCAAAACAGTTTTATGTGGAAAAATAAATTTTAGAATTTAATTACAGATTTGCAAAAACAGGATTTAGAAAATATTTCTGACAATAAGATACATTTAATACAATGATGATGATGATGATGATGAGATGCAAAATACTTTACATAAGATCATTTTGAGATCAGAAGAATGCAAAAAAAGTCTTTAAAAATGTGAGCTCGATGTTCTTAATAAAATGGTCTGCGACGCATATATTGCCTGGGGAATTTGATATAACTTGGCTGTTTTTCAACCGATAATAGACTTTGTTTTATTAGAAAGATAATTTACTATACATTCGGGTTTATTAATCAATTTAATTGAAACGCAATTATTAATATCAAAATTTTTGTGAAAAATGATTTTTTTGATAATTTTCACAAAAAAATTCATATTTAAAATTTGAACTCAATGAGCGTCCAGAAAGCACTATCCGATTTGGCTCAAATATTGTGCACTAAAGTTTTAGTGTCATAATAATCCGACACACCTCAAAATTCGACCAAAATATTTTTCATACAAACCGCTGTCACCCTAATATAGATAAATATATATATATAAATTTATATATAATTCATAACATCATATCCCATAAAAGGAACTAAAACTGAGTCAGAGTTATGCATGCGTATAAAATTGATTGCAAATAGGAAACGAAATGAATAGAAATAAAGAATTCATGCAGAAATACATGAATATACATATAAATGTCTGTTAAGGAGCAACTTATCTTAAAAACAAACGGATTTTGCAAATCCACTTCATTTAGCATAATAAATATTTTTCGAAATTTTAATATTTTATAAAATTTTTCATTGCCATATACAAGTAATCTTTAACATAATTTATTAAATTGTAATATCCTATAAATAAATTTAACCCTAATGAACAGATATCACTACATAAATAACTTTCGCTACACAAAAACTTGACTACATTAGATTGGGTTTTTCATTTGCTTTTCTTTCTTGTGACATACATTGTGTCATATCAAAGATTCATGTTGATTTAAAAAAATATTTTTTGTTTTACTTCTGTAGGAAAATAAAAACACAAAATATCAAAACTGCCTTTCAATCTTCTATAGTTATGTCACATTTAAGCAAAGTAAAAAATTAAAATTGTTTTACACAGAACAATACAAGGCTATTGAATGCATTTTCCATAAGATACAACTCAACACATCAACAAATGCAATACTCTCACTCACACACACACACTTAAACTACACCAATATGTAAACACATGCATACAGAAAATAAACCAAATGATAAAATACAATTTCATCAATATGAAAATGTTTGCAAATGTATTGTCATCATCGTTGTTTATGTCCCAAGACATAAAATACATATAAATAATGTTTCATTATTGTGTGTTCACTAGAAACTAATATTAGATTATAAAGAAATGCACACATGTATAGTCAAAGGTAAAATTACACTAGCCAAAAAAGTTTTGGTCTGGAGCAATCAAATATCTTTCCTAGGGTAATTTGGTGGGCTGAATTGGAATCTGTAATTGATTATTCTCTATTACGTCAGGTTTTCGAGATACAAAAAAAAATTTTTTTTACGTAAAAAATTATTAGTTTATTTAAAAATCAATGAATTTTCAAAAGTGAATGGCGTTATTTGAACGTCGTTTGTATTTTGTTGGTCCGGTTTCACGTATGAAAGTCCAGCAATAATCTCCAGCATGCTTTTGTCCCAAAATCATTGATAATTTCTTTAAATTTTTATTAAATCTTGGTGAGCACGCTCCCCTTTTTCGTCGCTCACCGCACCTAGGTTTTGTGGAAACAAATTTAATGCGAATGATGAAAATGCATTTTGACTGACATTCGTGCACCTAAGTCGTGATAAATTTGCAATAATTCAGCAACAATTTATCCGCAGTTTTCACTCTTACTGTTTCCAAGAAAACTGTCCACGATGCTCCTGAAAGATTTGCAGGCTGCATATTCTTTCTCCAATAAACATTGTGAAAAATTGTCATCTTTCAATAGCTTCCTGATCTGAGGGCCAACAAATATGCCTTCTTTGATTTTATCATATAAAATTTTAGGAAAAACCGCTAACAAATATTTAAATGCTGCACCATCTTTGTCCAGAACCTTGAGAAAGGCCTTAAAAAGGCCCAATTTTATGTGCAGCGGCGGAAGAAGAACGTCACTTGGATCAATTAATGGTTTATTTGAAATGTTTTGTGTTCCTGGTTAATACTCAGTTCTTTTTGGATACTCTGTTCTGATGTAATGATGACATGTAGCGCGACTATTCCATAGATAAAGGAAACAACAAGTAAGAAAATTATAGTCGGTCTAGCCCGACTATACGATACCCTATACCATGGTTTAGAGACCCTATCTCTTCGGTCCAACTAATTGGATATAGCAAATAAGCATAAACCAAATTTGAGTGGCATTTTTATTAATTTTTTTGGCTGCAGATATGAAAAAGTTCATATCGGATGATATGCCTATATGGGGACTAGGTCCAAAAAAGGGCCGATCCTGACCATATTTGGTAAAGTCACTTACACTTTGAAAAAATATATACAAACCAAATTTGAGAAAAATCTGTGCAATATTTTTGTTTTTTGATAGATTTAAGTGAAGATCGGGAAGCAGCTCTATATGGGGCCTATGACTAAGAATTTCCTAAGGGATAGTTTTTGGACTACTCATTAGTGGATGTAATAAACACATACAAACCCAATTTGAATGAGATCTATATGATAATTTGGAACTTAAGGCAATTTATGTCGATTTCATAGGGGTCATTTGTATGGGGGCTAGATCTGAACATGGACCGATTCTCACCAATTTCAATAGCGTTCATCCCATGGCTGATAAAAGATTAAATACCAAATTTAATCAAAATATATTCATATTTGCGACCTGCAGTTTGATTACAAGCTTTACATGGACACACAGACGGACGGACGGACATCGTTAAATCGAATCAGATAGTGATTCTGATTCGATCGGTATAATTAAAGATGGGTGTTGGTCAAATATTTTTGGTTGTTACAAACAGCAGCACAAATTCATTATACCCAAACCACGTAGTGGTATAGGGTATAAAAATATATTGTGGAACCTCTCCCTGCATACCAGTCAACAAACCAACGACCTAAAACAGATTAATTTGCAGTTATTTACGATGGTCTATACTATATATACAAACAAATTTAAATCAGAAACCTTAAGATCACCACAGATCTTCCATTTATGATCGTTGAGTAATGTCAAAATTTCAGTCATTGATTCATAATTTTCCTTTGTATTAATGGCATGAGCAATTGGTATGGATGGTTTTTCATTCCCATCACGCAAAAGAAGGCCTTTAAATTGTAGTTAGAGCCATCAATAAATAATTTACATTCAGTTTTGTCATATGGCTTGTTCATTTTTTGAAATAAACTATCAACATCAGTACAGTATAGAATAGAGTGTTTCTTTTCAAAATATGCAGCCAATTTCAAACTTCTATCTCTATAGATTGTTACTTTTGTCCCAACTGCAAGATGTTTCCACTGCTGCTTGCGTGAAGCTAGTAATTCTGCGTCTTGCTTCGTTAAATGTAAATTCCGAATTAGATCATTCCGCTCAGCTTGAGACACTAAATTGCGTTCATCATCAGCCTCATACAAACTACCACTGCTGGTGAAAGGTGTTTCGGGTTCACTGCTCGTAGTACTGGGAATGACTGGTAATGGATCATTTGGTGAACGTTGAATTGGTTTTGAAACCGATGGGACATTCGCGTAAGTAATATTTTTTCGATTTCTCATATCGAATCCAGCAAACTTTTGTTAAACAGAAATAACAATCGGTTTTGTGGTTACTTACCTCTCTCCAAAGTACTGGAATTGAAAAATCGAAATAGATCTTCTTGCCATCTGATCGCTTGTATAAAACAGTTCTGCAACTTTTGCAAAACGGTTTCTCCAATTCTCTGGTAGCAAAACCAAAATAATGTAAATTTAGATATTTTATGATTCTGATATTTCATATCCTTTTTTTTCAACCAAATATTCACCACACACAAACCAAAAATAGCTTGAATCAGTAACTCACGATCTCCCTGACATGCTTAAACGCTACTATTATGAAGATTTAGAATGAATGTGGGCTTCTGTCAAATTAATAATTGTGAAATTGTAGTGTATTGACAGTTTTACTGTATTGCCAGCATGCGATAAAAAATGACAAGACGTGATAGCCCAATTTTTATGCCAGTTAAAAAAAAAGCTTCGTTTCTGCAGTAAATTTTTTTTAATTTGTAGACCAGTGTTATTTAAATTTTTTTTAAAAACGAATCGTAACGAAATGTTTAAAATTTATATGAAAACATTTGAGGTGAATGTCTAAAATTAAAATTTTTCTATTTACAAGTTCTTAGCTTCCAAGAAGTGTAGTAGTACCAAAATACCAAATAAATGCTGTACTTAGAATAAGCCCTTTATAAGTCAATAAAACTCGAAATTAAGATATCTCCATTTATTCGTATCTGATATTTATAAATTTTAAAGATCATGTTCCAAAAATTATTTGATTACCCAACAGATAGCAAGTAAAATGGTAAAATTCCCCACATTTGGGGTATACATAAAGTGACCACATTTTTTTTACCTGAAAACGGGATATCGAATTATTCTGATGGGTTCGGTTATATGAAATGGAAATGCATAGAAAATATAACAGACTACAAAGAAATTGTTTATACAGTGTTATATTTTTCAGAGGCACAAATTTGTTTCAAAATTTTAGGTGACTATTTCAAATATGTGTGGAACTCTTGGCAGGATTTTTTAATATTAGCTTTAATAATTAACATAACCTTAAGCACTGTTACCCTTAATTGAGTTTTATCTTCGGTCCACACCTTGTTAATCATAGAAAATACACATTGAACCGGCGCATTTGTAACAGGCAAACATAAAATATATTCAACTATATTTGCAAATTTGCATGGTTTATGTATTTGCCTTTAAAATGTTTAAATACTTCCACCAACGATTTTCCATAGAAATATTTTGCTAATTCCATTCATCAATTTTCTGCGATGTTACGTATTTAGATACGAGTCAATATTCATCGAATTTTTCGATCAATATATTTAGGACTTTTTGAACATCTTCCCACTGTGTTACTTCTGTTAAATTTGCCCAATTAAGTTTTTCTAAATCTTTGTTAATAACACTCCATTTGCCTAAATACTCTCGACTAGTTTTATGAAATTCTTAAGCTTTAATTTTCACGAAATTTTCGTCAATATCGGTGTATCCATCTTCTTTTAATTTTTCAAGTAAGCCACGAACTGAATATGGAAGAAAGTGGGTTGTCTCTTTCTGAAAAAAATTATCTTTTAATTTGTTAATTTCACTTGCTGCTTCAATTTTTTTCTTAGCAATTTACAAAGTTTTGTGGTAATTATACGACTACATAAAATTAACGATACATTTTGTTTCGCCCCGTCAATTTAAATTTTTTAAAATCTTTTTAGTGTCTAAGCAAATCTGAAAATTTTGGTACCGTGAGGATCGAAAAGTACAATTTGCTTGTCTGGTTGGTACAACAACAAAAAACATATTTTCCATCCCTGCGTAGGTTAGTTTTTGTTCTGTTCTGCACTTTGGCCTCTTCTATATTAAAACTCTTTGATTAAGTACAAAAACATCATTATAAAAAAAAAAAAATGAAATAAAACAATTACTCTACTTTTGTCTCATGTGTTTCGTAATATATTTATTTATACTAGCAGATTCCAGCACTAGAAATTCGATTGCAATTTCTAGACAGCTTTGTTTTTAAACTTAGCCAATTCACAAACTAACACTTTTATGGTTTATTATTATTTTGTGAAGATAACAAACTCATTAACAAACACATTAACAAATTTAATAAAACACGTAGCATACGTATAATTTTATGTATGTGTTAGTAGCAACTTTAAATGCAATTTACTCAAAATAAAGGAAAAATTAAAAAATCTGTAAATCTGCAAAGTAGCTAAAAAGAAATTCCTTTCAAAGAATATACGTTTGGTCAAAATCGGTATAAAATGGTAGAACAAAACATCGGTCACAAGAAATCGCCTAGCCTATTAATATTATAGATTTATTCATATTCTGCAAAAAAGAAAGAAAAGGTGATTTTTGTATTGCTGCATTTCAGGTTAACCAAGCAAATTTATAGAACTGCAATTTCTATTTTTTGCAATGTTTTTTGTTTTTTTTTTTTAATTATTAGTTCGACGGGCGACGTACAAGTAAAACGCAACGTATTCTTATTTTGAGACGGTATTAAATTTTTTATTTTTTTCTTTTTAAGAACAGCAATTTAAGTTTATATACCATTCATAAGAAATTCAGTTAAATCGTTTTAAATATTTTTTAGATGAAATTATTTTTCAGCTGACTTGTGATGTATTTTAACATACATATATTAGAAAAAACTATCTTTGATGAATTTGAAGATTTTTTCTTACATTTTTGAACAAATCAACTATCTCTTTTTTCAAATTTCTGAAAACGGGATATTTTTGCGTCCCCGAGTTGTTGTCGGGGACAACATGATAAGTAGCTGAAAACGGGACGGTCCCGTTCAAAACGCGATTTATGGTCACGTTAGGTATACATGGCTCCAAAATTGGAATTGTTTTTGGGAATAACTCCAAAACAATAATCTAACTAACCCATATGTTTATTGTCGGATTAGTATTTGAAATATCTTTCTAAAAAAGTACAACTTGTCGCCATTTATTACCCCTTCCCAATTCAATGATTTACACCCTATACCATGGTCATGTTATAAACTGTAACTACCAAAATTATTTTACCTAGATCCATCTTTCATATACCGATCGACTCAGAACCACTTTCTGAGTCCATCCGTCTGTCCGTCTGTCTACATGTCAAACAACAGGTCCCAAATATGAATATATTTTGAAGAAATTTGGTATATAAGCTTTGATCGGCCATAGAACAGATTTTGTTGAAATTGATGAAAATCTGTGCGCATATTCAGACCTGCTCCCCACACAACTGACCCATATCAGATCGATTTAATTTGCCACAAAAACAAAATTATCAAATAGACCTCTGTCTAATTTGGTTTGTAAGTGGTCATTGCACCCATTAATCACTAGTCCAAAAATAATTCATGTAGGACAATTCTTGATCGTAGCCGCCATATAAAGTTGCATTCTGATCTTCACTTTAAACTACAAAAAAAAAAATGTCGCACGGATTTTTATCAAATTTGGTTTATATATCTGTGGTCATAAGCGATAACCGCCTAAGTCAACTTAAGAAGGATTTGAGTTATGTATGCTATTATATTATACTAAAAACGCTTTATATTTACCTGAAATCACTATTTCTCTAGCGCTGTTTAATAAAAAGTTCTTAATAAAAATATACTGACCTAAGTCGTAATGAAGCCCCATTACATATATATAAAAAGTTATTTTTCTCAAAAGCATGATTTTCGACGTAGGCGGTTAATGCTTGTGACCACAGTTATGTTTTCGTTTAAAAAAAGTGTCTTTATCAAATATGGTCCGGATTGGTCAATTTTTCGACCTAGTACCCACAGCCAATATGAACTTTTTCATATCTGCATGCAAAAAAGTTAAAAACAATGCTACTCAAGTTAGTTGGACCTATAATCCTTTGTCTATATATGTGGTATAGGGCATCGTACAGCCGACTATAATTTTGGATTTGGTTTTTTTTATTTGTTTAAGCGAATTACCTCGAAAGTTGAACTATACAAAATCAAGACAAAGTGCCAAAGATTTATAGCAAAAAAATCAAACTTTATTTGGGATACCTTTTAAGGAACGTAGTTATTAATAGTCAAACCTTAATTTTGTTCATTATTTTAATTTAATTTTCAAAATTTCCTACCAAATTTTTGCCCTGAAAAAACTTAACAAACATATACCTACAACTTCCTGATAGAAAACTGCACTGAGACCACGTGCCAGTGGATGTAGGGACGACTCTGTGCGAATTACCCTTTTTTGGTTTGTGAAGAGAATTTTGTTAATTTTTTTTTTCAAATAAATTTTTCAGTTGGTTTTTTATTCTTCCAGAAGCTCAATTTTCGTTTTTGTTTGAAATACAAATAATACAGAAGGTCATCTTAAAAAATCAGTCCTTTAAAGTTCAAAGGGTCAAATGATACTTTAAATTAGGTTTTGGCTATAAATCTGTTAACGCTTATGGTGACCTTATATACAGTGGGTGCCAATACACTGGAAGCATTTACGAAACTCTGTATTTGTCAATTTTGATTTTTAAATACTTCGTGTTAAGTCCTTAAAATATGTATTTTTTTCGAAATCAATCTTTGGTGCGTTCTCTACAGAAAGATAACAAATTTAGTAAAAAAAAAATATATTTAAAAAAAATATTTATACAATTAAATAAATAAATGAAAAAAAATATTTTTTAGTGATGCCAAAAGAATGGAAACTTTTAACTTTCTGTACCATGGTTGAAGAAAAAAATCAAAATATAAGAAGATATGAAAGAAAATTAATAAAATCTTAACCGATACTTAAATATTTATAGTTTCTGATGTTTTCTTTCAACTTTTTTACACTCTTTTAACTCATACTCTCTGTCTGTCTGTCGTGGGGCAACCCCATTCCCCCCTATCCAATTGATCTGAAACTTGGCCCATAGTCTTGTTGTGACTACAGATTAATTTTGGGATAGTGACGCATAGTCGCGCACAGTCACGGAGTGATCTAAATATCATTTCCCCTCATCAGCTCGATCTGAAACTTGGTCCATACACTTTCTGTGAAAAAATATTAACTCTGACTTAGTCACGCACAGTCACGCATGGTCACGGAGTGATTTAAAACCCATTTTCCCTTATCCGATCGATCTAAAACTTGATCGATAGACTTGCTGTGAAAAAAGATTGACTTTGACATAGTCACGCACAGTCACGGAGAGATTAAAACCCCACTTCCCCTCATCCGATAGATCTATAGACTTGTTGCGACCAAAGTCTAATTTAACAATAGTCACGCAAAGTCACACACAGTCACGGAGAGATTCAAAACTCATATGCATATGGAAAGAAAAAGTTTTAATAAAAACTTTGTTTTTATGGGTTAGATTATTACATTTTTGAGAAGTGAAAGTAAACTCGACTCTTTCAAATTATTCGAGTAACTAATTCATTTCTATGAATTATGAAAAATAAAAACCAATCAAATAATATGCAAAGAACTAGTAAATCTCAAGCAAATGAAAAATGTAGTTCGCAGTTATTCAGGTATCAATTGTACAAATAACTTGTTTCAACGTTAATTTAAATCACACACAATTAATATGAATATTTTACTTTAAAATTAAAAAACTAATTAAGCAAATATAATGATTTTTTCACTAAACGCAACATCGATAATAATTATAAATTTCTTTGCTAACTTTTTTCTCTTTCCTTTTCAAAACAAACACTATTCTGATACTCCAACTCCCTCTACTCTCGTAGCTTTGGTAACAAACAGGCAAACTTCCAGAATATATATCAAAATAAAACTTAATCTATTTACTATTATTTTATTACTGTATGTTAAATTTTTAATGAATTTACTTTTGAAACTTTTTTCTTTGACTTATAGGCTTTTTTGATATTTAAACGATGTTTATTCATCAATTAGCAAACAGTGCTAAATTTGTTACACTTTTTTTGCAATTCTAAACTCTATTTTAATGATTATTAATTGACTGATTAATTAGATTACAAACAAATAAGAAAACAATGAACTAAATTAATTGCGCTTTTTTAAATGACTATAAGTAAAGGTTCTAAAGCAATGGTGTCCAAGCCCTATGCACTCAATGCACTTTTGTTTTTGTAAAAGCAGTGTATTTTAAGCCACACACACAGCACTCAACACCAAGTAATACAAAATACACGAACAATTTTGTCTTTTTCGTTGTTTGTTGTTTTTTTTTGGTTGCGCCAAAGCGCAAAGCAACAATACTTTAGACCGAGATATTCAATGTAGATTTTGTTGTTGTCTAACGTGTGATTCCGTTTAAAAAATAGTTTGCAGCTGTGAATTAGAAAGCACTCGGAAAAATCTTAAGTTTAAAATTGAAATTTTTAGTTTACAAAATGAACTATATGTATTCAGACGAGAAATGGGAAAGTGATTTTTTCACTTATAACTTTAAGGCTGAAGCAGAACGTTTGATACACTTTCAAATTAACAAAAAATATCCTATTGAAAAGAATTTGAAGACATTTTATTTCAGATAAAATTTTTTCTTTTTTTTTTAGGGAATAAAAATATGAAAAAACAAGTAAGAAAATTATAGTCGGTCTAGACCGACTATACGATACCCTATACCATGCGTTTAGAGACCCTATCTCATAGACCCAACTAACTGGATATAGAAAATGAGTGGGATTTTTATAAATTTTTTCGGCTGCAGAGATGAAAAAGTTCATATCGGATGCTATATCTATATGGGGACTAGGCCCAAAAATGGATCGATCCTGACCATGGTTGGTAAAGTCTCTTGTATTTTGCAAAAATATATACAAACAAAATTTGAGAAGATCAGTGCAATATTTTTGTTTTTTGAAAGATTTAAGTGAAGATCGGGAAGCAGCTCTATATGGGGCCTATGACTAAGAGTTGTCCAATACGGATCATTTTTGGACTACTAATTAATGGATGTAATATGTACATACAAACCCAATTTGACTAAGATTTGTATGATAATTTGGATCTTATGGCAATATATGTTGATTTCATAGGGGTCATTTGTATGGGGGCTAGGTCTGAACATAGACCGATTCTCACCAATTTCAATAGAGTGCATCCCATGGCGGATAAAAGCTTATACACAAAATTTCAGCAAAATATATTCATAGTTGCGACCTGCAGTTTGATTACAAGCTTTACATGGACACATAGACGGACGGACGGACGGACGGACGGACGGACGGGCATCGTTAAATCGAATCAGATAGTGATTCTAATTCGATCGGTATAATTAAAGATGGGTGTAGGTCAAATATTTTTGGTTGTTACAAACAGCAGCACAAAGTCATTATACCCAAACCACATAGTGGTATAGGGTATAAAAAATGTTTTCTTGATATGTATTAGTGTTTACACTTCCATAAGAAATCTCTGTGTATGCCTGTTCTAAAGGGCGTTTGAACATGAATAATTTTATAAATAATTTATTTATTTATTTAATAAAATATTTTGAAATACGAACTTTTTGCCATTGACAAATTTTCACGTTTCTGCTAGCAGAAGTAATCGCAATTAGGTGAATCCCACGAATTATGAAACGATGTGCAACGAGGTCTCTTACATCGATTTTATTTTACTAGAAGACAATATTGTTTGTATAAAGTTGATTTGACTTCGATGGCGGGCCAGAACAAACCAACAGTAGTTTAAAAAAATACTTTAGTGAAAAGTGGCAACCTTTTCAAACATATGTTTTATGTTTCAAAACGAAACATGGTTCAGTATTTTTTTTTTTTTTTTTGATCCATCAAAAGTAAATGATCTGAGTTAACTTATAGGTCCCTTTTCTCGGAGAAGGTCATATATAATAATAATAATAATAATAATAATAAAAATAAAAAAAATAAATAAATTAATAAAATTTTATCTTAATCACATTAGATCAATTTATATCATAACTATTTTTCAAATTAATTTATTGTAGCTGATGAAGTATTTAAGTTTTGTAAATTTTTAAATACCCAGTCTTTCATTCAGCTTATTTATCGCCTTTATTTGCTGCTTTTCTGCCAGTCCTTTCTTAGCGTTACTAGGTTCAGCTGTGGATTTCGTTGCTGGTTTCCTTTTTGGCTTTGGAAAGAAATCCCATGAGTGGGGGGAGAAAACTTGAGTCTTCCACCGACAAGCGGTATAAAAGCATGGTATTGAGCGGTACAATCGATTGTTACCGCAGCATCGAATCTGCTGATGGTCAAAATTAGTATAAAATAAATCAATTAATTTTCAGTTTTACTCAATGTTTCGTCTGCTGAGTAAAAATGAGAAATGTAAATTAATTGATTTATTTTTTTACACTTGAGGAAACTCGTCTTTTCTAAGTTTTATGCGAAGATATGGAAAGTCGGCATAGACGTCTTCTTCTTCGTGCTGAAGTCGTGGGCTGTCTTGCGGGAAGCGGGAAGGTACTAAATCACATTTATGAAATGCAGAATGAAGTATGACCATTTTTAATAGAGAAGGAAAATTTTTATTGAAAAGATCATCTTCTTACCTTTTCCTGACCAACTAGGGGGATTTTTTGGCTGATATTTATTCTTACTTGAATGAATTTAATTTAATATAATTTGGTACTAGTAGACGGCTGCAATCTTTACAGAGCTGACAGAGCAGATGGGTACGGAGCAGTAGGCATTTATGTCAGAAAAGGATTAACTCGTAAAGAAATGGTAATGAAAATGATAAAGTGGAACATTTATTTTTAAAATTGTGTGCTGCTGGAGGCAAAATTCTTATTGGTAGTGTCTATAGACCAAATCGTAATACAGACCTTGGGCATTTCTATAAAATGTTGGCGGAAGATTTTATACATATTTATGATAATATTATATTAACTCGGGACTAGTATTCAAACCTGCTGGAAAACTCAAGTATGGTCGAAAATATGAAATCTCTTGGTCTTACTCCCGTGAACACGCATATGCCAACACACTTCACTACCACTAACAACTCATTACTCGATTTATTCTTCATCTATGATGAAGCAAACACACTGATGTATGACCAGTTGTCTGCACCTGGTTTTTCTAAACACGATCTAATCTTTATAACCCATGATATTCCTTTACAAGTTCCCGGCAAAGCATTAGAAATTAGAGACTTTAAAAACATTAATTTCATTCACTTGGAGGAAGCGTGTTGTCAAGTCGATTGGAACTCGATGTACTTTATGTTATATGTAGATGATCAGCTAGCTGGCGTTCTTGGAACACCATGTCTCAGCTTTATATAATATTATTGTTCCGACAAACACCATTGTTTACAACGGAAATTAAAAAAGTTATAGAAAATCCTGATAAAGCCTTTTTCCAATGGAAGCGGTTTAAAACAAACGCACTTCATGAACTTTATTGCACAACTAGAAAAATTGTCAATAGAAGCATAAGGAAAGCTAAGGCCACATATTATGCTGAAAAGTTTTCAACATCAATTGATAAAAAAAAAAAACATCGAAAACCATTACAGAAATTGGTGTTGGCAAATGGAAGGGTATAGAGGAAAATTTCATATCAAACCCTAATGAAATTAACGAGAATTTTACTAATATTCCAATGCCTCAAGCTGATCACTCATATTATGGCAACTATACCCTGAATTAGGCCCCACAAATACTTTACTTATATGACTGAATAGCAATAGGAATTGATGCTATTCACACTACTTTCCTCAAGATGCTACTTCTCCTAATTTTACCGTATATAACGCACATTTTTAAAAAAATAATTCCAGTGAGTGTTTTTCCCCAACGATGGGAACAAGCTAATATCTTACCTGTATCAAAGTCGGCAACTGAATATCGGCCCATAGCTATACTACCATATCTGTCGAAGGCATTTGAACGGCTTCTTCATTGTCAAATAACATCCTATGTAAACGATAATAACATGCTAACTGACTTTCAATCTGGTTATCGTCCCAAACATAGCTGAATTACAGCTCTGGCTGATGTAACAGAAGATATAAGAAGCGAAATTGATGATGATAATGTGGTAATATTAGTGCTGTTAGACCATTCAAAACCTTTCGACACGGTGGATCACACAGTTTTGCTAAAAAAGCTACAAAAGAACATGATGCACTTTTCACCAACTTCTGTTGCACTTATGGCTTCTTACTTAGCAAATCGTACGCAATGCGTAGAAACTAGTAAAATTGCATTTACGTTTCTTCCTATGTTAAGAGGTATTCCACAGAGTTCTATCCTTGATCACCTGCTTTCCTCAATTTATGCTACTGATCTACCTAAACAGTTAATTCACTGCAATATAAGAATATATGCTAATGACGTACAGTTATACATTAGCAGCAAGAAGGCAAAAATCAAAGACTACACTAGAAAATTGAATGATGACTTAGAACGTGTTTCTCATTGGGCAGCCCAAATGGTCTCAATTCACAAAAAACTAAGTGTATTTTGTGCGTAATAGTTTAACAAGAACTTCGGACAATCTAAACATATATATAAATGATCAACAAATTGAAATCGCTGAACGAGCAAAAATCTGGGTGTTATCTTTAATAAAACATTGACTTGGTCAGACCATGTCGCAGCTGCCTATGGTAAAACATATTCGATGTTACGAACACTTTGGCCTACCCAATATTGTACCTCAATTAATATAAGGTTGCTACTTGTAAAGGCATACTTATTACCAACATACTAAAAGTAAGTCCAGGCTAAAAATAACGTTTAACAATGTCGCAAGGTACGTTTACGGGCTCAGAAGGTTCGATCACATTTCACCTTACTCAAAGCAAATTTACGGTGTCAATTTTGATGACTTATTAAAAATAAGATATCTTATTTTTTACACAAAATAATTAGTAACCAGAAACCAGAATATCTTTATAAATGATTGCGTTTTAGTAGGCTTCGGAGAAGTAACAATTAAATTCAATTATTCATATATGCAGCATTAGGGTGGCCCTTAATAAAAAAAAGTGTTCAAACTGTCGGTCTCACCCCCTAGAAATATGCGAATAGCAAAAAAACTGAGAAATACAAAGTTTTGGGCCAATCAGAAAACGTTTAGTCGTCGCGCAAAGCGATTGAAAATTTCAAGTGTGTTTATATGGGGGGAAAATATGACTTTTTTTCAGATTTTACGAAAATTTCGTTCTATAGTTTAATTTTTCCGACAAGCTTTTATATAATTCAGGATCAGTATTAACTTATCCCTTCAAAAGGTTATAAAAATTCAAAATCGAAAAAAAACCTCGCCAAGATATTGCAAATGCCCCAGACCACTTTTGTGCCAAAAAAAACTAGGTCATGAAATTTCATGGCATTTTTTTTCAGCTTTGAGAAATTGATTAAAGCCATCATTCTTTTTTGTTCTCTATACTTGTAAGTACTCAGTTATGAAGTATCGTTTTATTACCCCGTTGTTAACCTATTGCGCATTGAGGCCGAATATTGGAAATTTTTTGATAAAATTTTTAAAACTCCTTTTTCAAGTTTGAAAAAGTTTTCTTAAACAAAATTTAAAAAAATGAAACTATCACTTTAAGGTTTCGTGAAATACGTGTTGCAGATTAACTGTTTGAATTTTTACCTCTGCCAGAATTTTTTTGACAAGGATTTTATTTTTGCGGATTTCGAGAAAAATGGATTTTTGTGAAATATTCTGAAAAAGTACTCTTTCTAAATACTTTGTATCAAAAATTCATAATTTTTCTACTTTTAAATGTTATGTTTTATCTTAATAGCCTAGAGATTCGGAAAAAAATAATATGACTCCATTAACCCTTTTGGAATTGGGGTCACATATGACCCCAAACTAATAAAAGACAATTTATGCAAACAATTGAAATATTTTGTAAGTGATGTCCAATTTTAAGATGCGACGCTTAAAATAACCAAATGTGTAGAAGTTTCGTCCCAAAAATTTGGGATAAATCCGAGAACATTAACCCATTATTTGCCAAGGCCAGCTTTGGATTTTAAGATATTTTAAAATAAAAATGACCTAAAACGAGTTTTTCTATTAAACTCGTTGATACCACTATTTGGAATTTAAGGAAAATAATTCGGTTAATTTTTATTTATGCAACCCTTCAGTGCTCCTAAGATCAAAATTATCCATTGTGATATATCTGTGGTGCAATTATCTACTTATTGCTCGTGAATATAAATTAAAACAACTTAAGTCATATGTCTAAAAAATAGGAAGTTTTTTGAAATTCACTTTGAATTAATTTTGTAATTTATTCCATTAAGAGTAGTATTAATTTAATATTACCTTTTATATACATTGTTATATTTGAAATTTACTTTTATTTAATAAACTATTTAAAACTGGGAAATAAAATGGTAGAAGTTTCAAAACATGTAGGTGACATTGAAGATAATATAAAGCGACCGATTATAAAAAATCAAAAATGTCAAGTAATGGCATCTTCACCGATTGACCTGAATTTTTTTGTGGCGTTTTTTTATCAATATCCACCAAATTGGTGGGTGCGACAGCAATAAATTCAACTATTACTTTATTACATAAAGTAATTTTATAACAAAATTGGTTAAAAGTTGTTTTAATTTATATTCGCGAGCAATAAGCAGATAATTGGACCAAAGATATATAACAAAGGATTATTTTGATCCCAGGAGCACTGAATGGTTAAATAAATAAAAATTAACCGAATTATTTTTCTTAAATTCTAAATAGTGGTATCAACGAGTTTAATAGACAAACTCGTTTTAGGTCATTTTTATTTTAAAATATCTTAAAATCCAAAGCTGGCCTTGGCAAATAATTGGTTAACGTTCTCGGATTTATCCCAAATTTTTGGAACGAAACTTCTACATATTTGGTTATTATATTTTAAGTGTCGCATCTAAAAATTGGACAGCACTTACAAAATATTTGAATTTTTTGAATAAATTGTCTTTTATTAGTTTGGGGTCATATGTGACCCCAATTCCAAAAGGGTTAATGGAGTCATATTATTTTTTCCGAATCTCTAGGCTATTAAGATAAAATATAACATTTAAAAGTAGAAAAATTATGAATTTTTGATACAAAGTATTTAGAAAGAGTACTTTTTCAGAATATTTGACAAAAATCCAATGTTTCTCGAATTCCGCAAAAATAAAATCCTTGTCAAAAAAATTCTGGCAGAGAGATTTACTTAAAAATTCAAACAGTTAATCTGCAACATGTATTTCACAAAACCTTAAAGTGATAGATTCATTTTTTAAAATTTTGTTTAAGAAAACTTTTTCAAACTTGAAAAAGGAGTTTTAAAAATTTTATCAAAAAATTTCCAAATTGACCCCAATTCCAAAAGGTTTAATGGAGTCATATTATTATTTTTCGTAACCCTAGGCTATTAGATAAAATATAATATTTAAAAGTAGAAAAGTAATGAATTTTTGATACAAAGTATTTAGAAAGAGTACATTTACAGAATATTTCATAAAAATCCAATTTTTCTCGAAATCGGCGAAAATCAAATCCTTGTCAAAAAAGTTCTGGCAGAGGGATTTACTTCAAAATTCAAACAGTTAATCTGCAACATGTATTTCATAAAACCTTAAAGTGATAGATTAATTTTTTTAAATTTTGTTAAAGAAAATTTTTTCAAACTTGAAAAAGGAGTTTTAAAAATTTTATCAAAAAAATTTCAAATATTCGGTCTCAATGCGCAATAGGTTAACAAGGTGGTAATAAAACAAGACTTCATGTCTGAGTACTTATAAGTATAGAGACCAAAAAAGAATGATGGCTTTAATCAATTTCTCAAAGCTGAAAAAAATGCCATCAAATTTCATGACCTAGTTTTTTTGGCACAGAAGTGGTCTGGGGAATTTGCTATTTCTTGGCGAGGTTTCACACGATTTTGAAGTTTTATAGCCTTTTTAAAGGATAATTGAACACTGATTCCGAATTATGTAACAGCTTGTCGGAAAAATTAAATTATAGAACGAAATTTTCGTAAAATCTGAAAAAAAAAGTTATATTTTCCCCATATAAACACACTTGAAATTTTCAATCGCTTTGCGTCACAACTAAACGTTTTTTGATTGGCCCAGAACTTTGTATTTCTCAGTTTTTTTTGCTATTCGCATATTTCTAGGGGGTGAGACCGACAGTTTGAACACTTTTTTTTCCCTCCATATAACGAAGGGCCACCTTAATGCAGCATGTCTTTGGAATGGTTTACCTTCTACAATTAAGGGAATCAGCAACAATGACCGTGTCTTCTATAGAAAGAATTCGTTACCATTTGAATTCTTTTACTAGAGTAGAAAACCCCTAATGAAATTCATTTTATAACGCTGGCTGCGTCATTGTCATTGATACGGTCATTGTTTTTTATAACAAGGAATTATCATAGAAAATGGCCAACAAGAAAAGCAATTAACTTTAAAGTTTACTGGTGTTCGAAATTTAAATTTCAGTACCGACAACAGTTTTAAAGTGTTAGCCGTACCCAATATTGATTGTAATATTGAGTTTAAGATGCAGGTGGAGGGTATCAAAGATTCGGTCCAGCCAAATTTAACACTCTTACTTGTTTTAAGTTGTATTGTCAATCAAACTCCAATTATCATATTTAAACCTGTTCTGTTTTGAAGATTTCATGTCTTGTTGAACAGGATACCAAATTTAAATAAATAAAAAAAAGAATGGACTCGTGGATTAGCAGATTAACAAACGGACTTATTGGATCCTTTCCGTCACTTCATAAATTTCTACAAATCTCTAAATAGTTAATTGAACACATCAAAAACCTTAAAATAAGATATTCCAGATATGCTTGACAAAGGCCCATACATTGTGCATCGTTGGGTGATGTGGCTTAGGGTTTTCTGGAAATGATTGTTGTAAATTTTTAATGGATGACCTTTCCGTCAGTTGATTGTGTTTTTTGTATCTTAGTATTGTTTAATATTGAAATTTTTATCTCCACGAATTGGTTTAGAGCATATAGGGCATAATAACACCGAGCCATACGTTTTCAGGTCTGGAAACTCTTTAGCCAGTGTATGCAATACTGTGGATTTTCTTTCTTTAACTTTTGGCATGTTCTAAAAAAAACGCATTTTAACGCATATATTTTTTAAAAAAAACTTACGTCCTCGATCAACAAATTTCAATTTTTTCTTCTTCGATATTAACTTTATTTTGGTAAACTTTAATTAAAAACAATAAAGTCGAATAAGTGTCCTATAATTCATTTTACATTTAAATTTTACAATGATTGACAGTAAAAACTTGGGCTTCTTGGATTTGCATAGCGCAGAAACTTTTAAACCAGAGTCACAACAGTGTGACCTGTCTATGGTTGTTTCTTTTAGTATTAAAAAATGTTGCCACATAAAAAATTGCCGATATTTCTTTTGGAGGAAAAATTGCAAATTTCTAAAAAAAAAAAATCAAAAATAATCAAAAATATGCAGATTTGAGTAAAATTAGCAAACACAAGCAAATTTGATTAAAATATTCAAAAAGCTGTATCAGATATAGCTAAAAATTCATAACATAATAATGATCGGGATTTATATTTGAACCAAACTGTTATTCGTTTTGAAATAAAAACATGTACTTGCTACTTTTTGGTTGGCCAACACATAACAATTTACTTAAATGTCAATATACTAAACATTTTAACCTTATCCTAATTTTTTTCTTAAACTTTAATATATTCATAAGTATCAGACATTTACTTTCACTAATTGCTTAAAAACTAATAATGCGTTAATAATGTAAACAAATTAAAGACATGCCCTATCCTTTCAGCACATTTTTCTTCTATACACTGGCATACATACAGTATGTATTAGTTTACAGTATTATTGTGAGATCCCAAAAATAAATTCCGATATTAACAAAAACAAATTATTTACTAAATACTCGTACGTACGGTACATATTTATTCAAAGCAACCCAAATGAAGAAGGGTTAAATAGTAGTTACGGTTTATTGGGCAACAGGCTTAACCCACGAAATAAAAAATAAACATAAAAGAGATTAAAAATGCTAAAGAATATTGAGAAAAAAAAACGGACAAATTTTAAGTTTATATGTATACTAGGGTGGGTCAAATTTTTTCTTCAAAAGGCGTATAGCAAAAATGTAATCTACGTAAAATTCTAAGAAAATTACCCTAAGAAACTAGGGGTCTAAAATCAAAACCTAGCTCCCGCCGAGAGACATGAAGAAAATTCACTTGAGAATTAAATTTTATTTTTTTTTTAGATCTCATAATAAAATTTCATTATTATAATAAAACAATTTTTTTTTTATTATTATCAATTCTAAAAAACACAACTTTTTTAAAATTTTCTTAATATGTATAGCTGGTCTTATTTGTGAAAGCATTGACAAATTTCAGTTTTTTAAGTCTTTTTTACAGTCCATTCGGAGTATTTGGGTTCGACTTTCTAAAGTCACTGCCATAACATCGTCACGCTTTTTTGCAATTACTCGGCGTGAGACATGCGTTAGCAACTGCACACATCGCTCGGTTCCCTGGATGTGCGACGGAATTCCTGGATCTGGCAGTGGTACATCATCAGATTTAATATACTCTAACAGGTGCTCGTGTGGGATGCTTGCAGTAAATGGAGGCTCAGATAATATGTTGTCATCATCTAAGTCGACTAAATCCATATAGTCTGTGCAATTAAAATTAATGGAATGCTTTTTATAAGCCCTGAGTTTAGTTGAGTCATACAATTGTTCACGGCAATACAAAATTTTGTTAATGGCTCTTGCACGAACAGGTTTCCTTTCGTCGAAAAGCATCGTTAACAATATATTTTCCGGATGGGCGAAAAATGCATTGTTTTGTATCGTTTTGTTTACAATTTCTCGAAGATTTTGCGGTAAAAATTGCGTTGACTTAATAAATTTATATAAAAGCGCGCTGCCATGTACTACTGAATTATAAAATTTTACATTAAAATACATCGGTACATAAACTTTCATAATAAAGTTAGCCAATATTTTTAAATTTGTTGAAGGCAAACTAGTTGCAACATATAGGCGCAAGAGTCTGCTGGCTTTTGTTAACCAGCGAGAATGAACAATTTGTCCCGGTTTCATGCTGGCTATATCTTCTGGACACGAACCTTCCGATACAGCTTTGGCTATTCGAAAGAGATATAGAACGTCAGTAGAAAGTTTTTTTTCATCTTTAGCGTCCAAAGGTGGAGGCATATTTCCCAATAAAATCGGTTCAAAATCAGGTAAAGCCTATAACGAAATGTTTGTTTTACTTTTAAGGGACTTACATTAAGCGTTGATAAAATAAATGCATGCTTACCGGAAGTTGTTCGCAGGTCTGAATTAATTTCGTCAAAGCCCCACTTGCAGTACGTGGTCCACTTGTAGTAGATTTTTCTAAAGCATTGAACAAATGGCGAAGCGGGAGCTCGTTGAAATGCAACAAACAAACAAACCAATGTAATGGTTTATTCAACAAAACTTCAAACTTTCGTAGAATTCCATTTTCAGTTCCAGTATTGGTGGGTTCCCCATCGCAGCAAACTGCTATCAAGCTGGTAAGCGATATTTTTTTTTCCTTGAAGAAATCACATAATTGCAGCTGTTTTGTATTGGAGTCCTCAGCGTCAACTTTTATGTGACCTAACAACTTGCTTCCCGGCTCTTTAACAATCACTATATGAGACTCCTTTTCCACTCTCGGATGGTATTTTCCACTAATTTCTTCCCGTGTCAGTGCATCATTTTTTCTGCCATCAAAAGAAAAAGCTAATAAGGCTGAATCATTGTTTTGCATGCGACGAACAGACTCCCTGCTTTTCATTTTTTCACGACCTACTTTGGATTTATCCATAATAATTGGTTCCCCATTTTCATCTGTAAAGCCAATGTCTTTAAATAAAGCTGTAGCTAAACACGAGGCAACTCTGTCCGAAATGCCGAATCTATCACACATCATAGCAAAATTAATTGTGTCGTATCTTTTAGTGTAAGGTCCCCTTCCGCGCATTATCGGCTCCCTTGCAGCTGGTATTGCAAATTCGATTTCAGAAGCGACGTCCATTTGTGAAGAGTCGAACCTATACGAAGGATCTAAGCTAGCTGGGAGTTGGCTGGACAGTTCGTCTACTATATTTAACACGCATTCAGGAATTGTATTATTTCTGGTGGTGTGTTGGTCAATCATGAATGCTTTGAGAGGATCAGGAATTAATCCACAGGAGCATGGCATTGTTTTTTTGCAACTGCATTTACCGATATAAAATACATCATTCAACGATGTCTCAAATACTGAAAATGTATTACCTCTTGATATGTTTTTTACCTCTTTATGGTATTTGTTGAGAAATGTATTTAGTTTTTTTAAAATGCTTTTTCTATTTATTAGTGCAATATTAATTTTTTCCCAAATTTCAATTATTTTGTTTGCAATTATCGAAGAAAATCTGGCATACGATTGTTGTTTTTTTGATTTTTCTTTTTCGCGCTCACTTAATAAAAAATAATACTTTAGAACATCACGATAACTTGGCAAATTTAATTCACTAAATTCACTTGGCATGCCAATGATACTAGCGTTCTGATTAGTCAGAAAACTTGATCCGGAAGAGTCAATTGACATTGCTGATGATTCCATAATTTAAGGTGAAAATTTTTTTTTAAAAGAGAAATTAACACACGCTTACTTTTTGAAAGTTAACAATCAAGTGCATAAATCAATCAAAACAAATGTTTAACACCACGTTTTTATAAAATGCATTAACGGTAAATTTCTACAATGACTAGAACTATTAATAATATTGGATTCTAATTACTCTTTGTTGATAACTTCAAAAGCACATTACTAAATTATACTTTTTAAAAGGGAAGAGCGGAGCTTAACAAAATCATTCTCTTTTTAAAGCTACGTAATTTGTATAAAAAATTAAACATAATATCGATGCAAGACCAATATGCCATATTTCTTGAACCATACTTAGTGGGAACATAATAATTTATTTGTAATCAAATAAATTTTCATGTCTCTCGGCGGGAGCTAGGTTTTCATTTTAGACCCATACTTTCTTTGGGTAATTTTCTTAGAATTTTGTGTAGATTTCGATTTTGCTATACGCTTGTCACGTTTTTTCTCACCCGAACAAATTGACCCACCCTAATGTATACATATATGTATGTATATTATTTTAAGTCCATAGCTAAGTCCTTTAAAATAGTTAGTTTAAAAGTTTAGAAAATCAACTATATTGAGTGTGCCTTAAGTGGGTTGAACAAAAACATAAGGGTGCCAATTATTTTTGTAAAAACTTTACTGTTTTCAGGAAAATTCAATTGGAGTGATATAAAGTTTGGCGGACATATGAAAAATATGGTTACTTTTAAAAGGTTTTAGAGAACTACTAAAATTAGTTTCTTCAAATTTCTGTCTTACAACTTCTGCAATGTGTCACCTTAATAAACACATTAAGTGGAAAATGGATTTGCCGGCTAAATGGTTCGTTATTTTTATGTTTATTAAAGTTTTACCAGCAGGGTTGTTACAGAAGCCAAATTGTACACTGGGAAAATTTTTTTGGTAGCCAAAGAGCAAATAAAACTCTACTGAAATCTTGAATCAAAAATATTTACACTTATTAATTATAGTTAATTTAAAAAAAGTTTTGGAATAAATAAACAGCTAAAGTTCAAAGTATTAGCTTGAGCTATATTAATTGGTTATTGGAAAACTTCTTTAACTAATAAAAACTAGGTCAAATAAAGATAAAAAACAAGCTTAAATTAAGAGAGTTACAATCGTTCTAGACTGACTAAACGAGCTGCTCGAGTAGCTAACGAGTAGCTGGAGTTGTAAAAACTAACATTTTTCATGTTTGGAATCGTACAAGTACCAAAAATATCATCCTTAAATTTCCAAATGCGCAAATCTTGAATTGGTACCTGAGTGTAGTTTTCCTACACAAGGGGGCGGCGGTTGGCGCATATTGTGATCCAGTGTTCAGAGTACCGTGAGGATATGTAACGAGACTGGTACTCACATAAACCACAAGAGACTTCTGACCTATTGGCATGAGCAAACTACTACACGAAAAAGCTCGACGACTTTCCATACAAATGTATGCAAATATTCACTCCACAGATGTTTGACATGACTTTGCAAAAAAAAAATTCCTAAAATACATGACACAATTTTTTTTATTTTGTAATCAGTTATATTGATAGATTATTCATCTGAAATATTAAAACATTCTGATAACAACTATGGAGTGGGCTAACTAAAACTCTAATTTCAAAATTTTTTTTCAAGAACACTTGGAAAAACTTATTAGTATTCAATTTGAATATATGTATGTAGGAAATATATTATCAAAATTGCAAAGCATTACGACAAAAAAGGAGGCGTGTAGGAACTCCAAAAAGATGGGAAATTTTGCAAAAATTGTAGGTAAAAAAAATAAATATTTTTTTAATCTTTTCAATTTTTGTAATTGCCTATGTTCATAGATTACTAAAAAAAAATATTTTTTTAACCATTCCGACCGAAATTGCGACATCAGTATAGCACTATAATATATAAGCCTTGGTTATGGCTGTGACTTTAGAATGGCGTACCCGAACACCTCGAATGGACTGTGGTTTGCATTACGAAATAAAACATTAATTTCAACAAAAAAAAAAAAAAAATTAGGAAATTATAGTCGGTCTACACCGACTAACGATACCCTATACTATGCGTTTAAGGACCCTATCTGTTAGGTCCAACTAATTAGATATACAAAATAAGCATTAACCAAACTTTATTGATTGTTATTATTTTTTTTCTTTCGGATATCATATTGGATGCTATATTTATATGGGGACTAGTACGAAAAATGTACCGATCCTTACTATTTTTGTTAAGGTCATTTATTTTTTGCAAAAACATATACAAACATAATTTAAGAAAAATTTATGCAATATTTCTGTTTTTGATAGATTTAAGTTAAGATCGGGAATCAGCTTCATATGGGGGCTGTGACTAAGAACTGTTCTATAGGCTTTATTTTCGGACTACTATTAAATGTATATAACAAACATACACAAACCTAATTTGATCGAGATCTATATGATAATTTGGATATTGTGGCAATTTAAGTCGATATCATAGGGTCATTTTATGGAGCCTAGGTCCGAACATGCACCCATTTTCATCAATTTCAATAATGTTTGTCCTATGGCCAATAAAGGCTTACATATAAAATTTAATTAACATATATTCATATCTGCAACCTGTAGATTGATTACATACAGGGTTAACATCATATATGCCCACATCATTTGCACTCAATGCGCATTAGTTTTTGTAGAAGCACTTAGGCATATGCAGTGTATTCTAATACACAAACACAGCACTCAGCATTGAGCAATACAAAATACACGAACAATTTTGTCTTTTTCGTTTTTTGTTTTTTTTTCTTGCTTATAACAAGGAGAAAAGCAAGAACACATTCGTATGCTTTGTTGGTACACATTAACGACCGAAATATTCAATGTAGATTTTGTTGTTGTCTAACGTATGATTCCCTTTAAAAAATAGTTTGCAGCTGTGAATTAAAAAACATTTAGAAAAATCAGTGTAAGTCGTGAGTTTAAAATTCAAGTTATTACTTTACAAAATGAGCTGCATAAATTCAGTCGAGAAGTGGGAAAGTGATTTTTTTCACTTATAACTTTAAGTCTGAAGCAGAATGTTTGATGCTTTCAAATTATTCGGATTAACACAAAATATCATATCGAAAAAGCATTTTAAGACATTTCATTTCATTTAATTTATTTTCTTTTTTTCAGTGTACATGTACGGAATAAAAATATGTAAAAAAAAATTATTTCTTTATATGTATCACTGTTTGCACTTTCATAAGAAACTTGTGGGCATCCCTGGTTTACATGGAGATACAGACGTACGGACGGGCATCGCTAAATCGACCCAGAAAGTAATTTAGAGTCAATCGGTGCAAAGGTCAAATATTTTTGGTAGTTACAAACATCTGCACAAAGTCATAACACCCTGACCACATAGTTGTATAGGGTATAAATATTGCGTTTTTACCGATTGCTCAATGACATTACAAACCTAAGATTTGAGGTAAATTTTCTAAATAATGGTTTCTAAAACTTGGCTTAAAAAAAAGCCCATCATTAATGAAGTATGTATTTTTTTTTTTGTGCATAAAACAGTATTTCTTATTAAAACCCACTCTGTTTTAAAAAAATTTTCAAATGCGAATTTCAGTTTCTTGGGGAAATTTTCATAGAATTCTTCTTGCTATATGCCTGTTTACCCAGCTCAATTTTCGTTTTTGGCTGAAATACAAATAATATAGAAAGTCATCTTAAAAAATCAGTACTTTAAAGTTTTAAGGGTCAAATGAAACTTTAAATTAGGTTTTGGCTATAAATCTTTAAACGCTTATGGTGACCTTATATACAGTGGGTGCCAATACACTGGAAGCGTTTACGAAACTCTGTATTTGTCAATTTTGATTTTTAAATACTTCGTGTTAAGTCCTTAAAATATGTATTTTTTCCGAAATCAATCTTTGGTGCGTTCTCTATAGAAAGATAACAAATTTAGTAAGAAAAATATATTTAAAAAAAATATTTATACAATTAAATAAATAAATGAAAAAAATTATTTTTTTACTGATGCCGAAAGAATGGAAACTTTTAAATTATTGTACCAGGATTGAAGAAAACAACCAAAATATAAGAAGATATGAAAGAAAATTAATAAAATCTTAACCGATACTTAAATATTTATAGTTTCTGATGTTTTCTTTCAAATTTTTTAAACTCTTTTAACTCATACTCTCTGTCTGTCTGTCGTGGGGCAACCCCATTCCCCCTTATCCAATTGATCTGAAACTTGGCCCATAGCCTTGTTGTGACTACAGATTAATTTTGGGATAGTCACGCACAGTGACGCATAGTCGCGCACAGTCACGGAGTGATCTAAATGTCATTTCCCCTCATCCGACCGATCTTAAACTTGGTCGATATACTTGCTGTAAAGAAAGATCAACTTCGACATAGTCACGCGCGGTCACGCATAGTCACGCACAGTCACGGAGTGATTTAAAACCCATTTTCCCTTATCCGATCGATCTAAAACTTGATCGATAGACTTGCTGTGAAAAAAGATTGACTTTGACATAGTCACGCACTGTCACGGAGAGATTAAAACCCCACTTCCTCTCATCCGATGGATCTATAGACTTGTTGCGACCAAAGGCTAATTTAACAATAGTCACGCAAAGTCACGCACAATCACGGAGAGATTCAAAACTCATATGCATAAGGAAAGAAAAAGTTTTAATAAAAACTTTGTTTTTATGGGTTAGATTATTACATTTTTGAGAAGTGAAAGTAAACTCAACTCTTTCAAATTATTCGACTAACTAATTCATTTCTGAACATATGAAAAATAAAAACCAATCAAATGATATGCAAAGAACTAGTAAAGCTCAAACAAATGCAAAATGTAGTTCGCAGTTATCCAGGTATCACTTGTACAAGTAACTTGTTTCAACGTTAATTTAAATCACACACAATTAATATCAATATTTTACTTTAAAATTAAAAAACTAATTAAGCAAATATAATGATTTTTAATTCAATATTTATTTATGTTTCACTAAACGCAACATCGATTATAATAATTATTAATTTCTTTGCTAACTTTTTTCTCTTTCCTTTTCAAAACAACTAAAGGGTCCGGTAAATAACTTCTTTTTTTTTTGAAAATGCTTTAAAAAAAAAACTACTGAATATTATCTCAAATTTCTTTTTTTATTTGAAAGCACAATCCTTCCGGTTAATAATGGAAAATAACTTCATTCAAATGGCTGCCTCGGCTGGCCATGCAGTAGCCTACACGATCGGTCCAATTTTTAAGCACATTATCGATTGTGTGCAGCTGTATTTCACCACTGTTTTTGGCTTTTCACGCTTTGGTTTATCGATGAAGATGCCAGTTTCTTTCACTTTTTTCACAAGATAACGAACATACGGAGCTGAAGGTGCTTCTCTTCTTCCAAAATCCGTACGCAATTTTCGCACACATTCTGCAACATTACCATGATTTTCAAAGTAATGTCGCAATATTTCCCAGCATTGTTCAAGCGTATACACAACCTTATTCGTTCAGCGGAAGGATAAAACTAATTATCTGTCATATCAGACATGAGCTAAGTGTTACCATTCACGAAATAAGCACTAGTTGAAAAAAAAAAACGTTAGATGGCGGACCCTTTGTCAACAATATGTAAAATGGGATAATTATGTAAATTTATTGTTTATCATTTAAGATATTTTTTATTTTGTGGTCGCATGCTCCTACTTTTCAACAACATATTTATATCTGCAGTTATTATCCCAATTCCAAAGCAGAGTAAAGACCATCATACAGTATCTGGATTTAGATCAATATCTTTTTCACCTTGTACAGGCAAAACTTTACAAAAAATAATCGCCAGACCGCTTATGTGGTTCATAAAAACTAACAATTTTATCACTCCTAAACAAGGTACCGGCGATGTACTGCTCTACCTTCAACATTACATGTCAAAAGCTTTATCTAGCACGTCAGCATTGCAAAATGAATTCATATGACCAGAATCATTTTAATCATACATATAAACGCGCAAATGTAAAATGCGTAATATTGATGCAACAGCAAACAGTACAAATTTAAGCCATGATACATGATAAATTAGTACACATTTTAAGATAGCGTGTGCTAAGTCCAGTTTTAAATCACATATTTTAAAATATGATATGTCATAGAATAGCTTTATAAATCAGGAGCAGGTTTTGTAATTTAAAATATAAGAAAATAAAATATTTTACAAAGCTTTTTGTCTCTTCTGTAAAACTTATAAAAGAGGACCAACAAGTGTCTTTGCTCTCCAAGTTAATGATTTGTGATTAATTAAAAAATATTTTTTTTAGTGTAAACAACCTTACAGTAATACGAACTCAAGTTAAAGTAGCACTAAATGAATATATGCCTTTAATAATATCAAGAAAATGGTCTTACTACATTCTAAATTGATTTGCCCAAGAAACTCTTCAATATTTGCAAAGTTGTTAAGTTTCATTTAGCTCTCCTTGTTACATTTGCAGTTGTTTAAAAAAAAAAATATTTTTTTTTGTTGTTGTTGTGCTTGAAAGGTTTCTTAAGTCGAATTTCTAATGAATTATCGTCTTTTCATTTGTTTGTTATTTTATTTGTGTATTATTTTTTGTTATAAAATTTCAAGGTGCATAAGTAAAAAAACTTAATAAGATAATTAAGAGACTCCCTGGGGTCTACAACGTGATGTTTTTCCAAATCTTCAACGTTACACAATTCAATTTGTTATGAATGTATTGTTGTATACATTAATCCCCTTAATTTGCGAGACGTTTCAAGTATTATAATTGTGGTGAAAACGTTGAAAAAAAATTTGTTATAAAGTTTTCTTTAAACAAAAAATTTAAATTGGTTGGCAATATAGTATTTTTAACATTTTAAAATAACATCCATCAAATCTTTTTTTCTTTTTTCTTATTATAGTACTTTACTTAACCAATGATGAATCAGTATGTGTTAGCATTATCCTATAAAGAAGAAGGAGTTACGAAAAAGAAGGATGGCATGTCATTGCTTATACGTAAGACGCTAGAAAAAATAAACGATAGAGATAAAACTGCTGCTATTCTCGTACTCGAATTGCTATTTCAAATAAAATCATTGATGGCTGCATTACATTAGTGCATGATTTATTGGTGTCGATATGCTTAGTTTAGCAACGTATGAACCAACCAGTCGACGTCATCACATAAGCAATTTTAACTGCAGCCAAAACAACAACAAAAAAATACGTGCTCTATGTATTATCAGGGGTGTATGATGACATTGTGAGTGCCTTAAAGTATGCGGCATGAACTTAAATAAAATTTGACCATTTCTTTTTAAAGGTTAAAAGAAATAAAAAATTGTTATTAATAAAACATATGACAATATCCACTACACCCTGTTATTAAAAATATTAAAAGCATAACTTTAGGCTGACAATATCAAAATGCAACAATGCAGCTTGTCAAAGTTTATCTTTCTCTTTATTATTTATTCTAGTCAGTTCTGTCGCTATTTTCCTCGTGTTAAGACGTAGTTAGTAATAAGTGTAATTTTGTTTAATAATTTAATCAATTATAATAAAAGTTAAAGTTTATTGTTCTAAAAATATGTTTTAATTAAAATTTGATTGATAATCCATTTGTATATAGTTAAAGTGATATATGTATTTAAAGTGTTTTTATGTTAGAATACAAGACAAATGTGTGAATAAGTGGAAACTTGCCATAAAAGGATCCACCACATATCAATCATTTTAAAGAAGAGTAGAAAATAAATACCAAGAAAAAAAACGAATGATGATAATAAAGGTAAGACATGTACATATATATTATTGTTACAAATTTGTGATAATTCGATAAAAAAAATTAAATTAAAAACATTGAAGTTTATGGTTGCGCCCAAACAGTCCCTAAAAGATGAATGTTTATGTGCGGAAGCAAAACTTTGGAAAAATTTCAGTTTGATTTACTCATCCTCTTACCATTTGGTAAAATAAAACTATATACATACATAAAACTGTGAAACAAATCTACTTTAGGGACAAAGCTCCGATTTTTAAAGTTTTTTTTGTCGGCTGCTCATATATTTCAAAGTTATGGACCACCAAAGTTTTGACATCGATTTCTATGAAACTTTGTTATTTAGTATCGGCAAATAAAATAATAATATTAATTTGTTAAAAGTTAATCTTAATTATTTCTAATCCTATTTAGAGAACAGTTCGGATTTTGTCTCGTTGAAAAATGTCGTGTCTCATCAACACGTAGTACACACAAAAAATAACTCGATGTTACAAAATAGCAGAAAAATTAATATACTTTTAAATGATCTACACTTTTTCCAATTGTATTTCGGAAAATATCAACTGATTTTCAGAAAACATCAATTGTATCAATTGTATTTCAGAAAAAATCAATTGAATTTCAGAAAACATCAATTGAATTTCAGAAAGTCTCAATTGTATTTCAGAAAACATCAAATTTATTTCAGAAAACATCAAATGTATTTAAGAAATGGCGAAATATATTTCAGAAAATATCAATTGAATTTCAGAATTAAAAAGTAGTTTACCCTACAATAGCGAAAAGTTATTGTTGTTTCTATTAGTGATTTGGAGTCACAGAAAATGTTTGCCAATATTTGCACTTATTTTTTATGCACTGGGTAATAGACTATCAAGGGCAGACTCTTAATGGTAAGAAGTTGAGGACTTTATTTTTTAATCAGCTTCAATATATAAAAACCAAGACAGGAATCGGGATGCATCGTGATGCCATCTGTATATAGTCATAATTTTGAAAAAAAAAAAAACACGTTGGGGTGTATCCCAATTGTAAATATATCAGAAAACATGAAATGTATTTCAGAAATTATCAGTTGTATTTCAGAAAACATCAATTGAATTTCAGAGAGTATCAATTGTATTTCATAAAGTATCAATTGAATTTCAGAAAAAATCAATTGTATTTCAGAAAACATCAATTGAATTTCAGAAAGTATCAATTGTATTTCAGAAAACATAAAATTTATTTCAGAAAACATCAAATGTGTTTCAGAAAACATCAAGTGTATTTCAGAAAGTATCAAATATATTTCAGAAAACATCAAATGTATTTCAGAAATCATCAAATGTGTTTCAGAAATTATCAAATTTATTTCAGAAATTATTAAATGTATATCAGAAAATATCAATTGTATTTCAGATAACATCAATTGCATTTAAAAAAGTATCAAATGCATTTCAGAAAATATCAAATGTATTTCAGGAAAATAGTCAGAACGCTATACAAAAAAAAAATTTTTAAGTATTACTCTGAAATAAAGGGTGATTTTTTAGCTATTATCTTTTTGGCAACACTGGTTTAAACAGCTGATGCACGTTTCGTGTTTTGTTTCATTGTCAAACATCTTCAGTTTGGTCTATAATTTAACCATGAATCGTCTTACAAACTAACAACGCTTGCAAGTTATTGAATTTTATTATCAAAGTGCGTGCTCTGTTAATGAAGTTCATCGCGCGCTTCTTCCATTTTATGGTCAGTTTAATCGACCCACTGAAGCGGCTGTTCGGGCTATTGAGACTAAATTTCGCATCAAATTTACATTGCTGGACATTAAACCACCAACACGCTTACGTAGAGTACGAACTGAAGAAATTATCGCAGCTGTATCGGCCAGTGTTAATGATGACCATCAATTATCGATTCGTCGCCGTTCGCAGCAATTGGGCCTCTGTTACTCAACAACGTGGAAAATTTTGCGGAAGGATTTAGGTGTGAAGCCTTTCAAAATACAGCTGGTGCAAGAATTGAAGCCGAACGACCTACCGCAACGTAGAATTTTTGGTGAATGGGCTCTTGGAAAGTTGGCCGAAGATCTACTTTTTTACCGAAAAATTGTGTTCAGCGACGAAGCTCATTTATGGCTCAATGGGTACGTAAATAAGCAGAATTGTCGATTTTGGGGTGAATATCAGCCAGAAGCATTGGAAGAGCTACCAATGCACAGTTTGGTGCGGCTTATGGGCTGGTGGCATCATTTGACCGTACTTCTTCAAAGATGATGCGAATCTTAACGTAACTGTGAATGGTGAGCGCTACCAAGAGATGATATCCAACTTTTTTTTGCCCAAAATGCAAGATCTTGACTAGTATGACATGTGGATTCAACAAGACGGTGCCACATGCCACACAGCACGCGCAACAATGGACTTATTGAGAGGCGAGTTCGGTGAACATTTTATTTCACGTTCGGGACCGGTCAATTGGCCGCCTAGATCGTGCGATTTAACGCTTTAGACTATTTTTTTTTGGGGCTATGTTAAAGCTGATGTCTATACGGACAATCCCGCTTCAATTGACGCATTGGAAGACAACACTGAAGCATTTATTCGTGAGATACCGGCCGACATGTTGGAAAGAGTATGCCAAAATTGGACTAAGCGGATGGACCATTTGCGGCGCAGTCACGGTCAACATTTGCATGAAATAATCTTCAAACATTAAATTATATGGACCGTACTATCGATTCAAATAAAGATTTCATGCATTTTTCTGAATTTTATGTGTTTTTTTTTGGAAAACTTTCCTATAGCTCTTAAAAAATCACCCTTTACAATAGATACTTTCTGAAATTCAATTAATGTGTTCTAAATACAATTCGAAAAAGTATAGTAAGTACCAATGAGTAAATAGTAATGGTGACTTTGCTTACGTCTAAAGAAGTAAAACCAAATTTTAATTGTAACCATTTTTAACCGATTATATCAAACGACGCTACATTTATTCATTATTAACGTATTTTTAAATAAACTAAAAAAAAATTAGATTATCAAATAAAGTATTAGAAAATAAAGGCGCCAAAGTTGAAAAATAGAAAAAAAATTTAATTTTAAATTTAATTTTAAATTTTTTGGACAACATTTCAACATGGGTGTTAAAAGTATAAACAAACAATAACCGCCTAAGTCGAAAATCATGCTTTCGAGAAAAATAACATTTTATATATGGGGGATTTCATGTCAAGTGCACCAACTTTTGAAACCGATGTCTTCCGATCGGGATGAAATTTGCACCAAGGTTAGTCCTATTGGATAGTAGTTTAGACACAATGTTTGAACAAGATCGGTCCAGATCTCTCTGAGTTAGAGGGAATCAAAATTTGACATTTTGGCCAAACAGGTGTTTTTTCCCATCCATGTAACTTATTACCTATTGTTCTTAGAAAATTTTCTTCCAAAGAGTTTAGATAGCTATTTCTTCAGTATTTCGGAAAAAAATACTTAAAAAAAAAAAAAATTTATACGTTTATTGAGCTTGAGGCCAATTTTGGAATTTTTGTTGTTGTTTTTTATTTATTCAACATTTCGCTATCCGCTGGATAGCATCCTCAGGAATATAATTTCTAAAAACATATACATAACTCAGAACGTTAATAACATAATGACAAAAAACAATAAGACACTTACGAGTAACAATAATTAAAATTAACAAAAATACACCCTTGCGCTTTTACATATCATATTGTACTAATTTTTGTATTTATTTATAATTTGTCGGTAGCTTTGTGCGCAATTATCAGTGTCAGTTTTTTAGTTCATTCTATTCTCTTTATGTATATTTATAATATGCAGTATTTCGAGTGTGTACCGTTTGTTGTATTTGTCCTCTCTTTGTAAAATTTCTATCTCATCTAAGTTTGGTAGATGATGTTTTTCTGCACAATGGGCCATTAGTGCAGTTTTTTGTGTTATTGTGTTTATTTCTATTACGTAGATCTGATCTGTGTCCGGATATTCTCGTTTTTAATTTGTTTTTTGTTGTTCCTACATATACTTGTTTGCATATGTCGTTGTCGTTGCCAGTACAATTTATTTTGTAAATAACATTGGAATTTTCCATTTTTTCTATTTTACTTTTTGTATTTGAAAAAAGGTGTTGTAACGTGTTACTCGTCGTATATGCAATTTTGAATTTGTTCTCGTTATATAGCCTCGATTTTCCTATTCTATCCGAAATTTTTGGTATATATGCTAAAGTTTTGTAAATCATAGGTATTTCCTCTTGTCTAATTGCGGTGTTTTGGTGGCTTTTTAATATGTTTTTTATAATGTTTTTTTGGAAAAGCGTTGTTTATTAAAATTTCTTTTATTTTATTAATATTTTTCTTATGAAATTGTTTATCACTTATTGTGAGAACTCTTTTAATCAAATTGTTGGCAGTGTTCATAATAATATTTTTCGGCTGACATGAAAAGAAATTTATTATACGACCTGATGACGTAGGTTTTTGGTACCAATCAATTTTAATTTTACCATCCATTCTTACCAACAAGGTATCTAGGTATGGTAGTCTTCCTTCTTGCTCTTCTTCTAATGTAAATTTAATTTGTCCATGAAAGTTATTTAACTGTGCAAGGGTATTTTCAATTGAACTGATTCTAACAATTGCAAATATATCGTCAACGTATTTTGTTAGCAATCTTGGTTTATATTCCATTTTCTCAATACATGTTTTTAGGAGATCTTCCATAATAATGTCAGCTATGATTGGAGATGCTGGTGATCCCATTGGTAGACCTTTGTACTGAGTGTAAAATTTTTCTTTATATTTAAAATATCGAGTATCTTTTATACAAAATTTCAATATTTTTAAGAATAAGTCTCTATTTATATTAGTATGTTTTTCTATTTCATGCCATTTCTCCATTATAACATTTATTGCATATTCCACCGGTATGCTTGGTTAACAATAGTAGCATAGATGACGACGAAAAACTAATTTCATTTGGAAAGAAATCGCATTGAATAGAGGCAGAAAACTTTTTCAACTTGAGTCTTCCATCGACAAGCAGTATAAAAGCATGGTATTGAGCGGTGCCATCGATTGTTACCGCAGCATCGAATCTGCTCTTCAGTGTTTTCAATGTTTCCTGATGATCCTCTTTGCTACCAAAAACTATTTTGATTTCTTTACAATAACTCTTTGCCCAATGGAATAAAGCAGTCGCATCTAAGATGCGATCCTGATGAGAGCACTGGAGGCTATACTTCGCTGCATTTCTTTTAAGGTTTGCTCCAATACCATCACATGCTCCTTTACCATGAGCAGTAGGATGAAAATGCCACTCAGCTGGCATTCCAAAATCTTTTTCATGGGCATAAGATTTGCCAAGCTACTTTTGTTTTTAAAATGTTGACGAGCTCCGTCCGAAACGTAGTATACCTTCTTTACTGTAAATTTAGATTTTAGAAATTTTAGCATTCTCTTCTGGTACTCATAAACTGCAACGCTATCATGTTTTAAATCGTCGGATATGATTGCCATACTTTTGTGTTCCAGTTTTTCATCTTTCATGTAGTAAATAACTAATGTAAATATAGTTGCTTGGTCGTTATTGAAGTGGAATGCTTGTACGACATCCTAAAAAACATATTTATAGTTTTCTGCGAAATCATATGAAATAACGAATTCACCAGACTTCAAATGTATCTTCAAATCCTTGAAGAATGACCAATGCTCTTTGACTAAAAAGTCATGGTTTCTCAAGTTTAGCAATCCTGTACACATTTCTTCCTCAAAATCATCCACATTTAAAATGATTGTTTTCAATGTGCGTCTGTCAGTCTGAATCCAAGAATCAAATTTGACCTCCTCTATATATTCTCAATCTAAAGAGTTGATTAAATTTTCTTTGATGAATGTGGTTTTCGGGCAATTGGTACATTCACCTAAGTGGCAAGAAGTTGTTGCATTAGGACACATAGTCAATTTAAGGCAATCGGCGTAATCGTGTAAATCTTCTGCCAAATCATCTGTTAAATACTTTAAGTTGATTTCCTTCAACATCAGTTTAACATTTTCATGGTAAAACGCAATGTTTTGGCCTCATTTGGGTTAATTTCGTGAATCCAATTCTAACATCCTCGTGTTCAGATTGAAATGTTGCAAATAACTCTTTCAGGTTACAGATAACCATTCTCTCCTGTTATGTTATGAAAGTTTAGTTTGTCTAGTTTCTCAGTATAAGTTTTATTTGTAAGGTTTTAGACACAAATAGGAAAAAATTCAAAATAGTGCATTTGTGAAAAATTGAAAAACCGTTGCCTTGAGTTACAAAACATTTACTTTGATAGATATCCCACTCCCATCCCACTAAGCGACCAAAAAGCTCTTAAAGGAAAAATCCTAAGCTTTCTTATGAAAAAAAAAAGAAAAAATGCCCTTTATGAAAAAAAGGCAAAAAATGCTTTAATTTAGCAAAAAAAAAAAAGTCTAAATTTTTTTTTTTTTTTTAAGTATTTTTCCGAAATATTGAAGAAATTGCTATCTAAACTATTTGGGAGAAAATTTTCTAAGAACAATAGGTAATAAGTTACATGGATGAGAAAAAACACCTGTTTGGCCAAAATGTCAAATTTTCATCCCCTCTAACTCAGAGAGATCTGGACCGATCTTATTGAAAAATTGTGCCTAAGCTACTATCCAGTAGGACTAACCTTGGTGCAAATTTCATCCCGATCGGAAGACATCGGTTTCAAAAGTTGGTGCACTTGACATGAAACCCCTCATATATAAATGGGGCTTCATTACGATTTAGGTCAGTATATTTTTATTAATATCTTTCTAGCAAACAGTGTTAGAGAAATGGGGATTTTACATAAAAAATAAAGCATTTTTAGTAGAACATGATAGCATACATAACCCAAGTAGTCGAATATCATATTTTCGAGAAAAATCACCACAGATATTTAGAAAGTTATACAAAAATTGTAAATCGGCTCAAAACTTAGTTAGATAATATTTTAGGCAATGAAGGGTTAAAAAAACATTTTTTTCCCGATAACTTCAGTTTTTTGAAATTGAAATCTTATTTACTCAACCAAGTCTACTACTTACACTAGGACATCTCGAAAGTATATTTTCAATGTAACATATTGTAATTCTCCAAATGTTAATATAATATTTTTAATAATTCGGCTTAAGTCTAATTTAGGGGAGAGAATCAGTTCTGTTTCAAACCGCTGATATCACATTTCATTGTGATTCCAGATAAATAATTTTTTTATGTCGTAGAATCCTACCTCGCAAATTTTCTTGATTTTAAGCTCTGAAACTTAATTCCTTATATAATGTTCCAAAAAAAATTTTTTTTTAAATCATGGAACAAATCCAGATTATTTGCTTTTAATATGCGGTTCCTTTTAATAAAACGTTTTTATAGTAATCTAGTGTACATGTAAAACAAAGTTCGACATCTTAACCTTTTAAATGGCGGAGATATCAATGGTGAAACTTTGATATTTATTGCACTATATAAAACTCTGTGGTCAGGATACGTGAGCGGTCCGAGAACAACACGATACAACAAATTTGGGAAAAATTTTCTTTATATCGAGGGTTGCCATCCATTCTCTTTTCCCCGGACACCGTCCTCTTTTTAGGGTGTCTGGCGCAATCCTACTTCTTTCTTCCTTCCTTCTTTCACTACTTCCTTCTTTCCATAATTTTTTTTTTTATATTGTTGCTGTTATTTCAAATGACTTGGCATCACTGACTTTGATTACCTTAATGTAAAGCTTTTCAGCAGTGATGCCAACTTTTAAAAAACGCGTAAAAGACGTATATTTTTTTGGTAAAAAAGGATAAAATAACATTTAATGGAAATATCAGAAAATTTTAATGAAAGAATAGAAAATGATTTTATTCCAATAAAAGTTAAAGAAATTATTCAATATGTGACTGATGAACCAAAATAATTTCTTCTAATTGAAAAAAACTAAAAGATTTTATATATAAAATGAATCATGGACATTACCTCTCAAGAATTTATGATTTGCAAATGCTGCTACTTGTAATTGGACTGATGTACTGAAGTTTGTTGAAAATTTATATAATCGATTCCTTGTCCTGAAAAGTTATGTAAAGAACTTAAATTCAATTAACACGACTGATAACAAGTTTTGGTGCGTTTTTTTGTTTTTTTGTTTATTTATGCTCTACTAATTATAAGTTCAGTATGATTATTTATGTTTTTTTTTTTATAAAAATACTAGCTGTTTTTACCCGGTCTTGCCCGGGATGAAAAGGCCTTTGACTTGAAAAATGGTTCACTATGCTTACCAGGCGCTGAGTACTTAGTCCCCAATTAACAAATTCCCCAATAAAATGAACTTTCTCCCCAAAAATTTGTATGTGCAGTAAATTCATTTCTTATTTGAATTAAAAAGTTTTTGGTTTTTTAATTTAGAAGTTTTTTAAGATGTTGCAGCAAAAATGCTTCAAAAATAAGGTGCGAAACCGCTTTAAGTTTTTTTTTCAGTTTATTTATAAACATCAAATATAACGGAATGGGCCGCAAATTAATGGAATCAAAACTTTTAAAAATTGAATTAATTCATTCAATAAGTGATCATCATTGAGCAGAGACGTCAAATTCAAGTTTCAGAAATGAAAGACTAATGCGACGTTTAATATTGTGTCCCAAGGTTTCTTTAAGCAACTGCTTATAGTATATGTGTGGCCTATTTTGATCAACAGCTAATTATTTCACATACGTAGATAAAATTTATCATACGACATTTCACTAAGCTGTGTTCCGCGAGCGAGTCGCGTCCGCTTCCGCGCGTTTGGCAGCCAGACCCGTGCTGCCGCGCAGTTGCTGTCAACTTATTTTAATCGCCAAAATATATTTTTCAGGTCATTGCGATATTTTTGGTAGGCTGTGTTCCGCGAGCGCGTCGCGTCCGCATCCGTCGCGTCCGCGTCCGCGCGCCTCGCGCCTCGCGCCGCTTCCTCGCAGCTACTACCCGTGCTGAGCTGTGTTCCGAGAGCGTGTCGCGTGCGCATCCGTCACGTCCGCGTCAGCGGTCGCGCGCCGCGCGTTTGGCAGCCACACCCGTGCTGCCGCGCAGTTGCTGTCAACTTATTTTAATCGCCAAAATATATTTTTCAGATCATTGCGATATTTTAGCTGAGCTGTGTTCTGCGAGCGCGTCGCGTCCGCGCGCCTCGCGCCGCTTCCTCGCAGCTACTACCCGTGCCTCCGCTTAGTTCTCGTTAACTTATTTTTTAGAGCATTGCGATATTTTAGCTGAGCTGTGTTCCGAAAGCGCGTCGCGTGCGCATCCGTCGCGTCCGAGTCCGCGGTCGATATTTTAGCTGAGCTGTGTTCCGCGAGCGCGTCGCGTCCGCGCGCCTCGCGCCGCTTCCTCGCAGCTACTACCCGTGCCTCCGCTTAGTTTTCGTTTACTTATTTTAATTCCTAAAACATATTTTTTAGAGCATTGCGATATTTTAGCTGAGCTGTGTTCCGAGAGCGCGTCGCGTCCGCACCCGTCGCGTCCGAGTCCGCGGTCGCGCGCCGCGCGCCGCTTCCGCGCGTTTGGCAACCACACCTGTGCTGCCGCGCAGCTGTTGCCAACTTATTTTGAAAAGAATACTCATTTTAAATGCATTTATTGTAGGAAATATATTGACAGCAGTATGCAAATGTTTACTAAAATAAATGTTTAACAAAATTCATTAAATAAATATATGTAAAAATTTAAGAATGTTTTTTTTTTTTTTTTTTTTTTTTTTTTTTAATCGTTTATTTAATTCAATTTTATAAACTTAAACTATAAATAAACAAATAGTATGAACAATAATTTAAAATACACAGTCCCATATTCGAGCTCTCTAGTATAGTATATATAATATTAATAACATTTTTTTAAAAATAATTACAATAATTTATTCAATATTTATTAGTATTTTATATATGTATGTAAATAAATGTAAAGAAAAATATCAAAAAAAAACATTACTTTCATATTTGGAAAGATAAAAACTAAGTCAAGGGATAAAAAAGAGGAAGTGGAACTCATTCAGTGAGCCACCAAAATTTTTTAACATTTAAGTTTGGGATCATATTTTTATCCCTTAAGTAAACGCTAGTGTCAAATCTACGATTTTCAAAAGTCATTTGCCTGCAACTGATAGATTTTATATTGGCTCGTCTATATATGTGATAAAATATAGGAACGCCAAATTCGTTTTGGATAAATCCTTTACTATCTAGATATAAGAAAGCTTCAGGTGGTATATAACCATTATGTAATGTGCTATACAAGTATTCCTCGTTGGCATAATAAGGAGCAATTATTAAGTTATTTTCTTTACATTCGAAGCATTTAATAATGTGGTTTCTAATTAAATGAATTATAAAATTATCAATTCTACTTATTTTTGCTACCTTATATAGTATTTTATTTGATACAAATTTTGTATAGTCACTATTAGAAGTCCTATATAGTGATGTGCATGCTCTCAAACATTTTCGTTCAAAAACTCGCATTTTCTCCATATAAGATGGTGAAATATTAAACCATATTTGGCAACCGTATGTTAAAATAGGTCTGATTAATGATTGATATAACAAAATTTTTACATTGTGTTTAATATATTTAGAAAAGAATAGTTTTTTGTACATAAAAAATGCATTTCTTGCTTTTATTAGCTGTAAATTAGTATGACTATTGAAGTATAAAAATTTATCTAAATAAATTCCAAGATATTTAACCTCATCTTTGTTTGGGATATGTATATTGTTATTAGACACTATTCCAAACTCTTTCCAATTTTTTTTTATATTATAATTGCACTTTCCTACTGGAGGACGGAACAATATAGTTTCGCATTTATTAAAATTAATTTTCATTTGCCAATCAAGGGCATATTTCTGTACTAAATTAAAATAATTTTGTAAATTTTCGTTAATTTTTTCGATTTTGTTATCAGAATGATAGATAATGATGTCATCAGCAAATCCTATGATGTTATCAATTTTATTTAGGAGATCATGTATGAACAAATTAAATAATACAGGGGAGTTCACAGTACCTTGTTGCAAACCATTTGCAATAATAAATTTTCTAGTACTTATTTGATTATTATTACTAACTTGAAAGGATTTGTTGTTTAGCATATTATGTATAAGTATTAATAAATGCATTGGAGCTTTATATTTCCAAAGTTTATAAATTAAGCCTGGAATCCAGATACTATCGAAAGCTTTTTCAAAATCTATAAGACAGGCACCTGTACAAAGGGATTTATTCAAGTTCCAATTGATATTTGAGACTAAACAGTGTATTGCATGAATAGTTGAATGTTTGTATTTAAATCCGAATTGGTTATCATTGATTAAATTTTTTGTTTCGCAATATTTTAATATATTTTTGTTAATACAAACTTCATATACCTTGCTTATATTTGGTAACAAACTGATTGCACGAAGGTTTTTTGGATTACTTGTGTCCTTATCTTTTTTGGGTAAAACTACAACTTTTGCCAATTTCCACGCATGTGGAAAGTAAGAATTGTTAAGCATGTTGTTGAATAGCGTACAATATTCTAAAACAATTGTTTCTGGAATATTCCTTAAAATAATATTGGGTATGTTGTCTATGCCTGAGGATAATTTTTGTCTTAAGTTTTTGAAAATATAAAAAATAGAATTCTTTGTAATGAAATAATCCTCAGCGAGAGTTTCATTTAACTCATTGGCCTTTTTATTTGCATTAAATATTGTTAAAAATGTTTGGTTTGCTTCGTATTCAGTTTTTGTTTCCAAAAACCTAGAGAAAAAATTACCGACATCAATATGCAAATCGTTATCTGGGTCGATTTCCTTGTGAGAGTGAACAGATTCTAGATAGGACCCAATTGTATTTAATATTTGGTTCTGATCTCTTACTACAAAGTTAGTATTTTCCACATCTAATTCGAGCGCATTAATTCCTATATTTCTTAGTAAAACTTCTTCGTCTATTGGAATTTTAATGTGATTAATGCTTAATGCTTGAGTCATTTTAAATTGTTTTTTGACTTCAAAAAACATATTCGATGGGTTTTTTATATCAATGCTTTCCAACTTATCCTTGAAATGTTTATTAACTGCTAGAACAAAATTGTCATTAATAAGTTTTTTAATTAGTTTTAAATTATTTTTGAGTAAATTATGTTCTACTGGCGTTAAAGAAAGTTCTAGTCTATTATATTTTTTGATGGTAGTTATTATTTTACTTTTTTCAGATTGTAATTTCTTTATAGTTGCGTTAACGAATTTTTCAACTGAATTGCTGTTTTTAAATTTTGGAACAGACTTTTCAATTGAGTTCATTATAAATTTATTTAGTCTACTCAAATAAAAATCAATTTCAGAGTTTGTTAGATTTCTGTTATTCGGTATTGTTTCACTATTATTTAACTCATTCATGATGTTATTTTTGAATTTTTTCCAATTAGTTTTTTTGTAATTAAATTTTAAATCTGGTTTTTTGTTAAAAAAGGCAAGTGGATGATTATTTTCATCATGTAAAATACGAATTTGTATAGCATTGTGATCGCTATCATAGTCTATGGTTTTTAGGCAATTTAATGTATTGGTTTCCTTCTGTATAGATAGGCGAGAGTCTGCTATGCATATATCTAAATACGATTCACAACGAGGATAAGAAGGTGTGACAGATGCATATAAGCTGCATCTAAACAAAATTTCATTGAAAGACATCCATTCTTTAAGCATATTCCCTTTCGTATTATTAGAAGCATTGCCCCATTCAACATGTTTACTGTTTAGGTCTCCTGAAACTATGTAATAATTGTTAGGATTATGTAAATTTAAAGATTGAAAAAGTTGTGACAATTCAGTCTTAAAAAGACTGTTATTATTACCCGAGGGATAATATGATGATATAACAAACAAAAATTTATTGGCTACTAAAGGTATTTTTACTATGCACGTTTCTAAATATTTAAATTTGTTAATAGTGTTGTTAGTATAATTATTAAATTTGATACCGTTTTTTATCAAAATTGCGGTTCCACCTCCTCTTTTAGCGTTTGTTCTATCTTTACGTATAAAGCAATAATCTTGAAAGGTAACTTTGTGTCTTACATTAAGTTTTGTCTCGTTCAATAATACTATGTCCGGGTTATATGTATTTATGAAATTATTAAAATTATATCTTTTGCTTAAACTTATTAAGGAATTTACATTAATTTGAATTATATTGAGATTTTTTTCAATTGTTTCGGCCATTGTAATAATTTAAACTTCTAACATTGAATAAATGGTATCTATTCTAGATGTTTGGATTTGTAAATGTTTCTGTAAATTAATAATTTGATTAGAAAGGTTTTGCATAGAATTATTGAGTTGTTCTAATGCAACTTGGATTGGATTGGTGTTGTTTATATTTAGTGAATTGTTGTTTTTTACAGTATTAGCGTAACTTATATTTGTGCTTACATCGGTTGTTGGGTTGTTTGTTCTTCTTTGTTGCAAAATTTGTTTTTTAGCACGAAGCTTCTGTTGGAGTTCCTTATATTTTTCGCATCCCTTATAAGATGCTGGATGGCCGTATTTACTGCAGAGTACACAAAATAATTTTTCTCTTTCGTTTTCAGGAACCGTATCCAGACTGCATTTTCCAATTTCATGCATTTTATCACATTTTACGCATCTAGATGGGAGATAACAATTTGATGCACTGTGAAAGAAGCTTTGACAGTTTCTACATTGGGTTATTTCCGGTTTTCTCAAGGCTTCCCATCTAATACAGCGGTATAGAAGTCCTTTAATAGATTTGAGTTCATTTACTTTGCTTTCGCCGCTTATTTGAACTAAGTACAAATTTGTATAGGGAAGAAATATACCACACAACAAAATATGAATTTTGTATGAAAATTGGGCGTAAAAGTAGGCGTGGTCGGTAAAAATCATATGGCGACCTTCCCTGGAATATGTGCTAAGTTTCGAAGAAAGCCATTGAAAAATAAAAGTTTTTATAGCAATCAAATAAAGAAACAAATAAAAGGAAAAAATAAGTTTTATATACATAGAAGTTGGCGCAAAGTAGGCGTGGCCTGTTAGAAGCATATGGTGACCTTCCCTGTAGTATAGAGATCGTGTGACCAAATTTTAGACATCCTTTGAAAAATAAAAATTTCTATAGTGAACAAATATACAAAAAACAGAAAATTAATTTTGTATAAAAAGCGGGCGTAGAAGTAGGCGTGACCAGCAAGAATCATATGGCGACCTCTCTGGAGTACAGAGATCGTGTGTAGCAAATTTCAGAGAAATCCGTTAAAAAAAATTGTGTAGCGAACAAATGTACCAAAAAACAGAATATGAATTGTATACAAAAAGTGGGCGTAATAGTAGGCGTGACCGGTACGAAGAATATGTCGACTTGCCCTGGAGGAGAGAGATCGTGTGTACCAAATTTCACAGAAATCGGTTCAAAAATAAAAATTTGTATAGCGAACAAATATACCAAAAAACAAAATGAATTGTATACAAAAAGTGGGCGTTAAAGTAGGCGTGGCCGGTACGAAGCATATGGCGACCTTAGGTGGAGTACAGAGGTCGTGTGTACCAAATTTCAGAGAATTCCGTTGAAAAACAAAAATTTGTATAGCAAACAAATATACCAAAAAACAGAAAACGAATTGTACACAAAAAGTGGGCGTAAAAGTAGGTGTTGCCGCAAGAATCACCCGGTTACCTGGCCTGAGGTACAAAGATCGTGTGTACCAAATTTCAGAGAAATGCGTTGAAAAATAAAAATTTGTATACCGAACAAATATACCAAAAAGCAGAAAATTAATTGTATAGAAAAAGTGGGCGTAAAAGTAGGCGTGGTCGATAAAAAGTATATGGCGGCCTTATCTGGAGTACAGGGATCGTGTGTACCGAATTTCAGAGAAATCTGTTAACAAATAAAAATTTGTATAGTGAACAAATATGAATAAAACAGAAAATGAATTTTACATAAAAAGTGGGCGTAAAAGTAGGCGTGGCCGGTAAGAAGTATATGGCGACCTTTCTTGGGGGTATACAGTTGTACAAAATTTCAGGAAAATCCGTTGAAAAATAAAAATTTGTATAGCGGTCAAACAAACAAACAAACAAACAAACAGAAAATGAATTTTATATATATAGATATATTATTTTCACATTTTATCGCGTTGCGCATTTTGAGGTTGACGTCCTCTTTTTGTCGAAATGGAAATAGCAACCCTATCTTCTCAACATAATCCTTTTAAATTAATACAGTCTTCCCAGTGATATAAAATAACTGTCTAGCTCTTTAATTCACGGATTTTACCCATCATAGTAGTGGATGTATGGACTGGTGTGTATACTTGATGAGAGAAGGTGTCTTTTCCTTTTTTCCTTAATTTCATCCCTTAAATGAAGCAATAAGTTAGCATAATACTCGTTGATTGTTTTTCTTTTCTGAAGATAATAAAAATTATCCCACGCGCATCAAAAAAAAACGCCATAATCTTGCCTACAGATGCAACTGTCTTCGCCTTCTTTGGACACGATTCATCCATTTCAGTTCACTGGTTTTACTATTTCTTTGTTTAGGTGTGTAGTGGTAGACCAATGTCTCATTAATGAAAGACTGTGTTTTCTCTTTATTTTTGTTTTTTTTTTTTATGAGATTCTTTTCATTAACTGCATTACGTATGCTTTTTTAAGAGCACATTTTTTTTAGTTTTTATAGGACATTTTTTAAACGCATATAAAAATATTTATAGACAATATTTTGGGTTTCACTGGTTAATAATGAAATATTATAATTTACGAGTACAATATCGAATAGAAATTTGGATTTTAAACTTAATGTTGGGAATTACAAATTCATATCGAGACATTAAAATAACCAAACATTTAATTTATATAAAAAATTGGTATAGAAAAAAATAATATATAATAAACAAGTAAGGAAATTATAGTCGGCCTAGACCGACCATATGATACTATACGCCATGCGTTTAGAGAAAGCATCTTCTATCCAATTAATTGGATATAGAATATTAGCATGATTCAAATTTGAGTGGCATTGTATTATTAATCCGCCTGCAGATTTGAAAAAGTTCGTATCGGATGCTATTCTCATTTGTAAGGCGACATGGTCTGAACGTGCATCAATTTTAATCAATTTCAATAGCTTACATACCAAATTGTTTTCAAAGTGTATTCACATTTGCGACCTGCAGTCTGATTACAAGGTTTTCATGAACACACAGACGGACGGACATCGCTAAATCGACTCAGAAAATGACTCGATCGGTAAAATAAAAGATGGGTCCAGGACAAATAAATTTTCTAGTTATAAACATCAGCTCAAACCCTATTATACTTTTACCACAGAGTGGTATAGGGTATAAAAAGGAGGTACTGATGATGAGTTAATAAAAGGTTATATTGATTAGAGAAAACTAAAATATATGGTATTGAAAAGCAAAAGTTTAATCCATAATAGAAAACTTTCATTCATTGGTGATGATCGAAATTTTATTAAATCCGAATGCTCTTTTCTAACTTGTTATAGACCAAAAATTAGAGTTTCTAATTAGTTTTCTGTTAAAAATTTCTAGAAATTAGGTAGTTTTTTCTTAGAGCCCTCTAACTGTAATATAGTTATAAAAATGCAGCATACTGATATTGTTCAAAAAATGCAGATTTTAGACACTCTGGAGAAAAAATCACAAAATATTTGTGGCAGAATCAACTTGAGTGGCGGAAGCAAATGTTACATTAAAAAAAAATTATAACATTTAACCACATACATATGTACATACATACGAACATTCTTTCGCTCATTTCGGTTGCTTTTCCCAATTGCCACCCATAATAAAAGTTGCATTAAAAAGCAACACTATCTCATATGTTCAAATACATAGTTAAAATTAGCCATATTACATGCACATGGTGAATATTTTCCTAGCAAATATTTGCGAACGTTAAAAAAAATTTAATAGAGATAAATTCGTTATATGTTAAATATAGTTTTGGGTGGATACTTTAAGAAACAGAAAAAATAAGTGAAAATAAGAACCATATACTGACAAGAAAAGTAACAAAAAAATAATTATATGTTTATATATATATTTATATATACGTACATCTGTATTAAATGACTGGCTGTGTAAGATATAGTGAGTAAAAATGAATTTTAAGGATAAAATCATTTCAACATTGAGCTAGCAAAAACTAACGACTCAGAGATAATCGTTAAGCTACTAGGGTGTTTATACCGAAATACTTAAGATTAAACATTACTTTTTATGTATATTTATAATGTCAAATACTTTCGGTCATATAAAATTGCTTCTTTTTATTTCATTTCTAATAAATAAGTACATCCTTATACATATGTATATAGTATATGAAAAACCATTTACATTTATTTTTATAAAACGAAACATTAAAAAACGTTTCAAATTCATTGAATGTAATTCAAATACTTTAAGACCCTGATTCCGTAGAAAATATTTTTGTTTACTTTGTGTAGAAAATTTCCAAATATGTATAGAACATAATTGGGAATTTGTCATTGTCATTGAAATGTTATTTTATGCAAATGCATGTTTGTAGTCAGTAGCCTCAAATCAATTTTGAACAAATACTTTTCCGAATCAATGGCATCGATTTGTTGTTGCGTATTTTTGGATTTTTTGTTACAGAAGCATATTTTTGTATATTTTGCTTTTAGTGTTTTTTTTTTTTTTTTGCTATTTGACGTTTCTAAAATTACAGAAAATATTTAAGAATTTATAGTTTACTAGCTGTAAATAAAAAAGAGAATAAATTTTGTAGAAAACTATTTTATATATTTTTGGCGATTTTTCATTTAAACGATTTTTTATTTTGTTGCTATTTTTGATTTTGGCGATTTTTTAATTTGGCGAATTTTGACTTCGGCGATTTTGGTTTTTTTGCCATTTACAATTTGGCGATTTTTGTTTTTTTTTTGCAAATCCGCCCATATTTTCTACTACTACTCTAATCTATCTACAGTATTAATAGGCTAGGCGATTTCTTGTGTATTTCTTTTTAGCCGTTTTTGAGATTTACAGATTTTTAAATAGTTTCATTTATTTTGAGTAAATTGCATTTAAAGTTGCTACTAACACATACATAAAGTTTTACATATGCCATGTCGTCTGTGCGCCGACCAAAACTCCCATGTGTATTTTATCTAATTTTCATTTTGCCAATATGCGAAATATTTAGCATATCACATTTTTTGTTTTTTTCAAAGCCCATTTGTCATCATTATATCAAAAAAAAAATTCATATATCTTTTGGCGCCTTGGAGTGGTAAAGGTATTTAAAGAAAAACTACACATGGGAGTTTTTGTTTTTGTTTCGGACATTTTTTAAAAGAATAGTTAAATTATAATACACATAGGAGTATTTGTTTGTGAATTCATATGGAAGATATAAATGATTTTTTCCGACCCAACCATTGGCGAATATGACAGATATTTAACAACAGAATTAAGTAACAAAAGTCAATCAAGCAAACAAGTATTTTAAATAAATGAACCTAGTGGTATAAATTATCGTAAAACTGATGATAATCTCTGTGCATAAATTGTTTTAGGGATTGTAAGCTATTATATTTTTTTCTATCAATTGTTAATGGCATCGTATATAAAGCTTTCAAGTCGGCTTGCACTTCTTGATTTCTTTGTTGAGGTAAATGTTTCCATTCTTCTGTATGGCGCAATTTGTACATAACTGCATTATTTATATTAAGTATTGCACGAATATCACAGACTGTTGGATCTCCAGTCTTTCATCCTGGCCTAATAGAACCGTAGTTGTCTGGAAGATGTTCATGATCTTTGAAAAATGTGTAATCCAAATAATTAATTATATATTGTTGAGATGGTCTTGCACGACGCATCAGATTTATGTAGTCAGCAGGGGAGTGTATTGGTGGACTAAATAGTTATTCTAGGTTAGAATGCACACTATCATATGACCTCATCATATGACCTTTTTCTAGTATTATTTGCTGTATTTCTACGTCTCCTGGAGATGAAAAATTAGCTAAAGCACTGCACAATACTTTGTTTCTATTTTGATAAGTGCACCCATCAGATATAAGCACCACCTTTTTATACGAAATATATTATTGTAAGAAATGAAGAACACATGTTGTAATATTGTTTGAATTTACACCTCCTTCTCCTTCATGCCATACGAACAGGTACACATCTTTACTGTTTTTTACATAAAATGTAAAGTTATGAATGGCTAATTTTTGCTTGTAATACTGTTCGGATACAAGTAGTTTTGGGCATAATAAAACACTTTGCATATCCATGGTCACTACTAACATGTCAGATGACATGATGTCAACAGCCATTTTTTAGCGGCCCTGGCTTCGGCTTTCTTTAAAACATAAATCTCATACTCCTCTTGATCAATATTACCTTCATTATAACCAACACAAACATCACACTGGTCCTTGCGGGGTTTAAATATTGATATTTGTTTCTCTTTCAAAACTTCACATTTCAATATATAATATAAATATCTCTTCTACGTATGTTCTCTTAGTTCTTGCTCTGCAATAGTGGCTCGGAACTCTCGGAATTAGATTCAACCACTTGAGAAGAGATTCTGTTTTTAGAGGTTTGGCTTTCTTATTTGATCCTTTTTTATCTCCGGATTTTATCCATAATTGGAATGTACGGTCCTCTAAATCAAATGTTCCCAAAAAGAATTTCCTACACACGCGAATTTTGTTTCCCCCTAAAGATGGCAAATAACAATCAAAATGGGATGTTTTCCTTACGTGTTTTGGTTTTGGTCTCCCTCTAACGGCTTGTTTGCGAAATTCAACCAAGCCCATAATGTACGTTTTTTTGGCATCCCATGTGGGTAAATTCCAAAAAAATTTGAAAGTATCTTTACGACTACCTTCATCAATAGCTCCACAAAGAAAGCTTCTTTCTGTTTTCTTCTCAGCGAGATGGGCACAACAATTGTCTCTCATCTTTCTAGCTCCTTTTGTTCCATATTTTTTCCCCCAAAACACGTAACTCTTTGTTTTTCTTCTTCCTTTCCGTCTTTAACAATCCTTCCACATTTTCTTCCAAGTCATTTTCACATTTATCAATTGCTTCAAAAACTCCCGTTTCCTCGTTCAAACAAAGATTAAGGTTAATTTCGCCTTCCATCGTATTTTGGATAGCTGTATACATCTAAAAGTCGCTAATATTTAAGAGATGCGAAAAATTTTTAGAATTGCAATTTTACCTGTGTTTATTTGACCTTTTCTCCTTTTTTCCTTTTCTTCAACTTAATCACGGAAAACTTTTTAGGAAAATTCGTATAATTTTTTTTTGACAGAAAATCAAACGCAAATGCATGCAATTTAATTTTATATAAAAAAATCCTATGTGTTTTTATTGGAGCATTTGTACTATGGGCTAGTTCGTAATTAATGTTCTTGTCAAAAGTTTTAAAACTGTCACTTTCATAGTACTTCATATATTTTTGTATAGGAGGTGCAACGCCAATTGGTCTGATCCCGCCCATTTTTTGTATGACTACTCACATTAATAGCTCATCAGCTTGGACAAAGTCCAAAGGCTTTCACTATTACAATACTCCAGATATGTAAAACTAAATTTTTACTTTGTATGGTGGTTACCACGCCCATTGTTCTGATCCCGCCCATTTTTTCCGAGTACTAACATTGATAACTTATGAACTCACACAAAGCCCCAAGGCTTTCACTATTGTCACGCTTAAGTTATATGATATTAAGTATTTACTTTTAATGGTGTATGCCACGCCTATTGGCCCGATCAAAGTACAAAGTACAAAGCTTCGGAACTCTTGCTGTTGTAGTACTCCAGATATCATATGTTAAACATTCACTCTGTATGGGTCCTTCCGGATAGGCAGTTATCTGCTGTAAAAATTTCAAGACGATCGGTTTTGTGGTGTATCCTCCTATATACCACAAACAAACAAACATACAAAGAGACAAAAGCTCCATTTTAATACATAAGATAATTAAAAAATATACATTAAAACACTGTTATAAATTGGTATAAAAAATTAATTTTAAATATTCCATACCTCGTATTTTACAATAGATTGTATTTTTATTTTTTATTATATTAATTATACCCTCCACACCACTGCGCAGAGAGTGTATACCGTTTATCCTTCTGGTTGTAACACATCGAAAAATTAATTTGCGACCCCTTAAGATGTATATATTCCTGATCCTTATAACAACTCGAGTCGATATAGTGATGTCCGTCTGTGCGTTGACATCACGCTCCTTCACAATAGAAACCAATTAACTGGGTAAACTTAGGATAAAATTGGTTGTCATTAGTTCTAGCGACTTGGTAATATTGTGCGAAGAAATGGCCTAAAATGTGGAGACACCTCTAAAAAATGCTATCAAAAAACAAAAGATAGTGAAAAATGTTTATACGTCACAGAACATGTGCATATATACATATATGTATCAGTGATGCTTAGACACACATATTTCGTTATTTGTTCTTTCTGTTTATAACCTATACCATTATGTAGCCAGTGCATGGGTTTATGCTGATGTTTGTAACTGTCAAAACTATTTGACCTAGACCCACCTAGACCTAGACCCACATTTTATTATACCAATCGATTCAGAATCATTTTCCGTCTATCCGTTTGTCGCAAGTAATATATTTTAATGAAGTTTGGTATATAAGCTTCTATCGGCCGTACAAGAACGCTATTAAAATTGTTGAAAATGAGTAAACGTTAAGACCTAGACCGATTTAAATGAGATCGATTTAACTTGCCATAAGGTTCAAATCATCGCATAGTTCTCGGTCAAATTGGATTTCTGTGTTTTTATTGCATGCAGTAGTCCAAAAATAAATCCTGTTGGATATTCCTTAGTCATAGTCTCCATATAAAGTTCTTGCTGATTTTCACTTAAATCTATCAAAAACCAATATTAATGCACAGATTTTTCGCATATTTGGTTTGTTTATGTTTTTAAAAAATATAAGTAACTTTACCATATATGGTCAGGATCGTCCATTTTTTCGCCTTAGTCCCCATATGAAAATAGAATCCTATATGATTTTTTTAGATCGTGTTTATTCTAATTTCCTATACCCAATTAGTTGGAGCTACAACCAGTTTCGAAAGGCATATTATAGGGCATCGAATACTCGGTCCGTGAGTTCACTGTTTATACAAAAAATATTCCTTATACGTTTTTGAAAAAGCTCAATTGCGATTATGACTTTTCGTATGGCTAATTATGTTTTTTCAAATGAAATATTATTAATCAATGAAATTTTTGAATTTATTATCATTATTTATTAAAGCGGTTTATTGAAAACCAAAAATTTAATTGACATCATCATTCACATTATGAAATTTTTCATGCAATTTCTTCAATTTTCCTTTGAAGTTGCTACATAAAATCATGTACAATTACATTGTGAGTTTGCTTGCAACAACGGTTGCAATTTTTTTTCGACATTTTATCGGAAAATCTTCTTTAGTTGCTTATTCGCAACAACATAATAATACAGACGAAAAATACAAATATTTTAAAATTGGAAGATGAAACCAATATAATGACGATTTGTTTGGCTTTGAAAGCAGAATACAAATGTAATAAATAAAAAAATACAAATGAGTGTAAAGAGAAATGTCAAAAAAAAAAAAGAAATCATGAAAAACGGAAATCGTAAAATATTTTCTATTAAGGTTACTTCTCTACCCGTTCGCTTACAATTACGAATTGCAGACAAGTTTCATGGCAGAATTGCATTAAAATTTCATAGAATAAATAGGCTCCATCATGTACGGTCCAGTAAAATTTCATTGTTAGAAATTTAAATTATTTCGTACAAATTTGTTTTATTAAATATTATTTGTTTAGAAATAAATTTGAATATCAAATATTCACAATACCCCATTATCAAAAAAAAAAAAAAAAAAAAAAAATATCAGGTAAGAAAATTATAGTCGGTCTAGATCTACTATACGATATCCTATACCATGGCTTAGGGACCCAATCTCTTCGGTCCAACTAAATGGATATAGAAAATAAGCATAAACCAAATTTGAGTGGCGTTGTTATTAATTTTTTTGGCTGCAGATATGAAAAAGTTCATATTAGAAGCTATATTTATATGCGGACTAGGTCGAAAAATGAACCGATCCTGACCATATTTGGTAAAGTCACTTATATTTTGAAAAAATATAAACAAACCAAATTTGAGAGAGAAAAACTGTGCAATATTTTGTTTTTTTTTTTTTTATAGATTTAAGTGAAAATCAGGAACAGCTTTATGTGGGGGCTATGATAAAGAATTGCCATATGGGGTTTATTTTTGGGCAACTGATAAATGGATCTAATATACACACAAACCCAATTTCACCGAGATCTATATGATAATTTGGATCTTATGGCAATTTAAGTCGATTTCAGAGGGGTCATTTTTATGGTGACTAGATCTGAACATGGACCGAATGTCACCAATTTCAATAGCATTCATCCTATGGCCGATAAAAGCTTATATATCGAATTTCACTAAAATATTTTGCTATTTGCGACCTGTAGTTTGATTGCAAAGTTTACATGGACACACAGACGGAAGGACAGACGGACGGTCTGACATCGCTAAATCGACTCAGAAAGTGATTTCGAGTCGATCGGTATAATAAATAATGGGTCTAGGTCAAATATTTTTGGTAGTTACTTAAGGTACGATCACATTAGACAATTATTTGACTAAAAACGACAAATATTTGTTTGCCTCAGTCTGACCCAAAATATTATTTGCCGTCAAACAACAAAACAGCTGATTTTAGGCGAGGGTTAATAGGTCAAAATATAAATCGAAATAAAGCTAGTGGACCAAGCTTTTATTCAGTTTATGTAAAAACACACATGATATATGTCTACTTACGAGATTATTCGATATTTAGGATGAAACTCTATTACAAAAATTTTATATTGGATTTCAAATTTTAAAAATATCGAATAAAAGCACTCAAGTTAGTTTATAAATGATATACATATATTGGGTAGAAATCCGATACTAAATAACAAAGTTATATACAAGTCAATGTCAAAAGTTTGGAAGTCCATAACTCGGAAAATAGGCTCGACCGCCGAAAAAATAAATATTTTCCTAGAACCGCAATAAAATGTTTTATAAGTGTCGAAAATTTGAATCTGGGCATTTTTAACTTTAACGTATTTATCATTTTAAAAAACCAGAGTTTGCCACACTGTGACATTACTTAAAATGAACAGCTGTTTATTTTGTAAACAAAGACAAAAATAATTATAATTATAAATAATATTAAAATATAATATAACAGAAAACTTCCAAAACTATCATCGATGCACAAGAGAAGAAAACTCCTCCTCGTGCAACATTTGGAAATTTTTGATATATTTTTAATTTTTGACTGTTTGATCAAACAATTTTTTTAGTCAAATATTTGTTCAAGTGTGACCGCACGGCAAATATGTTTTCCTTGTTTTTGTACCCTATACCACTATGTGGTTTGGGTATAATGACTTTGTGCTGCTGTTTGTAACAACCAAAAATATTTGACCTACACCCATCTTTAATTATACCGATCGAATCAGAATCACTATCTGATTCGATTTAGCGATGTTCGTCCGTCCGTCCGTCCGTCCGTCTGTGTGTCCATGTAAAGCTTGTAATCAAACTGCAGGTCGCAAATATGAATATATTTTAATGAAATTTGGTATTTGATCTTTTATCGGCCATGGGATGAACGCTATTGAAATTGGTGAGAATTGGTCCATGTTCAGACCTAGCCCCCATACAAATAACCCCTATGAAATCAACATATATTGCCATAAGATCCAAATTATCACACAAATCTTAGTAAAATTGGGTTTGTATGTATATATTACATCCGTTAATCAGTAGTCCAAAAATGATCCCTATTGGACAACTCTTAATCATAGGCCCCATATAGAGCTGCTTCCCGATCTTCACTTAAATCTATCAAAAAACAAAAATATTGCACAGATTTTTCTCAAATTTAGTTTGTATATATTTTTTCAAAGTATAATATGGTCAGGATCGGTCCACTTTTCGACCTAGTCCCCATTTAAATATAGTATCCGATATGAACTTTTTCATATCTGCAGCGAAAAAAATTAATAAAAAAAGCCACTCAAATTTGGTTTATGCATATTTGCTATATCCAATTAGTTGGACTGAAGAGATAGGGTCTCTTAACCATGGTATAAGGTATCGTATAGTCGGGCTAGACCGACTATAATTTTCTTACTTGTTATTTGCCTCTATTTGGCAGCTGTTTGATCAAACATAAAGAGGCAAATAAATGTGCCTAGTGTGACCACAAAATCAACTCTGAATTTGTTTCACAAAATTTTGGGCAAATACGAGAAAACAAGTTTGCATAAAATATTTAACTAATGTGACCGTACGTTTACAAACAGCACCACAAAATCATTATACCCAAACCGCATAGTGGTATAGGGTATTAAAACGATAGCATACCTTTAGGCTGAAATTATCAAAATGCAACAATGCAGCTTGTCATTTAATTAAGCTCTTCTTTCTCTTAAATGATTGTGTTGTATGAAAATATTTTATTTTTTTTAATTTAAATTTAATTGATAATCTAATTTGTATATAGTTGAAGTGATATATTCAAAGTGCTTTTTATGTTAGGAAACAAGGAAAAATTTAATGAGTGTTAACATATTTGTATGAATTAATGGATTAGCAATATAGGGACAATTATTGTATGTCATCAAATATTTTAAAGAAGTATAGAAAATGAATACCAAAAAAAAAAAACAATACAAGATGAGACTAAAAAAGGTAAGACATCCTTCATCATTTACAACAAATATATATATATATATATATTTTTGTATAAAAGTTCTAATTAAAACTGTTATATACTTTAAATATATGTATATGATACTTGTACACAAAATTTGTTTCTGGTTACTGAATAATAATACATTTTTGGTTAAATTATTTGGATATAATTTTTAAACTTTGTCCCATTTCTTGTTAAGCGAGTTATTTGCAATTGTCGTTTCCCATTCTATGATGCAGTTTTTTTATTTTAACGCAGAAAAACTAAAAACTAATTGATTTATTCGCCTCAAGTTTTTGCAAAGCATATTCGAGTTGCAATCAAGGAACAAATAACATAGATTCGCATTCGTGCTAAGAATCAATTTGTTCACCACTAACTTTTTAAAGTTTAGTTTTCAATCGATACCTAATTTGGCAAAACTGTGGAAAATTTAAAACATTTTTGGCAAATATAAAATTTCTTATTTGTTAAAGAACTTCAGTAAGAAAAGATGTTATTAAAGGATGGAATAAAAATTTTAATTTTACTATTTTGGTGTTTAGCGCAAAAATCTAATATTTGTTATATTTTATTGAAGCCAACACCTGGCTAAAATCCGAATACAAAAATTTAAGCTGGAAAGGAAAGTAACCTCTATGTCAAGATAGAGAAATTAAAAAACACGTTTAACCTCTAACAGTCCAATACCGCCTTATAAGCGGCATGCCAGCGTTACTTTCTAGGTAAAATGCCCTATTGTTGGTGGGAAAGGTAATTTTACTCTTTTTATCACTTTAATTTTGTTATATTTACTACTAATGCGTGATATGTTGCATGCATTATTGTCTACTTGCTTTCTATGTTTCGTTATCGCATAAAAAACAGTTTCATTTCGTTTTTGACAAGGTCGTGTTACCGGAGTGATCATATTATTATCCTATTACCCTGAATATGTGCAATGGGTGACAATATATTTCAAACTTTTACAAAATTCTAAATTTACCAATTTTGTGTCTTTTAATAATATTATGAATTTTGTTTGTGAACCATTCCTTGGTGTCTTCTCTCTCAAATGAAAACAAATTTGTTGCAAAAAATACAAAAACAGATTTTTTTTTTGTATGCCAAAACAATGGAAACTTTTACACTTCTTTAGCAGTGTTTATTAAAACAATAAAAATAGAAAAAGGTATGAAAGGAAATGTATAAAATTTTAACAATTATTTAAATATTTATAATTTCTGACGTTTTCTTTCAACTGTATACAAATACGGTTATATTTTTCAATGATTTAATTTTATAATTAATTATTATAAAATCATGACAAGAATAATGTTTTGCGAAGCGTAGAAAGCCAGAATAATAGATGGTTTTATTGCTGGTCTTAAGCAAAGGAAAATTTGTGAGAAACATTCTATAACTTCAGAAATTATCAAGAAATATCGTGAAAGAGGTACGGCGACTACTCAAATTCAGTCAAAGACAGAAAAATTTAATAGCAAGACCATTTAAAAAATGTCCAAAAAAGTGTTACATAAAGGAGATCATTAACAAACAGAAAATATGAATATGGACTCGGAACTGTTTCCCGACGAGCAATTGAGGCTAATCGGTTGTTATCGTAACCGCTGATATCAGAGAAAAATCATGTGGCTCGCAAAAATTTTGCTCAAAAACACATGAACTGGTCAAGAAAGAATCGGAATACTGTTCGCTTTTTAGATGAGTCCAAGTCTGATTTAAGAGGCCTTGATTGAATAACATTGGTAAGGAAAAGAGACTAGATCCGAAATATACGAATAAAACTGTTAACTTTGGCGGTAGCATGTTATGGTATGGAGTTGCTCTTCGGGCCAAGGATTGGGTAAACTATACACTAACTGTATACTCTACTATAATCTTCAATCAGTCTATTAATTTATGTTATTTACCACTCGAATGGAAAAATCTTGTTTAAAAGTGAAAGCAACCGCAAAGTATAAAACTATAGAAGAATTGCTAAGCTGAATGCTATTCCTAAATTTCTAGAAAAGATTTGAGCTGATAGCCTATCACATCAAACTTCTTCGCTGTTGTCTTCATGTCAGCATGGTTTCTCGTTCCACGACAACTAACATTCTGGAACTTACTACTATGTTAAATAATGGCTTTTTAAATAAGCTCACAGATGTTATTTACACGGATTTTAGTAAAGCATTCGACAAAGTTAACCACTATATTTTACTTTACAAACTATCAGTTATGGGATTTACAGACCTAAAGTGGTTGAGTTCCTATCTATATTATAGAAGACAACAAGCAAAGTTCAGAGGTGTTACATCAAAATTCATTGAGGTCTCTTTTGGCGTTCCACAGGGTAGTCACATGGGCCCCCTTACTGTTCAATTTATTTATAAATGATCTCCCTTCCATTTTTTTTGCATTCTTAAGTATTAATGTATGCAGACTATTAAATAGCCTAAAAATCAACTTTTACTATTCTCGGATATTGACAAACTTTCTCAATGGCGTAGAATAAATTTAATTGATCTAAGTATTAAAATATGTAATCATGTGTCATTTTTCAGAATTTTCGTGATCACATTGCGGTAACTGTCCACAAAGGTAATGGCGTTCTTGGTTTTATGAAACTCTGGTCAAAAAAAATTTCTGTTCCATACATACCGCAACAATTAGTTCGCGCTATTCTTTAATATGGATCTTTACCATTCATATAAATAGTATTGAAACAGTGCAAAAGCAGTTCTTGATATTTTGTTTACGAGGCCTAGGATGGAATTCATATTCGCTACCGCCATATGTTAACAAACTTGGTCTTTTTAAGTTGGCTCTACGAAATATCGCCCACTGAAAATCGCTAATTTTTTCATATTTTTGGGTCAACATTTTATTTTAAATTTTTTTCGGGTCATTTTTCATTAAATACCTACCTTAAAAAGTCGTCGAGTGATGCTGGGTATCTCACTTCTGATTGGATTAATTTCTGGTAATGTTGATACCGAGTTTCTGCTTAGTAAAATTTAATTTTGTGTTCCAACTAGACCAACTCGCAACCAGCTGTTAAATATAAAATACTATAGATCTGTTTACACCAACAATGAGCTTTCGCAGTATATGTAAAAATTTAAACAAATGTTATCATATTATAATTATCTCTGAGAGCACAATCAAAAATTTTTGGGAAATCTATGGACACGCAATTGCACAAACAAGACAGATCTCAAAGAAGCAGTTAATTTCCGCCATGCCTCGACATTGTGAATTAGTGCTAAAAAATAATGGATAACCAACAAAATATTAAAACTCAAAATAGAGGGAAAGTTTTCAGTTATTGATACCGCAACTTCTGACAGGTATTTCACATCTAAAAATGGCACGAAAGAGAGCAAGTTGCACCATTCGTGCCATAACTATATAAGATAGGAACCAGGGCCACTGCAAGCCAGATATGATCCCTACACCATATTCAGCACGCTCAGCACCGAAGATATGGTGTATATTATAATGCGGGAAACCAATCGAAAAGCCTGGGAAGTAACAATTGTATGGAATTCGGCAAATCCTAAGAAGAAAAGGGATTGGGCAACAATCACTATAAAAGAGTCCGATGCATTTTTGGCGATCGTCTTGCTAGCTGGGCTATCTAAATCGAATAATGAGCATACTAAGGAGCTGTGGGGCCTACACACGCTCCAATATACAATAAAACCGTCAGACGATCGATTTATGCTCATAAAAAAATCATTCGCTTTGATACGCGAATACGCGACGGGAGCGATTAATCAACAGTAAAACTGCCGCTAATGACGATGTTTGGCAAATATTGAAGGTCATTTTGGCGGCAGCTTACATCCCGCACGATTCGCTGACCGTGGACGCACAATCATTCTCATATAGAGGTCGCACATAGGTTTCCCAATACATTCCGTCTAAACCAGCCAAGTACGGAATAAGGGTATGTAGCTGTGCGATTCGAAATCATTTTATCCCCTCAAAAAATGATTTGCTCTGGGAAGTTGCCTGGTCAAAAACGTGAGGTAAATCAAGGGCGGAATGTTGTGTATCCATTAGTGGAAAGATATGTGAATACAGGCCGCACAATTTATGCCGACAATTTTTTCTCGACATGGGATGTTGCGCGTTCATTGATGCATTTGTTGGAACAGTACGTTCAAATAAAATATTTGTACCGGGTGAGTTCCTGAAAAGTCCTGCGCGTCCAGTTTGCACCTAATTGTTTTAGCTTCTACGAAGGTGATGTATCACTGTGCTCATATGTTCCGAAGACGAATAAAGCACTATACTTGCGATGTAGATACGCCTAAAAAAAGAAAGCCCATGGTTATTCTGGATACCCATGCTAATAAATCCTGCGTGGATACAATGGATCAGATGCTTGGTACGTATTCTTGCAAATGACCAACAAACCTCTGGCCACTTGCAATGTTCTACATTATGGTAGCATTAGGTTCATTTATCATAATGAAATTAAGCCACTAAAAAAACCGATAAGCGACGTTTATTTTTGCAATTGCTCACGGCACAATTAGCACTGCCTAATATTGAAGAACGAGCCGCCAATGGACGTATAACCAGCTATCCCAAGATTTGAAGCGCTTCAATGCAAAGATAAATTGGAAAATCAGCAAGAAGGATTTTCTCAAATATCTTATATATTAAAAGAATTTATGAATAAACTTTGCATTCAAGATTTTTTTCAATATTTTTCTTCTCTCAAACCTCTATAACTAGAGTTCTAATGAACGTAGGCTGTTGACATAGGTCTAAGAACACTCAGTGGATCAAGCTCCTTCTTTTGAGCTATTAACTGCTTAAATTCGTTGGGTTTGAAGAAAGTTATGCGTGGAGAATCAACTTTACTTTTACTGTACGTTAACTTATCTTGGCATATTTTGGCATTACTGTACGTTAACTTCTCTTGGCAAATTCGTTGGGTTTGAGGAAAGTTATGCGTGGAGAATCAACTTTACTTTTACTGTACGTTAACTTCTCTTGGCATATTTTGGCATTACTGTACGTTAACATCTCTTGGCAAATTTTGATATTATATTATAAAAATTAATATAATATAATATAATGCTGCGGAGCAGCACGGATCCTCTAGTTTTAGTAATAAATAGAACCCAAATTGTAAAAAAAAATCATTCCTTGTGCCTTTTTATTACTTTATGTAATCTAAAATTTACAATCCAAACCATCAAAACACACTCCATCAAGCAAAATACCATTCATACATTTGTTATAGGACCCTGAAGACCTTTTCACTATTTTAAGGCTACCGGGAGACACTAATAGAAGTTTTAACTAAATACAACATACAAATCAAAAAGTTTTTAATTTTATGATCCAATTTTTTGGTTGTCGAAAATATATTTTGTTAAAAGTTTCCATTGTATTGCCATTGACTGTTTATATAAATTGAAATCCTAATAGGTTTTTTGAAGTGTTCTTGCTATTTTTTTTTTTTTTTTTTTGAATGGACAACAAACATATACGAAAAGCATATAAAATTATGGATAATCTTCAAATGGAAATACAATTAATTAATTTAATTTAATTTAATATATTGAAGTTACGTACCAGTCTTTTTTCATTAGTTAACTGACTCACACCTTAAGCAATTATACATTTTGTAAACGTTTTATCTCCTGTTGACGTCCTTCCTGCAATTTTTTTTTTATTTTTACTTTTGTGTGAAATTTTCACTTTCCTACTTAACCTATTTTGTTTTGCATTTAAATACTATTTTTTTCTCTTTTTTTAACTTTTCCATTTGATTGCATATCATTAAGTAGGTAAAATTGAATTTGCTTTTAACCTTATTTCCGTTCTATCACCAAGTTTTTAATGCATTTTTTTTTTATAATATCTCTCTTCATCTTCTAATTTTACTTTAACTCATCAGTGGTGTTGGTGTTAGTGTGATATTGTACTATAGTTGTAGACAACTTTTGTCTTACTTTCCCCTTAAATAGACAATGAAAATTTGCAACATTCTTTTACAAAATTCCTACACCTACTTAGACTTGTTTTCATCCTCTTTGTCACGGTGTTAATAGTATTTCTTTGATTTTTTATGTAACTTTTGTCTTCAACTTACGCATTCAGATTTTGTCTTGTTTCTTTTATTTTTTTTTAAGTCTTTTGTTTGTATTCATCGCCATCCAATTGTATCATTGAATTTTTTTGTGTCAAACTTTTGTAAATGGAATTCATGGTGCGAATATTGTTGGTTTTTTTTTTGTTGTATAATTCATTTATTTTTTCTACTTCTCTTTCATTTGTGCGAGCAAGCACATTGTGTATGAATGCCAATTGGTAGTGCTGTTTCAAGTGGAAAACGTAATTCAATCGTGTTGAAAACATAATTTCTACATGTTGTTCTCATCGTGCAACAATATTAAAATGGCTGAACAACTTTGCGTAATCAATTTGCTGATTTATCTAAGTAATTCCATCAATGTAATTGAAAAAGATAAATTAAAATTCAATTGAACTGAAATGAATTGAAATGAGGTGAATTAATATAAATTGATAAACAGCGTATTTAAAACGTGTCAGGCAAATAAAGTATTAAAACATAAAATTGTGCCCCTTTTTAGAGATTTTTTCGCTTTTGAAAGTAGTAAAATGGCTTTAGAGATTTTTTCTAGATGGAATCCTCTTATGAATATTTACCGTATTTTTTTTTTTTTTTTTAACTTAGGAGTATGCTACCCTGTTTCCAGGATATAATGAGCTTGTACCTGAACCTAGATTAATCTTTATTAAGCTGATCGAATCGGAATCACTTTCTCAGTCGATTTAGCGATGTCTGTCTGTCTTTAAATGAATCCACGTAAACCTTGTTCCATAGTTATAGGTTCCAAATAGTAATAAAATTTCATGAAATTTAATGGATAAAAAAATCTTTTGAAGTGCATAACAATCGCTATTGAAGTTGATGACAAACGGTATATGTTTAGATCTTAATTGCCTTAAAATCCAGATAAAATTTGGTTGGTGAGTGTTATTAAATTCATAGAGCACCACTTCAAAAATAAAGAGTTTATGACGAATTTTTTCATTGTTTCCATATACAGCACTAATATCTATCTAAAGTATACAAGGATGAAATATTTTAGTCAAATTTGGTTTGGAGATGTTCTTGCAGAGTGATCTCACTCAATATAGACTTGATTAGACCATTTTTGGACCTACTCCTTATATAATAATCACATACGATATTAACTTTAACTTCCTTTCTGATAAATAATACTTAGAAATCTCACTTAATTCTTTAAATTCATGCAAAAAAACTATTTATATTTACCAACGTAGGCAAGGGTGAAAAACATTTTTCGAGATTCGCTTGTATACAGGGTGTGTTACCTTTTATGGCGTTAGGTGAATATTTAATAACTTGAAAATACAACAAGTAAGAAAATTCTACTGTGCTGAATCTTTGCTAGCCTCATCCCGTGTTCTAAACACAATATAACCAAGAGTTATAGAGGCTAGATTTCAAAAATTTTGATATTTTCGTGATTTCTTAATGGAAAGAATTTTTAAATTTTTAGAGCTTACAGAGAAGATAAAGTTCTTCTCTCTTCGACCTCCTTTTCGCACGAGCTCAACACCTCTCCACTGGCCTAACCTCTAGACAGTTTGGACGATTTGCATCCATTGTTACCAAAATTAAGTTGTTGTTTTTGAACCATACAATAAATTTCTTACAGTAAAGACAGGATGCTAAATCGGGCCAAACAATAATTGAACACATTGTGTTGGCTTAAAAAGGGAAAGAGTCTTTGTTGAAAACACTTCTTAATATAAATTTTGATATTTGTAGAACCCGTTGTAGCAAATCCTTCCCTTTTTTTTCCGCAACTGCATATTTCCAATCAAGTGAAACCACCGATATCGTTTCCCATCGACAGTTTCGCCTTCTCTGAAGAAAAATGATCCAATGATCGCTTTGACGCAAACGCCGGCCCAAACGGTCATACAATGATACTTCCGGGATCTCGTGGGGATTCTTTGTTCCCCAGCTGCTGCAATTTTGTATGTAAACGCCGCCACAGAGTGTGAAAGGGACGTCGTCAATCACCAAAATTTTCCTCCAAAAGACAAGTTCAATGTCAACCATTCGATCGACTGCTTGGCCGTATTACAAGTGACATAGCCGATCTGCCAACAAAATTCTTTGAGTAAATTGCACTTTATGCGGAAATGAATGTAGTTCCACTGGCACTAAAATGCTGAGCACGGTGACGATACGACTCATTTGGACTCTTGGCAACACTCTATCTTAACACTTCAACCAGATCATTGGAATGTGTTGGCCATTGATGAGCGGAATGTGGACGATCTCCAACTATCCTGTGCTGAATAATATTCGACACTTAATGATAAATAGCGTTTTCAGGTGTAAAGCACGTTCTTTTGAGTTGACGTATCATGTGTTCTTTGACAAATCTCGAAGTTACTAAATGTTGCCAGACCGACATAAAAGATGGCACACCCTGCATTTATAAAATTAATTAAATTAATGCTTTCTGCTGAAAGTACATAAAAATACTCTGCTTCATAAATCTTTACTATCTAAACAAAGGTGGGAGACATTGATGGATTGTTTTAAAGATAAAGATAATACAAATTAAAATCAACATTATTAAACACTTAAAGAAAGGACAAAAAAGGAAATAAAAGCAGAACATGCACAAAACCCCAACAATACTTACACACATGCTTATTTTCATCAAAACACTTGCATTAAGAGTCGTACACATTTTACCTTAACAAAGTACTCGCACCACAATCGTCACACTCCAGCATAAGGTTCTTTGATAAGATCTACTTCACTTTGTTTAATTGTTAAATAAATAAATAAGAAAAATTGCAATAATATAATGATTTAGAATTGAAATATAAGCATAAGAGATGAAACAATAACGACTGCATGATGTAGAAGACAAATAAACGTATTCACTTTAATTACGGAAATAAGTACAACTGAAACTCATAAAAGTGCGGCATTAATATGGGAATATAAACATTATGTTCATGATGCTGTCACTTATTTATATGTATGTCGTCACAAGCGATAACCTCCTCAGTCGACTTAAGACTGATTTGAGTTACGTATGCTATCATATTCTACTAGAAATGCTTTATATTTACGTGAAATAACCATTTCTCTAGCGCTGTTTAATAAAAAGTTATTAATGAAAACATAATGACCTAAGTCGTTATGAAGCCCCATTACATTCATATAAAAAGTTATTTCTCTCAAAAGCATGATTTTCGACTTAGGCGGTTAATGCTTGTGACCACAGATATATACATATATATAGGTATATATATTTTTTTTTTATAAGGTTATATATATATTTTTAGTAAAGGAAATTTGAGAATCACAGGCAAATAAATGCCAACCTACTATACGTACACATACAGGTGGGCATATATATTCACTTGTATTTTTTAAAACCAACCCATCAAATAAATAACATTTTTTACATGACCGTGTCTCTGAACAGAAACTGAAAGGAGTAAAATATTTTATATCATATACACTATATCTTAGGGCATTTCACCAAATTGTTGTTTTATTTCTGGAACTCTTAAAGCTCTTAATTCTTCTTATGGTTCAAGATTTTTGAGAAACTTATTTTTTTTTTTTTAATTCGGTAACACATGTCGCTGAAACATACAATTTTTATATCCTATACCACTATGTGGTCAGGGTATAATGACTTTTGGCTGATTTTTGTAACATTCAAAAATATTTGACCTAGTCCCATCTTATACCGATCGACCCAGAATCACTTTCTGAGTCGATTTAGTCTATGTGTCCACGTAAACCTTGTAATGCAACTAGTCATAGCCCTAGGCTTGCCAGATACAATTTGCCAAAAAGCTTGACATCGACCAAAAAAAAAAAACTTGGTTTTGTTTTTTTATATCATTTTTATTATTTTTTTCATAAAAATTATTGGAAGAACAAAAATAGAAACAACAAAGAAACAACAAAAAATATAACAATAACAAGTACGAAAATTATAGTCGATCTAGACCGACTATAGGATACCCTATACCATGCGTTTAGAGACCCTATCTCTCAGGCCCAACTAACTGGATATAGAAAATAAGCATAAATCAAATTTGAGTGGGATTTTCATTAATTTTTTTGGCTGCAGATATGAAAAAGTTCATATCGGATGATATATCTATATGGGGACTAGGCCCAAAAATGGACCGATCCTGACCATGTTTGGTAAAGTCTCTCGTATTTTGCAAAAATATATACAAACAAAATTTGAGAAGAATCAGTGCAATATTTTTGTTTTTTGATAGATTTAGGTGAAGATCGGGAAGCAGCTCTATATGGGGCCTACGACTAAGATTTGTCCCATAGGGATCATTTTTGGACAACTGATTAATGGATGTAATAAACACATACAAACCCAATTTGACTAAGATTTATATGATAATTTGGATATTATGGCAATTTATGTTGATTTCATAGGGGTCATTTGTGTGGGGGCTAGGTTTGAACATGGATCGATTCTCACCAATTTCAATAGCGTTCATCCTATGGGCGATAAAAGGTTATATACCAAAGTTCATCAAAATATATTTATATTTGCGACCTGCAGTTTGATTAAAAGCTTTACATGGACACACAGACGGACGGACGGACGGACATCGTTAAATCGAATCAGATAGTGATTCTGATTCGATCGGTATAATAAAGGATGGGTCTAGGTCAATTATTTTTGGTAGTTACAAACAGCAGCACAAAGTCATTATACCACATAGTGGTATAGGGTATAAAAATTCAGTACTTACGATGCAATTCAGTCTTTATTTATTTTAAAGAAAACTTAAAAATGTAAATACAGGTACTATTTATTTTGCTACACATATATATAGTATTTTTAGGTACCAACGGGTGTTGTTAAAAAATTTGGAAAACTTTTGCAATCCTTATTAAAATGTACCAAGTCAGAAGGGATATTCGATTGTATCTTTGTACCGTCCAGCTAAATAACTGGTGAACGTACTTGTTTCATCAGGGGAAAGGGATTTCATTTGAATATTGTAAATAAGATTGGCCGTTATGTTATGTTGTTCTACAATTGTGCAGGAATCGCTTTCTAAAAGTAATGTAGCGGCTTGGAACTCGTGCATCACATTATGAATCTATATATTAATACGTGAAGGTAAATTTTTAGTTCCCTTTTTGAGCAATATGCTGGCATGGATGAGTGGCATAGTTATAGTTCATATGGAGGACAAGCTGAGAATATAGAATTTAGAGTTGTGTGGTTCAAGAGCGAACTAATTCAATTGAACTATACCTTCTACTGAACGATGTGAACTAGTTCGCACTCTTTCGCTCTTTTTGTTCTTTTGGTCTTTTAGTTGATTTTGTCATATCGTTCTTTTTTCATATAGTAAGTCAAATTTTATTGTTTTTGATTTTTATATGTTTGCTTTCAATTAGTTTTAATAAACTAATTGAAAGCAATTTAGTTTTAATAAGACTGAATGCCACTTTTATGTTGTTTTGTAAACTTTATTGTTTTATATTAATTTTTTATGTTTAATAAACTAATAAACTAATAAACTAATTTTTAATAAACTAATTGAAAGCAATTTAGATTTAATAAGACTGAATGCCACTTTTATGTTGTTTTTGTAAACTTTATTGTTTTATATTAATTTTTTATGTTTACTTCTATTTCCTTTTTATTTAGTTTTTTTTTTTTAATATGCAAAATATAACGTAAATTATTTTTTTTTAATCGAGGAACTTCAGGAATTGTGGAATATTTGGTTAATATGGCCCCCATAAGTTTTCAGTTACTTGGGAAGCAATTTTGGGTATTTTAGAATTTTATACTCTTCTACCTATCTGCGGTCTGGGTATAATTAGCGTATGCTGATTTCTGTAACTACCAAAAATACTTAACCTAGACCCACCATTTTATTATACCGATCTACTCAGAATCATTTTCTGACTCGATTTAGCAATGTTCATCCGTCGGGCTATCTGTCTGTGTGTCCACGTAAAAACTTTAAGTCAATTTACAGGGCGCAAATATGAATTAAAGCATGTGCAGAAGTGGGCCCAAGGTACTACCTTGTGGTACACCAACATTAGTTGACTGGGGAGGGCCAAAATTCATATACATATATATTAGGGTGGCCCTTAATAAAAAAAAGTATTCAAACTCTCGGTCGCACCTCCTAGAAATATGCGAGAAGCAAAAAAACTGAGAAATTAAAGTTTTGGGCTAATCAAAAAACACTTAGAGCTGGCTCAACGCGATTGAAAATTTCAAGTGTGTTTATATGGGGAAAATATGGCTTTTTTCAGATTTTACGAAAATTTCGTTCTACACTTTAATTTTTCCAACAAATTGTTATGTAATTCGGGATCAGTATTAAATTATCTTTTCAAAAAAGCTACAAAACTTCAAAACCGAGTAAAAACTCGACAAGAAATAGCAAATGCCACAGACCACTTTAGTTTCAAAAAACTAAGTCATGAAATTTGATGGCATTTTTTTTTCAACTTTGTGAAATTGACTATAGCCAGAATATTATTTTTTGGTCTCTATACTTATAAGTACGCAGATATGAAGTATTGTTTTATTACCACGTTGTTAACCTATTGCGCATTGAGACCGAAAATGGGAAATTTTTTTGATAAAATTTTGAAAACTCCTTTTCAAGCTTTAAAAAATTTTCTTAAACAAAATTTAAAAAAATGGATATGGCACTTTAGGGTTTTGTTAAGCGCATGTTGCAGACTAACTGTGTGAATTTTTAAGTAAATCCCTACGACAGAATTTTTTGACAAGGATTTTATTTTTGCGGATTTCGAGAAAAATGGGATTTTTGTAAAATATTCTCTAAATGCACTCTTTCTAAATACTTTGTATCAGAACTGTATCAGTTTTCTTCTTTTGAATGTTATATTTTATCTTAATAGCCTAGAGTTTCGGAAAGAAATAATTTGACCCGATTAGCCCTTTAGGAATTGGAGTCACATGTGACCCAAGCAAATAAAAGACAATTTTTTCAAAAAACTCAAATATTTTATAAGTGCTGCTGAATTTTTAGATGTGACGCTTATATTATAATAACCAAATGCGTAGAACTTTAGTTCCTAAAATTTGGGATAATTCCGAGAACGTTAACCCATTATTTGTTAAGGCCAGCTTTGGGTTTTAAGATATTTTCAAATAAAAATTACGGAAAATGAGTTTTTCTATTAAACTCGATCAAACCACTATTTAGTATTTAAGAAAAATAATTCGGTTAACCCTTAAGTGCTCCTGGGATCAAAATAATCCATTGTGATATATCTTTGGTGCAATTATCTGCTTATTGCTCGCGGTGAAATTTTGATATAATCTTTTATTAGTGAATTTTTGATATAATCTTTTGTTAGTGATAGCACGAACGTTATTGGAAATTGTGAAAATCGGTACATGTTCAGAACTAGTGCCAATAGAAATGGTCCCTATGAGATCGACTTAAACTGCTCCAAAATAGATCTCGGTCAAATTTAGTTTATATGCGTTTATTACAAGTAGTACCATTTTTAGTCATAATCCCCATAATTACCTGCCTACCGATCTTCACCTTAAATCAATAAAAAAAAAAACAATAACAATTTTTAATTTCCTTGTCAAATTTGGTTGAATATTGTTTTTTGCGAAAAATAACTGATTTTACCATATATGGTCATGACCTGTTCATTTTTTGATCTAGTCTCCATATAAATATATGATCCGATACCAATTTTTTCATATCGACAGGCAACAAGCTTATAACAATGCCAAAAGTGCATATAAATTTAATTTATGCCAAAGGTGTATATAAAATAATATACAAAAATTCTCAAGTTCTCCATTGATTAGGTTATGGGTTCATCTGATGAAGATTTCCCACTAGCGGTTGACACTTTTTTCAGTCTATGTTCCGGACATTTACTATCTAAGATTTGACCAATAAAAAGACGTTTGCATTGAAAATTATTATTTTGTTATATTTATTCGCTATTAAAAGCATTCACATTAATTTTTATATATATATTTTTTAGTATACGTTTCTTAACAAAAAGTTTTGCGCACACTCATTGTGATTTAAATGCTGTAGCTCATACAATTTTTATTGAACTAGTTCGTGCAACATAGTTCAAAAAATGAAAGTTCAAAAAAGAGCTATTGAACTCTAAGAACGAACTTGTTCTTTTAAAATAATTGAACTAGAAAGAGCGCTCACTAAAAAGAACTAGAATGCCCAACACTAATAAAATTTATGTTTAATCTGTCTTAAAAATATCTTATCTATTAAAAGAATTTATGAATAAACTTTGCATTTAAGATTTTTTTTCAATATTTCTCTTCTCTCAAACCTCTATAACTAGAGTTCTAATTAACGTAGGCTGTTGACATAAATCTAAGAACACTCAGTGGATCAAGCTCCTTCTTTTGAGCTATTAACTGCTTAAATTCGTTGGGTTTGAGGAAAGTTATGCGTGGAGAATCAACTTTACTTTTACTGTACGTTAACTTATCTTGGCATATTTTGGCATTACTGTACGTTAACTTCACTTGGCAAATTCGTTGGGTTTGAGGAAACTTATGCGTGGACAATCAACTTTACTTTTACTGTACGTTAACTTCTCTTGGCATATTTTGGCATTACTGTACGTTAACTTCTCTTGGCAAATTTTGGTATTATATTATAAAAATTAATATAATATAATATAATGCTGCGGAGCAGCAGGGGTCCTCTAGTATTAAATTAAATAAAATAAAATATTTATAATAATTCGTTGCACCCTGTTAATGCGAATGATTTAAATTATATATCAGACGCTCTGTGTTGAATTGTGAATTGCTTAAATTGACTAACATACCTCTAGGCTCTTTTAAATATTCATAAATTTTTTTATATATATGTGACCTTCTCCGAGAAAAGGGACGTAGTGTGTGAAAATTAAGTTTTGAGAAAAAAAACGCATTTAAAGTTTCTACACCCTTTTAGGTACCAGAATCCACCGTTTTTGACACAACCCGTTTTTTGACACACTATGCCCTTTTCTTGGAGAAGGTCACATATAGATTAAAAAACATTGGAAGACAAAAATTGAATGAAAAAATATTTTCTAGAATTTGCACTCGAATTTCGAGTGCTGGACTATACTATTCAAATATAAATATGCCTCGGGCAAACCTTCAAGTGTGCATTCATTATCTTCATCTATAAGTTATATGTCGGAAATTGAATGGGCTACGAATTCCCAAAGAACTTTTAGGCAATTTTTTTTACCTTTGTGTAGAAAATATCTTTTTACTGCAGGCCAACAATATAACAAATGGTGAGTTGCTGGCAGAAGTGAAAGCCATCTTGTAGGCACATGCCGAAGGAAATTCTTGTAGTCGATGTTTACAAATTCAAAACATTATAATCTTTTTGTAGTCCCAGCCAAAGAGCTTAATTCATTATGTATTTTGATTACAATTTTTTCTACGTCAACAGATAAACCGTTAAGAGCATTTTAATTCAATTATTTATTACGTGGCAATTGCAATTTGCTTTTATAATTTGGCTATTTTCATTATTAACTTTTTGAAATACAGAATTATATAAACCGTAATTAACAACTGCGTTATCAACACTATTCGATGTAATTTGTTCAATTTGTCAATTTATTATCATATGTAATACTAATAATATTACCAAATATATCCTTAGAGGCTTCATCAGGATCTTCGTAAAAATCTAAATTTTGTATACGTATCCTAGTTTCGGGATCAATATATTGTACAGCATACGTAACGTTACCGATATTTGAAGCATCATTACTTACGCTTCTAAGGCTTTAGCAATTTTTTCTTGCGAATATGGACCCAAAACGTTTCTTGTTATAGCTGCAGATTTTGTACGCCCACGTGTTATTTTGCTAGCAATTTTACTATCGCAGTATGTAGTAGAACTCATTTTTATTTGGCAATCTAAACTGTTATAGCTGAGGCCGTGCAATTTGTGTTCCAATTGTAGTTTCTGCTGAAACAGTGAAATTCGAAATACTCTGGGACATCTTTTGCGACAATACCATCTTGGCATGTCTTAGTTTTCATATATCTATTTAATGCCCAACTGCCTTCATATTTTATTGAAATTTCGGTATACATAATTTACACAATGAAGTGTACTGATCTTTCTTTTGTATCCAATTGGATTATTCTGGTGCCACATGCCATCTATCCAAGTAAACAGTCCTAACAGTATATCTTGGTTTTTCTGATGGTCCAGCATCTCCGTTATCTTCCAGCATTTCCGTTATATTCTCACTAATCCAACGTATTGCAATAAAATATTCTGCACATAATATACTCATTAAAACAAATTAACAAACAAATATATAAACTTACTTTTCATTTCCAAACAATTTACCAGTGTTGAGAAATGGGGTAAATATCAGTGTTGGCACTTTTATTACAATTGCACTGAAATAAATCTATATTTTTTAAAGAATAATTGCAGAGAAACATAAATATGCATCATATTAGTCCTTAGTTATATTGATAATAAAAAAATGGGCTTTAGTTTTTTCGAAATATAAACTAACTTTAAGTATTATTACATAGAATAAATTTGAGATTAAATTAATTAACTTATAAAAAAAACTTGACTCTTTTTCACTTGACACGCATTGAAAAACTTGACAATCAGGCCAAATCAGGCCAATCAGGCACGTCTGTCAACCCTACATAGCCCCCCTATTAAGCTGATTCTCAATCTTTAATCAAATCCATCAAAAAAACAAAAATATTGCACAAATTTTTCTCAAATTAGGTTTGTATATGTTTTTGCAAAAAATAAGTGACCTCAGGATCGGTCCATTTTTCGACGTACAATTATAGCATCCGATATGAACTTTTTCATATCCGATGGCAAAAAATTAGTAACAATGGCACATGCTTATGCTTATTTTATATATCTAATTAGTTGGATCTAAGAGATAAGGTTTCTAAACTCATGGTATAGGGTATCGCATAGTCGGTCTAGACCGACTATAAACTTCTTACTCGTTTTTTCGGGTGCTTAATTTTTACAACCCAGGAAAATTATTCGCGGTAAAAATTATTTTTCTAAGGGGTATTTCTCAATAACTCGGTAATGCATCGGCGTTAAATTAAATCCGTGAAATTTGTTTTCGCAATAACCTCGATTTGAAGCCTACTATGATATTAATGAAATTTACATACTTATTAGTAAACTCGTGGCAGAAACATAATGATATTGTTTTAATATTTTATATATACCACTTTGTTGTCAGTGTCTAATGAGATTAGGTTGAGGTTTATAACTAACAAAAATATCTCAGCACGTTTAATTATACTGATCGGCTCATAAGCATTTTTTGAGTCGATTTAGCGATGTCCGTCTATCCGTCTGTCAATCTATCTGTCTGTCTGTCTGTCTGTCTGTCTGTCTGTCTGTGTGTGTGCCGATGTACACCTTCTATTCGAACTACAGGCTACAAATATGAATATATTTTGATGAAACTTTGTATATATCTCCTTTCTTGGTGAAAAACGCTCCATGTTCAGAACCATCCCCCAGACCAAATGGTAGCCATGTGATTGACTTAAATTGCCCTGATTTAACCCATTAAGGACTGACCCTAGATTGGCTTGTACGATTTTTTTTAAATTTGAGTATGTTTGCCAGGGGGATCGTAGTAGTTGAAAGAAAAAAGAATTTTGTTGATATCTCCCCTAGCACCCGAGATATAGCATGGGTATTTAAATACCCGACAGGCTTTAGTGTAAACTAATTTCATTAGAACTTATTTGTTTGAAACTACCGCGCGCTATTTCTTTTTCATTCTGTGTGTGTGGTGAATAAGCACGTGTGTGGTGAATAAGCACGCTATTTCGTTCGAATCATGTGTGTGCCGCTTTATTCGCAAAACAAGGAAAAGTGTTCTTCCCCGAAATAAGCGAGAAAGTGTGTACGTACAGAAATAAGAGAAAAATGTTCATATAAATGGTGGTCATCGCGTAGTGCACACGTAAAATAAGAGCGTTGCATGAACCAAAAGGTGAAATAAACCAAAAAAATTTAATAAACAGAAACCTGAGCAATTTATAACAATTCGTAAATTGGTAAGATTTTGTTTGTAAAATTTTGTATGCAAAATGATTCGTCGACAAAAAGTTCTGACTGCTAACGAGCTGGAAGCTATTCTCGAAAATTGGTCTGATGGAGAAGATGACTTTGGACAAAACGCAGACTCCGTTGATATTATTATAACGCCACCCGATGTTGTCGATTCTGTAAGCGATACTGAGGAACTGGACGACAACGTCCAGTTGTTAGACGATGAACCGGGACTACCTCGTGAGATTGTCGGGCAGTTCGAATTACAATGTACTTACAATGATGGAAACGAAAATATGCCATCAGACGGTAATGAAACCGAGATCGACGAAGAAGAGGGAGATGATGTAGTAATGGCCGCAATTTCTGATGGCTGCCGTCGTAAATCACAGCCGAAAACCAAGAAGACCCAGAAGCGACTTCGAACTGATGAAGATATAAAATCGAAATGGACTAAAAAACAAAATTATGAATTTGATAAAGCTCCATTCGACGATATAGCTAATTCATACAAAGCCTTGTATGATAAGATTGGTGACATGATTCCTATGCAACTTTGGGAAATGTTCATTGATGACGAAGTGTTGGAACTGTTGGTCACATCCACCAATGAATACGCTACGATCAATAATTGTTCGTCGTTTTCTACATCAAAGAGTGAAATGAAAATCTTTTTGGGGGTGCTGTACATAACTGGTTACCACAATTTGCCGCAAACAAATTCGTATTGGTCGAATAAAGAATCGCTAGGATGTGCGCTAATAAAAGACTGTATTTCTCGAGACAGATTCAAAAAAATCAAACAATTTTTCCACGTGTGTGACAACACTGCATTGGACACACAAAACAAATTTGCAAAGGTTGCACCATTGAATGATCTATTGAGGAAAAAATTCCTTCAATTCGGCATATTTGCGTACAACCTTTCAATTGACGAACAAATGATTGCCTACTACGGCCGGCATTCCTGCAAGATGTTCATCAAGGGAAAACCGATTCGCTTTGGCTACAAGTATTGGTGTTTGTCATCATCAGAAGGTTACTTGTATCAATTTATTCCCTACGCTGGTGCATCGGTACATGAAAGCCCAGGTTTCTGACTTGGATAAAGAGTTATTCTTTCGCTTATGTCGCATTTGGAGGACCGCGCCAAGCACACTGTCACTTTTGACAACTTTTTTACGAGTCATAAACTAATGACTCGTTTATCAAACGATGGAATCTTCGCTCTGGGAACTGTTCGAGATAATCGGACCAATCATGCCCCACTGATAGACATCAAAGATATGAAAAAGAAACCTCGCGGGTCATCGGACTTTTGCTTCGACAAAAACAATTCTGTAATAGCAGTGCGTTGGAATGATAATGCAGTAAGTTACACTAAGAATTTGTAATTTCATTCGTTTGTTTCTCATTTATTCCCTCGTTTTCAGGTCGTAACTTTAATTTCAAATTTTATGAGCCACTTACCAATGTCCAACGCAAAGCAACGAAAAATGGTCACAATTGAACATCCCAATTTGGTAAATCAATACAATCAACGCATGGGAGGTGTGGACCTTTTTGATAACGCGATGAATAATTATCGTATCCGAATTCGAGGAGAGAAGTGGTATTGGCCGTTAATAACAAACGCGTTGGATGCAGCTATGGTAAATGCGTGGAAATTACACTGCTTTTGTCGCAAGTATGAAAAGAAACGAATGATGTCCCAATTCGAATTCCGCGTTGAGGTTTGCGAAACTCTAATGGTCAAGTCAAGTAACTATTATCATCCGGGTAGACTATCGGCATCCGGAGGACAACTGGCTATGCGCTCAGATCGTATTGACCATTGTATTGGAAAACTAGACAATCGTCATCGTTGTCGGCAATGTGGGGGGAAAACTGAATATGGTTGCTTGAAGTACCAAGCGAACTTGCATCCGGCTCCTTGTTTTCTCGACTACCACAACAATGTTGAACCAGACAAACAAAAGATTGCTAAGGCTCAATGATCTAATTTTTTTATAAGCATTGTCAAATTTCAATAAAACAATAAAACTACGGTATAGATGTGTAATTTTTTCTTTTCAAACAAATAGTTTTATATATCAGGAAATTGTATATTTAGTATACACCATGGACTGTTGGGTATTTAAATACCCATTTTCAAAAAATCAGGTGCGACGGGAACGTGTTTCGACATATCACTATAGGATTTTTTTATTGCACAAAGGAAACCTTAAACCATCTGAAAAGGTTCAACACTTTCTTTTTTTTCGATTGCTCAATAATTTACAGCACTCTTTTAGAGAATTTTCAGTCAAAAAAAAACCGATATTAACCGGTATGTAACTTGAGTTATACCAAGCAATAATTTTCTACAAAAAAAAGAAAAAAATTGCGATATCTTTCATTTGGTTAACGCTAGAGTTTTTTAAGTGTCAACGTTTTCATGGGTATTTAAATACCCAGTAGGCTAAAATGGGTTAACATAGTCGCATTGTTCGACCTAGTCCCCATATGTGTCTTATATGTATACAACTGACCAATTATTAACAATGTCATTCAATTTGGTTTTTGTTTTTTTCTGCATCCAATTATGACCTGAACAAAGTTGCATCTAAGATCCTTTCGCGAAACTAGTGGTATATGGTATTGTATGGTCGTCAAGACCGATTATAATTTACTTGTTTTTCTAATGATTCTCCGAAATTGACAAGAGCCACATTGGCTTCACATGAAAGGTATTTTGGAGACATCTAACTCAGTTAGTGTCATGCCTTTTTCTCAAGTTATTGAGGTTTAAACTTGGGAAATACAGATTTTTAATTTTTAAGCCCTCAAAGATCCCTTAAGCTATATACTTTTATGTCAGATAAATTTTTTTAGTAAGCTGGTATTTTCTTCAGAAGTGATTTATTTGGTTTTGTGAAAAAAGCAACAGAGAAGAAATAAAAAACTTATTTTTTAATAAATTTTTTCAGTAACTCGTACCACCGACCTTTGAAAAATCTCAAAAAGTTATCAAAAATCTTTTCCACCTAAAGTATTTAAATTCCGCTTTAAGTGCTGCTTAAATAAAATAAGTAAGATGGTTAAGCTTAATATTTGATATCCCCCACTCGTGTTCTAAACACAATACTATAACCAAGGTTGTCAACAATGAGGGACAATATTATAACGTTTAAAATTAATAAGATAATTAACAGAAATTTCGTGCTTTTTAAATATAAAGAAATTATTAAATGCAATGAGCATGAATGCAAACACACAATTATACTTTTGTTTGTTTGTTAATCAGTGTTCACATAAAAAAAAACAAGAAGCAAACAACAATTATGTTTATCCACTAAACTATACAACAAACTAAGGAAATACTTGTCGAAGCTATGATACGTGCGGGGCAACTATACATACACACTTATGAAGCAAATGCTATAAACACAAATATCAAAATACAAATAACTATTGCACAAAATAATAAATTTCGATTAACATCATTGAAAAATCATATTTTTCAAGCCTCTTTGTACTTTTTCATTGATATCTCGGGACTTATTGAACCAATTTTGATGATTTTAAATAGCAGCCTTCTCAGAATGTCAACGAATCATTTTCACTTAACAGAGTATAAGCAACCTAGTTGACCTATAGAGGGCGTGATAGTGATTTTCACAGACGCACAGACATCGCTATATCAACTCTACTTATTATAAGGCTCAATAATACATTTATATATTTTTTGTTGGGTCCAAGTTTTTTTTTTCTTGTATTTTTTTCTTGTATTCCTCTGCACACTGCTTTGGAGGGTAAAGGAAACCGTTCTTGTCGAAACGCCTTATTATAAATATATATGTTTGAATGCCTCAGTGAGCAAATCGGTTAACTCCACTTTCTAATTTTTTAAAATTTTAATATCAAAGAACTTGGTTAACGCCTAAATGTTTAAAGTCAACAAAAAATTTATCTAATAATATAGACTAACTTCATTACTAGCGAAATATGTTTTGAATGTACTTGTTGGCAGTAAAGAGCCAATCAATCCCCTTGACATCAAAGTAAAAAAAAAACAAGTAAAAAATTATAGTCGGTCTAGATCGACTATACGATACCCTATACCATGCGTTTAGAGACCCTTTCTCTCAGGCCCAACTAACTGGATATAGAAAATAAGCATAAACCAAATTGGAGTGGGATTTTTATTAATTTTTTCGGCTGCAGATGTGAAAAAGTTCATATCGGATGCTATATCTATATGGGGACTAGGCCCAAAAATAGACCGATCCTGACCATATTTGGTAAAGTCTCTTGTATTTTGCAAAAATATATACAAACAAATTTGAGAAGAATCAGTGCAATATTTTTGTTTTTTGATAGATTTAAGTGAAGATCGGGAAGCAGCTCTATATGGGGTCAGAGGGATCATTTTTGGACGACTCATTAGTGGATGTAACGAACGCATACAAACCCAATTTGAGTAAGATCTATATGACAATTTGGACCTTATGGCAATTTATGTCGATTTCATATGGGTAATTTGTATGGGGGCTAGGTCTGAACATGGACCGATTCTCACCAATTTCAATAGCGTTCATCCCATGGCCGATAAAAGCTTATATACCAAATTTCATCAACATATATTCATATTTGCGACCTGCAGTTTCATTACAAGCTTTACATGGACACACAGACGGACGGACGGACGGACGGACATTGATAAATCAACTCAGAAAGTGATTCTGATTCGATCGGTATAATTAAAGATGGGTCTAGGTCAAATATTTTTGGTTGTTACAAACAGCAGCACAAAGTCATTATACCCAAACCACATAGTGGTATAGGGTATAAAAAATAACAAAAGTGAATATAATCTATTGACGAGTGGGGCTTTCAAAATTCATCTATATATATTGTGTGTTGTTTCAAAGTATTTCGGCTACAGCGATAAACCGTTTTGAAAAATCCTAAAAATGGCAATTTTTTAAATAATTAGAAAATATTTGAGGTACTTTTCTTCGCAAATTAAACATAACGTTCGTGCATGAGACAACATTTTTCCCATACTGACGGAGATATGAATAAAGTTGTCGTCAAACGAATATAAATGGGTCTCTTGATCCTTGGGAAACCAAAATGAATAAAAAGACCACACCTGGGCGGAATTGGAAAAACTTCTGTAAAAAACCCCATAAAAGAAAAGGAAAACAAGTGAGAAAATTATAGTCGGACTTATAGTCGACTATATGATACCCTATACCATGCGTTTAGAGACCCTATCTCTTAGGCCAAACTAACTGGACATAGAAAATAAGATAAAACAAATTCGAGTGGGATTTTTAATAATTTTTTTGGCTGCAGATATGAAAAAGTTCATAGCGGATGCTATATCTATATGGGCACTAGGCCTAAAATTAGACCGATCCTGATCATGTTTGATAAGGTCTCTTCTAGTTTGCAGAAATATATACAAACAAAATTTGAAAAGAATCAGTGCAATATTTTTGTTTTTTGATAGATTTAAGTGCAGATCGGGAAGCAGCTCTACATGGGGCCTATGAGTAAGGGTTGTCCCATAGGCATAATTTTTGGACTACTCATTAATGGATGTAATAAACGTATACAAACCCAATTTGAGTAAGATATATATGATAATTTGGATCTTATGGCAATTTATGTCGATTTCATAGGGGAAATTTGTATGGGGGCTAGGTCTGAACATGGACCGATTTTCACCAATTTCAATAGCGTTCATCCTATGGGCGATGAAAGCTTGTATTCCAAATTTCATCAAAATATACTCATATTTGAGACCTGCAGTTTGATTACAAGGTTTACATGGACACACAGACGGACGGACACAGGGACGGACATCGTTATATCCAATCAGATAGTGATTCTGATTCGATCGGTATAATGAAAGATGGGTCTTGGTCAAATATTTTTGGTAGTTACAAACAGCAGCACAAAGTCATTATACCCAAACCACATAGTGGTATAGGGTATAACAATTGATAAGTCCCGGTTTACACATGAAATTTTTCTTTCTGAAACTATTTGAAATTCTCTTTTAAACTTTCATGCGGAAATTTTTGTATTCAAATTCAAGATTTGTTCATATTTACTTTAGCATATTATCTATTTATTTTTATCATTTTATTTCATAAAATTAAATTTACTTAAACTTATTATCTTTCTTAACACAAACGAACATAAAAATTAAAGAAAACCTAAAATAACTTCACTTTGAAAATTACGAAGCAAGAAACAAAAGAGAATTTCAGAGTACATGAAAGTATGTACCCCCTGCCATTCTTCTCTCCCGTCTCACCTATAAACTCAAGACTTTCAGCAAGAAAACTTTCATGTGTAAAACAGCACTAAGGAAACTTTCGAGATATGGCGATTTGAGAGACTTTTCACAAAGACTTAGAACTTTTTGAAAATTTGTTCTTGTTTTTTGCTATTATTTTACTCAATAAGCCCTGTTGAATGAAAAAAAAAAATAAAATCGTAACGGCTATTTTAGTTATTTTTTTTTTTTATTTTTTTTTTTGCAGTTTTATGTTTATTTTTAGTTTTTTATAAATAAATTTTTTTAATTAAATAGTATTCATTTTGTATGATTTCTTATTTATTTTTTTCTAATTCAATAATAATTAATAATTAATAATGTTTAAATTGAAAAGAGAGATTCAAGAATTCTTGGAACCTGTGTCAAACATTATGGCTTAAGATAACTTGTCTAGGATTCCGGATTGCTCCGAGGCGGCTTTTTAATTACAGACCACAAACTTCCTGTGGGGTTTATATCGGCATCTAGAGTCTAAGTAGTTCCAACTGATTGCCAGTCTGTAAATATTGCCTTTAATATAGTCTGAATATTAAATACTAAACATGCTAAACTTCGATGAAATATGAAATGCTAAACTTATAAAGATAACACTCTTTAAGATACTTTTTATATTTCTAATTTCACTTCTAGCGGGATACAATTTTTCAAATAAATTTTCAACACTCATTTTTATGTAGCTGGTTTTTTTTTAACTTCATATGTTTGTTTTTAACAACAACAAACATATTTGTTTATTATGCACTTTTCTCATATGTTTTAACGTTTAGCATCCCTATCTTTTTTCTAACCATCATCAGCATCATATTGTTGAAGCAATATAAAAACACTTAATTTAAGTGAGTCGCATATGTGCATTAGATTTCTAGTTAAGTAAAATGAAACTTCGTATTCAGTGTTTTTGTTTTTCTTTACCACATTCTAAAAGAGTTTTGTAAGGCTCAAATCTAAATAAGATATATTAGGGTGAATATTGCTTATATGAATGACAAAAGGTTTCTGGACTAGCACGGCAATACCGACAACTAAAACCCCCAACAACGTGAAAGAACAATTATAAGAAATTTTATACATCCTCAATGAATATTTATTAAAATTTTCATGTTTTTATACTCTCTACACCACTGTACAGAGGTTATTTATCAGTTTGTCATTACGTTCGTAACGCATCGCAAAATGCATTTGCGGCCCTGATAAAGTATACATATTATTGTTCCTTATAACAATTCGAGTTATTATGTAACAATCTTCGTTGTTTCCTTACAACTTCTTAAAGTTGTATCGGTGAATACCCGAATCGATTTAAGTTTTGAAGCGATACAAGTAACAGCTTAAATTTTATTGAGGTTTAATGACATTTAATAAATGGATTAGTGAAAAGGTCCCTTGTACTACTCGTACTATTAGAAGAAATCGCTAATGAGTTTTGTTGAATTTTATATTTTTTTCTCACGTGGGAATCAAAGAGGAGCTAGATGAAGATTACGAAGATGAAATAGAAACCACTTCTGCTACTACCGAAACTTCAGACAGTTATTTTACATCCAAAAATTGCACGAAATGCAAAGTTGCATCATCCAATACCCGAATTCGTGATTATAACGTGGTCGACTATATAAGAAAGAAACATCTGTATGGAATTCAGCAAAACCTAAGAAGAAAAAGGAATGGAAAACAATCACTCTAATAGTTCGATCTATTGTAGCTATCGTTTTTTATGCTGGGCTATCTAAGTCGAATAATGAGCCTGCTAAAGAACTGTGAGATCAAACCCATACTCCTATAACATAGTCGCATTATCATACGATAGATTTGTGCTCATCAAAAAGTGGGAGCGATTAACCCTTTTCCCGTGATCCAATCGAGCTGTAACTTTACAGGCAGACTCGTGGCGACGAGGACTATGTTGAGTTTTTTTCTGACTACGGAATTGAAATTCTTATAGCCCAAAAAATTTTTGAAAATTTTATTTTTGGAGATGGGCAAAGCGTCGCTAAAATCGGTTTGATCAAAAAAATTAGGTTATGAAACAATTTTTTATTTATTTTCACAAAAAAAGATAAATCACTGCTGACAAATACCAGCCTACTAAAAGAAAATATTCACGCTAAAAAAATATTCTCGCTATTAGTATAAGGGACAATTTGATGTAATATAAGTGAATATTAAGTTTTTTCCAAGGTGATCGAAATTCTTCTATTTCAAATTTAGAGGCAACGCAATAGATAAGAAATGATTTCGTTTTAGGTTTTTTTAATTTTTTAATATTTCTTCTAACGGATTTATTTTTAGGCACAAGATTGCCAATTTCTTGAGGAATTGAGGTTTGAATTAGAGAAGTATTGAACTTTTTAAATTTAACGTCATCAAAGTTTCTCTTAAACTAACAACTTTGTGGAACACATCGGGACATTTATCTAGGGAGTGAGAAATTCCTAGTCGGCATGAAAGTACTAGGCCAGTATAATAAAACCTCCAAAGGGTTTGGGGTTCTCAGGCCAAAATTGTGGCTAAATAAATTTTTTTTATTAACATATCCATGTAAAAAATTGAATAAACAAGTAGGATTGTTAAATTCGGCTGTGCCGAATTTTTGATACCCCCTACCTCGGTTTTTTTATTGATAATAAATTTAAACAACATATTTGAAAAAATAAATAATTTGTTAAATTTAATACCAAATATTTCAGCAAATATACTGATTTTTTAGCATTTTTAGAGATATCACCATATTTTAGACCATATCTTGACACAGTGATGCTCGATATAACCCATTTCAAGTACCAGCCTGCTCGTAGTAACGGCAAACAATATTATTTTAACTTTACCTAGGTAAATGGTTGATTTTTTGAATGACCGTAATTTCAAAAGAAAGACAGACAGACGCATGTACGGAAATTATATGGACTCGAGTTGTTATAGGGATTAAGAATACAAATATATCTTGGAGTCGCAATTCATTGTTCAATGCGTTACAACAGAATACCAATAGTCACAATAAAGAATCATACTTTCCAGTGTTTTGAGAGCTTAAAATTATGTGGCATTTCAAAACAAAAATTTCAAAAAATCTTGGCAATTTTTGGTTTGCCATATACCAGGAAAATGTGGTTTTTTTAAAAAGTACTTTAAAAGAATATACTTTTAAAAAAAAGTATTTAAATAAAAGGTTATTTTGTACAAAGATCCTTGTTTGAGAAAATGTAACTTTCTAAGAAAATTTATTTTAAAAAGAAAGTTGTCCTTTTAAATAGGTACTTTTTTGAAAAAAGAGTACTTTAAAAAAACAGGTACTTTTTTAAAATGGTATTTTAAAAAAGGATACTTTAGGAAAGATGCTTTTTGAGAAAAGGGTACTTCCAAAAAAATACATTTTTTAAAAAACAACTTTTCTTGTTATAAGGATCAAGAAAATATATGGTTTATGGGCTCAGGAATTTATTTCGATGCGTTATAAATGGAATGGCATTCTGATATTTACCCTCTGCATATATACAATTTGATATTTACCCGTGTGGAGGATTTAAAATCGATTTGTATTAAAAATTTTTGATTCAATTTAAAAAAAATATAATTGAATTTTAGATTTTTCTTGGGACGTCTGAAAATTTATAAACAATTCTTAATAAATGAATAATCATTTAAACTATTTGGGGAAATCATCTTTATTATTTTTTAATATTAGCTCTTACGATTAGAATATCGGGCTATCCCTGACAATACGTATTAATTTTATTAATTGGTAAAAAGTTGCATTATGCACTTTTGCTAGGGTAGTCTTCTATTACTGTTGGTAGGAGATCGATACAAATTAAAATTCCAACAAAATGGAATTCATGTCACAAATGAAACCGTGCTCACAACCACTACATACCAACGTTTGCATTCGAAATGGAGGACTGGAGATTTTTTCAAAAGAAAGTTTATTAAAATATAAATAAAATGTTACATATGACAAAGGTAAATTCATTCCACAGACTCACTTTAATTATTAAGGATTCACTATAAAATAAATTTTTTTACATTTTTTAAATACTTTAATCATTCTTCATCTCTTAGAAACTTTTCCGCATTCTCTGGCCAATTTGTATTATTTAGAGACCTCGGACTGGGATGGGCTAAACGCAAAATTATTTTTGCAAAATTAAGATTTTTGTAAACAATTAAATACATAATCACCCATAGCTACTACAATTTGTGATTGGACCAGCTGTAAAAGATTTTCTGTTGTTCGTAAACATTCATCGCGTAGTTGAATTTTGTAGGCACCTTTCAATTCAGTGGGTGTTATATTTTTATCCATGCAATCGTAAAATGACATGTGGCTAAAATTGTGTACAAAACATTCTTGAGAGAATGTATCTCGCGATCTATTGTGTCTTTACCAGTAGGCTTGTCTCTGGTTATTTCTGAGCCTCTTGGTTATACCATGTAAATGCATTATGTTTAGATTATGTCTTAAATACTCGCAATGTAGATGGTTACAATGGAGTAGTAAAATATCTTGATGTCTTCAATAACTTGCTATTATTCCATTTACGGAGAAGTTTTCATTAGTGATGACAGTGGTTGATTTTGTTTCTAACTTATTCTTTAACATTTTTAATATCATTTAATTTAAATATTAAATTTATAAACATGTTTACTTTAGTTTTCTTTTGTTTGGTTTTATTTATTCAGGGTCAAAACCTTAGCGAAAATGTTAGTGATAGTTTCTTCATAAGTCAATCAGTATATTCTCTTTGAAGACAATCTTTGTCAATTGTTTTCTGAATAATTACATTTTCTTTCAATTTATTAATTCAGATAAACTACGTCTTATATACACTCCGTTTCACTTGAATAGCACACTTGACAAGGTGCATTTCCTTTCACGATAGCTTTTAAACAAATGAAAGTGAAGAATAATTCTTGGATATGTTTATAGTTAAAGTATTTAGTTTGTATTAGCAATAAACAAAACCAAAATTTATTGAGTATTTTTCAAGTTACAGGGCTTAATAAATTAATAACCTAAAAATAGCGCGTACATTTTGTTTCATTTGAATAGCACACTTTGGTTTAAACTGTATTAAATATTATTTAATTAATTTTAAACAACTTGTTTCGGCTTAATTATATAACTTATTAATTTATAAATCTAATTTAATAATGGGTAGAACCTCCCTTGTTTAGAATAACTTCATAAATCCTATTTGGTAAGGAATCATAAAGCTATTTACTATAGTCAAGGGAAATAAAAGCCCATGCTTCCCGAATAGCCTGAATTAGTCCAGCTTTGGTAGAAAACTGTCTCCCTGACTCATAAAATTTTCTGTTTTTCTGTTTTAATTCTTTTCGCATTTCTATTAAAAGTCGTATTACTAAGTGAAAATAAAAATTTGTTTTTTTGCTAATTTTTATCTACTTCGTTAAGTTCCTTATCGATCTTTATTTTTTTCTATACCTTCGAGATCTTTCTGCGACCGCAAATTATGTAGTTTTTCTCATAAGTAGTTGGAAAAAAAGTAGAAAATTAATAACTTATATGCTCGTACGACATATCTTAAAAGTAGCATTCAAGACATTTACTACTTTTTAGTTTTTTTTAATGAAGTTTATTTTGAAAATGCACTAAAACTCAAACTAAATGAATCAAAGCCTGCGAAACAATGATTTGAACTTAAATTTTTCTTAACTTAGTTGTTTTTTTTAACTGATATATCGTGTGATGTTCAAGACATTAATTCGTGTACTCACCACTGCTTACTAAAAACCGTTTATATGGATTTTTGGCTATAACTCGTCGACTAATTGATATTTTTTCAATCTGTAAAAACCTAATTATTGCTAGAGACCTGTGCAACAATTAAAATTTTTAAAAAATTGATTTAGAAAATTTTTGTGGTGCTTATGAAGCAAAATATTGGAAAATTTTTTTTTTCATGCTTTTTGAAAATATTTTCCACAAAACTAAGTCTTTTTTGCTTTCTGTTTGATCCATAATATGCATCTCAGTTTCTTCTATAAATTTCATTTGAAAAGAAAATGGTCTTAGTCGATAATTTGCGTTAAAAATCCCAAAACCATTAAATAAATAGCGATTTCGGTAGAAGTAATTAAAAAGGGAAGTTCCAAGAATTAGGAATTAGTAAAATGATTTTTTTTTATTTCGTACAACCGAACTAATTTCAAAAATGAAGATTCAGTTAAGACTCGAAACTCAGCCGAAGCTGATGTCTTTTAATTTTCGCTCGGTCGTGATAAAATTCGCTATTAATTTTTTTTTGGAACTTATTTCATTTTGTGAGTGATTTAAGTTAAGTGCATCGGTTTCATAAAAATATCAAAAATACATTGTATAATATATATTGTGTTAAAAATGTCGGAACCAAAATGTAAAATGGACCATTTTTGTAATGTTTGTGGACGTTTGATAGCAAGCGATGAAAAATGTGGCAATGCGAGTGATTTTTTTTGGAAGCCTATAACCAATATTTCTCGCAAGAGTTTATCACTGACGTAAACTATACCCCTAAAAAAGTTTGCTTTAATTGCTATTCAACTCTTATGCAATGGAAAAGTGAAAAGAAGAAGGCTATGCCTTTTGGTATACCAATGATGTGGTTAGTCAACAGCCCGCATCAAGAAGAAAATTGCTATGGATGTATCAACTACCATAAAACTTTGAATAGAAGGAAAGCAAAGAATAAAACTTATGTAGCAGTGCCAAGTGTCCAATTACCATTACTGCACTCAGAATTCGTTCCAGTACCAACATACCGAAGTATTGATCTTCCAACAGATATCAGTAATACCATCGCCGCTTCTACATCCATGGATTTCTTCTCAGAATACGACCCTAGTGAAGGTACATCCTATGAAACATCAAAGCACCCATTAGTCACACAAAAGCAATTGGATGGAATTGTTGGATATTTGTGTTTGACTCAGAAAAATCAGAACTACTTCTTCAAAACGAACACTGAACAAAATTGGTACATAAAAAATTAGAAATAAATTAATATTAAGCTGGAAATTTATTGAAGAAACTGAGAAGCATATTATAGATCAAACAGAAAGCAAAAGAGACTTAGTTTTGTGGAAAATACTTTCAAAAAGCATGAAAAAAAAATAATTTTTCCAACATTTTGCTTCATAAGCACCACAAAAATTTTATAAATCTATTTTTTAGAAATTTTTGGTTGTTGCACGGGTCTCTAGCAATAATTTGGCTTTTACAGATTGAAAAATTTCAATTAGTCGACGAGTTATGGCAAAAAAAACCATATAAACAATATGCTGAAAATCGGCATTTGACTGCAAAGTTCGAAGGTCGATTAAAAAAAAAATTCGAACTAACATAAACAAACGCCGCGATACGGGTCTTCTAATTTAGCCTCTATTTTCATCCCTCACTCTCAGAATCGACCTAACTTTTGCTAACCTGAATTTGTTCCACAGTGATATGCTAACAAACATGTGAAAAATTAGCAATACAAAATTCTTTCTTTTCGTTTTTATTGATATTGCTAAGGCAATAGCAACACAACATTTTTTTTTTTTTATTATTCATTACATCCTCTCTTTCTTGTGCTCAGAATAATTTGCGTGTTGACACTTCGAATACCGATTAAAAATTAATATTGCAGAGAGAATTTGACAGCGTCTGTCACATCTTTCAATATTTTTCACATACACAACCAAAAACATTGACGCTAGTTTGATGTCGATATCATCCGTTAAACAAAAACAAAATCTACATTGCTGATCGCTGTCGTCAATGTTTACCAACAATGCATATGAAAGTGATGTTGCTTTGCACTTGCGTGTACACGGTGATCTTGAAGAGGAATGTGGACCTAAAATGAATCCAAAATCGGCTAATGCAGAAAGTTTCTATATTGTTTCTAGATTTAAAAAAATGTAAAAATTAAAATCCTTACTGCTCGTCTTCGCTAGTTATGCACATTTTTGTGTTCAAGGTATGCACTTCCATCATAGCAAAATTGTTTATCTTCTGAATTTTCACAACAAAATTCGTATATACCTGTTTTCTATAAATATTTTTAAGTATTTGATTTTTCTGACATATAGTTAGAGTAATTTGCAGGAATAGACGTCCCTCCAACATTACATCTAATATAACTAGTAAATTTTTTCATTATGTTTGTTGAAGCTCCTACTTTAATTTGAAAATTATCTAAACCTTCTTGATCAAATACAACTTTATCATCTTTAATTTTATTTACCGTAATTATTGTATTTCGTCCGTCAGTAGGTAACACCAAATCAATGTTTTTAAGTCTTCCGCTTACATCAGAATCAGATTCAAATTTATTTTTTATTGCGCGTGTCGCAATTTGCTGTTGTATTTTATCAGCAAATTTTTTGACAATTTTCATCAAGTTATCTTTAAAATTTTTACATTAAAAAAATACTTTGTTATATTTTATTTATTATTTCTTGTTCATATTTTCTTTGAATTTTATTGTAGTATTTTATTGAAAATGTATTTTATCAGTAAATTTTTCGAAAATTTTCATCAACACCTTATTATTAACACCCTTACCGATGTCTTGGAATAATTTAGTACATAGCTTAATGGATTCTACGGAATCGTTTTTATAGCTGTTTGTGATTCATGAGATCCAGCGGAAATATCTATTTCCTTGTTTAACTCTCTAAATTTACCTCTGCCTTTCTTAGTTTAAATGTGTCCTTTAAATCTAGCTGCATCACATATCCTTTATTTGAACGGTTTTTCCTGCTACTAATTGATTGTAATCAGATATACTTGGCAGCTGCCTATTATAAATTTCCTTTTCAAAATCAATTATTTAACTTTAACAAGATCTGCATATGCTCAAAATCCTTTGATATAAACTCTTTTATAAGACTTTCAATACGCTCAGTTATTAAAAATTTTGGTGGCTTAATTTTACCAAACGCGATTTTTCTACCACACGGTCTACATACTTTTGCCCTATTATCATTATGAGAACCCAGAGTGAAAAAGTAAAGAAATAATAATTTTTAACAGAGTAGCTTCGTCAGCACAAAATAATTAAATGATTCTTTCGTTGTTCTTCGGTTGTATATGTAATTTAAAGATGTATTTTTCTGTTATGGGTTTGTATGCAACACCTAGCGGTGAGAAAGTAACTAATTTCCAAAAAAAAATTTTCTAAAAACTTTATGGAGCGTTTCAAGGTATACTAATTTAAAAAAAGAAAAACGGCATCATTCAGAGGGCCATGGATCAAAATAAACATAAATTTAGAACAAAAAAGAAATTTTTAACAATAATTCTTATATATTTGGAACAAATTTTGTCAAATTAAGAAGAATAAACCGATTGAATATGTGTACTTGAATATTCGATTCTGCTTGAACACAAAAATTTGCATAACTAGCGAAGACGAGCAGTAAGGATTTTAATTTTTACATTTTTTTTAATCTAGAAACAATATAGAAACTTTCTGCATTAGCCGATTTTGGATCCATTTTAGGTCCATATTCCCCCTCTTCAAGATCACCGTGTGTATACAGTGAAGAACGATAAAAAAAACTAGTAAGACAAAGTTGTTTGTGTATTTCGTATTGCTAATACTGAGTACTCTATGTGTGTATTACACAACACAGCCTATAGCTAAGTGCTTTTACAAAAACAAATGAGCACCAAGCGTATATGGCGTGGGCACAACTGCTTTACAGCAATAACCGAAATGGTTTCGAACTCTAAGTATATATAAGGATATAAATATTTTTTGTTATGTGCCACACAGAACTCAGAAAATTAAAAGTTATATGCTAAACAATTGACCACAAGCATCTTTTATTTAAATGGCTCGTCTTAACATTAATATTCATTGTTTCTCTAGAAACTAAAATTTTTAATCTACGTGACACCCTAATAGAAATGCATCATCCTCTTTTCCAGATTCTGCTTACAGTTAAATTGTAAAAAGCTTTTTAAGCGGTTTTGTGGTAAAAGTCATACCAAACGTAACAAATAAGTATGCATGTATTTGTGTAGAAAAGTTATTTTTTTTCAGTTAAAAGTGTTATGTATGTACATACAAAGGAAAGATGTGTATATTTATAAAACGAAACAAAATGAAAATGAAAATTTTTTAATGAAGTGCTTATGATGCAATTATTATAAATTGTCGAGGGATGAAGACTGTTAGCACAGACAACTCACAAAAAAAAAAAAACAATTAGTAGATAAACCCACACTTTTAAATGTGGTTTTTTTTTTTTTTGTTTATCATGTTGAATTGCGGTTGAAAAAGTTTGGTTTAGAAAATAAATATTGATTTTTTATGTAATTTCACTGATTAGATATATAAATCTGTATGTGTAATTGATATGTTTGGATTTAAATAACTTTTCAGCTAGGACGTTTTTTAATATTTCTTATTATAAAATAGTTACACAAACAAATGTCTCACATTCTTTTAGTTTTTGAAGAACTAAGCATTACGAACATTCTTAATATGCACTTTTTTTTCACAGATTTTACTTTTTTAAAAGAAAATTATATTTGTAGTAAAAGGCCATTCAGTTTTCAAAAAATCTCTATCTAATAAGATTTCCTTAAAAGAAATTTCGAAACAAAATGTATTGAGACTTAGATAAATGTGTAAATTAAAAAAGTTAATTCTAAAGAGTCTTTTTCAAAAAGTTTCATTTAGAAAAATTTCTTAAAATCCTAAAAAATAATTTCTAAGCAAGTCTTGGAAAATATGCCATTGAAATAGTAAATTTTAACATTTCAAAATCTTTTTAAGAAGGTTTACAGAATTTTAAATATGTTTTGGAAATATATATATTTTTTCCGGGATTGGAAAGAGAATTAATCGATAATTCGGAACGTGTATTCAACTTTGTAAAGTTCCCTAAGAATATCTGAAATGTTTATTGTTTTTATACCCTATACCACTATGTGGTTTGGGTATAATGACTTTGTGCTGCTGTTTGTAACAACCAAAAATATTTGACCTAGACCCATCTTTAATTATACCGATCGAATCAGAATCACTTTCTGAGTTGATTTAACAATGTCCGTCCGTCCGTCCGTCCGTCCGTCTGTGTGTCCATGTAAACCTTGTAATCAAACTGCAGGTCGCAAATATGAATATATTTTGACGAAATTTGGTATATGAGCTTTTATCGGCCATGGGATGAACGCTATTGAAATTGGTGAGAATCGGTCCATGTTCAGACCTAGCCCCCATACAAATTACCCCTATGATATCGACATAAATTCCCATAAGATCGAAATTGTCATATAGATCTTACTAAAATTGGGTTTGTATGCGTTCATTACATCCATTAATGAGTGGTCCAAAAATGATCCCTTTGGCCCCATATAGAGCTGCTTCCCGATCTTCACTTAAATCTATTAAAAAACAAAAATATTGCACTGATTCTTCTCAAATTTTGTTTGTATATATTTTTGCAAAGTACAAGAGACTTTACCAAACATGATCAGGATCGGTCCATTTTTGGACCGAGTCCCCATATAGATATATCATCCGATATGAACTTTTTCATATCTGCAGCCAAAAAAATTAATAAAAATCCCACTCAAATTTGGTTTTTGCTTAATTTCTATGTCCAGTTAGTTGAGCCTAAGAGATAGGGTTTGTAACCGCATGGTATAGGGTATCGTATAGTCGGTCTAGACCGACTATAATTTTCTCACTTGTTTTTTTTTGCATATAAAGGGTGCTAATCGCCACTGTACCACCCAAATTACTCTACACCTGACATAGTTCACATGATTGAGCTGGGGTCTTTGTTTAAAATGTACGTCTTAATGTTCGTTTAGCCATTGATCCCTCTTTTGGGATTTTTAGTTCGGCCCATATTTTTCTGTAATTTTTCCCCAAAACTTGGTTTTTACGAAAAAAAAAAGAAGTGATTTTTAGTGCAAATGTGACCTTGAGAATCTTCGTCTGCGTTGAACTGCGGAGAAAAATATTCCATTTTTCATTTATTTCAGAATTTTTTTTAGAGCTCTAAGTATTCCATGAATGACTCTGAACACTTTTTGTTTAAGAAATTTTCTTCAAAAAGTGCATAATTTTCCAGTAAAAATGGCTTCTCCCCGAAAAGTATTTTTCTCCGTAGTTTGAGGAAACAGTTTTTTAGAATTTATTGAAACGAAGATTCTCAGTTGAAAATTAAAAAAAAGAACATATTCTTGCTGACACATTTGCGCCAAAAATCATTTTTTTTTTTTCGTAAAAACAAAATTTTGGAGAGAAATTGCAGATAAATGTGAGCCGACATCAGTATGAATTTTTTGCGTTCCAGATGCGACAATTTAGCTTTTTGACGTAACAATCGAGATAAAATGAGTTTTCGTAAAAAGATGATTTTTCGGTAAACAATCTTTCGGTGGAAGATTCACCACCTTGGAAATAAGTTTTTAATATTTTCCAACGTTGTTCGAACGTAAATCGACTCATTTCGTGAACCGCATACATTATACTAACTTCTTGTCACAAAACAGCTGACAATGTCATTGCCATACGCAAAATAACCAGTAGTTCAAAATGCAACGTTATGGGGATAAGCGTTACATATTCATGAAGCAAATGCTACAAACTCAAAGATAACAACAACAACAATTAAAGCAGTAAAGAAACAAAATTCGAAATAAAAACAATAACTACAACAATAAAGAAAAATCATGTTTTTTCACGTTTTTTTTTTTTTTTGTTTCATTAAAATCTCAGGAGCTATTGTGCTGATTTTAATGATTTAAATTAGCAACATGCTTAGAGCAACCTAGCTGACCCACTGAGGAAGTGATCGTGAAATCCACAGTCAGACAGACGGACTTCGCTATATCAACTCCGCTTATTGTAAGGAGAAAGAATATAAATATATATATATATATTATGAGGTACAGTTTTTTGACCGCAATTATTACAAATGGAATGACAAACTTGTGTTGTATCCTATGCACAGTGCTATGGAGGGTATAAAAATAACTCAAAATTTTAATTCGGTGCTCTTATTAAGACACCCGATATTGTTTCTATATTAGACTCTCCATCCCAGTGCACAGGGTATATATAAGTTTGTCATTCGTTTCTAATAATCAGAAAAAATTTCTCGACCCCCATAAAATATATATATTTGTGATCCTTCTAACAAGCGGAGTTGATATAGCGATGTCCGTCTGTCCATCTGTGGAAATCACGATCACGAACTCAATCGGCCAGCTAGGGAGCTCGCTTGCATAAAAAATGATTAACTAACGTCCTCAAAAGTTTGCTATTTAAAATCGTCCAAATCGGTTGATTACGTCCCGAGAATTGAATGAAGAAGCAAAAAAGTTTTGAAAAAAATTTGATTTGCCTATTTTGTTTTTGTCACGAGCACGCCCTCAACAGGACAGCCAGGGTACTCCTTTTTACTGAGAATCATTCACCAAGATCATGGGAAAGTTTCTATTTCTATAATCATTAAAATTAAAACCGAGAAATCACTGAAAAAAAAAAAAATTAAAATTGTTATGTTTCTTTATTGTTCTTGTTGTTATTCTAAATTGTGTATTTTTGTAATATCAGAATTCACCAACACCAAAAGCAAATAACGCTGAACTACCTGGTTATTAATAAAAAAATAATGCAAATTTACCAAGATTGTTTGTATTTTAATTTCATTACGCATTAATTTATTTAAAGAAAAACACAACAATAACGTGTAATATTTACATAGAAAAACAAGTAAGAAAATTATAGTCGGTCGAGCCCGACTATATGATACCCTATATCATGCGTTTCGAGACCCTATCTCTTAGGCCCAACTAACTGGATATAGAAAATAAGCATAAACCAAATTTGAGTGGGATTTTTATTAATTTTTTTGGCTGCAGATATGAAATAGTTCATATCAGATGCTATATCTATATGGGGACTAGGCCTAAAAATGGAACGATCCTGACTATGTTTGGTAAAGTCTCTTGTATTTTGCAAAAATATATACAAACAAAATTTGAGAAGAATCAGTGCAATATTTTTGTTTTTTGATAGATTTCAGTGAAGATCGGGAAGCAGCTCTATATGGGGCCTATGACTAAGAGTTATCCAATAGGGATCATCTTTGAACTACTGATTAATGGATGTAATATATTCATACAAACCCAATTTGACTAAGATTTGTATGATAATTTGGATCTTATGGCAATATATGTTGATTTCATAGGGGTGATTTGTATGGGGGCTAGGTCTGAACATGGACCGAATCTCACCAATTTCAACAGCGTTCATCCCATGGCCCATAGAAGATCAAATACCAAATTTCATCAAAATATATGTTCATATTTGCGACCTGCAGTTTGATTACAAGCTTTACATGGACACACAGACGGACGGACGGACGGACGGACGGACATCGTTAAATCGAATCAGATAGTGATTCTGATTCGATCGGTATAATTAAAGATGGGTCTAGGTCAAATATTTTTGGTTGTTACAAACAGCAGCACAAAGTCAGTATACCCAAACCACATAGTGGTATAGGGGATAAATATATATGTATAATCAATATCAATATTTTCTTATTTTTATACCCTATACCACTATGTGGTTTGGGTATAATGACTTTGTGCTGCTGTTTGTAACAACCAAAAATATTTGACCTAGACCCATCTTTAATTATACCGATCGAATCAGAATCACTTTCTGAGTTGATTTAACAATGTCCGTCCGTCCGTCCATCCGTCCGTCCGTCCGTCTGTGTGTCCATGTAAAGCTTGTAATCAAACTGCAGGTCGCAAATATGAATATATTTCTATGAAATTTGGTATATAAGCTTTTGTCGGCCATGGGATGAACCCTATTGAAATTGGTGAGAATCGGTCCATGTTTAGACCTAGCCCCCATACAAATTACCCATATGAAATCGACATAAATTGCCATAAGATCCAAATTGTCATATAGATCTTACTCAAATTGGGTTTGTATGCGTTCATTACATCCATTAATGAGTAGTCCAAAAATGATCTCTTTGACCCCATACAGAGCTGCTTCCCGATCTTCACTTAAATCTATTAAAAAACAAAAATATTGCACTGATTCTTCTCAAATTTTGTTTGTATATATTTTTGCAAAATACAAGAGATTTTACCAAACATGATCAGGATCGGTCCATTTTTGGACCTAGTCCCTATATAGATATAGCATCCGATATGAACTTTTTCATATCTGCAGCCAAAAAAATTAATAAAAATGCCACTCAAATTCGGTTTTTGCTTATTTTCTATGTCCAGTTAGTTGGGCCTATGAGATAGGGTTTCTAAACGCATGGTATAGGGTATCATATAGTCGGTCTAGACCGACTATAATTTTCTTACTTGTTATAACATCGCAAAATGTTACAAATTGATACATGCTACTGTTGAAAGTACTCTAAATAATATATGTATATTCAATATATCGCACCTATACCTCTAAAGTGAGGTCAACTCAAAATTTACGAATTTTCGGTAGAGGCAAAAAACGTTTTTTTTTTTTTAATATATACTATTAATTTAAAAACAGTTGTTTCATTGTAAGGAATTGCGAATAATAAGTACACAACAGTAGTTGTTTTTGCGATTTTTTTCAGTGATCACCAAAACTAACAAGTTTTTTGGGTGCAACTCAAAATATGTCTTTCTAGTGGATTCGAAAGAAGCTACTCCAACACAAAGAGGGTTACAACTGTATTTTTTTGCGAAAGACTAGAAAAATCGATTTAAGATTTTTAGAGTGGATAGAAATGACCACTGTGTATCGTTTTCTTGCAAAAAGTGAAAATTGAAAAATTTTGAGTTGACTCACTTTAGAGGTACAGGTGCGAAATGTATATTCATAATAACCGCATATTAGAAATAACTCTGTTTAATATTTTATTTATTTATATTATTTATCAATGTTATCATAGCATTCTAATTAATATATAAAATACAAATACTTTCATAACATTGTAATTAAAGGTCAATGTTTTCTACCAATCAGCTCAAAATTGTTTTCTGCTAAGGCATTTCATTTATATAAAATTCTGCAATGTTTTGTTTTACAGTATACAATTTTTTGGTATTAACAAACAGGGTTGTAATTCATTTAGAATAAAGGCATGGTTAGCCACACGTAAGCGTAACGTAATATGTTAGCGAAACCGGAACGTGCTGTTCGTGTAAAAAACAGCTAGCTTGTAACACCTACTTAATTGAAAGATCCCTACAAAATTCAGTTACGCGATTAATGTTTACGAACAACAGAAAATCTTTTACAGATGGTCCAATCACAAATTGTAGTAGCTATGGGTGATTATGTATTTAATTGTTTACAAAAATCTTAATTTTGCAAAAATAATTTTGCGTTTAGCCCATCCTAGTCCGAGGTCTCTAAATAATACAAATTGGCCAGAGAAAGCGGAAAAGTTTCTAAGAGATGAAGAATTATTAAGGTATTTAAAAAATTCAAAAAATTAATTTTATAGTCAATCCTTAAGAATTTAAGTGAGTTTTTTGAATGAATTTACCTTTGTCATATGTAACATTTTATTTATATTTTAATAAACCTTCTTTTGAAAAAACTCTTCGGTCTTCCATTGCAAATGCGAAGGTTGGTATGTAGTGGTTGTGAGCACGGTTTAATTCCAAAAATATTGAAGATGATTTCGCCAAATAGTTTAAATGATTATTCATTTATTAAAATTGTTTATAAATTTTCAGACGTCCCAAGAAAAATCTAAAATTCAGTTATAATTTTTTTTTTTAATTGAATCAAAAATTTTTAATACAAATTGATTTTAACCCCCACACAGGGGTATATATCAAAGTGTATATATGCAGTGTATATCTGCAAAGTGTATATATCAGTTTGTCATCCCGTTTATAATGCATCGAAATAAATTCCTGAGCCCATAAACCACATATTTTCTTGATCCTTATAACAAGAGTAGTTGTTTTTAAAAAATGGAATTTTTTGGAAGTACCCTTTGTTTAAAATGTATCTTTGGTTAAGTATCCTTTTTTAAAATACCTTTTTTAAAAGGTACCGGTTTTTAAGCACCCTTCCTTGAAAAATATAACTTTTTTTTAAATTCCTTAATTTAAAAAGTACCTATTTAAAAAAAAAAATTTTTTTTTTCTTAAAAAATAACCTTTAAAAAAACATCTTTTCTTAAATAGGTATATTTTCTTAAAAATCTACCCTTTTTTAAAAAGAACATTTTCTTAAAAAATTTTCTTAAAAAAGTATTTTTTTGAAGTACTCTTTTTTTATAAAAGTACCTATTTAAAAGGATAACTTTCTTTTTAAAGTAAGTTTTCTTAGAAAGTTACCTTTTCTCGAACAAGGATATTTTATATAAAATAACCTTTTATTTAAATACTTTTTTTTTTAAAGTAAATTCTTTTAAAGTACTTTTTAAAAAAAGCACATTTTCTTGCTATATGGCGAACCAAAAATTGCCAAGACTTTTATAAACTTTTATTTTGAAATACCGATAATTTTTAGCTCTCAAAACCTTGAAAAGTGTTATTCCTGATTGTGAATATGGGTATTCTGTTGTAATGCATTGAACAATGAATTGCGACCCCATGAAGTATTTGTATTGTTAATCCCAACTCGGGTCCATATAATATCCATACATGCGTCTGTCTGTCTGTCTGTCTGTCTTTTGAAATTACGGCCATTCAACAAAATAAACCAACTACAAAGATCCCTCTAAAAATTCTAAAAAATCCGTATATTTGTTGAAATAATTTGGTATTAAGTTTAACAACATTTGGTATTGGTATTAAGTTTAAGAAATTGTTTACTTTTTCAAATATTTTGTTTATATTTATTATCAATACTAAAACTGAGGTGGAGGGTACCAAAAATTCGGCATAGCCGAATTTAACATTCCTACGTGTTTATTCTGTTCTTTACAAGGATATAATAAAACAAAATTATTTAGCCATAATTTTGGCCTGAGAACACAAATCCCTTGGAGGTTTTATTATACTGGCCTAGTACTTTCATGCCGAATTTCTCACTCCCTAGACAAATTTCCCGATAAGTTTCACAAAGTTGTTAGTTTAAGAGAAACTGTGATGACGTTAAATTTAAAAAGTTCTATATTTCTCAAATTCAAACCTCAATTCCTCAAGAAATTGGCAATCTTGTGCCTAAAAATAAATCCGTTAGAAGAAATATTAAAAAATTAAAAAAACCTAAAACGAAATCATTTCTTCTCTATTGCGTTGCCTCTAAACATGAAATATGTACCAAAATATACGAATTTCATGATGAGTTTCAAGTATATTACATCAAAGTGTCCCTTATATTAATAGCGAGAATATTTTTTTTAGCCTGAATATTTTTTTTTTAGTAGGCTGGTATTCGTCAGAAGTAATTTATCTTATTTTGTGAAAATAAATAAAAAATTGTTCCATAACCTAATTTTTTGGATCAAATCGATTTCAGTGGTGCCTTACCGATCTCCAAAAAAAAATTCAAAAATCTATTGGGCTATAAGAATTTCAATTCCGTAGTCAGATATAAAACTCCACAATTGTGAATTCTATAGCCAAAAAAATTTTTTTTTTCAATATTTTTTCTTCATTGCCACGAGTCTGCCTGCAAAGTTACAGCTCGATTGGATCACGGGAAAAGGGTTAATTACTCCCACTTTTTGATGAGCATTAATAGATGGTATGATAATGCGGCCATTTTATTGGAGTATGGGTTGGAGCCCACAGTTCCTTATTAGGCTCATTATTCGATTTACTAAAAATAGATCGAACTTTTAGAGTAAGTGTTTTCCATACAGATGTTTCCTTCTTATATAGTCGACAACGTTATAATCACGAATGCGGGTTTTCGGTGATGCAACTTTGCTTAATTTCATGCAATTTTTAGATGTAAAGTAGCTGTCTGAAGTTTCGGTAGTAGCAGAAGCAGTTTCTATTTCATCTTCGTCATCTTCATCTAGCTCCTCATTGATTCACACGTGGGAAAAGATGTACAGTTGACAAAAAAAAAACACTATTCAACAAATCTCATTAGCGATTTCTTCTAATAACAGTATAAGGGACCTTTTCATTATCCATGTATTAAATGGCATTAAACCTCAGTAAAATGTAAACTATTACTCGTATCGATTCAAAACTAGCTTTAATCGATTCACCACACTTTTTTCTTGGAATACATGGACGATTGGGGTATTCACCCGTACAACTTTAAAAAAGTACCTGTTTCTTTTAAACACCTTTCCTTAAAAAGTATAATTAAAAAAAAATAAATACCTCATTTTAAAAAGTACCCATTATTAAAAAAAATTTTTTTTCTTAAAAAATAACCTTTCAAAAGACATATTTTCTTAAACAAGTACATTTTCTTAAAAACCTACCATTTTTTAAAAATAACATTTTCTTAAAAATTTTTTTTGAAAGAGTATTTTTTTTAAGTAGGGGAAGAGGTTGGGTTGAGGCCATGGTTCGGTTGTGGCCACCCCAGCGTATCTTTTGACCTAAAGCTTATGTGTTTTTCTCGCAAAAGTCATTTGTGTGTCATGGCAGCACGTTCTTTTTGTACCGAGTACCGAAACGGGCAGACGCGTCTGCTTTGCGCTGGGAACAAATTTATGTTTCTGTGCTTGAAAAAGACCAATAATACAAATTTACCCCTTTTCAATAGAGTTAGAAATCGAAGTGAATCAATCAAAAATGTGAGTGCAATGCATTTTTATTCAGTAAATTTATTATACTTTGTGAGCAAATATCAATTGAAACCAATATGTTGACACCAAAAAAAAAAAATTTCACCACATCTCAAGATGGCTGAAAATTGGGTTGTGGCCGCTAAAATTGGTTGGGTTGTGGCCACCCTTTTTTTTAAGGTGAAATATCGTCGTAGATGTCAAACTAACTACCCAGTAAGCAATATAACACATATAAGCAATAATAACTCCATCAATTGTTTCGGATGCGATCGGCCCGTTCATTTGAAGTGTGCTGGCACACGAGCCAGCTGCTTCAAATGCGAAAATTGTGAGTCGGAAGACGAATAATGCCATTTATTTATCATTATTATTTTTATTTATTTTTAAGTTTTTCTCAATAATAATGCCAATGAAGGCTTTGAAAATAAATAAGCTTAAAGTTTTTCCATATTCGTAGTGGTTTTTCTTCATATTTTTCTATTTTTATCAGATTTTCCAAGGGTGGCCACAACCCAACCAAAAAAAATTTGCCCCAAAAATGTCCACTTCACAAAATTTAGAAAAAAAAAATTTTTCCATTTGACGTAATTGATTTAGTTCCTTCACCAGCAGTTAGCCAAGGTCTCTAGCTTTCCATAGATACCCAGTTGTCCGAATAATTTGCACTTGGTGTAAAGTTATAAGCCGAAAACCTAACTATGGCCACAACCCAACCTCTTCCCCTACTCTTTTTTTTAAAGGAAAGGATAACTTTCTTTTTAAAGTAAATTTTCTTAGAAAGTTACATTTTCTCAGACAAGGATCTTTTATATAAAATAATTTTTTATTTCAACAAATTTTTTAAAAAAAAATGTAAATTCTTTTAAAGTACTTTTTTAAAAAAAATCACATTTTCTTGGTATATGGCAAACCAAAAATTGCCAAGATTTTTAGAAGTTTTATTTTGAAAAACCGCATAATTTTTAGCTCTCAAAACATTGCAAAGTATGATTCCTTATTGTGACTATTGGTACCCCATGAAGTATTTGTATTCTTAATCCCTATAACAACTCGAGTGCATATAATGTCCGTATATGTGTTTGTCTTTCTGTCTTTTGAAATTACGGTTGTTCAACAAAATAAACCAATTACAAATATACCTCTAAGAATGCTAGAAAAAATCGGTATATTTGCTGAAATAATTTGATATTAAGTTTAACAAATTGTATACTTTTACAAATATTTTTTTTACATTTATTATCAATACTAAAACCGAGGTGGACAAAGGTGCAACAAAGAAAACTTAGCTGATTTAGATGGAATGCCGTCAATATTTTTTTTTTTTTAGCATTCCGATTAGGTTTTTCTCTTACACTGGAGATATTGTGATACATTTGATTTGGTAATTCACAGTTTTGATTATTAGACCACAGATCCTAAATCTTATTTCTAATTACGGCTTATCGGAAACAGTTAATGATGTAGAAAAACAATTTTATTATTTGTACAAAATCTTTTTGAGAACCCTGAGAAGCCTCCTGCGAAGTCGAAGTGATTAATGAATTTCCCTTTCTGGAAAAAGTACCAATTTGCAATTAATTGAAATTCACAATGGTGTTTATATTATTATTTATAAAATTCTCTTTAAGAGCATGTACTCAAATTATTATGAATTTAAAGAAATAATGCCAAAATTTCGTAAAAATAGAGAAGTTTAAAAAAAAATATTGAAATAATGTAAAAATTTTGATATTCTTGATAAAATCGTCAAAGTTTTTGTTACCCATTAAAACTAAGAATCTAAGAATTTAATAAGAAATAGAAATTGAAGAATCTGGAAAATGTGATAAAACAAATTTCGTTAAAAAATGCTAGCTACAGTTATAATATTCGTTTGGGTCTTCACAATTTTCTTATATAAGAAATTGTAACCAAGTAGGACACTTTTCAGTTTCTCAATTATAATGCTAAAGTCTTATAAAACTCCACGTAAACTATATTCCCCTTAAACATTTTGCAATTATTTAAAATTTATATTTTTATTTTCCATATTTTTCTTGCACTTCTTCCAGTGTTATTTCAAAGTCAAAAATTTATCATGTTGAAACAGTTATCTTCATTATCAGTATTTCTCTCTTTTAACCCAGTAACAAGGTAAAATTCTATTATGTATACGAACATATAAAACTATCAACCCAATGACCATATGGTATTTTACAAATAAAAAAAAAGGAAAAATAAAAAAATTCAAATTCAACATTGCACAACTTGTCGCCAATTTAAATATGTCTTTTCAATTTGGAAATTTTACATTGCACATATTTACAATGGTGGCACTTATAAGAATGAAATTTAAATATATTGTTTCAAACGAATTTACGATGTGAAATGACGAAAACTTCCTTTAAATCAAACAATACGGGTTAGGCAACAAAGATTTAATTTTCTAACTCAGATTTTTATTAAAAAAAAGCAAGTTATCCAAATCAACTTCTTACATATAGCCTTGTTTTTCGCTGTATGTCATAACTGCGTCTTTGAAATTTTCATCATTTTGTTTGGAGATCCAAAACTGTTTTATTAAACGTCACCGTTTTATTCATGCCAACAGGAAACAGGTGAAACATTTGACTTGTGTACAGATGTAAAAGCAATAAAAATTGTTTTAATTTCTATCTATTCGTTGAGCATTTACGAATGTCCTTGTATGAATGTGTAACAAACGAATGGTGTTGACAAAAAAATAAAAAATAAAAAAATAAAAAATGTGAAAAATAAGTGCATGGCAATGCATGGCAATGTAAAAATATATAAAGAATTTGGAAAAACCCAACTGAAACTTTAAAAACTAAGTAAAGTAGTATAGTTTGGAAGCGTAACCTTGTTGTGAATGCTTAAATATCGACTAAAATCTAAAAATTTTTAATTTTTTTCAAGCGAATAATAACTTAAATTATAGGATTTAAATTACACTAGACTAGACTACACAAAAATGTTTCTGGTATTGCAAATAATATGTAGTTGCGACAAAAGAAGCAAGATACGGGCTCTACAAATAACGAAGTTAATATTAAGAGGTGTTTACTAAAAAGACTTCTTCCCTTCATAAGCCAACACAATGTGTGCACATATTTTGGGCCTGATTTGGCATCCTTTCATCATGGTAAGAAAGCTCTTTAGGCAGGCAAATCAAACTGTCCGGAGCCAAGGCCACTGAGAGATGAGGAGCACAAAAAAGTGTTCCAAAATGTTGAAAACCTTAAACGGATATTGACTAATTGTTAAAAAAAAAAATAACTGAAGCCACTAAAAAACCCTAATGGAAGGATTTCCAGAGTTCATAAATAAGCTGTAATATAATTTCAATGAAATAAAAAATTATCAAAATTCTAGGTTTAGTGGCTTCCTTACTATCAAAGTTTATGCAATATACGAGTTTTTGATCTCACTCCTTAATAATATCTGTGGTTTTCTAGAATAACCGCGTATGTCATAAAATCAAAATGTTCAGGAGAGCCAAGGATTTTTTAGGATTTTTTATTTTACAGTCCTGTAGATATGGATAATAAATACTTTATATAAAATTTTGAGTCAACAATCTTCAGAGGAATATATTCCAGAGAAGGACGAAAAAACAATACGTAAATTACACTTAAAGTGTGTGCAGATAAAACAACTTATGTCGACAAACGTCGTTTTCTTTGCAAAGGAAAACTACCAGTGCAACTACACATTTAGACATAAGTTGTTGTTGCTTGAAAAATTGATTTTTTTTTCGTCAACAGAAAGTTAACGGGACTTAGTGTGAGAATATAACAAGAATATCAAGAATTATAGTGACAACAAATAACAGAAATAAACACCAAATTTTTTATAAGTGGTTTTAAACTGAAAAATAATCCAAAATTATTAATAACAACGTATGTCGCTATGTATCGTTTTCTGAGAAAAATAATTTGTCAGCGATCAAATGTAGGTTGACATACGTCGTTAGTGCTGCAAATTAATTTAATAAACATTTAAGTTACGTCGTTATATAAAGAAAACAGTCTGAAATGGTCAATATTTAAAAAAAAAATTAAACACATGTAAAGAGCGTTAAGAATTATTATATTTGGCATCGTTAACTCAAAACTGACAAAAATGGACATACGCGGTTATTCCTGAAAACCACAGATATATATTTCTTAGTATTTTTTCCATCCCCTATAAGTTTCTGCTTTGGGTGTTTCGATATTCGCAAACATTGCAAAAAATACTAACCCTAGTTTGCAGTTTTTTAATTCTGATATCATTTGAATCTTTTTCTTTTATTTTTACTGATTCTCAGTAAGTCTAATTAGAAGGCACTACCTACAGCTTTCTTTTTGTGCTTCTGTTGAAAATCTTAACTATTTTTACTGTGTTAGAAAACTGTGTTTCAAATTTCAAATCTTTTTGATTTTACTTCATATACGAGGACAGTTCAGTATTTATATTTTTTTTTTCTTCTATATCTACATGTGTAGTTGCATGCAGATATATACATTCATATGTATTGTACATAATAACTATCATCCAGTCATGGTGTTTCTTCTAGTTACTCCGGTCAGATGACCTAAAAACACACTCTTATATATAGACACTTATTCAGTTTAACTGAAATTTATATTCATACAAACACAAGTGCATACATACGATATGTGGAGTCAGTGATGAAACCCAAATATAAAAATTTGGAATTTTTTAATACAAAGGAGCAATAAATAATTATTTGTATTTTTAGTTTTTAAATATTTTATGTTTTTAAATTATGAATGCTGAAAGCAAATTCATAACAAACCAATCATAATAGAACTGGAAACTCTACATATAAATGCCAACATTTACCAATAAAAACATTTTGACATGATTTCCTCAATTTTTTGGATTTTGTTTTACTGCTGCTCACATCTTTATGTGAAATGACTAAAACCAAAAAAAAAATAATAATAATAACAATAATGCTTTTAGTCAGTATTAGAATATTGAAAACCCTTTTCAATGATATCCGGGAATGACTAGATCCGAAACCAAATTGGTATAATGAGTCATGGTCACGAGTCGTCGGTAGAGTCAGACGTGTTTTTTAAATCTCCTCATATTTATCAAAATCTACAGTTTTAAAACATAGTTTTATAAAAAAAACATTATTTTTATAATTTCTGACATCAGTGTGTTAATATTTAAATTTTAACTAAATATAAAATTGAAAGTTTTGATCACAAAAACTATTATTTACAAAAATAAAAGTGAACCGAACAGAAATTAATAAAAAAAAAAACATTAAAAAACACTCAATATTTACCAAGGTTCAGAAAATACACACACGAAACACACAATGTTCTGTTCAAAGGCAGCCAACACATATCTTTATTTTCATATCAATTATGTGCGTTTCAAAATTTTCTACGGTACCCAACACAACCATGACTGTGTTCGTTTTAATATTTCGTTATTTACACGAACATTTTTGTATCACATTCTTTTTGCTTCAATCACACATAAAGCACACATTTTTGAGTGTTGCTTTATTTGAAGTTGATGTTCTGGTACGTGTAGTGAAAAAAAACACAGAACATGTAAAATAAACAGGTTCGAGTTCAGTTATATTTTAAGTCGTGTTGTGGCTCGTGTAGTAAGAAACAACAGAACATGTACAGTAAACAGGTTCGAGTTCAGTTATATTTTAAGTCGTGTTTAAAATATAACTCAACTCGAACCTGTTTATTGTACATGTTGTGTTTTTTCTTACTACACGAGCCACAACACGACTTAAAATATAACTGAACTCGAACCTGTTTATTTTACATGTTCTGTGTTTTTTTTCACTACACGTACCAGAACATCAACTTCAAATAAAGCAACACTCAAAAATGTGTGCTTTATGTGTGATTGAAAAAAAAGTACGTGATAGAAAAATGTTCGTGTAAATAACGAAATATTAAAACGAACACAGTCGTGGTTGTGTTGGGCACCGAAGAAAATTTAAAAACAAACATAATTGATATGAAAATAAAAATATGTGTGTGTTGGTCTAAGTTATGTTTGTTTACATATATGTACGAGTTTTTTATTCAGTGTGTGTTTTTTTCTGAACTCTGATATTTACACGAAAACTATCAACAAGAAATGTTGTCTACAGCTATTTCTTTTACCCAAAGTACTGGTTGGTTGTGTGAAGCCAGATCGTAGCTTTACTGTAATCGTTACCGTTGCCGTTTTTTGTGGTTTTATCTTAAACTCTATTGTGATTAAACGTTTTTCGTGACCATAGTTAACAATTCTGTTACCTTATTTAAAGTTGTGCTGTTTTTGACCTGTAGAGCTTAATAATGGCATGTTTGAAAAAGGCTGCTCTGTTGGATTTGTCATGGTTTATGCCACTTTAAATGTAGTGGCCTGTCTGGTTTGGTTGCTGAGTCAATATCTAAACATAAAAACTTGCACTGGCGCTGTAATGGAGGTCACAAAATTGGTGCCTATTTTTATCGTTTCTTTCAAAGTACGAAAGATAATTTTTTGCAAATTCAACAAGACCTTAATAATTTATCTGGTCAAATTAATGCTTATGGAAAGCTTTTTGATGAATTCAATTCCTTAGAGGGATTGCTGTCACCATCCCCAACTCGTCGTAAGACTCCAAGGTTCTCGAATAAAGAAAATTCTAGTCAGATTCCTAGTCGTAATGGCGCACATCAGAATTGTACTACTGCTACTGCATCTGCTTTATATTTACCAAATCCTTTTCAAAATATTACTGGTATTGATCCTGCCATTTCTCATTCAAACAACGTTCAAGTTTTAATTAATAAACCTACTCCAATATTAAATGAAACTGCAGCATTTCCGATTACATCAAATGCTAATAACCATAGTACTCAGCATGCTCTGAACATTATTGCTCCAAATATTTCTTCAATGCCTAGAACTGCTACGGCTAATAATTTACTTTATAATCCTGAAAACGCTGGTCGATTGATTAATTTTGATGCTGCATCACCAATCCCATCTGCTTCAACGTCTGGTACTTCAAATATAGTGACTACAACTGGTATTGAATCAATATCCACTCCTAGAGGGTTGCGAACAATTCCTCCGAAGAAAACTGTATTTGCTACACGTTTTGCACATGACAGAAAAGCTGATGAGATGAAATTTTATGTGATATCTAAAATTAAAAACTGTAATCCTGAGGATATTAGTGTTTATAAAATGAATTCCAGAAATAGAGCATCATTTAAAATAATTGTTCCTGAATACCTATTTGAACAAATCGTAGATGCGGAGACCTGGCTCAGTAAAAAAGTTATTAACTCTGAGGTTTTTTGCCCTAAATATCAAATTTTCAGAAAAGGTAGAGAAAGTTGTGAAAGAATTGAATCTGATAAAAATAATAATCAGTGTAATAATGTAATAAAAAATTCTGTGGCGGCGAATTGGTTGCTATACTAAACGAATTTTCATCTGATGAAAACGATTTTTTACATATTGAGATTATATGTGTTTTAGCTAAAATTAATAACAGATCCATATAAATTATTTGCTCATACATTCCGCCTAACTCTCCGCTTTCTGTTTATGAGGATCATCTGAAAGCTGTTGATTTAATCCAAAATTATATAAAACCATCTGATTTATTAATGTTAATTGGAGATTTTAACATGCCGTCTACATCCTGGAAAGCTGATCCTGATACCAATTATTTAGTTCCATCTCATTATTCCGATTCTTCAGCTGCATTTATTCATGGTTTATTGGAAAATTGTCTTTTCCAAGTCAACTCCGTCACAAATGCATTTGGTAGACTGTTGGACCTTATTTTCGTTAATGAACCTAATGACTTTTCAATATTGCGGCATACCCTTTTTCTAATCCGGAAGATATATACCATCCAACACTTGAGATATCTTGCTTTTGTTCCTATCCTCTTCATAAAAAAAAAGTTAACTCACAGCGATAAAATCTTTTGCTTTAATAAAACTAATTACCAAGATTTACAACCCCATCTATTCCAAATTGACTGGATAAATGTGTTATCTCGTTGCAATGATAACTTGGACTTGTGTTTGCATACATTTTATGTTTCTCGGCATCTGTACCTAAAATGTTACCTCCTAAATCGAATGGTCCTCCTTGGAATACAAAACATCTATCTCAACTTAAAAATAAGAAAAACAAAATGTACAAAAATTATAGAAAATATGGAACATTGATAGATTATATGAAATACTCGTTATCAAGATCGGAATTTATTATTGCTAATCAATTGGCCTATAATAAATATTTAATTAAAGTAAGGAATAATCTAAAAAATAATCCAAAGTCATTCTATAAATTTATTAATTCTAAAAGACGTACTGCGGACTTTCCTTCGGTTATGAAGTACGGTGATTTAGAATCTTCAGATGATAACTCCATAAGTAATATGTTTGCAGACTTTTTTGCATCAACTTATTCTTCGACAGTATTTAATAATCTGTATCCATACATAATATCGGAATCTTCAATTATTAATATACCATCCATCAATCAACATACAGTTCTGAATGCCCTGACAGAATTAAAATTGTCGTATGCTGCTGGTCCTGACGGTGTTCCTAGTTGCATTTTAAAGCGCTGCGCACATTTATTGTATATTCCATTGACTTATATGTTTAACATATCCCTTAAATTGGCTTACTTTCCTCCCATTTGGAAAGAATCATATATTATTCCCTTCTTTAAGCCTGGATCTAAAGCTGGTATTTCGAATTATAGAGGTATTGCTAAATTAAGTGCTATTCCAAAACTATTTGAAAAACTTATATATGACACGTTGTCACATCATCTGTCCTCTATCATATCTCCAACGCAACATGGATTCTGCAAATCACGCTCTACAATAACAAATCTTTTGGAGCTTACAACTTTGGTAAATTATGGTTTTATTAATATGAAACAAACAGATGTTATTTATAATGATTTTAGCAAGGCATTCGATAAAGTAAATCATGATCTATTGTTGTTTAAGCTTGACCGTATGGGCTTTGGTATAATGCTAATAAAATGGATTGGATCATATTTAAAAGACAGAACACAATGTATTAAGTTTCGTAACTCGTATTCCAACAACATAAAAGTATTATCTGGTGTACCTCAAGGTAGTCACTTGGGACCTATTTTATTTACTCTATTTATAAATGATCTTCCTTCTGTAATTAAACACTCAACTACATCAATGTATGCAGACGATGTAAAGTTAATTTTTACCCTCAACAATCTTGATCAACACCTTTACAGAATGATATTGATCATTTAACTACTTGGTGTAATATTAATCTAATGGACCTAAATGTCAAAAAATGCAAAAATATGATTTTTACAAGATCAATTCCAATTAATGGTCGGTATATCATGAATAATGCTGTGCTTGATTTAGTGGATTCATTCAATGACCTTGGCGTACTTCTGGATAAAAAATTAGACTTTAGAAGTCATATTTCGCTCACAATAAATAAAGCTACTGGTGTACTTGTATTCATTAAACGGTGGGCTAAAGAGTTTTCGGATCCGTATACGACAAAACAATTGTTTACTACCTTGGTAAGACCAATACTCGAATATGGGTCTGTAGTCTGGGATCCGCAATATCATATACATTCGAATAAAATTGAATCAGTTCAAAAACAATTTTTGTTATTTTGTCTTCGTGGTTTGGGCTGGGATCCTAATATGAGGCTGCCATCTTATGAAAATCGTCTGGCTCTAATTAAGCTTCCTACATTGAAAAGTCGCAGACATATGCTAAATGTTACTTTCCTGTTAAAGCTGTTAAATGGTAGTCTTAAATATGAATTTCTTATTAACAAAATAAATATAAATATTCCTTTTCGATCATGAAGAAATTATAACTTTCTAACCATCAAATATTATAGTACAAACTGTGCTAATTTTAATCCACTTCGTAGAATTTGTGATGAGTTTAATATGCTGTATCAGTTTATTGATTTTAATAAAAGTTTGGATATTGTGAGAAGAGATATTATATTACACTTAAGTGCATTAAATTAACTGAATTAAATAAATGTTATATATCAATTTTGTTAAATGTTTAATTATATATATAAATTATAATATAAATGTATACTTTTAGTCTGTAAGGATGATTCTATGGAATAAATAAATAAATAAATGTTAACATTTCTATGGATTGGAATTTTATATGGTACTTCGTCCGCACAATGCGCGATTATATTCCGAATGGATACGGTTACTTAAATTTAAATACAGACAATTGTCAATTGGTAGCTTTCAGCTCATAATTAGCCTGATGCTATTTACATTAACTTACAAATTGTTGAATTAGATTCAAAATGAGCTATTCATTTAATTTGGTCACCTCAACCAAATATCTTTTGCCACAATCGATATTTTTTTTGCAACAACCGAATCATGCCTTATGCTCTTACCAAACGATTTAGTTTAAAACTTAGTGGAATAGGGTATACAAAATCGCTGCAATCATACCTACATTTCTGTACATGATTACAACAAACATGATAATGACGTTCCAATTTCCTGTCTTCATGCCTATTTACAGACTTTATTATTGCAGCTGGCCTGGCCATGACTGTGCTAAAGTTAGTTTTCATGATGATTTGATGATCTGTATGTTTGTTTGAAAGGATTCCGCAATCACTTTTTGTTTGCTTTTATTGCATTTCATATGCAAATTGAGATGAGGTCAGTCACTCTCTACTTTCATCTTAACTATTATGCCAGTATAGTGATTTTATGTTTAGCACAGAAGTCCTGGCAAATGTATACTTATTTCGTCATATTTACATAAATTTGTATATGTCCTTCTAACACACAGACACACACATGCTCTCTGTTGTTGAAACCTAACTAATAAATGTCAATAAAATTAATAAGCCAACAAAGGCTGCACCATATGCTGCAGCTGAAAATTCTTTACAACATTATGATTTACGGATATTGTAAATATACACTTTAATTGGAACAAGTAAATTGTAATTACAAACATACATTATCTTGAAATTGTTGATATAGAGAAACAACTTTAGATGATATTTAAAAGAAAGCTTATTAGAATTTGTTAGTTAATGTGGTAAAATAAAGTATTGTATTCATGTTTATGTCCTTTGTATATAAGTGCTAAGGCAAAACTTATTCCACTAAATGAGTGTTTAACCACAAACCAATTTAGCATACGATGGCTAAATGATTAAGAAAAGTTTCAATTGTGTTCATTAGAATTCCAGTGTACCAAACGAGGTTAGCCTCTAATCTGCATATAAAAAGACCAATCAGTTAAGCAAATTATCAGAATTCCTAATAATCTTTGGCAGTGATTAAATATATAATATATAATAATTATTCAGTTACAACTTCTTAGACTGATAACGGTATTTTCTACCTCCATGAAATCAATGCTTTCATTTTTATCCCATCAAATAAAGATTTCGGAATTTGTGCTGTGGTTTGCAAACCACTTTTTTTATTTCGGTCAACTCAGAATCACATTCTGCTTGGAAATTGTTTTGAATCAAGTTCCCTTTTAATATCCACATACACTTAAGCTTTAATGACAATTCTTTGAAATTCATTGGTACAGTCTGATACAGCCGGTTGTACAAGTAATTTGTCTAACTCCAAGTTTTTGTGACTTATAAATTTACTTAAATTTAAAAAATCTATTAACTGTCTCTGGCACCCTTAAAATAGCCACTTTTCAAAGTTTGTTTACGTTATATCTCGAAAATACAACGCAATCAGTGTTTGAATACTCTGTAATATATTGTTACTGATACTACAAGCTCTAGGTCATCTAATGCCATTTTCTTTTCAGACAAAAAATGTCGCATTTTTTAGCCCCTTTTTCAAAAAGTGTATTTTTTTATATATTCTGAATTAAGAGTAACGTTATCTTATACATCAATCGAAAGGTCTCAAAGTCGAGCCTTCGTAAATCACAAAAAATTCCAGCCATTGACTTTTTTCAGGTCATAGTGCGAGAATATTTCCCCATTGTTCCCCTTTTTTGAATATTATCACAATATGACTTCAAAATTTTTTTGCATTTATGAAAACAGCACTTTGAGACCTTTCGATTGATATATAATATAAGGTTGCTCTTAATTCTGAATATATAAAAAAATACACTTTTCCAAAAAAAGGGGAAAAAAGGGCGACATTTTTTGTCAGAAAAGAAATCGGCATAAGAAAAAACCTTCTATGTATTGATACAGGTTGCGGCATCTTTTATGTCGGTATGGCAACATATAATAACTTTTACTATTGTCAACCGATTGACTTAAGAGTTCATGTTTCTGTAACGTTGCTTAAGTACAAATTTTTACTATGTATTTATCCCTTTATATCGAAATAGTGACGCCGAACATTGAAAAAATTCGTTCAGTTATGTCACTGAACCGGTTGATAAGGCTAAGCTTTTTGCTGAACTTTTTGCAAAAATCTCGGTTTTGCCGGATTGCGATCAACCTCTACCCGAACTTTAAAGTGTATCTTGTAGTATGACTAAAATAGTCTTTCGAGCACGTGCAGCTAAAAAGGTCCTTTCGGATCTCAACATTAATAAGCCTTCGGGACCGGATGGTATACCAGCAATGGTGCTGAAACAGTGCTCTTCGACGCTAGCCAGTCCATTGACCAACCTTTTCAGCCTTTCGTACCGTGCGGGGGTCTTTCCCACTTGCTGGAAAGTTGATAATGTCCAACCAATCCCTAAAAAGGGTGCGGCTAATAACCCTGAAAATTAGCGTCCAATTGCAATCTGCGCTGCGCTCTCAAAGGTGATGGAGAGCATGATCAATTTCCATGTTGTGAACTACCTAGGGCCCAACTCACTTCTTAATGATCGACACTATGGCTTCCGTAGAAATCGTTCCACGGGAGACCTGTTAGCTCTAGTTTCGGAGTCCTGGAGTCGATCCATTCGCAATTTTGGACAAAGTAAAGTGATTGCTCTGGATAGTTCCAAGGCATTCGATCGTGTGTGGCACGGTGCATTGATATCAGAGCTTATTGCATTTAAGGTCGGCAATGACTTCTCTCGATTTATATCGAGTTTTCTCAGAGACCGTTATTGATGGGGTCTCATCTCATGAGTTTCAGCTTAATTCAGGGGTACCCCAAGGTTCCGTTCTTTCTCCTTCTCTTTTCCTAATCTTTCTGAACGACCTTCTTGGTCAGGTTTTTAATTCTGTATACTCCTTCGCAGATGACAGCAGCATTTGTCATTCATTTTCCTTTAATTATAGGCCAAGCCTCTTGGAGTTTGGGGGCAAAAGGCAGACAGTGAATGACACACTCAATCAAGACCTGTGAACAATCTCCGAGTAGGGTAAAGCGAATAGGGTTGATTTTAATGCGCTGAAGACTCAGTGTTGTATGTTGGCCCATAGGGCCACAGAATCAACAATGTCATCTGTATATATGGGTGGTATAGATATTGAGGAATCAGATACTCTTGATGTTTTGGGCATAAGAATTCAATGTGATGTTCGTTGGAACGAGCATGTTTTTCAAGTGTCGAAAGAAGCATTGGTTTTCTAAAACGGTGTAAAAATTACTTCGCTCCTTCTCATCTCTTTAAAATCTATACCACTTACATCCGACAGAAAATGGAATACAACTGCCATATATGGGCAGGAGTTTCAAAGTCTATTGCAGCTACTGGACCGTGTGTAAAGGAGGGCGTTGGCACTCATCACTGCCAGTAGGGTATCTATTGATTCATTGTAACATCGTCGGAATGTGGGTTGTGTAGCACTGTTCTATAGATATTACCATGGCAAATGTTCTTCTGAGATTAGCGAACTTATTCCCGAGTTTCGGTTCGCTCTACCAGCTTCTCTAGTAGATCACATCCGTCTGTAGTCTATTTTCCAGTTGACCGCACAACGCATTACAGAGAGAATTCGTTTATCAGTCGAACTAGCCGTATGTGGAATAAACTCCCCGCAGAGGTCTTTCCTGATAGTTATAATCTAATAAAATTTGAGTGTTGGCTAATGAAAAAAAAATTTATCTTGGCCAAGAAGCACCGTCTGACATTATTATTCGTTTAGTGGCGACTTTTGTTGAGCGCGGAGCAGTGGGAGATGGTCCACAAGCCGTTAATCCTCGCCCAAGAATTAGTCAAAGAATTTTGATGGCCAACCGGCCACGTCTCTGGCAATATGGCCAAACAATAACCAAACAGTTTGGGCCAGCGATTACGCCAAAAGAATCATTACACCATTTTTCTTCAGAGAAGGCGAAACTGTCGGCGGTAATTAGCTTATTATGTCTGCCCGAAAATGCGTGAAATATGGTCTGGACGTTTATTGGTTACATCAAATACACCATGCCACACTAGATATCACACAATGCAGTTTCTGCAACAAACATTCCCTGGAAGTGTGGGGTCAATATATGCGATATTGACTAACCACATAGATCTCTAGATCTTTCTTACCTCTCCGTATTTCTTTCTGTTCTGTGATTTGAATGGCAAAGTGTACGCCAACACATATAAATAGTATGGCAATTGATCCATGAAAATGTCCCTTCTAAATTGGTAAAATTGGATGGGGTGAAGATATTTTACGTTTGCTCGAATTTCATTCCTCTACAAGAGGGAAAGATGCAAATCTATATAAATATGATATATGCGATGTATTTAGGCATATACATGGTATTCATCTTCAGACTCCCTGATACCATCGAATATTTGGAACAATATACTTACCCGGTATAGGCGGTATATACGATAACTTATACTATGAGATTTGGAGAGGGCCTTAAGTCTAAGTATACTCCGACAAACCAGATTTATATTTTTACAGATATTCTTCTCAATATTATATGGCGACTAGGACCAAAAACGGACCATATTTAGTGAGTTCACTTTTATGTTCCAAAAGCATATACAAACCAAATTTGAGTAACATTTGTTTAGCTTTGAAGTCTTAAGATATACATGGACAGTCCCAGAACAACCCAACCTGACAAAGAAAACACAATAATTTTGGAAAAAATTTTCTTTATTTCTCAACATAATCTCCTTTTATTTAGATACTACTCGCCGCTGATTTTTTTTCTTTTTGAAGATGATCAACAAAATCAGACGCCATTACCTTGCCTGCAAATGGATCAGTCTTCACCTTCTTTGGATATTATTCTCCCATTTCAGTACACTTTTTAGACTGTGAAGTAGTGGACCCATATTTCTTCCATGGTGACGAATCGATGCAAAAGCTCGTCATTTTTTCGGAGAAACATTGTCAAACGCTCTATTGAAACATATTCACGACGCTGTGGTCAAAGGCAGCAGCCATCTTGCGGTCAACTTTCTCAGTACCATAGTTTCGGTAACTTTTTGAAATGCCTATCATTTCAGCTCACGCATCTTAAGTCGACGATTATCTGATTTTTGGATTTTCTTAAGCGTATCTGGCGTGGCCTCATTTGGTCGACCGCTATGGTGTTCGTCTTGGCAGTTCGTACTGCATATTTTAAACTCAGCCGCCCAACATTTTGTAGTCGAAAACTGAGGAGCAGACAGAGCCTCCCAGATGAAAGTATTAAATTACATAGCAGTGACAAAGTGTTCCATGTTTACAAACTCACTGAGAGCGTTGTTTTCACACTACAGTCACCATATACGTTAAGTCGGGTTATTCTAGAACCGTCCCCGTATTTAAGTGAATATCGGAAAACTAGTTAATAAGGCGACTATGACTAACATTGGTCCTACACTATTTATTTTTGGAGATATCACGGTATACATATATTATATTTTGGAAATTAGCGATCTTATAAGGGACGTTTATGTTAGGGCTAGATCTATATGTGCAACGATTCTAATTAATGCCAATAACGATCAATCGTCCAGTAGCCGCCAAAAGCTTATATATGCGAAATAGTAGAATTTCTTTATTTATGCTTTAGTTAATTTTTTATTTTTTTGATTAGCTATAAGTTGTCTTTGACTATAATTTGTTTTTCACATTTACTATTTAGATTTTCAAAAGCACAAATCGTGACTACTTTTAATTTTGGATAGTGATTGCACAAAAAGATTTCCGTTTAGGTCAATAGTGATATTAAAGCTCTTCGTTTAAGAGAACCAAATTAAGAACAATTTTAATTGTATTACGATTGAATATATCTACATTTATGAAATAAAACTTATTAAAAAATATATTTTTCCAATGTACATACACAAAACATTTATTAAATATTAAATTATAAATGCACTTCAAAAATGAAATTTTACTAAAACTAAATAACAAAGTGGATACGAAAGCCATTTTAATTTCCTTTACAAAAGCACACACAAATATACGCTTTAATAGAATAGTTGAGAAACTATACACAAACTCTAACACACACACACGCACCCACACAAACTGCATTTAACAGAATTAGGCAGTAAATCTAAAATCGATATTTTTGTTTGTTAACTTTTTGGCTGGATACAAAATAATGGAATACACAGAACTTTAACATCACAAAATTCTATTAACTGCAAGTATGTTACAACAGTGTTGGCAAAGGCCATAGAAAAGTTTAAGGAGTTAGATAAAAAAACCTCACATGAGTTTTGATTTTTATTATTTGATTAATATTATAATAGAGATTACAAAAAATATTTTTAGAGTTTCAATCACTATTTATGAACTTATGGACCTTTTTCGCATCTCTTTCGTTATACCGGTTTCTATCTCCTTTTAAAATCTCTTCATTTTGGAAATATTCTTTTTGTGCTATTGAAGGACACACTATCTCTTCACTGTCCTAAGCTCCGAACTGTTTGGCGTATTAGTCATCCTTGGTACAAAAAAAAAATCGTTAGTGTTCTAGTTCCACTCAGGAGCTATCTTACCGTAGTAACAGAATGCCAAATTGAACCAACAACGTGTTGATATATTGTGTTGGCTTATGAAGGGAAGAAGTCTTTTTTGCAAACACTCGTTAATATAAATATCGGCATTTATAAAGACCATGGTAACAAATAACTTGCTTTTTTTGCCGCTTCTGCATATTACTTGCCATACCAGAAACTTCTTTTAGATATTTCGTCAGGGTTCTGAACTTAGCTTCGACATTTTTCCTTTTTTTTATAAATCACGATTTCAAATGTCGTGCTCTGGTTTTGGCCAATAAGTTTTTTTCAGCATTCCTGTCTGGATCTTTATTGACTTTGTGTGTTTTCAAACCTGCATTGGCTGCGCTTTAAAGCGTGTCACAGTGGCTGAAAATCATTTTTCATTGGCCAAAATTCTGTAACTTTTGAACCGATCAAAATATTTTAGTACTGTTTTTTTTAATAGATAGATAGATAGTTGATCTTGACTCAGTGTGAATTTCATTTAAATTGATTGAGTACTTTTTAAGGAATTCTAGGTCAAAGTTTAACTTTTGATTTTTTTTTAACTTTTAGCGTGATATATGTTTTTTTTTATTTATTTTTATTTATTAGAAAGTGTCATATTTGGAGTTAAATAATTATTATAAACATTTTTTGTAATAATGAAATTTTTTTAATGCTTACACTCAAAAAAATTTTTACACTCAAAAAAATTTTTACACGCAACAAAATAGTAAAATTCACTAGAAATTTAACTAGTATTACTAAAAAATTAAAAATGTTTGCTATCAAATTTGCAATTTGCTTACACTCAAGGAATATTATTATTACTACAGAAAAATTTATTAGTGTTTGCTGCCTAATTTGTTACACTAGCTAAATAAATCTGCTAAACATTAGCGCAATGATTCTAATTTTTTTTTAATTTTGATATGAAAATATGGGTTCTTATTTTTTGAATCTTTCTTATCTATTAAAACATTGCATTCATATGTGGGAAACCTTTTAAGAATAAAAACTGCAATAGATTTAAATAGCATTTGTAACAATGGTAGGTTCTGTTTATTATTATTTTTTACTAATACTATGTTTTTCGTACTTAAATAACAATGAAAGGCAATTATAATTATTATTCATTAGACTCAAATATTGATTGCAAATATTCCATATTTTGTTCTGTGCTATTTCTGTTCTTTAGTAGTTTTTTGGCTTCTTCATCTAAATCCCGATGTTCCACTTTCCATTGATTTCGAATACTGGAGATGAACGGATCTGACGTTGCCAATAATATATTAAATAGATCTTCATTTGTGGAATTTCGTGACATTTTTCTAGTATTGTGCTGTCTATAAAATCTGTAATCCTTGTTCCTTTTTTCCTGAGCCTCCTCTGATAGATCTCCAAGTGGCACCAAATGATATTTAATGACATCTTTTCCATGATAAAGGATTTTGTGGACTGTTGCAGACATATTTCTCCATGGGTAGTTGGTTGTATATATTTTTGCAGTTTCCTTAGCATAATCTCCAAATTTTCTAGAGTCAATTTCTTCATTGCACGCAAGTACTTCTAGGATTATTTTAAATCTGAAAATAAGGTTTAAATCCGCTCCTGTTATTTCAGATGCTGTTTCTGGATCTGAAAAGAATCTTCTTGCGGTATTGCCATCATTTGTATTGCCTGACCCTTGTTTTGGCTGATCTATAATCAATCCAAATTTGCGATATTCATCTTGAACATGTTTCTTTTTTGAACTTCTTAACTCTTTGTTGGTTTCGTTGTTTCTTATTGATCCTGAAGACCCGAAATCCAAATCATAACTGATTTTTAGTATGTGTTCCATAAGTCGTATTCTTGCATGTAGTGGTGATAATCCAAATTCGAAGGCATCGGTATTATCGAATGATTTTGTCGGGACTTGGTTTAATTGGCTTGATGTTGCTTGGCATATAATGCAGCTGGATGCAGCCTTCGTGTTAGTCAAAGCCTGACCTACTTTTCCATCTATCATTGTCAGCACTAATTGGTAGCTTACTTCAATTTGCTGCCCATCTAACTGTAATTGTAATGGCTGTAGTGTTGCTATTTGGGCCTTGATATCACTAACTTCTTTGTTAATGGCATCATGACTTTCTTTTTTGAATTCAAATTTGATTGGCCTGCAGTATTTCGTAGAAGATGGTGTCTCATTTTTCCAAATATCCATTGTTTGCGTTGTACTACTCGAAGGCTCCGAATCTTCCAAAATCTTTTTCAATCGCAATGGTACAAATGATACCATGAACATATCTGAGTCCGAAATATTTTCACATACAACTTGTTTGTATTGTTTTTGTCCCGAAGAACCATCACATCCCCATTTACAAAATAGAATTAACTTTGTGTTTCCATATTTCTTTAACTCAGTTCCTGTTATTGATTGTAGCAAGCGTTTGGCTGTGTGATCAAGTAAAGATTGTAGTTGTACTTCTGCCGAAATTGGTGTGATTGTAATAGTGTCCTTTGATGGCAAACAGTCTATTTTAGCAGCTGTTATGTGATGATATGCTGGATACATATTTGAGCCTTTTTCAATCGCACGCAATCTGAGCTGAATATATTGGTGTTTTGTTAATTTCAAATCCAGAAATAATGCTAATGCCTCCTCATTTGTGAACTGTTTTGCATCGCTCGGAGTTGGTATACTTTTAAGAATTCGCTTTGTTCTCACTGGACTAGCATTACAAGTTTTTTCAATGATATCCACTTTTGTTAATTGGTTTTGTGCTCGTAATTGATGTAGAAAAGATTCTTTTATATTTGTAGAACCAATTTCCTCGTTAAAATTTTTAAGTTTCCGCCTCTTAGATCTATCGCTGCAGTTGTCCAATGATTTGCGTGGTCTTCCAGCCTTATCTAGCTTTGCTGTTTCTCCACCAACATTAAGTTGGCCTTCTAACCAGTTTGCACTTTTATTATAAAACTTTTGTTTACAGTAGTTAACTTCTTTCAATCGTTTTTTTAGTACTTTGACGAAATTAGATAATTGCTCTTGTATTTCGGTACTAGACGAATTTAAGTTTAATTTTATTTTAACGTAACTAAGAACATCTTCCTGGTTTTTGTTTCGAAAATACTCTTCGGCCAGTTCTTTATAACTAAAGTTCTCCATATTTTTCTCAATATTTTTATTTGCGTCTGTTATCACTTTTTTATCACTTTTTATCACTTGCGAATATACGTCCGTACACTTGAAGTATTAACTTATTATTGAGTAATCCCTTATAGAATCCGTCATTTTATACATTTTTAGGTACATGTTATTCACACATTGATCTTTAATTTCATAGCAGGTAGTACTTAAATTGAACAAAACTGCACTTGTTATCCAGACTTCAATATCAGGTAAAACTAATTAGTTTCTCGCCAATATGGGGTGGTTTTTTATCTTTAGTGGTTTAGTGCCGCGATTATTGACAAACTTATAAAATTGTTTATGACTTTGGTTGACCCTTAAATTTGACAACAGGTAAATTAAGAAAGAGATCATTTGTTTACTGTAGAACCTATTGTGATCATTTTATGACTTATTTTTTTGCTGATCAAAACAAAGCCAATAAACCCTTTCGCAGGTATTTTATTTAATTATTTTACTTTTACGTAGTCTAAAGTAAAAAAACAAAATTTTTTTTAGAGTAATTTTTTTAGAGTAATTTCATTAAAATGAAAAAAGTGTTCTACCGGGGGCTCGTGGGGGGTGCAAAAGTATATATAGGGTTAAACAGGATACATTCGCCTTTCTCCGGGTGGTATACGTTTCTTGTTCCCTTACTTCCTTTAGAAGTTCTATTCCACTAAAGTTTAAATTTGAGAAAAATATAGTGGTTTCATAAATATTTCATAACGCCCCTAATATCAAACGTTAGAACTGTGACTACTTACAAAAACTAAAGACTATAATCCTACTAACATTATAAAAAAGACCGCAGGCCAATATCGATGATAGCTTGCGAGTAGTAACCATTTATTTTTGATAAAAAACAAAAAAAAAACACCTTTTGCTGAATTAAAAAAAACAGTTGAGTTTGACAGCATGCCACGCCCACAATTATCAATAGTTTAACCTAATTTTTTGGCTACCTTAATCTGGATATATAAGCTACAAAAAGGAGTAAAAATTTTAAAAATCGATGACAAAAAAAAATTTGACTTTTGGCCAATGAAATCAAAATTTGAGCCACAGTGCGTGTGTGCTTCCCCTTTTCTTGGCCTTAAAATTATCATTTTCTACCCGAACCATGGTTCCTATCAATGGCCAAATTCTTTTGATAGTTGCTAATAACACTGCAGACAGTTTGACGACGGACCCTTGATTCTTTGTCCAATTTTTTGTAGGGCCAAGTCAGATTTTGTTGAAAATATTTAATAATACTGGCGCGTACTTCTATTGCATCACTCTTTTAATCAAACTAACAACAAAGATAACGTGAAATAAGCCAACCCATAAAAACAAAGTTTTTATTAAAAACGTGACTGTGCGTGACTTTGCGTGACAATTTTATAATTAATCTTTGGTCATAACAAGTCTATAGAGCAAGTTTCAGATTGATTGGATGAGGGGAAATGGGGTTCTAAGCACTCCGTGTCTGTGCAAGACTATGTCAAAGTTAATATTTTTTTTACAGCAAGTCTATCGACCAAGTTTCAGATCAATTGGATGAGGTGGAATAGGTTTGCCCCATGGCAGACAGACAGACAAACAGACGGAGAGTATGAGTTAAAGGAAATGGTTTAAAAGGAAGGAACCCGCGTTAAGATTTTTTCGTTCTCGCTCCGTATAATTCAAATATTCATATATAGTGGTAGTACTGTAAATATATCTCCAAATTCCAGGGATTCACGGATCTTCATGTGATATTGCGATAAGTATTCAGTTTTCTAAAGTAATTTTGGCATTTCATATATATGAAATATACTTTGAAAACATAGTTTAACCGACTCTCGTTTTTAATTTTTTTTTTTTATAAATATAATAATGTCCTAAAATTTTTTTTCATCCTGATTCAAAACCAAAAATATCTCAATAGGTAAAACGATTTTAAATCCCTTACATGTTGATTTTTTTTTAATTAAAAGCTAACAAGTAAATGAACAAACTTTTTACTTGTTAAGAAGACCTAAAACAATTTAAACAAGTAAGAAAATTATAGTCGGTCTAGACCGACTATACGATACCCTATACCATGCGTTTAGAAACCCTATCTCTTAGGCCCAACTAACTGGACATTGAAAATAAGCAAAAACCAAATTTGAGTGGGATTTTTATTAATTTTTTTGGCTGCAGATATGAAAAAGTTCATATCGGATGCTATATCTATAAAGGGACTAGGTCCAAAAATGGACCGATCGTGATCATGTTTGGTAAAGTCTCTTGTATTTTGCAAAAATATGTACAAACAAAATTTGAGAAGAATCAGTGCAATATTTTTGTTTTTTGATAGATTTAAGTGAAGATCGGGAAGCAGCTCTATATGGGGTCAAAGGGATCATTTTTGGACTACTTATTAGTGGATGTAATAAACGCATACAAACCCAATTTGAGTAAGATCTATATGACAATTTGGATCTTATGGCAATTTATGTCGATTTCATATGGGTAATTTGTATGGGGGCTAGGTCTGAACATGGACCGATTCTCACCAATTTCAATAGCGTTCATCCCATGGCCGATAGAAGCTTATATACCAAATTTCATCAAAATATGTTCATATTTGCGACCTGCAGTTTGATTACAAGCTTTACATGGACACACAGACGGACGGACGGACGGACGGACGGACGGACGGACGGACGGACATTGTTAAATCAACTCAGAAAGTGATTCTGATTCGATCGGTATAATTAAAGATGGGTCTAGGTCAAATATTTTTGGTTGTTACAAACAGCAGCACAAAGTCATTATACCCAAACCACAAAGTGGTATAGGGTATAAAAAGAAGAACTTTAATCCTATTACAACTCATTGTTAAATATAACATTGATAATGTCAAAAAATAACTACATAGAACTGAGGAATTGTTGTTTATTATATACATATTGGTATACACTGGGTATATCTTTTGTCCACAATTTCATAAAAGAAACATTCGCCCATTTTGAGATAATTTTCAGTGCAACAGACATTTCAGGAGGTGAGAAATTCCAAGTATGGGTGAAAGTACTAGGCCAGTATAGTAAAAACTCCGAAGTGTTTGACATTCTCGGGCCAAGCTTTTTAATGGCAATTTATATATTTTCTTTATCTTGATGTATGCTTGCTTAGTTTTTCAGCTATAACTTAAGAACCATTGATAATTTCTAATTTTATTCTTCAGCAAATCTAGTTGAACTAATTTTATCGAATTAAATTAATAATAAAAATATTTAATTTTTTCGTTTTTTTTTATAACTTTTTTGAATAACATAACATATTCAAGGCATATGATGATTATTTATAGCAGAGTAGAAGATATGTATATGCACGGTGTGTTTGAAATGTTTTAAATAGAAATTTTTACCAGTTTGAAATTTTTTGATGCAATCGATGATAACCTTATTTTGATGAATTCTGGTTAGTTTTAAAAAAAATCGGTAGAGCAGTTTTTTTTTTAATTCCAAAATGTAATTGTGGCGATTTTTAGTAAATGTTGTGATAAAAAAACGTTTGTTTGAGGCTGACTCACATGATATTACTTTCAAAATCCGACTTACACCATTTCGAAATTAAATTAGTATACATAATTCAATAGTTACAAATTAATTTTCATTTGTGCCATGAGTTTCTTACAAAATACTTTGCATAAGAGTCAGCTGCGTATGTTTAATGAACAAAAATTCATGTAAGACTTAAAGAAAGAGTAAGATTGTGTACATATAATATATCTGTGGCAATAAATAATAATGGCTTAAGTCGAAATTTCGTGTTTTGAGATATTAAGGGTTTTGTCTAAAATAAATTGTGTTCGGTTTTTATATAAAATTTTTAGCCACAGAAAAAGATGCACATTTATTTAGAACAAAACTGTTCATTTTATAAAAAAAAAAAACGTGTTATTAGTAAATATTCGTTGTTTTTTAGTTAAGATGTTAAGAAAAAATCCATTTCCAGAAAAATAAAAACTAAAGTGAACTTAAGCTACTATATTGAAATGCAAAGTAATTTTTATTGCTAGTAAGTCGAGATAAGTGCTTTAGGTTAAATTGAAAAATGCAGAAAACCTGTTAGTTATTGAAATTAAGTGTATAGAAGCTTTAATGCTAAAACATTTTAATATTGATGTACCTACCTTAAAAAAAATTAAGTTGAGTTAAGATGTTGTGGCTTATGTATTATTTTCCACAAAGACTTAAGTTAAAATATAAATGCGTATAGTTTTATTAATAATAACATTTTATACTTGAAATTTAGCTGAGTGATAGATCTTGAAGAGGAGAATAAGAATATGTAATAAAATGAAAAAGCACTTTTGTCAACTTAAGCCATTATTATTTATTGCCACAGATATAATTATATATGTATTATAATAAACGAAATTTCGAGTACGTTTGTTACACAATTTGCGAAAAATGGTATTTATATAAATTTCATTTATGTTGACTGTTGTATTCCTGAATGGCTCTCAGTAGATTATTAGCATAATTAGAATTTGTTGGTTTCACCTTATATTTGGACCATGAAAACTTGAAATCCAAGTGAACAGACTCCATAGCTTGTTCACTGTAATATCCGAGTCCTCTTTGCATTTTTTTTACAGAAATAAGGCACATGAAAAAGTACTGCGTGTACTTTTGGAGTAATGCTGATGTTTAAGTCAGTGTAGCTTTGGTGAAAATTGTAAGTTTAATGTATGTGTTAGCAGCAACTTTAAACGATCATAACACCAAAAAAATATTCCAGACGATGAAAATCTGTAAATCTTGGTAAAAAGAAATACCTTTCAAATGATAAATTATTTGTAAAAATCGGGGTAAAACTGTGAAACTTATATCGGTAACAAAAAATCGCCTAGCCTATTAATATTATAGATTTTAATTTTATTTTATTAGTTTCCAATACAACAATATTTACAATCTTATAATTTAAGTAATGGATTTTTACAATGTAATAATGAATAAGTACATGTATAAATACACAGTTAAAAAAAAAATTAATTTAATAAATAAAAACCAAAAACTAAAAAGTAATAAAGTAATAAAAAAATGGTTAATACATATGAAGCATAAAGCATAGTATTGTATAATTTTATGTATGTGTTAGTAGCAACTTTAAATGAGCATAATTCCAAAGAAAATTTAAAAATCTTTAAGTCTGGTGGACAGCTAAAAAGAAATACCTTTCAAATAAGATATGTTTGGTCAAAATCGGGTGAAAACTGTTTAACAAATCATCGGCCACAAGAAGTCACCTTGCCTCTTTATAGACTCTTTAACTACCCAACCGATGTGACCCAAACCGGTTTCATTAGAAAGGTAATGGTCCATATTAGGTTTACAGCTATATATATTTTTGTATTTCAAGTGGGCGTGGTCCCACCCACATAAATTGAATAACATCATGGATCTTGACTATTGTGATAGCAATAGCAACATTGCAATAGTACATATGTTACTAATGTAAGTAATCAGGACAAAAATGGTAGGGATCGGACAACTGGGCGTGTCAGCTCTCATACAAAATAAATATTTAATATCAAATATCTAGAGCTATTTAATATTTAGAACCTTCAAACTTTGTAGGAGTTCATAAATTATTAATATTAGCAGTCAAAGTGAAAATGGGCGTGATTGGATAAGTGGGAGCGGCAGATCTCATCCTTAGTTTTAACCAATAATATCTGCAGTACTATGATAGCAAGAGTTCTGAAACTATGCACATGTACATACTAAACTAATTTGAAGAGTTGCAGAAAAATGGGCGGGATCGGGCCAATGAGCGTGGCACCCATCATACAAAGTAATTTATTAATGTCATATATCTAGAGTACTGTAATAGATAAAATCATGAGTTATTAATGTGAATAGTCGGAAAAAACGTGCGGACAAGTGGGCGTATCCGCTAGAATATATATATATATAGATTAAGTTTATCATATTGTTTACTTTTTCAAATATTTTGTTTACATTTGTTATAAATAGTGTTAATTTGTTATAATAGTGCTAAGACTAATGGCACAGGACAGATCCATTTTGGAAGAATTTCGATACGGCTCTTTGTTCCAACTTGGAATTATAGAAATCAATATATATATATATATATATATATAAATAGTGCCATAAGTCAAGATATTTATGTAAGTGCAAAACACAGGTGGAGGGTATCAAAGATTCGGCATAGCCGCATTTAACACTCTTATTTGTTTGCAGTAAATTTTTAATGAGTACTCAAAATAATTGCAGTAGTCAGTAAATCATTACATTTTCTGGCACTGCAAAAAAAATTTCATTATCAGCAAAAATTTACTGATTACTGCTATTTTTAATGCACTTCATATATAATGTAGTGAGCCCATCTTTAATCTTCTGTCATTAGACAGAGGTTGGTTGAGTATAGTAAATGACTCATATACCAGGACTGGTTGCAGACATTATGTGTGGATTACAAACTAAATATAAAACGAAAGGTTATATCATATAATCAGAACACATGAAATTAAGTATATAATCTAACTGGATGCAGAGTAGAACTGTTATGATGTCATCCATTATTTCCTTGACACTAGCAAATATTATTTAAACTAGCAGATTCCAATGCTCGAAATTCGAGTGCAAATTCTAGGAAATTTAATTTTTCATTTAATAAAGACCCTAAAGGTATGCTTCACAATTTAACTCATTTTAAATGAAGAAAACAAACTCAACACATTAACACATACACATTAACAAATTTAATAAACACACACATAGCATTATATAATTTTATGTATGTGTTAGTAGCAACTTTAAACGATCATAACTCCAAAAAAATGTTCCGAACGATGAAAATCTGTAAATCTGGTTAACAGTTAAAAAGAAATAACTTTCAAATGATAAATTTTTTGTCAAAATCGGGGTAAAACTGTCAAACTTACAACGGTCACAAGAAATCGCCTTGCCTATTAATATTATAGATATGTTATGACGTCTCCCATTATTCCCTTGGCACGAGCCAATATTATTGAAATAATTTCACAATTCACGGGAATTGTCATAAGTTTCAAAGTGATGATATAATTTCAAAGCGAAGCATGAATCTACCACGTAGCGAAAGTTGTCAAAGCATTTTGCATACTTCAAACAATCAATATTTTTATTGGCTCTTAAGTAATATACTTTATTTAATGAGGGACAACCGTTGAATATGTTTCTGGAAACATTACATTTTTTTGCCCAATCCAAACTTTCAGTTTCACATACTTTTAGCATATGTGTGAAGATGTGATTAACCGCGCCAATCAGAAGCTCTGGAGGACGTATAATATTAATGAGTTCTTCATTATCATTCAGTGAACAAATGGGATGTTGAATGCAGCAATCATATTTTTCCCCATCATTTTTATTGCTGCCACTTTTAGACCACATTTCACACTTCACCAATAGTTTAATTGTCTTTTTTTGCACTACGCCATGTGCAGGGGTAGGCACTCGTGTGACTCATCAATCCAACTAGTATATTTGCCAACTTTAAGTCGGTGGCAATAGTCGCAGACGTAAAACTCGTTATAGCAAGGATCGACCATATGTTTCTAACATTTGCGTAATTTTCTTCAACATTTGCAACTAATCCTATAATAAAAAGTTTCTTAACACCTGGATCTTTGAAACGAGTTGCAGCAATACCATCACTGTAAGTCTGTCGAACTGCATTACTGGTGCTATCAATACTAATGTTCTTTGACTGAAGACATAAGCATATCTTCAGAAAACTCTCACCGCCATCAATGCCGAACTTAAGGTGAATATCGTCGTTGATATCTCGTTGTTTTTTTATTTCTTCAATAAAACCAATCAAGTTATTACAGAAAACTAAATTCTGATCAATGTTTTCTGTTTTGCCCTTAATATTTTTAACAAAAGTTGTTGGTTGCAACTCTCAATCCAGAAGTAAGGCCATTAACTGCTCTCATTGATAATAAAAAAATTGCATTGCAAGTTGCTTATGTCTTCAGCTGATGTCGGCAACCGACGTTTGGTATTTTTACGCAATTCTTGGTAATCTGGAACAGCTACAGTTAAGGGCTTACCTCGGCTTTGAGACAGAGCTATTTAACTTTCCTTGCAGTAATTTTTTGAATCTTTAACGTTCTTAATGAGTTCCTTATGCTTTTCCGTCAATACCTCATCAATATGTTCCCTAATAGTTTTGAAAAACGACGAAAACGAAACCGACAAGCATTTGGAGCATATGTTTTTTTATCAACGCTTTTCGCATTCGTCGATTTAGTTGTAAAATTACAGTTTCCCTGCGACCGAGCAATTTCACATAGCTTACGGTTACAATTTTCATTGGAATCCTGAATCTTAATGATTTTGGAAGACTCCATGTTGACACGTCGTCAGGTAATTCAGGTCGCTTGAATTTATCTGAACTGGCATATTTGATGAAACCATATAAATTAATTTGACAATTAGAACAAATAGCGTTTGAGAGACGTTCGTCTTCTGCATCGTAATCGATTGATTTTTCTATTTTCTCTTTGAGTTTACCACTAATGCCGAATAAAGTCTTTTTCATTTTAAGGCAAAGTAAACAAATTTTAGACCGATTTTCTGAATGCGTAAACTTGTGATCTTTACTAAAATTTAATTTACTCATTGTATCAAAAATGTTATGTTCCACTTCTAAATGCATGAAGTGCACATGTGCCGATACTGTGTAAAACGCGTGCGGTTAGGTCAAAAGTAAAAAACGTAAGAGGAAGTAAATATTTTTTATTTCATTTCATTGACATTCTTGGCATGGTTGTATTTCACAATAAAAGTTTTAACAACAAAAAACGGCTCTACCGATTTTTTTAAAACTAACCAGAATTCATCAAAATACGGTTATTCATCGATTGCATCAAAAAATTTCAACCTGGTAAAAATTTCTATTTAAAACATTTCAAGCGCACCGTGTACGTATGAGTATTATTTTTTATACCCTCCACTCCAGTGTGCAGAGGGTATATATAAGTTTGTCATTCCGTTTGTAATAATTAGAAAAAAAAATCTGGACCCCATAAAATATATATATTTGTAATCCTTATAACAAGCGGAGTTGACATAGCGATGTCCGTCTGTCCGACTGTCCGTCTGTCCATCTGTCCATCTGTCCATCTGTCCGTCTGTGGAAATCACGATGACGGCTTCAATCGGGCAACCAGATTGCCCGTTGGTATAAAAAATGATTCATTAACATCCTGAAAAGTTTTCTATTTAAAATCGTCCAAATCGGTTTACCTGGTCCCGAGAATTGAACGATGGAGTAGAAAAAGTCTTGAAAAAATATGATTTGACTATGTTGTTCTTGTCACGATAACGTTCTCAATAGGACAGCTAGGGCGCTTGTTGTTAGTGAGGATGATACACCGACATCATGAGAAGGTTTCTGTTTTTTAAATCGTGACAATAGGTTTCATATGTTCCGAGAAATCACTGAAAAGGTAAAAAAATATGATGTTTTCCTATATTGTTATTCTAAATTTTGTATTTTGTTCCAGCTGTACTTGTTGTTTTTATGGTCGTTGTTGTAATAATATAAAAATTCACCAATATCATTTTATGGTGTAATATTTAAGTTAGTTAATTAATAAAACAAACTATATAAAATCAATATCAATATTCTGCGATTTTTATAAGATCACAAAATATTACAAATTGATACATACATACTGTTGCAAATATCAAAATACTATAAATAACATTCATATTTCATATAATATAAAAATAAATTATTTTAGGGTTGCAAAACATAGTATGATTTTAAGGGTTCTACTTTTAGTACATACTTGCATTCAAAGTAATATTGAAACCATAAAATTCTACCCTGTAAAAAAATTTTTTTTTCTCAGATGATAATAATATAATATAGATGTCAATAATATTTAATTATAATACATTTTTAAAATTTATTATTTAATATTTGGCGCAGGCAAACGCCATTCCCGGACTACCGAGAATTTAATACACGATTTATTCCGCATTAGGAATAATCGCGGAGCTCAGCTCAATCAAAGTGCAATGATTAAGCCTCGCTCTGGGAAACAAGTGTTCATGCTTCCCTTTGCACAAACGCCTTTCCCAACTACCAAAAATTGTAGGCACGAGCTATCCACATCAGGAATAGTCGCGGGCTCAACTCAAACAAAGTGCAATGATTAAGCTTCGCCCTGGGAAGCATATATTCATTCATTTCTTAGCACAAACCGAACTTCTTATGGCACATTAAAAATAAACTAATTGAGAAGTACAATTCATCATTACGCTGTATTATAATACTATTTTCTTATTTTACTACTAGCTAGTAAACAAAGTGAAAGTATCATTGTAAACGAAATAGAATTGAAATTGTGTGCAGATTTGTTTTACTTAAAAAACTGTTTCTACAGATAGTGAATAAAATCCCAGTAAACAATTTATGCAATAAGTGATCATGTGGAGTCTTTTTTGACTCCTCTGTGCTATTAAAACAGTCATAAATGCGCTCTTTTGCTGATCACAAAATATTCTTTTGTTGGGAGGAAATATTACCTTACCCCCGACTCATCTTGAGAACCTTTTTTATCCAATTTTCTGATTAATTTCGACTTATTTTTTAGTCATATTTAATGTAATCTATAATTCATTTTCTGTTTGTTTGTTTGTTTGTTTGTTTGTTTGTTTGTTTGTTTGACCGCTATACAAATTTTTATTTTAGAACGGATTTTCCTGAAATTTTGTATACACGATCCCTATACCCCAGGAAAGGTCGCCATATATTTTTTTTACCGGCCACGCCTACTTTTACGCCCACTTTTTATGTAAAATTTATTTTCTGGTTTATTCATATTTGTTCACTATACAAATTTTTATTTGTTAACAGATTTCTCTGAAATTCGGTACACACGATCCCGGTACTCCAGCTAAGGTCACCATATGCTTTTTATCGACCACGCCTACTTTTACGCCCACTTTTTATATACAATTCATTTTCTGCTTTTTGGTATATTTGCTCGCTATACAAATTATTATTTTTCAACGGATTTCTCTGAAATTTGGTACACACGATCTCTGTACTCCAGGAAAGGTTGCCATATGCTTCGCACCGGCCACGCCTACTTTAACGCCCACCTTTTGTGTACAATTCATTTTGTTTTTTGGTATATTTGTTCGCTATAAAAATTTTTATTTTTCAACCGATTTCTCTGGAATTTGGTACACACGATCTCTCTGCTCCAGTTAAGGTCGACGTATTCTTCATACCGATCACGCCTACTGTTACGCCCACTTTTTGTATACAACTCATATTCCGTTTTTTGGTACATTTGTTCGCTGCACAATTTTTTTTTAAACGGATTTCTCTGAAATTTGCTACACACGATCTCGTACTCCATATGATTATTGAGGGCCACGCCCACTTCTACACCCACTTTTTAAACAAAATTAATTTTCTGTTTTTTTGGTATATAAATTTGTTCACTATAGAAATTTTTATTTTTCAAGGGATGTCTAAAATTTGGTCACACAATCTCTATACTAGAGGGAAGGTCACCATATGCTTCTTACAGGCCGCGCCAACTTCTATGTATATAAAACTTATTTTTTTCCTTTTATTTGTTTCTTTATTTGATTGCTATACAAGCTTTTATTTTTCAATGGCTTTCTCCGAAATTGAGTACATATTCCAGGGAAGGTCGCCATATGATTTTTACCGACCACGCCTACTTTTACGCCCAATTTTCATACAAAATTCATATTTTGTTGTGTGGTATATTTCTTCCCTATACAAATTTGTACTTTTCAACTGATTTCTCTGAAATTTGGTTTGAACGGGAATAACTACACGACGAACAAAAAATAAGGTACCCAAAAGATATGAACAAATTCCCCATTTTTTTTTTAATGGAAATAAAAAATGAACTTACTCCCCAAATTCATTCTTAATTTTTTACATATTTTTATTTAATGAATTTTGTTAAATATTGATTTTAGTGAACATCTGCATACTGCTCTCAATATATGTCCTACAATAAATGCATTGAAAATGAGTATTCTTTTCAATAGCATCATTTCGTTGCACGGAAGCTACGCGCACGGGGAATAAAGCTTAGCTAGAATATCGGAATGATCTGAAAAATATATTTTGACAATTAAAATAAGTTGGAAACAGCTTCGCGGCAACACAGGTGTGGCGCGTGGAAGCGGCGAGCGGCGCGCGAACGCGGATGCGGACGCGACGGATGCCGACGCGACGGATGCGGACGCGACGGATGCGGACGCGACGCGCTCTCGGAACACAGCTCCGCTAAAATATCGCAATGCTCTGAAAAATATGTTTTAGGGATTAAAATAAGTTAACGAGAACTAAGCGGCAGCACGGGTAGTAGCTGCGAGGCAGCGGTGTGCGGAGCGCGGACGTGGACGCGACGGATGCGGACGCGACCCACTCGCGGAACACAGGTCAGATAAAATATCGCAATGATCTGAAAAATATATTTTGGCGATTAAAATAAGTTGACAACACTGCGCGGCAGCACGGGTGTGGCTGCCAAACGCGCGGAAGAGGACGCGACTCGCTCGCGGAACACAGCTTAGTGAAATGTCGTATCATAAATTTTATCTACGTATGTGAAACAATTACCTGTTGATCAAAATAGGCCACACATATACTATAAGCAGTTGCTTAAAGAAACCTTGCGACACAATATTAAATGTCGCATTAGTCTTTTATTTCTGAAACTTGAATTTGACGTCTCTACTCAATGATGATCACTTATTGAATGAAGTAATTCAGCATCTGATAAAAAACTTCTAAACTAAAAAATCAAAAAATTTTTAATTCAAATAAATGAATTTACTGCCCATAACATTTTTTGTGGAGAAAGTTCATTTTATTGGGGAATTTGTTAATTGGGGACTAAGTACTCAGCGCCTGGTAAGCATAGTGAACCATTTTTCAAGTCAAAGGCCTTTTTATCCCGGGCAAGACCGGGTAAAAACAGCTAGTTTTTCTATAAATCACTTTTTAGGCGTAAGCAAAAATCATTTCTTAGTCTTTTTCTAATACCGCATGTGATTAATCAGTTTTGAATCATCAAAAGTGCTCGAGGAAGACACAGTAAGATGCTTTTTGTTAAAACAATCTTCGAAATGATTACTGGGATATCGTATATTTTTGTTTACACACACATATACATAATGGAACCAGTAAGCCGAACTCTCTCATGAAACACATAGACGACAGCGCCTACACGACTATAGCCTGTCAAAAATAAAATACACACGTTTATATGAAAACGATTATTTTGACACCAACACAGCTACACGACTACATGACCACTTTTGCTGCTGTAGTCAACTTAGGCTAATTTCTATTTTTGTTGGCTACAAAATAAAAATAGTGTTGACAATAAACAAAATATGTAAAAGATATTAGTGCTATGAAATATTTTATTTTGTTGAAAAAATTAATCGCAAAATGAAATGCTATAATAATTCTATTAATAAGTAAATTTATTTATTTATTTTTACATTATAATAATGCATTATAAATAAGTAATATATTAAAGACAATTTTATATAGAATCATTCATGTTTTTCTATTTTAATGAAGTAAAAAAAAAAATATAATTGGCACTACTGATATAAAAATGATTTTGTATAAAAACAGCTGTTTAGATTGTTGTTATATGCTGATATCGTTTTCAAAAAAATTAAGTAGTTGACTACACGACTACAATTACAGCCAGCAGCATTTGTATCCGTGTGTTTGTGTAGCCTCTGTCATCTATGTGTTTCATGCATAAGTAACAATTTCATTTAGTCTTATGAAAGCTTTTGAACAAAGCAGATATACGTCACATTGTTTTGTGAAATCTTACATTGTTTTTTAATAGGTACCAGTGATGCCAGGAGAATTTTACAGAAATCTCTACGCTAATGAAAAAAAATCCCTTTTTATCCCTACACCCACTTTTTTTCTCTCTACATTTTCCCTACACTACTTTTTTAAATTTTTCAAAAAAAAAAAATATTTTTAATTTGTTAATTTTCAATTTCTATAATGCAAAAATAACATAAAAACGAAAAAAATATCATAAAAAATAAGATAAGAATATCATTAGAATTACATAAAATAACATAAAAAACCAACAGATATTATAAAAAAAAATATTTTTACTATTCTGTATAATTCATCCTTTATATGGCTAGATGTGCATTTAAAATTTACACAATTAATTAAAATGGTTTGCAAATGGGATCTTATAACGTAAACAGAATTTTGGTTGTTGGTTTTAAAAGATATTTTTTTAAGACATTGGTTATTAGCATGTATACTTAGATCTAATTTATCGCAATTTAATATTTTTTCACAAGCCTTGCATCTGTATTTAAAGTCGTCATCTTTGACCTGTTCCATCCCATTAGCTTCTCGTCTCTCAACTAACTTGAGTAAAACCTTTGTTTTCTGTATTTCTTTGATGTGTTTTCAGCATCATCGAAAAACGAATCAGACATTTTTCTAAAATCAATTATGTTTACATTTATAACATTTTAATATTCTTTTTATTTACAAACTTACTTAATATAATCGAAGAGTTCTACAAAGATGGCGTAGTTATGTATGTAAAAAAAAAATGCACAAAACAAGTAAACTGCACAAAAGTGTTTTTTACTTATCATTCTTATTAAAGAAGGCACGTATTTACCATATTATAGAGTTATTACAAGATTTAAAAAAGATAGATATTTTTAATTTTAAAGTTTAAAATTGAAATGTATATAATATAAGTTGTTAAAAAAAATTTTTCAAAAAATCCCTATAATTCGACAAAAGTAAGAAATCTTTTGCATTAAACACATAGACGCAAATCCGTTTATCGATGCGTTACAAGTGGAATGACAAACTGATGTAATAAGATCGAAAAAAATAAAACTGATTAACGCTAGTGCTTTTAAAATATAAGACATGGTCAAGTATTCTGAAAAAGATTCGAAATTTAAAAATATATTTTGTTTACTTTCTTCTATTGACTTTAAAATTGTTAAACGTAAATGCTGAGAATTCACAGTATTTGTTGTAATAAATTACTAAATTGATCAAATTGGTGGAGGGTATCGAAGATTCGGCATAGCCGAGTTTAACACTCTTACTTGTTTAAAATTAAATCAAACATACACCAGTATTTATACCCTACACTACAATGTGTTCAGGGTATAATAACTGATGTTTCCAACTACCAAAAATATTTGACCTAGGCCCATCTATTCTCATACCGTCCGTACATCTGTGCGTCCTTGTCTATGTAAACCTTGTAATTAAACTACAGGTCGCAAATACGAATATATTTTGATGAAATTTGGTGTGAAATTTTCGGCCATAAGATGAGAGCTATTGAAATTGGTGAAAATCGGTGCATGTTCAGAACTAGTCCCCATACATATGACCCCTATGAGATCGACTTAAATTGCCATAATATCCAGATTATCATATAGACCTAAAATTGGGTTTGTGTATGTTAATTGCATCCATTAATCAGTAGTCAAAAAATACACACTATAGGACAATTCTTAGTCATAGCCCCCATATGATGCTGATTGCCGATCTTCACTTAAATCTATCAATTAACAAAAATATTGCACAGATTTTTTTTCAAATCTGGTTTGTATATGTATATATTTTTTAGAATCGGTCCATTTTTCGACCTAGTCCCCATATAATTCCGAAGGCAAAAAATTAATAACAATGCCACTCATAGTTGGTTTATACTTATTTTCTAAGAGATGGGGTCTCTAAACCCATGGTATAGGGTATCGTATAGCCGGTCTAGACCGACTATATTTTTTTTTACTTGTTTTTATTCTATTTTTTACATCGATGTATTATTAAAATATATAAATTTGAACCTTAGCTACAATATTGTTCTTGACTTATAGCTTAAAAAAGGTCAAAAGTTTGGCTTGAGAACGGCGCACCAATTAAAAGTCTTACTACATTGGCCTAGTACTTTCACTTTGATTTGAAATGTCTAACCCCCTGGATAATGACCCCGAAAATGTTCTAGCTTTTATAATCAATCGAGAACGTGTTATATTTTGATCAGTTTTTTTCGACTCAAAAATCGATTTAGGAATATTTTATAAAATTGTGAACAAATTTCAAGTTTTACAATTTATTTTAGTTAAATGTCAGTCATTCATGAACAGTGCGAATGTTTACCAAGTAAATGGATTTAGACAAAACCATTTCGTAGTTTGTTTTGAATATTTATATTTGTATATGTATGTGTGCGGTTATATATGTATGAATAAAGTTAACAAAACATTTTGATATATGAATCCCAGTCAACAAAAATATTTCACTTCTCGCTAAACAGAGCGGCAGCCTGTTAAATTCATAAGAATTCCGACTTTTATTTCTATATAAACTTTTTTTTGAGGAAAGCTTTAAAAAGAATTTCAACATAGAATTCTGCTAATTTTGAGCAGTTCGTTTACTGATTATTGGTAATCAAATTTTTTGCTGGGGTATTTAAAAACAACAATAATAAATGATAGCATATTTGCTAATCTGCGAATCAATGTTATATAAAATTTTAACTATATACGCTATAATTATCATCTCTTTGTGGAACGTGTATTAATATATTCTCTTTTCAAAATTGAACTTTATTACACAAATCTTCTATTTATTAGAAATACCGTTATTAAAATCTCTGTCATACCAATAGTTATCATATTAAAGCGTTCAATTAGTATAGCACAAATGCAACAAAGTCTTTGTTTGACAAAAAGTACCGTTTTAATACAACATATTTTATTTAATTTTATTAAAAACATTAGTAATAAGCAAAACGAGACGAGGAAAAGTGTTAAGTGAATTTGAAAAAGGTCAATTTTAATTTTGTTCGAAAAAGGAGCATCAAAAGCAGGAATTGCAAGTGAAATGGCAGAAGTCGAAAGGTTATTTATAATTACTTGAAAAATATTTAAAATTATGGAAAAAATAAAAGCAGTGGTAGAAAAAATAAGTTGAATGAACGCGAGCGTTCGAAAACAAAGAATGAAGAAAGTTCCTCGTCATTTGAAACGTCATATTAATGCACGCTTGTAGTTTTGCAAAAATATTATGGGTACAAATTGCTCAAATGTAAGTTGCTTAATGATATGTTAGAAAATAATAAATTAATTTGTTTTCTTTTAAAAGATAATTTTTTCAGATGAAAAAAAATTTAATTCGGATGGCGCTGAATGGAGCTTTAGTTACAGGCGTGACTTACGAAAATAACCACAATGTTTCTCTCGAAGAAACTTTGGTGGCGGTTCTGTCATCATTTGGGGTGCGTTTACCGAAGATTGTTTACTGGAGTTGCAAATCGTGCCCACCAAAATGAACAGCGAAAAATATTGTGAATTGCTTCAATGCAGTTTGTTGCCATTTCTACATCCCAATACAGAAAAAACATATATTTTTCAGCAAGACAATGCAGCCTGTCATGCCAGCAAATTCACATAAGAGTGGTTAAGCTCGAATAATGTCGATGTTTTGGAATGGCCAGCTTGCTCTGCTGATATGAACCCCATAGAAAACAAATGGGGAATTCTCGTCAATACATGAATGCAGATGAACTAAAAACTTCAATTTTCAATGAATGGGAAGCACTTAATCAAGGTTTTGTGAATAAATTAATAAATTCTATGAAAAATAGAATATTTGATTGCAATAATGCAAAAGGTGGTGTTATAAAGTATTAAGATGATGTTATTTTTATTGTTTTTGTAATTTTTGTTAAAGAAATAGTGGAATTAGTTAATTATTTTTGTTAAGCAAAGACTTTGTTGCATTTGTGCTATACTATTTGAACGCTTTAATATGCTGAGTATTGGGATGTAAGAGATTTTAATAACGGTATTTTTAATTAATGGGAGTTTTGGGTAATATACGTTTATTTTTGGAAAGAAAACATATTAATGTAAGTCCAGCAAAGAAATAATAACTGTAGCATGCATAGTTAAAATTTTATATAACACTGATTCACAGATTACCAAATGTGCTATCATTTATGAACGCACTGTATAATATAAATAAACCTAGTGGTTAACTGACACAATTGTTCAATACAAACACATTCATATAAGAACATACAATAGCTTTCTATAACTTTAAAAGTTTAAGCGATACCAACAAAAATGCACATTTTCATGTAGTACAGCTCAGTTTACATGTCCTTGTCTGCATTTGTTTACTTAGCTACTGCTTTTTGCAGAGATTTGACGAGTATATCATAACTTGTAGAGACATCATGACGTATGAGTATTAGTAATGACAATTTTGAGTTTTTTTTTTATTTTTGTTGAATATTTTAACTTTTTTCTTTCTTATTATGTAAAAATATGATTGCTTAAATCCTTTGTTTAAAATGTATCAGAAAGACTGATTTAGCAATCATAGGAAATTAAATTAAAAACAAACCGATATATACCCTCTGTACAGGAGGGTATTATTAGTGATATACAGGTTATAAAAAAAATCATATACAGTATGAATACATTAGAATAAATAAAAAAAATAATCGAACTTTTTTTCTACCACAGAAGTTTGAAATTTATACAGGCCGACTTTTGGTTTACATTCCATTTTGTAGTTTGTGGGCAGTTGTCCTCAATGTTGGCTTTAAATTCTTTTAAATTCGTCAGTTTTTTGCCGTAGCCTTTATTTATAAGGTAGCGCTACAAGAAAATGCAAGTGGCATCAGGCCAGGGGAGCGTGGAGAGCATTGCAGGCATATATTTGGAGAATTTCGTCTAAATATATAAAGATCATAGCAATAAAGGTGTGAAGGTCTTCCGTCCTGTTGAACATACAAATAATTTATTTATTTATGGAATAATTTATTTTGCGATTAATTGCTTCCAATAATCAATAATTTTCCTGTGAGCATATCAAACAAGGTTTAAGTAAACCTGAAGCAGTATAAAATGTATGTCTTCTATTTTTTTTTTTTCGTTATTTTAGGAGGTGTTCATTTTGTTATCTAAAAACTGACTCGCTATCGTTAGATCGGAAAATATAGGCTTAAAAATAGGATTCGTTTTTTATTGAACTTTATATTTTTTATTTTATAAAAACATATTTGTTATTTTTATGAGTAAAAAATAAATTCTTTGAAAGCCATGACATTTTAGTGATTATTTAGATAGATTATTATGTAGATTATTTATGTGGGATAGTCATGTGAGATAGAATTGTTCCTCCGTTTTTTATATTCGTACGAATGGTGTATGTATTTATTTATGTATTTAGTATCCCACAATAGAATGTCAACTTTTAACAGAATGTATTTTCGATAACCACAAAATTAGTACTGAATAATCTGGGAACAAAAACCTCACCCAACAAACCCATTTATTAATCCTTAACTTCAACTTTAAATGTCGCCTAATACAAGCTATTATTGAACGAAGAGAAGCTGTGTACCAAACATTTTTTAACCAAGTATATTAAAAAAATATTTATGTTTTAGTAAAAATTTTCTTTATATAATATAAAGTATATTTCATAAAATAAAAAACACTTTTTAATTAAAAAAAAATTATACGTTTTATTTATTTAAAAAGAAAAAAATATTAACACAAAATAGCTTAATTAGAGAAAAAAAATAGCAAAACTTAAAAGTATTATTTTTAATGCTGTTGACAAAACATTGGAAACCTTAATGATACAATAATTTAAAACTTTCTTCCTATTATTGGTTTCAATATTTTGTTGGGTATTTCTTATTTTTTAATACTGCATTACAACACCGAGGCATAAAGCCAATTAATCAAATTTTATTTTTCTTAAGACCTGCAAAAACATCATCTATTATTATGGGTTTAACGCTTCACAATACTTTATTCTTGCCATTATTTTATAATAGTTAGTTATAAACTATAAAAACTATAAATATTTAAGTACCAGTAGATATTTTATACATCTTACGATTGTATTGTTTTAATTTATTCTGGAACAGAACTTCAAATGTTTTTTATACCCTATACAACTATGTGGTTTGGGTATAATGACTTTGTGCTGCTGTTTGTAACAACCAAAAATATTCGTCCTAGACCCATCTTTAATTATACCGATCGACTCAGAATCACTTTTTGAATCGAAATAGCAATGTCCGTCCGTCCGTCCGTCCGTCTGTGTGTCCATGTAAAGCTTGTAATCAAACTACAGGTCGCAAATATGAATATATTTTGATGAAATTTGGTATATAAGCTAATGTTCAGACCTAGCCCCCATACAAATGACCCCTATGAAATTGACATAAATTGCCATAAGTTCCAAATTATCATATAGATCTGAGTCAAATTGGGTTTGTATGTGTTTATTACATCTATTAATCAGTAGTTAAAAAATACTCCCTATAGGAAAATTCTGGAATGGCCAGCTTGCTCTGCTGATATGAACCCCATAGAAAACAAATGGGGAATTCTCGTCAATACATGAATGCAGATGAACTAAAAACTTCAATTTTCAATGAATGGGAAGCACTTAATCAAGGTTTTGTGAATAAATTAATAAATTCTATGAAAAATAGAATATTTGATTGCAATAATGCAAAAGGTGGTGTTATAAAGTATTAAGATGATGTTATTTTTATTGTTTTTGTAATTTTTGTTAAAGAAATAGTGGAATTAGTTAATTATTTTTGTTAAGCAAAGACTTTGTTGCATTTGTGCTATACTATTTGAACGCTTTAATATGCTGAGTATTGGGATGTAAGAGATTTTAATAACGGTATTTTTAATTAATGGGAGTTTTGGGTAATATACGTTTATTTTTGGAAAGAAAACATATTAATGTAAGTCCAGCAAAGAAATAATAACTGTAGCATGCATAGTTAAAATTTTATATAACACTGATTCACAGATTACCAAATGTGCTATCATTTATGAACGCACTGTATAATATAAATAAACCTAGTGGTTAACTGACACAATTGTTCAATACAAACACATTCATATAAGAACATACAATAGCTTTCTATAACTTTAAAAGTTTAAGCGATACCAACAAAAATGCACATTTTCATGTAGTACAGCTCAGTTTACATGTCCTTGTCTGCATTTGTTTACTTAGCTACTGCTTTTTGCAGAGATTTGACGAGTATATCATAACTTGTAGAGACATCATGACGTATGAGTATTAGTAATGACAATTTTGAGTTTTTTTTTTATTTTTGTTGAATATTTTAACTTTTTTCTTTCTTATTATGTAAAAATATGATTGCTTAAATCCTTTGTTTAAAATGTATCAGAAAGACTGATTTAGCAATCATAGGAAATTAAATTAAAAACAAACCGATATATACCCTCTGTACAGGAGGGTATTATTAGTGATATACAGGTTATAAAAAAAATCATATACAGTATGAATACATTAGAATAAATAAAAAAAATAATCGAACTTTTTTTCTACCACAGAAGTTTGAAATTTATACAGGCCGACTTTTGGTTTACATTCCATTTTGTAGTTTGTGGGCAGTTGTCCTCAATGTTGGCTTTAAATTCTTTTAAATTCGTCAGTTTTTTGCCGTAGCCTTTATTTATAAGGTAGCGCTACAAGAAAATGCAAGTGGCATCAGGCCAGGGGAGCGTGGAGAGCATTGCAGGCATATATTTGGAGAATTTCGTCTAAATATATAAAGATCATAGCAATAAAGGTGTGAAGGTCTTCCGTCCTGTTGAACATACAAATAATTTATTTATTTATGGAATAATTTATTTTGCGATTAATTGCTTCCAATAATCAATAATTTTCCTGTGAGCATATCAAACAAGGTTTAAGTAAACCTGAAGCAGTATAAAATGTATGTCTTCTATTTTTTTTTTTTCGTTATTTTAGGAGGTGTTCATTTTGTTATCTAAAAACTGACTCGCTATCGTTAGATCGGAAAATATAGGCTTAAAAATAGGATTCGTTTTTTATTGAACTTTATATTTTTTATTTTATAAAAACATATTTGTTATTTTTATGAGTAAAAAATAAATTCTTTGAAAGCCATGACATTTTAGTGATTATTTAGATAGATTATTATGTAGATTATTTATGTGGGATAGTCATGTGAGATAGAATTGTTCCTCCGTTTTTTATATTCGTACGAATGGTGTATGTATTTATTTATGTATTTAGTATCCCACAATAGAATGTCAACTTTTAACAGAATGTATTTTCGATAACCACAAAATTAGTACTGAATAATCTGGGAACAAAAACCTCACCCAACAAACCCATTTATTAATCCTTAACTTCAACTTTAAATGTCGCCTAATACAAGCTATTATTGAACGAAGAGAAGCTGTGTACCAAACATTTTTTAACCAAGTATATTAAAAAAATATTTATGTTTTAGTAAAAATTTTCTTTATATAATATAAAGTATATTTCATAAAATAAAAAACACTTTTTAATTAAAAAAAAATTATACGTTTTATTTATTTAAAAAGAAAAAAATATTAACACAAAATAGCTTAATTAGAGAAAAAAAATAGCAAAACTTAAAAGTGTTATTTTTAATGCTGTTGACAAAACATTGGAAACCTTAATGATACAATAATTTAAAACTTTCTTCCTATTATTGGTTTCAATATTTTGTTGGGTATTTCTTATTTTTTAATACTGCATTACAACACCGAGGCATAAAGCCAATTAATCAAATTTTATTTTTCTTAAGACCTGCAAAAACATCATCTATTATTATGGGTTTAACGCTTCACAATACTTTATTCTTGCCATTATTTTATAATAGTTAGTTATAAACTATAAAAACTATAAATATTTAAGTACCAGTAGATATTTTATACATCTTACGATTGTATTGTTTTAATTTATTCTGGAACAGAACTTCAAATGTTTTTTATACCCTATACAACTATGTGGTTTGGGTATAATGACTTTGTGCTGCTGTTTGTAACAACCAAAAATATTCGTCCTAGACCCATCTTTAATTATACCGATCGACTCAGAATCACTTTTTGAATCGAAATAGCAATGTCCGTCCGTCCGTCCGTCCGTCTGTGTGTCCATGTAAAGCTTGTAATCAAACTACAGGTCGCAAATATGAATATATTTTGATGAAATTTGGTATATAAGCTAATGTTCAGACCTAGCCCCCATACAAATGACCCCTATGAAATTGACATAAATTGCCATAAGTTCCAAATTATCATATAGATCTGAGTCAAATTGGGTTTGTATGTGTTTATTACATCTATTAATCAGTAGTTAAAAAATACTCCCTATAGGAAAATTCTTAGTCATAGGCCCCATACAGAGCTGCTTCCCGATCTTCACTTAAATCTATTAAAAAACAAAACTATTCAACAGATTTTTCTCAAATTTGGTTTGTATATATTTTTTCAAAGTATAAGTGACTTTACCAAATATGGTCATAATCGGTCCATTTTTCGACCTAGTCCCCATATAAATATAGTATCCGATATGAACTTTTTCATATCTGCAGCGAAAAATATTAATAAAAATGCCACTAAAATTTGATTTATGCTTATTTGCTATATCCAATTAGTTGACCGAAGAGATAGGGTATCTTAACCATGGTATAGGGTATCGTATAGGCGGGCTAGACCGACTATAATTTTCTTACTTGTTTTTTACTTGTCTTTTTTGTAACAAATTTTTTATGTTTCTGTGGAGAGCACATTTTTGTGGATAAACTTATTGAATTTAGTTTATGCATTAAAGATTTGAGATATTCAGAAAGTATTTTCTTTTTGATATGACACCCATTAAAATTTTATAATGTAATTCCTCTATGGTTTCCTGGAAAATTTATATTTCCTTTTTTAAAAACTGGGTTACGCTGGTTACAAATAAGTCAGTGGTTACAAATAAGTGTTCGTAAGTTTCCAATGTACTATTTATCTTATGGCCGCTAAAACTCTTTACTCGTATTACAAGTTTCATTAAATTATAGTTTTATTTGCGAACTATAGCACAAGATTTTCATAGACACTAGTGTTAACATTTTCCGCCACCCCACATTTTCGAAAAGATTGAGGATATAAATAAGATCGGTAGTATTAAAAGTCTCACAAATGGAATTAAAACAATGCATATACATATGTGTGTACGTTTGTTTGTAGTTTAAGTAGGCTACACCTTTATACTGACTTTTTTTTAAATTTTCACAGAGTCTTACTGCCTACCTGGAAAGAAAAAATAGGCTATATGCTTCGTTCCTTTAAAATTTTTTAGAGGTTGCCTTACAAAAATGGCTATAACTCTGGAGTTTTCTGCCCGATCAACTTGTTCCACACCTCAAAATTTTTAGGAAAGACGCAGCTTTAACATATATTTTTGCTAGACCAAGTCTTTAAAAAACAATGTTTTTTTTTCAAATAGAATCAAGTCCCAAATATTGAAAAAAATTTCATATTTCTAGCTTTTACCGTTTTCAAAATTTTTGACTTTGAAAAAAAAAACGCGATTTTCACCATTAAAGGCTTATAAAACCTACAAGGGAGGCCCGATCAAGCTTTTCTAAGCATATCCGAATCGGAGATTTAGTGCTCAAAAATTTTTTTTTTCACTTGGACTACCCCATATATAGTGGACGTGGTATCTCTCACACAAAAATCTGGAGTATTATGGAGTACAGCGACAGATTTGACATTTTTTGTAACACTAAATCATGGTCTTACGAAAATTTGAGTAGTCATACTTAAAACAGGCGGAATAATATACAAAGTAAAATATTTCGAGTATTATGAAGGTACCTTAGAAAGTAAAGTCTTGAAAGTTTCTGCGGTGCAATAAATAATTGTTGTGAGAATTGAAACCATATATGGGCATGAGCGTAAGACTGCGCATGACACCAGCTATACAAATTGAACACTTATCATTATTTATCTGTAATGGAGGGGATTTAGACGTTGCGTTTCAACGCTGCGTGAAAAGGCTTGCGTTTCGTGTTTGTTTTCGAACGGGGTAGAGAAACCAGTGGGATGGAAAAATTTTGTTTTTGAAGATTTTGTTTTACATTTCTTTCTACACTCCTGGTTTTTTTTTTTTTTTTGACAAATTTTTTATTCTTATTTGTATTTGTATTTATTTATTAAATGCGATTTTCCATTACAACAAGACACAGTATCTTATAAATTACAGTAATGGAATCAGATAAGTTATTCACTATATATTTAATATCAGTAACTCTTAATCTAAATTTAAAATATTATAAATTACAATTAAAAAACATTAAAAAAAATCAAACAAAATCAATTAAAGTATTGGTATAGTAATTTTCTAAACCCTATTGCGTTGCTTGTATTTTGCATGACATTAGGAAGCTGATTCCAGAGACGAATAGTTAGAATAAAAAATTGACATTCAGAGGCATGGTCCCGGTATTTAAATTGAATTATTCGATTCCCTCTGGAAGATCTTGCGAACTTTAATCGTTCAAAAAGATATTTTGGGGCCTTTGTTATAATAATTTTATGTAGCAATATAATTTTCTTGAATTTAATATAGTTGTCAAATGACATGTGTTAGATATGACACGAGTATTGGGATACATGATCAAATTTTCTTAATCCAAAGATATAGCGAATAATGTTGTTGAAAGTTACAGTAATTTTTCTGTTATCCCTAGAGTTGCAACCTGTGAAAAGCTCAGATGCATATAGTAATGTTGGTAAAAGATATGTTTTAGCAAGTAGCAATCTTATTTTCAGTGGAGTAAAGTGCTGTGTTAACCATAAACTTCTAATCATACTATAAATTCTGCCACAGGATTGATTAATATGATCTGACCAAGTCAGAGTTCCATTAAACACAACTCCGAGATTTCGTACAGAGTCCACGATGTCAATTTTAGAGCCCCCAAGGAAGACATTAATCGCATTCTGCAAATGCATCACTTTCTTCTTTATTATAATACACTTAGATTTATTTGGATTAAGTCGTAGACCATTTGCCGTTGCCCAATTTAGAATACGTTTGAGATCATAATTTAGTTCTTGAGGTTTGGAAATAATTGAATCCTTGGTACTACTTAAATATAGCTGAATGTCATCAGCGTACATCTGAAACTTAGAGAATTTAATTTGTTGTGGAAGATCATTGGCATATATCGAATAAAGTAGTGGTCCAAGGATTGAACCCTGTGGGACCCCTCTTATAACTTGCAGTGAGTTTGAGATGGAGCTACCATTAGCAACAGATTGGGATCTGTTTGTGAGATATGAAAACAGGAGTCTAACTGCTAATGTAGGAAAGTTAAAAACCTCTTCAGTTTAAGGCACCACTCAATTAGTGGTGCACCGTGTCAAATGCCTTTGAGTGATCCAATAAAACCAAAAAAGATATTTTTCCATCATCCATGTTACTTCCTAACTCCTCAACTACATCAGATAAAGCTGTTATACAGCTACGTTGTGGCCTGAAACCAGATCGATGCTCTGTAAGTAAGTTGTTGTCGTTTAAATACCTAAAGATTTGTCTGTGTAAAAGGTGCTCGAAAACTTTTGAGAGATATGGAAGAATTGCAATCGGGCGGTATTCGTTACTCGTTTTTGGTATTGATATAATTTTGGCATGTTTCCACTCCATTGGAAAGATGCTAGTAGTGATTATGGAGTTAAACAAGTACATTATGAAACGGACAATTCATGGTAAAATCATTTTTATAAATCTGGGGTGTATATTATCAAGGCCCACTGCATTCGATTTAATAGCATTGAAACTTTCAACTACCTCTGTTAGTGTTACACACTGAAAGTTAAATTTGGGAATGTTTAAATTATTACAGGGAAAATCATCATAAAATTCGTTATTTACGGCTGGTAGAGGAATATTTACAAAAGCTTCATTTAGCGCATTAATGTCAACATTCATTGATTGATTGATTGTCTCATTTATTCCAATTTCGCGTATTTGTTTCCAGGTTTTTTTTACTTCTAATAGCTGTATTAAATTTATTAAAATAATAAGAAGACTTATCATGCCTTATTTTGGAAACAACCGCTTTCCTAGCCATCTTATATTCGTCCTGATATTCTGATATCCTGTAACGTTTCCACTTCTGATACAGATTATCATGGTGTTCTATTAGCATCTTGGTTTCCATTGTGAACCAAGGTCTATCTCTATTTTTAATAGTTTTGTTTTGTTGTAAATTCCTAAAATTTTACCATTAAGAAATGACAGTTGTTCTCCAACAGTCGGTAAATAGAAAATTTGATCCCATGGAGTAGAACAAAGATCATATCCCAAAGCCAAGTTATCAATATTATTAAAATCACGATAAGTAAATGTTTGGGGCTGGGTTTCTATTGCAAAATCATATGATAGGAAGAGTAGGTCGTGCTTTAAAAATGCTGGTGATGCTAACTGATCATAATGAAGGACTTTACTTTCGTTACTGGTAAAGAAAAGATCAAGCAAAGTGCTATTTGTTGACGTGAAGTGTGTAGGTCTCGTTGTGTTTACAGCTGATAAGTTAAACATCGACATAATAGTGGTAAGATTTGAGTCATCGAAAAGATTGTTATTAAAATCACCTGATATAATGACTTCGGAGTATGACATCGATGAAAGCGCCAGCTTCGTGATAAGACTGTTAAACTATATTCGTTTATGTGGACTGTATACACATCCAAGAAGAAGTTTATCATCACGACAATTTACGTCTGCAAAAACATATTCCACGTCATTAGCTATATTATGTGTACAATTTAATTGACATGAAATATTATTTTTTATATAAATTGCGACACCACCACCATGACTGCTTCTCTCGGAACGAAAGACACAGTACCCCTTCAGCTCATAGATATTGTCGCTAACATTATCAGAGAACCATGTCTCAGAAACACATATAGCGTCAACACCCGAATTTTCAAATAAAAGACGAAACTCATCAAGTTTATTACATAAACTTTGTGCATTTATATGACAAATACTGAAACCCTGTCTAGCCAGGATACGTACCATGTTATAATTACCATCTCTGGAGCCAACTTGTTCATATGATGTACTTGTCATAATGACATTCTAAAGCAACGCAATAAAATTTACATTTAGTCGTATAAAGTAAATTTAATAATAAAAAATAAATGTTACAAACATTTAAAAACATGATTGTCATATATAAATTTAAAAATAAAAGACAAATTTTGCAAAATTTTAAAAACGTATAGAGAAATGAAAAACATATGTGAAATGAGCAATAAGCAATAAGATTTGTTAAACAATAGTAATATATTGCATTAATAGCATCAAAGTTGATTAATGCTCTATGTTTATTATTCACGAAAAAGCTCTTTCAGATCATCAAAAAATTCCATTAGAATTGGGGCATCTGAGTTAAATTTTTTTACATAAACGAGACCTCGCAGAGTAAATGTAGATTGGATCTGATTTTGTTTTCTCATAATTAGCGCCTCTTTAAATAAAGTGACAAGTGATTTTATAAATCGCCATTGAAAAAAAATTCATTTAAAGTGATTTTCTTAAGCGGCACTTAAATTTAAAAAAAAAAAAACAAACAAATAAATAAAACAAAATAAATAAAAAAATTGTTTTCCACAATATTTTCATGTGATTAAAAAACACGCAATGTTTATTTTGTGCGAATGAACAAATGAAAAAGATTGACAGAATAAACGTCAAAAAATATCAAGAGTAGTTGCAACCAAAAACGTACAATGTAAATGCACGGGGACTTACGTAGCATCATTAAAAAAGAATTGAAGAAAAAGCCAGGCTAAAAAGCCCTCATCTAAATACCCTCGCTCTCTAGGTGTGATAGCTTTGAGACTTTGTGTGAACTAATTAATTACACAAGGGAACAATGGTTCTGTTGATTAAGAACTGAATATTGTTTTTAAGGTTATTTGGGACGCTGAATCCAAATCTGCCCTTGGTTTTTTTCTATCAGCTCGACTTTTCGAGATATACCGTTATGTTCAAAATTAAGGCACTTCCGCTACATATATTGGAATAACTTGAAAACGGTTCACCATATTAAATTAAAAAAAAAATCCGAGACTCGCAAACAATATTCTCTTAAAGCCGTGCTTACTTTGTTTTTAAATTTTCCAAGTAGTTTTAGAGATATCGTTCAAGTTTTGAAAAAAAAATTAAAATTTTTTAAAAAAAAACATTTTTTTTTTGTTCTTTAAAAATTCCTAAAAAATAAAAATGGGACAAAAATCACAGTTTTGGTCTACAAACAGTTAGTTAAATATATTTCGAATAAAATGAGCTTTATTTCATTGCAATCGGTGCACAACTTTTGATTTTGTTCACGATTTACTGAATTGATATAAATCGCGATTTCCATACAAAAATAACATTTTCTAATGTGTAAGTGTTTGTATGTAATAAGTTAGTTTTTTATGATTCTAAGAATTAAAAAAATTAAGTAATAAAAAAAGATTATTTCATTTTTATGGTTGCGGTAGCAAACTCATAACGCCTATAAATTTTATTGTCCCTTTATGACACCTAGTCAGTTCACAGTCAATTAAAGAGAAAAAAGAAAAGTCCACTTGTTTTTATTGATGTGTGGTTTAGCGTTGGTAACGGATGATTTTTTAAAGGAATTCCCCTGAACACATGTGTTCATTCATAAGTGACTGTCAATAAAATTGTGGATATAATTTTTTTTGGTACTTCAGTAAAAAACTACTAAGTATTTTTATGGGTTCATTCAACCAATTTTTCTCATTCAACAAGTGTTTGCGAAAGCGAAAAGTATAACGACAAAAAATATAAATCATTTTACATTGAACATTTAATCAGTCAACACAAAAAAGTTCAATTTTGTTCCCGTGTGTTATTTATTGAAAATTGTGTTACTTTGATATATACTTCAAAATTGTGCAATGGCTACGTCAAGAAACACCTGTAAAATCAATCCCAACTATTTTTGCAACATATGTGGCGAATACACGTTTATAAAAAATAGAAAAAGTGTGTCAGATTTTATTAAAAAAATTTATTTTGACTACTTCGGATTTACCAAGGAAACCCGTGACAAGTACTGGATTCCTAATACTGTATGTAAAAACTGTGTAGAGTATTTAAGGTTATGGGCAAACAAGCAACGGACCCACTTCAAGTATAAAACACCAATGATCTGGCGGGAACCTTCGAATCATTATGATGATTGTTATTTTTGCGCTGTCAACATAACAGGCATTAATAAAACAAACCGGTCTAAATGGATTTATCCTAACGTGTTGTCTATTACCCAACCAGTCCTGTACTCTAGTGAGGATTCAGAACCACAACCATCTACATCTACACACAATTTCCATGACTTACGACAAAATGTTCCTTCACCAATTTCTGAATTTGGATCAGATGACTTGCATTTAGATATTTCTTCTGAACGCGAGCAATTTAATCAGGAGGAGCTTAGTGATTTAGTGAGAGACCTTGGACTTTCTAAAAAAGCATCTGAAATTCTTGCTCTCGATTAAAGCAAAAAAATCTGTTAACCCAAGGAACAACAATTTCATACTACCGTAACAGAGAAAAAAACTTACTTCCATTCTTTTCCGAAGACGATAAATTTGTTTATTGTTCAGATGTTCCTGGTTTAGTAACAGCGATGGGATTAGAGGAGTATGATCCAAATGACTGGCGACTATTTATAGATTCTTCTAAACGCAGCCTAAAATGTGTACTTCTGCATAACGGTAATAAATTGGGTTCGTTGCCCATTGCACATTGAACTAAAGCTAAAGAAGAATATTCTACAATTGCCTCAGTTATAAATAAAATAAAGTACAACGAACACCGCTGGCTAATTTGTGTGGATCTAAAAATGGTGAATTTTCTTCTAGGCCAACAAGGTGGCTACACAAAATATCCGTGTTTCATTTGTTTATGGGATAGCAGAGCCAGATCTGAACACTGGAGTAAGAAAGACTGGCCTTCGAGGGAAGCTATGGTTCCAGGAAACCACAATATAGTTAATCAACCACTTGTGCCCAGGGATCGCATAATACTGCCACCTCTCCATATCAAGCTAGGACTTATGAAACAATTTGTCAAAGCTCTCAACAAGGACGGTGATTGTTTTAGATATATCAGTAAAAAGTTCAACAATTTGAGTTCGGAGAAACTGAAAGCTGGCATTTTTGATGGCCCTCAAATCAAAAAATTAATCAATGATGAAAATTTTAGTAATTCCATGACAGATATTGAAAGAAATGCTTGGAATGAATTTGTTTGGATAGTGCGCAATTTCCTGGGAAACAAAAAGGGTGAGCACTATTCGGACCACGTGGATAACATGTTGTCACATTTCAAGCAGCTTGGTTGTAATATGAGCATTAAGGTGCACTACCTACACAGTCATTTGGATTGTTTCCCTGAAAATCTTGGAGACTTCAGTGAAGAACAAGGTGTCCATCAAGATATCCGCACTATAGAGGAGCGGTACCAGGGTCACTGGGATAAGCATATGATGGCGGACTATTGCTGGAGCATTAAAACAAATCCCTCTAAACAAGGTTATTTAAGAAAATCTTATAAAAGAAAATTTTTCGATGAGTTGTAATTACATTGTAATATTTGTGTATTAAAATTTTTTATTTTTCTTTAAAATTCTCTTTTTGTGTTAAATTAAAAAGTATAGCTGACCATAAAAATGAAATAATCTTTTTTTATTACTTAATTTTTTTAATTCTTAGAATCATAAAAAACTAACTTATTACATACAAACACTTACACATTAGAAAATGTTATTTTTGTATGGAAATCGCGATTTATATCAATTCAGTAAATCGTGAACAAAATCAAAAGTTGTGCACCGATTGCAATGAAATAAAGCTCATTTTATTCGAAATATATTTAACTAACTGTTTGTAGACCAAAACTGTGATTTTTGTCCCATTTTTATTTTTTTGGAATTTTTAAAGAACAAAAAAAATGTTTTTTTTTAAAAAATTTTAATTTTTTTTTCAAAACTTGAACGATATCTCTAAAACTACTTGGAAAATTTAAAAACAAAGTAAGCACGGCTTTAAGAGAATATTGTTTGCGAGTTTCGGATTTTTTTTTAATTTAATATGGTGAACCGTTTTCAAGTTATTCCAATATATGTAGCGGAAGTGCCTTAATTTTGAACATAACGGTATATCTCGAAAAGTCGAGCTGATAGAAAAAAACCAAGTGCAGATTTGAAATCAGCGACCTGAAATTAGTAAAAATTTGCTATAAATTTCAAATCAACACAAAAAAAGTTCAATTTTGTTCCCTTGTGTTATTAATGTGAATAGTCAAACTAAATATAGGCCGGATCGAACAAGTGGACGTGGCACCCCAAATACAAGGTAATATATCTGCCGAATATAGTCAGAGCTTTGAAACATAAGCGGAATCGAACATTTGGTCATGGCATCTTCAATTCAAAGCAAAAAAAAAATATATGTAATGCTGTGATATTGAGAGGCGTCCATCTGTCCGTCTGTCCGTCCGTCTGTCAGTGTGTCCATGTAAACCTTGTAAGCAAACTACAGGTCGCAAATATGAATACATTTTAATGAAATTTGGTATATAAGCTTTTATTGGCCACAGGATGAACGCTATTGAAATTGGTGAAATTCGGTCCATGTTCAGAACTAATCTCCATACAAATGACCCCCTATGAAATCGACTTAAATTGTGTGTATTTATTACATCCATTTATCATTTGCTTTCCGATTTTCACTAAAATCCTTCAAAAAACAAAAATATTGCACAGATTTTTCTCAATTTTGGTTTGCGTATATGTTTTCAAAATATAAGTGACTTTACCAAATATGGATCGGTCCATTTTTCGACCTAGTCCCCATATAAATATTGCATCCGATATGAACTTTTTTATATCTGCAGCCAAAGAAATAATAACAATGCCACTCAAATTTGGTTATTTATTTTCTATATCTAATTAGTTGGACCGAAGAGATAGGGTCTCTAAACTATGGTATAGGGTATCGTATAATTGATCTAGACTGACTATAACTTTCTCACTTGTTTATCTCTATCAGAGCTTTTAAATGTTGTGTGGTAGTTATTTATGTAATTAGTGGAAGCAAATCTGGCCAGTATCGCACCGCTGGGAATAGCAGCTTCCATAGAAAGTAATATAAAATATTATACTTCTGGAATTCTTAGATAGGGAGCGTCTAGAAATTGTCCGAAAGTCGAAAATTTAATATCGTAACAACGTGCGACTAAGTTTAATAGTTTTTTTATAGCTTTCGAAATAGATGACACCCTATGTGTGCAATTTTGTGTAGTTTGTAGTTATGTAATAAAGAGTTAGCAGTTAGCATACAACGATTATATTGTTGATGCTGGGGCAGCATCTACGCATACTTCATTGTCGTCATAAACTTTACAGCTTTTATTCAGTTCACTCTTTGTTGGTTTTAAACGGCAACACTACTAATGGGAATGTTTGGCCAATGTACATTTAAATGGGAAAGTTAATGTTTTTGAAAGCTCTTATTATTACGTAGCCAAAATAACACACCATCACATATATCTTAAGAAAAGTTTATAAAATAATGTATAAATTATCAAGGAAATTTATGCTCACCAAAAAATACATTAGAAATCTAATTGAAATATTCACTATTTTGAGCTAGAATGTAGTTATTTATTTATTTATTTAATTTAATGAGTCGATCAGTAATTTGTTATGAACGTTAAGCACTCTCGCTATTTTTATATGCGATTGACCTTTAAGTACTAATGTACGTCTCAGTTTTTTGCTGGGAAAATATAGTAGGTGACAATACATTGGAAGCTTTTACAAAATCCTAAATTTGCAAATTTTGTTTTTTAAATATTTCGTGTTAAGTTCTAAAATTATTTCCTTTCTTGCGTATTCACTCCTCGGTGTGTTCACCATCTAAATATAACAAATTTGTTACGATAAATACAATTAAAAAAATAGATAAACGAAAAGAAGTACCTTTGTTAGTGATGTCAAAACAAAGGAAAATTTCAAGTTCTAACCAAAATTTCTTTCAACTGTTCTTATTTTCACTGTTCTTATCTTACAAAATATTACAATGTAATGGCAAGAATAACATTTTATGAGAGTTAGAAACCAGAATAATAGATGATTTTACGTCTTGTCTTAAGCAAAAGAAAATTTGTTAGAAATATTCTATGATTAAGTCCTTAATATCAAAAATGATCAAGAAGTATCGTGACGGAGGTACGGTAACGACTCAACATTTAGGCGGCAAGGTCCCTAAAGCGAGTCAAAGATGTCCAAATATGCTACCTAAAGAGGTTATTAATAATCTGCAGCTAAAAAAATGTGCTCGACCTGTTTCCCGACGAGCAATTGGGGCAGATCTTGGTTGTTATCTTTCTGTGAAGAAACTGATATTAGAGAAAAATGGTCTGGCACGCATAAATTTTGCTAAGGAATACATGATCTGGTAAAGACAGAATTTGAATACTGTTTTCGTTTCAGATGACCACAAGTTTAATTTAGGAGGACATGATGGAAGAACGTTTGTAGCAAAGGAAAGAAGACTACACCCAATATATAATAATTAAACTTTTTCGTTTGATGGTAGCAATATTACGGTATGGTATTACTTTTCGGGACAAGGGTCCTATTCATATAGTAAAAGACACTCAAGCTGGAATTGGATACAGGCAAATTCTAAACGACTGGTCTTGAAGCCCCAACATGACAATGACCTTAAACATACCACCAAAGTTGTAACCGAATGGCCACAATCTAATGCACTAAGTGTTTTGTATTGGCCAGAAAAAGCACAAAATCTCTATCCCGTAGATAATTTCAATGGGTGCCAATTTAATTTACTCCTTGGCTCGGCATTGCAAAATATTAAAACCAAAAAGAGAGGCAAAGTTTACAATTATTTTATAGTAAGGATTTTCAATGTTTTATCAACAGCATAATAATGAATTACTTTCAGTTTTCTTGTTTATTTCTGAAGTTAAGGAAATTGATGTTAAAATTTTTTCTTTTTTATAAAAATAAAACATACAAATTTTTAAATTAATAGTTTTTAAATTTTTTAATCCAAATTTTTGGTATTGAGCGTTCGAGTCGTCAAAAATATATTCTGTTAAAAGTTTCCATTGTATTATCACCTATCATTCCGTTGGTAATAATTATATAAAAATCTAGACCCGTTCGTCTGTCCGTCTGTGGAAATCGCGATCTCGCCCTCAATAGGTCAGATAGGTTGCTCGTTTTTACTGAAAATGATTCATTATCATCGTGAACAGGCTGCTATTTAAAGTCATAAAAATATACACAAAAAAAATTTTTTATTTTTTTATAACTGCTAATGAATTATCTTAAATTTTTTTCAATAAATTTTGTTGAAACAATTGACGTTTTTATAGAGTTGTATCAGATTTTTCCGATCGCGAGTGGATAATGTTTAAATTTTTGATGTAAGCGTTCAAGAACATGTTCTGTTTTTTTTAGCAGTACTGTACTTACACGTGCAAGAGCACGAACCTAAAATAAAGCTACACTCGAACCTGTTTGGTCGAAATAAAAAATACGTGATAGAAACAAGTTCCTGTACATAACGAAATATTAAAACAAAACACAGTCATGATTGTGTTCGGCACCGTACAAAATTTAGAAACACACATAATTTATATCAAAATAAAAATAGTGTTTGTTGGTCTGAGCTATGTTTACATATATGTTTACATATGTACGAGTTTTTTATTCAGTGTGTGTTTTTTTCTGAGCTCTGATTTAAACTCTACTGTGTTATGACTTTATGCTAAAATTTGTAACTATCAATTACACCTGACCTAACCCCACCTTTTATTTTCTAGATCTCGACTGAGTAACTCTTTCAGCTAAGGTCAAGTCCTATTGAAGTCGATGAGAATCGGTGAATGTTTAGATTCAGTTCTCATGGAAAGGAGCCCCTTAATTACACAAGAAAGAAGTTATCACAAATATCTTAGTCACATTAATTTTTGTGATGATAAAGTTCAGAAATATATTAAAATTGTACCCAAGAAAAAAAACAGCTTCCCGATCTTTAGTTCAACCAGTCGAAGAACACAAATAAACAATATTTCACCCAAAATTGGTTTGAATCTGCTTTTGATAATATGATCGAACAATTTTTAGTCCCCGTTTAGTCCATTTTCGACATAAAAATTTATAAGCGAGTATCTCCAGGCCACAATGATAATCTCTCTCAAATTTTGTTCATGAAAAATATAAATTGCATGCGTATATCGAACAAATGACAATGTTGATACCAATGATATGCTAGATAAAATTCAATCCATTTCGCTACTATATAATGACGAAACTATTGCAGGCGATTTCTGCGATTTCTTCTCACTGACAATACACTCTCGGAGCCAATGCAAACACTCGGCCTTATGCCTGTAAACACCAACATTCCAACACATTATCCTTATGGTGCAAAAAGTTTACTTGACGTATTCGTTGTTAATCATGAAAACAAAATACTGCTTTATGACCAGTTATCCGCATCAGTTTTTTCCAGGCGATCTTATCTTTGCAGTGTATGATGTTTTTGTTAACACTGAGGATATTTACTATACTTATCGTGATTTTCGAAACAATGTTTAAGTGACATTACACCAGCAACTCGATTGCATTAGTTGGAATGCAATTTATAATCTCGAAAATGTAAATGATCAAATAGCTTTCCCACAGAATAACCTACTTAAAGCATTTGATGAAATCATGCCGGAGAGGACCAAAACTATGGAAGCTAAACAGCCACCATGGTTTAATTCAATTATTAAACATTTAATTTACACCCGAGATTTAGCGTATAAAAAATGGAAGAAATTTAAAACTCCAGAATAGCAATCTCTATTCAAATCTGCTGGAAGAAAAGTGCTGGACAGAATTAATATGGCTAAATCTATGTACTATGAACAGTAGGGCGGGTCGAATTAAAAACCGCCCAAGTGACAAGGAAAATCGTATTCTAGGGATCAAAATATGAAACTTTGCCCGAGGAACCATACTTCTAAAACGAATTATGATGTCCCGACTTTTGACCTGTCTGTCTGTCGTCTCACTTTGACCCATTTAGAGTGCCCCAATCGAGTCCAAATGTATGATCGACCCCCACTTACTTCGGAGGGCCGACCCACCCATGCCAGTGGCACACACCTTGGAACCCCCTGGGGGTTCCCCATACAAACATTTCAAAAAATCACCATTTTTTGTTCAGAATTGGGCTGACTATGTTTGATTTAATATTAAAATTAACACTCATACGTATACGTAGCTTCTACTCTGCTAATAAATAATAAATATACGCCTTGACTATGTTATGTTATTCAAAAAGTTCGATCGGAAAAGGGTAAATAACTTTTAGATCACTCCGTGACTATGCGTGACTCTGCGTGACTCTGCATGACTACCCCAAAATTAAAATGTAGTCACAACAAGACTATGGACCAAGTTTCAGATCAATTGCATGAGGGGGAATGGGGTTACCCCATGGTAGACAGACAGACAGTCACACAGGTCAAAAGTCGGGACATCAGAATTCATTTTAGAGGTATCATTCCTTGGGCAAAGTTTCTTATTTTGATCCATAGAATATGATTTTCCTTGTCACTTGAGCAATTTTTTTGCCTCTCTACAAATCGACCCGCCCTAATGAACAGATATTTACATCAGCTTTAGATAGCAAGAATAAGTGGAAGGAAATCCGTAAAACAGATATTGGTAAGGAAAGTGTTTGCACTTCTAGTGCTGATGTGGACAACCAATTTTTAAAAGTTGAAGTGGAAAGGCCAAGTGAAAATGGATATAATAAAAGTCATATAGTGCCTATTGATAACTGTTTTTCTTTTCGATGTGTAGATCAAGCTGAAGTTCTCAAAAGTATATCATCAATTAAATCTAATGCCTTCTGTCTGAATAGAATAAATCCTAGATTTTTGAAACTTATCTTAGCTAAACTTCTGCCCTTCCTTGCGTATATATTTAATACAATATTAACAAAGTTAAGCTTCCCAGATTTATGAAAAGAAGCCAAAATACTTCCCATCCCCAAGAATAACAGCGACTTTAGACCAATTGCCATTTTACAATTTTTGTCCAAAGTGATGGAAAATCTCATGGAAAGGCAAATTAATGCTTACTTCCAACAGAAAACAAGTAAGAAAATTATAGTCGGTCTGGACCGACGATACGATACCCTATACCATGCGTTTAGAAACCCTATCTCTCAGCCCCAACTAACTGGATATAGAAAATAAGCATAAATCAAATTTGAGTGGGATTTTTATTAATTTTTTGTTTGCTGCAAATATGAAAAAATTCATATCGGATGATATATCTATATGGGGACTAGGCCCAAAAATGGACCGATCCTGACCATGTTTGGTAAAGTCTCTTGTATTTTGCAAAAATATATACAAACAAAATTTGAGAAGAATCAGTGCAATATTTTTGTTTTTTGAAAGATTTAGGTGAAGATCGGGAAGCAGCCCTATATGGGGCCTATGACTAAGAGTTGTCCCATAGGGATTATTTTTGGACTACTGATTAATGGATGTAATAAACACATACAAACCCAATTTGACTAAGATTTGTATGATAATTTGGATCTTATGGCAATTTATTTGATTTCATAGGGGTCATTTGTATGGGGGCTAGGTCTGAACATGGACCGATTCCCACCAATTTTAATAGCGTTCATCCTATGGCTGACGGAAGCTTATGTACTAAATTTCATCCAAATATATTCATATTTGCGACATGCACTTTGATTACAAGCTTTACATGGACACACAGACGGACTGACGGACGGACATCGTTAAATCGAATCAGATAGTGATTCTGATTTGATCGGTATAATAAAAGATGGGTCTAGGTCAAATATTTTTGGTAGTTATAAACAGCAGCACAAAGTCATTATACCCAAACCAGATAGTGGTATAGGGTATAAACAGTCTGGTTCTAGACAGGGATGCATCTGCATCACGGTGTTGATCGATGTTGTCGAAGACCCTAGGTCCAAACTGTATAAGGATATGGTATCTTTCCTTGTGCTGATATGTCGTAAAGCTTTTGATAAGTTGACCACTCCATTCTGCTGACCAAACTCCAAAAGGTTTTTAACTTTTCTGATTTTATACCGAAAGCAGGTTGTCTCCTTCAATGGTTTGGGTCCATTCTTGGCCCATAACTTTTTTGTATGTACATGACTGATCTTCCTAACTCTCCAAGTTACTGCGATATTCAAATGTATGCAGATGATGTACAATTGCGCATAAGCTCTATAGTTGAAAATGTATGTTATTTTATTGAATGCATTAACAGCGATTTGGATAAAATTCATAAATGGTCTATGCATAAATCCGGAAAAATCAATCAAGACTTGAAAATATCGACTTTTTGAAAATAAACAACTATTTAATCAATTTTGTTCCATCATCATCAAATCTAGGAATAACATTCAATGCCCAACTTTCATGGAAAAACCATATTAATATTTCGGCTGGAAAAGTGCATGGCATGTTTAGAAACCTGTGGGCTGTAAAAGCATTGACGCCCTTCAATATTCTGATGCTCCAGGCTTAAACATATTTAATTCCTGTTTCATTGTATGGTTGTGAAATATTTGGAAATTGTGACACCATTGATTTTTATCGACTTGTGGTCACGTATTTAATCGTAGTGGAAGTGAAAGCATATCACCGTTTTCATATCAGTTGAATAAAATGTGTTTTAAAAATGTATTAAGGTATAAATGTCTTTTGATGATGCATAAACTAATATATTTAAAGGAACCTGAATATCTTTATAGGAGAATTACTTTTGTCAAATCTCCGCGTGGAAAAACCCTAATATCACAAAACTATAAATACCTTTTGTCTACGAGACAATTTTTCAATTATACAATCGGTCTTTGGAACGACCTACTATCATATACTCAATTGCTGAGCAACACATTATGCTTTAACAATGGTGCTTATTTTACATTAGTTCGAAAGGAATATAATTTCTTTCGCAATTTTCTGTATAAACAATATGTTTTTGTCATCTGATGGTAATGCAGAATCCTGTGATTTATTTGCAGATTATTTTCAATCACCATTCGTTAAACCCAGATCTAGGATTTGTGATTTTCAACTATTACACCAGATTACTGTTATGCCAAATTTCAATATTAGTATAGAAGATGTTTTGATTGCCATAAATTAGCTCAAAATATTGCTGAAGCCATCTCAATTCTTTTTAATACTTGTATTAAACAAGGTAAATTTTTGGGTACTTGGAAATACTGTTCAATTGCTCCTATATATAAATCGGGTGGTCGTACCAAGTTACAAACTATAGACCAATTGTAAAACAATGTACATTAGCCAAAATTTTTGACTCAATTATCAAAGAAAAACTTTTCAGCTATGCTAAGGATTTTATTTCACCCTGTCAACATGGTTTGGTCACCCATAACATATTAAACGCCATGGAACTCAGATCTCAATTAGGTATTTTTTATACAGATTTTGCAAAAGCATTTGATACAGTAAATCATAAATATTTTATTAAAGAAAATTTCTGCATTTGGATTTCCTCATAATCTACAATTATTTTTTAAAAACTTTTTAATTCAAAGAAAACTGAAAGTCTTTTGTGGTAATTATTATTCGAAACTTCAGATTAGTGCTTATTCTGGTATTCCGCAGGGCACACACGCTGGACCGCTGCTGTTTGTGCTCTTTATGAATGATCTTCCATCTGTTTTTTAATTTTCAAAATGCTTGTTATTTGCGGATGATATGAAACTATTTGCTAGAATATCAAATGTGGTTGATTCCATGAAATTGCAGAACGATTATCGAACTGGTGTACTGAAAACGAATATTGTTCAACTATTTGCAGTCCTTATTACATTACGGCTTCAAAGCATATTGAAGGTATTCAGAACAGGTTTACTAGAAGTATTTTAAAATATTCTTGGCATTATGAGTTGCCCACATATGTAGTAAGAAGGAAACTTTTAGGATTGCAATCTTTAAGTGATCGTCGATCATATTCTTCTATAATGTTTGTTTATAATGTTTTATCTGGGGACATAAATTGTTCGGAAATTTGTGATCCGGCCACCAAGGGACTTTAGAAATAATCGAAAGTTTGAAGATTCTTTTCATAGATCAAACTATGCCTTAAATGATCCAACTACAAGGTGAAAAAATTATGTAATAGTATTGTTTCTGAGATAGATTTCCAAGTAACTAAAGATAAATTTAAGTTAAATTTATTAAAGTTTTATAAGATCTAAGTAGTCTGTAAGAATAAATATTCTGTAGATGAATAAATAGATAAATAAATAAAAAAAGGAACTTTTAAATTTGTTTGAAATTTATTAAATGTTCTCAATTTATAATTTTATACGTCTGTTTTTCAATTTACATGTTTACGCACCAAAAATTTTTTTTACTATTGTTATTTTTAAGTTTTATATACAAATTGTTTTTTGAATTTCAATTGACATAACATTAACTTGAAAGCTTTTACTTGAGATCACTGTAATTTATAAGATTTTTTTCGTCTTGTGATAGCTATTGAGTTTATAAATAAAAATAAAATAAAATGAAATAAAATAAAATAATAATGATAACCAGTATAGTTTTAATTGAACCACTTATTATCCTGAGATCATTTCCTGAAATCATTTGGTAGGGTATTGTATACAAGTTCTATACAGCTTGAAATTTATTATTTGCTTAGCTTTGAATTTGAAAAACATTTATTATACCCTCCACACCTCAGTGGCAGTGGGTATATATAGGTTTGTCATTCCGTTTGTAACGCATCGATAAAAATTCCTGAGCCCCCAAAAAAATATATTTTCTTGATCCTTATAACAAGGGAAGTTGATTTACCGATGACCGTCTATCCGTCTGTCTGTGGAAATCACGATCACGCCGTCAATATCTAACCTAGACCGTTCGTTTTTATATAAAATGGTTTATTAACATCCCAAAGGAGTTGCCATTTAAAATTGTCAAAATCAGTCAAAGGGTTCACGAGCTATGAATGATAATTTGAAAAAACTCTTGAAAAAATAAAATTTTTCAGTGTGTTTGTTGTTTTTCTTAAGACATATTGTATATGTTGTAATTCTTCGTATTGTTGAAGTCATTACAGTTAGTTGTGTGTATATTAATACTGCACGTGTCACATTGGCCTAAGCAAGTTTTACGACATATTTTTTAATCATTAAAATTAAATATTAAAAACTAAAAATTAATAAAAATAAAAAGTGGAAAACGAAAAATGGAAAATGGAAAATGAAAAATGGAAAATGGACGATGGAAAATGAAAAATGAAAAATGAAAAATGGAAAATGAAAAATGAAAATTGAAAATTGAAAAATGGAAAATGAAAATTGAAAAACTAAAAATGAAAAATGGAAAATAAAAATGAAAAATGAAAAATGGAAAACGGAAAACGAAAAATTAAAAATGGAAAATGGAAAATGGAAAATTAAAAATGAAAAATGAAAATTGAAAAATGGAAAATGAAAAATGATAAATGGAAAATAGAAAATGAAAAATGAAAATTGAAAAATTGAAACTGAAAAATGATAAATTGCAAATAGAAAATGAAAAATGAAAATTGAAAAATGAAAAATGAAAAATTAAAAATAAAAAATGAAAAATGGAAAATAAAAAATGAAAAATCGAAAATGGAAAATGAAAAATGGAAAATGAGATATTAAAAATTAAAAACTAAAAATGAAAACCGAAAGATGAAAATTGAATATGAAAAAAGGTGGAGGGTATCAAAGATTCGGCCCAGCCGAATGTAACACTCATACTTGTTTTTCATTGCAACCAGACACTCTTCAAATCGCGTTAAACACAAAACCAATATATGGTATAAATATTTACGTTATTTCAAACATGCGTTATCGCAGTTTTACATGCTTTTTCCAATTTACATGATTCTTTTTCTATTTAGAACTTCCAATACAATTAAAATACTAATACTGGGTGTATTTGGAACATCAATAGCCATAGAATAAATTGTTCATTACAATTTGTATACTGTGGATCGTTTGTTTCAAACCCCTGCCGAAAAGCTATTAGTGTTTATTTTGAGTATGCTTCATCAGAATTTACATTATTTTATATGTGAATTTATGTAGTTGCATATGAATGTGTTTGTGCTATAGCACACATATGAATACCAAATGGATAAACACAAAGAAAAAATTGTATCAATTTGCAACTGAAATTTGGTTGCTATAACAGAATTATAGTTTTCACAATTAAATTGTTAATTTTACTTGGAAAATGCTACCTATATATTACTCATATATCCAGTTAATTTTTAGTTTTCGCTATTGTCATGAGAGTTTAATGTCGTACAATTACATTAAAATGTTTATATGTACATAACTTGAAAGCTTTCAAAAATTTTAGTTGATACCATGGGTTTGTTAAAACATAAAATAACCAGTAAGAAATTTACAGTCGATCTATACCCACTATATGATAACATACACCATGAACTCTGAGAAAGGGTCTTAGGTCCAACTAATCTTAAACCAAATTGGAGTGGTATTATTATGAATTTGTTGCTAGTAGATATAAAAAAGTTCATATTGGATACTATTTTTATACAGAGACTAGGCCGAAAAATGGTCCAAACCTGACCATATTTGATAAAGTCGCTTATTTATTGCAACCACATACTAAAAGGAGTGAAAAGAACTTGGTCTAACGTAGAGATGGCGTGAAAAGAGCCAAATTTTTTCTGTTTATTCATTAGGGCCAATTGTTACAAAAAATGTTTCACAATTTCATGATATTTCATTAATTAGAAAAAAAGTTACCGTTATAAAAATGATGCTGCTTTTAAACTTTTAGAAAAAATGGATTGCAAAGGGTCTCGTGTTTTGATTAAATATTGTTTTTTTGGTGGGATAAATATTACGGTGAATCTTTGCCATCATATTCAATTGTTAAAATCTGGTATTCCGAATTTAAACGTGGTCATACGCGAATGATGCAAATCGTCCCTGTCGTCCAACTAAGGCAGTTACTGAAGAAAACGTAAGAAAAGTACATCAGGTTATATTGGATGATCGAAAAATAAAAGTGAGTGAGATTTCGGGCATCATCGAGATATCAACAGAGCTAGTTCGCCATATAATACATGATCATTTAAATATGAAAAAGCTTTCTCTACGATGATGGGTGCCGCGATTTTTAACAGCTGAATAAAAACTGAAACGTATTCATGATACCAAGTAAACTTTGGAGTTGTGTGAAGTAAATTCAACTGAATTTTGACGTCGACTTATAACAATGGATGAGACGTGGATTCATTATTATACACTGGAGTCCAATAGGCAGTCTGCGGAGTGGTTACAAACGTGCGAAAGCCGACCAAAGCGGCCAAATACCCAACAATCGGCTGGAAAGGTAATGGCCAGTGTTTTTTGGGATCCATGTGGTATAATATTTATTGATTACTTATAAAAAAGAAAAACAATAATTGTCGTTGAGTTGAGGTATTATACAGATTGGATGAAGAAATTGAGAAAAAACGTCCCCTTTAAATGAGAGAAAAATCTTAGACCATCATGACAATGCATTGGCGCATTCATCTGCTTTGGCTTCAGGTAAATTTAAGTCTTTAATTACGAATTTCTTCCCCACCCCTCGTATACTCCAGGTGTGACCCCAACTATTATTACTTGTTCCCAAACTTGAAAAGATGGCTCCAGGGAAAGAAATTTTCCACGAATGGAGAAGTCATATGAGAGACGGACGCTTATTTTGAAGAGTTTGACAAATCGTATTTTTTCAAAAGTATGAAGATATTAGAGGATCGTCGGAAGAAGTGCATTTTACTTAGCGGAGATTTCGTTGAAGAATAAATTTGATTTCAAATACAAAAAACCGGCTTTTCATTGTTAGGCTAGGAACTTTTCACTCCACGTAGTATATAGTATAAACCAAATTTGAAAACAATTTTTGCAATATTTTCATTTTTAATAGATTTAGATGAAGATCGGGAAACAGCTTTATATGGGCACTACGAGGGCGGATCAATAACTCCGTGACTTTTCGAACTTCCCTCGTAGTTATATGAAATGCTCCCATCAAGTACCACTTGTTAGTAGACTACTATAAAATTTTGAGCAAGTTCCGTCATTTACTTTGCGTTTAACAGCTGTTCAAAACATACAACCTCGTGTTTTTTTTTTTTTTATGAAAAAAAGTGAATTTCTTATGCTCATTAAACATTATTTTTTGCGAACAAAAACCGTCAATCAAACCAAGGAAAAGCTTGATAAATGCTATGGGGACTCTGCACCATCGATTTCAATGGTAAACAAGTAAGAAAATTATAGTTGGTCTAGACCGACTATACGACACCCCACACCATGCATTTAGACGCCCTATCTCTTAGACCCAACTAACTGGATATAGAAAATAAGCATAAACCAAATTTGAGTGGGATTTTTATTAATTTTTTTGGCTGCAGATATGAAAAAGTTCATATCGGATACTATATCTATATGGAGACTGGGCCCAAAAATGAACCGATTCTGGCCATGTTTGGTAAAGTCTCATGTATTTTGCAAAAATATATACAAACAAAATTTGAAAAGAATCAGTGCAATATTTTTGTTTTTTGATAGATTTAAGTGAAGATCGGGAAGCAGCTCTATATGGGACCTGTGATAAGAGTTGTCCGATAGGGATCATTTTTGGACTACACATTAATGGATGTAATAAATGCATATAAACCCTATTTGACTAAGATCTATTAGACAATTTTGATCTTATGCCAATTTATGTCGATTTCATAATGGTCATTTGTATGGGGGCTAGGTCTGAACATGGACCGATTCTCACCAATTTCAATAGCGTTCATCCTATGACCGATAGAAGCTTATATACCAAATTTCATCAATATATATTCATATTTGCGACCTGCAGTTTGATTACAAGGTTTACATGGACACACAGACCGGCGGACGGACGGACATCGTTAAATCGAATCAGATAGTGATTCTGATTTGATCGGTATAATAAAAGATAGACCCATCTTCTTTTTGGTAGTTACAAACAGCAGCACAAAGTCATTATACCCAAACCATAGTGGTATAGGGTATAAAAAGTGGTTTACTGGCTTTCGTTGTGGTCGCACATATACAAATGACGCTGAACGTTCTGGACGGTCAATTGAGGTCAATATACCCGAAAATGTCGAAAAATCCACGATGTGGTGTTGGCGGATCGAAGAGTAAAAGTGTGAGATTCTTGATGCCATAGGCATATCATATAGCAGTGTTGTTTCGATTTTAAATGATCAGTTGGGTTTAAGAAAGCTGTCTGCAAGATGGGTGCCGCGTTTGCTCTCAATTGACCATAAATGTGGTCGTGTCTCAATGGCAAAAATTCATGAATTGGGCTACGAATTGGTACCTCATCTGCCAAATTCTCCGGATTTAGCCCCCAGCGACTATTTGCTATTTCCAGACCTAAAGAAATGGCTCAGTGCAAGGATTTAGCTCCAACGATGAAATTATTGATCAAAAATGCTTATTTTATGGATCTCGAAAAATCCTATTTTTTGGAAGGGATACAAAACTTGGAGAAACGTTGGACTAAGTGTGTTGAGCTAAAAGGAGATTATGTTGTAAAATAATTTTTTTATTTGTTGAACAAAAATTTTTGCATTTGCAAATAAAACTGTGTTTCATTCTAAAAGTCACGGACTTGATCTTAATCTGCCCTCATATAGAGTATTTAATTAATAGGTGTAATAAAAACACATAAACCAAATTTTAGTGAGATCTATATTATAAATTGGATCGTGGGGCCAAATATTTGTATCGGGCCGAGATCTGAACAATAGTGATACCGTTAGTGGGAGCCTTTGACTTGAAATATGGTTCACTATGCTTACCAGCAACCGAGTCCTTAGTCCCCACTGAACAAATTACCCAAAAAAAATTGACTTTCTTCCCTAACATTTTTATGGGATTGGGGAATTTGGTCATGATGAAAAAATTCCTCAACGTTTGCGTTTTTTGGGGGTAAGCTCATTTTTTATTTCAATTAAAAATTTTTCTATTTTTTAATTAGAAGTTTTTTTTATAAGACGCTACAGCAAAAATGCTTAAAAAAAAAACTTCGACACCGCTTTAAGTTTTTTTTTTTTTTTTATTTGTTAAGTTTATCTATTTTGTAAGCATCAAACATAACGAAATAGTTTGCAAATTAAGGGATCAGATCTTTTAAAAATTAAATTACTTAATTCAAAAAGTGATCAATCATCATTGAGCAGAGACATCAAATTTATAGAAGTTTCAAAAATGGAAAATAGATTCGAAGTTTTAACTTTGTAAAAATTATAAAAAAAAATTCTTTTTCACAAAAATTTTGATATTAGCAATTGCGTTTCAATTAAATTATTTAATAAATCATAATCTAGAGTAAATTATCTTTCTGATAAAATAGCAAGATCTATTAGCGGTTGAAAAACAGCCAAGTTATGTCAAGTTCCCCAGGCAATAAATGCGCCGCAGACAACTTGATTAAGAAAGCGAGTTCACATTTTTAAAGACATTGAAATAATTTATAAAAACAACACTCTTGCATTCTCCTGATCCCAAAATGATCTTATTTAAAGTATTTTGCATCTCGTCTATTGTTATGCCATTCGAAATTAATGTCAAAACGGTACGTACATTTCACTATTTCAAAATCTCCAATTTTACTTTTTCAAAAATTTTGTTCAAGAAATTTACCGAAACCAACGATTAGACTTTAAGGTCTTATTAACAAAAATATATGTGATTAAAAATGCCAAATATATTTTACAGTTATATCAGAGAACAGTTTGAAATCAAAAATTAATATTGCTGTCAAAATAAAAAATAAATCCTGATGAAGAAAATATTTATAGATTTTCATAAAGAGTCAATTTGACATCAAGAGTACCCCCACGGGTTGATTTCAGAAAATACGTCCAGAATATTATTTTTTAGAATTTCTAAAATATTATCAACAAGTGTTATCGAAATCCTTCCTCAAATATATATTATTTCGATATTTTGTTTAAAAAATGTAAATCTCCTTAAAATTGACTTTTGGCCTTAAAGAGAGACAGTTTATAGTGTTTCAATTTAACCTTAATTTAAAAGATTGAGAACTTATGTCAAGTAGTATAATATTTTGAGAAAAGATATTTGATATATGAAAACACCAAAAAGATGTATCCTAAAAGTTGGAAAAGTATGAAAAATCAAATTTTTATTCAAATCCGCTGATATCAAAACGCTGCCCTCGCTAAAGTAAGAATAGAATACCTACAATATTTGTATATATAATATATATACTATATATTCAACTTACCAACATTCTATTGCAGTTTTTAAAAAAAATATCAAATATATTCCAAGTTATACAATTTCCAAAAAATTTATATTTGACTTGAAAGGTTCAAATAGTAATTTATACACTTAGTCGCAAAACTCTTCATACGATATAATATTTTTAAAAAATTAATCTTTTCCATAGAAATATACTAAAATTTTTGAATTAATTTTATTAAACATGAGAAAATATAATTAAAATAAACAAGTGAGGGTGAAAATACTAGGCGATTATAATAAAACTTGTAAAGGGCTGGCGTTCTCAAGCCAAACTTTTTTATAACCTCTTATATTTTTTCCTTCGTGTTTGTTTAAGCATTCAATAAATTAATAAGAATATCGCAGAACTCATATGGAAAAACAGAATATCGCATTTGGGACGGATACTCCATTTCTGATTCTTTCGCTTTTGATGTTGAAGTAACAACGGCTGTATACTAAGTCCACTTCTGTTTTCGTTATGTTTCAAAGATTAAGTTGCCGAATTAGCAGGTGGTGTTAATGTTATTGATACCTCCATAAAAATTCTTCCTTACGCCTCTGATATAGCCATATTATTGTCTGGGTGTGAGAAATTCCCAGTCAGGGTGAAAGTCTTCGGCCGACATGGTAAAACCTCCAAAGGGTTTGGTGTTCTCAGTCCAAATCTAATCTTGATCTTTGTTTGCTTAGGTTCTCATCAAACCATTGATGATTTCTCACTTTATTATTCAACAAAATTGTAGCTAGTTCTTAAAAAATAGTTTCGATTAATATAGCCAAGTAAAACATAGAACAAAAAAGTAGAGACCATATCTCTTAGGTCCAACTAATTTATTATAGAAGATAAGCAAATTTGAGCGGCATTGTTATACTTTTTTTTTCCCTTCGGATATGAAAAAGTTCATATGGGTTGCTATATTTATATGAGGAATAGGTCGTACCGATCGTTACCATATTTGGCAAGGACATTTACTTCTTGCAAAAACATATGCATAACAAATTTGAGAAGACTATATGGAATATTTTTGTTTTTGGGAGACTTAAGTGAAAATCGGTAACCAGCTTCATGTGGGGACTAGGACTAATAATTGTCATATAAGGTTTATTTTTGGGCTACTGATAAATGGATAATTTCGATATTATGGCTATTTAAGTCGATCTCATAGGAGTCATTTGTATAGGGACTAGGTCTGAACATAAACCGACTTTCAGCAATTTCAATAACGTTTATCCTATGGCCGAGAGAAGCTTCTAAACTAAATTTCGTAAAAATATCTTCATATTTGCGGCCTGTCCCGATGGAAGGACATTTCTTGTTTTTAATAGATTTAAGTGAAAATCCGGAAAATCTATATGATAATATGGATCTTACGATAATTTTTGTCGGTCTAATAGGATTTACTTGTATGGAGACTAGGTCTGAACATGTACCGATTTTCAGGAATTACAATAGCGTTTGTCCTATGGCCGATAGAAGCTTATAAAGGGTCCGCCATCTAACGTTTTTTTTTTCAACTGGTACTTATTTCGTGAATGGTAACACTTAGCTCATGTCTGATTTGACAGATAATAAGTTTTATCCTTCCGCTGAACGAATATGGTTGTGTATCCGCTTGAACAACGCGGGGAAATATTGCGACATTACTTTCAAAATCATGGTAATGTTGCAGAATGTGTGCGAAAATTGCGTACGGATTTTGGAAGAATAGAAGCACCGTCAGCTCCGTATGTTCGTTATCTTGTGAAAAAAGTGAAGGAAACTGGAATCCTCATCGATAAACCAAAGCGTGAAAACCCAAAAACAGTGCGAGAATATTGCTGCTGTGGCAGAAAGTGTGCGTGAAGCGCCATCAACATCAATTCCCCGTCGTTCTCAAGAATTGAACATTTCGGAGGCATCATTGAGACGAATTTTGCATAATTGGTTCAGGAGTTGAAGCCAACTGACCATCCAATGCGTTTTCGCTTCGCTAAGTGGGCCTGCGATCGACTTACAGAAGATGCCGATTTTGCCAAAAAAAAATCATCTTTTCAGATGAAGCTCATTTTGATCTTGGCGGGTATGTAAACAAGCAAAATTGTCGCATTTGGGGCACAGAAAACCCGCACGCATACATTGAAAAGCCGATACACCCAAAACGAGTCACTGTTTGGTGCGGATTTTGGTCCAGAGGCATAATGGGCCATTTTTCTTCGAAAATGAGCAAGGAGTGGCCGTTACAGTCAACAGCGATCCCTATCGGGCCATGTTGAACGAATTTTTGTTCACAAAAATTGAAGAGGAGGATATTGGCAACATTTGGTTTCAACAGGACGGCACTAGGTGCCACACAGCCGAAGCTACACTCGATGTTTTGCACCCTGTTTTTGAAGATCGCATTATCAGCTGCAGAGCTGTTGTCGTTTGGCCACCTCGGAGCTGCTATTTGATACCGTTGGACTATTATTTGTGGGGTGCCCTCAAAGTTAAGTATTACGCCAACAAGCCAGAGACAATTGACGCTTTAAAGGACAATATTCGTGAAGCCATTGGTGAAATACAGCTGCACACAATCGATAATGTGCTTAAAAATTGGACCGATCGTGTAGGCTACTGCATGGCCAGCCGAGGCAGCCATTTGAATGAGATTATTTCCCATTATTAACCGGAAGGATTGTACTTTCAAATAGAAAAAGAAATTTGAGATAATATTCAGCAGTTTTTTTTTTATAGCATTTTCAAAAAAAAAAAAAAAAAAAAAGTTATTTGGCGGACCCTTTAGATTCGATTTCATCAAAATATATTCATATTTGCGACCTGTAGTTTGATTAAAAGGTTTACGTGGACACATAAACGGACGGACAGACGGGGATCGCTAAATCGAGTCAGAAAACGATTCGACTCAAAAAGTGATTCTGAGCTGATCGGTATAAAAAAAGATGGCACTAGGTCAAATATTTTTGGCAGTCACAAACATCAGCACAAAGTCATTACACCCTGACCACATAGCGATGTATGTTTAATTTAATATTAAAAATATCACTCATACGTATACATCTCTTCTACTCTACTAATAAATAATAATCATACGCCCTGAATACATTATATTATTAAGAAATTTATTCAAAAATGAAGAAAAAAATACAATTTTTGAAGATTTCATGCGATAACACTAGTCCAACTTGATTTAAAATTAAAGATCATCAATGTCCCCGAAAATGTTCCACACTGCAATCAAATTCTGTCTTTTTTTGTAACAGCAAAAGTCTAAATATAATGTATTAATAATGGAAGAGTTCCAAAATGTCAAAACACATTGCACTGATGCGGTTTTACTACTGTTTCAATACAAAGCGAACAAGTGTGTTGTTTACCTTGTAATACAAACGTTTTGCATATTTTTACGTTTAGAAACGCTTTTCTGCAATCAGTTGGCTTGAAAATGGCGCTGTGAATAGAAAAAAAATATTATTTGTGTAATCTTTAATAATAATAAATAAAGTTTGTTTGAATAATAATATAATAACATTAACAAAATAATTTCCTATCCGTTCAAAGCATCAACAAAATTAGTGATGCCCAGTTTGCTTTTTGTATACGCATCGATAACTTTTATTAAACATTTAGGGATGTAAGTTAAGATATGGCTTACCATCCCTTAATATAAAAAAAAATTCTTTAGTCACACGCGCAACCAATTTTTAACAACCTTCACATAATTCGTGGATTACAAGAAATCTTCTTTAAAACATTCCCACGAATTTCACAACGTCAGCTATTGTAGAAAACTGAACTTTTATCATTCCCACAAATTTTGCAACATCAGCTATCGTACAAAATTGTATTTTTTTTTTTCATTCCCACAAATCCACCAATGCAAAGTGTGTCATCTGCAACAACGATTTCCATGGAACTCAGGAGATCGTTGCATACGCTAAATAGTCAATAATGACGTCAACACTTTTATTAAACTAAATAAAATTCTCGATAAAATTGATTTCCACAACAATTATTAGTTTTTATTTTTAAACAATTATTTCGCTTAATATTTGAAGCTCACTTTACTCGTTATATTTAAATTAGTTCTATCTTTATATATTTTCACAAAATACTTTAAGTTCGTTAAGCTTACTTTACTCTTTATTTTGAATTAGTTATTTTTTTAAATACTCTCATAAATTATTTTAAGTTACCCTTTTGTAAAATATATAAATATAGAACATTAAATAAAGAACGGTTAGTCCAAATTTGGATTTAAAAATATAAACATTTTAAGTATTTCATTTTATTAAAGTGGAAAAAAATATATAAAATTTTTAATAAAAAATTAGTGATATATTTAATTATTTTTTATTTATTTAATTTTTGTAGTTTTAATACAACAAGAATAAATTCTTGTGAGCTAAAGTGTTGGACTATAATAGGATTTAAGCTACAATTGTTACAAAAGGGTACAATTTCAATTTATTTTTAATAGTTTTTAATTTGAATTTCCAAGAATAAAAGAAAGTAGAAAAGGGGAAAACAAATTTAACAAGAAACATTGCAATATTAAACTTTAAAAGTGAAACTTTAAATAATTATACTACTTGACGCACAAAATTTTAATAATTCCTTTTCAAACGATGTGTGTTGCTAATTGTCTGTGTTGTATTAGGTAGTTTGTTCCAAAGACCAATTGTAAAAATAAAAACTTGTCTCTTTGAGGCATCATAATTAAAGAATGGTTTAACAAGATTCTTTCCACGAGGTGATCTTGTAAAATGTATTAACTTAAATAAATTATCTGGTTCAGCCAAATGAATAATCTTATGTATCAGAGTAAGACATCGGTTTTTTAGAAGGTCGTCAAAGCGCACATTATACAGTTTGTATGAATATAACGATGTACTACCGGTTCTTTTCTTTCTAAAAACGTATCTAGCTACATTATTGTATGGCACATTAAGCTTTCTAGTATCAACACTATTACAGTTGGCAAATACTTCACAGCCTTAAAGAAGGACAGGTATAAGATAAGTTTTTGCTAAAAACATTCTTTTCTCAAATGGCGTTGACAATTGGACAGCCCAAAGAGTACTTAACATCGCATGTACCTTTCCAACAACAGAGTTTATGTGGTTTGTCCATGAAAGTTGAGTATTGAAAATTATTCCTAGATTTGTTGTGCTTTGAACGAAAACAATATTTGTATCGCCAACTTTTATATTATTGGATTTAGACACAATCCATTAAACCTAGCCGAATTATGAATGTTCATTAAGTCGTTGTTAATAGATTCTATACAGTTGTTGACATTCGTGCATTTAGCACTAGTATAGTTGAACATCGTCTGCGTACATGTGGATATTGCAGTGTTGGGGAACATTTGATATATCATTTATGTACATGCAGAAAAGTAAGGGCCCAAGTACTGAAACTTGTAGTACTCGTCTTTCAACATTTAGTGCTTCAGAGATTTTTCCAATGAGAGATACAGATTAATATCTATTAGGGAAGTATGACCGGATAAGTCTACAGGCAGATATAGAGAAATTGAAAAGTTTATAGAGCTGAGAAATAAGTATTGCATGGTCGACGGTATGAATGCTTTGCTATGCTCCAAAAGCACAAGAAAAGAGATCATGTTACAATCAAGTTTGCTTCTCAGATGTTCAACCATGTCGACCAATGCAGTAATACAACTCCTACCCTGTCTAAAACCCGACTGTCTTTCAGTTAGTAAACCAAGATGTTTGATATAATCATCCATTTGCCTGTCCATGAGGTGCTCGAAGACTTTGGAAAGGAAAGAGAGAATTGCAGTAGGACGAAATTCGTTATTTGCTTTGGGAATTGGTATTATTTTGGAATGTTTCCAAATATCTGAGAAGGTAGATTTCAGAAGAGCTGTGTTGAGTATGTGTGAAAATAGGTAATAATTTAGGAAGAGCTATTTTTATAAACTTGGGGATTACTTCGTCTACACCAACAGCGTTTGACTTAATGGCCGTAAAACTTTTCCCGTCCTCATTCTGAACAACACATCGAAAAGAGAAACTATTTTCGATGTTCACAGTGAATATACTCTCACAGGGGTTCTGGTTGGGTTTATCAACACAAATTTCAACAAAACTCCGGTTCAGGACATTTACATAAATATCCACATTAACGTTATGTATAGGTTTGGAATTTAAACCAATTTCCCGTATTTTCGTCCATTTTTGTTTACATCCTACAGCCGAGGAGAACTTTGGTTGTAATATGTTGATTTTGCCATACTAATCAGATGTACTACTTTATTTCTTAAGTTTTTAAATAATTGATGTAGTTCCGAAGTTTTATATTTTTTCCATCTTTTATATGCTAGTTCCCGTTTTTCAATAAGATTTTTTATAGCGGAATTGAAACAAGGAGTTTGTTAGCTTTAATTGTTCTCGTTTTTTGTGGTACACATTCATTGGAGATAGTAATATTGTTTTGCAAGAAAGTCATTATCATTGATATTATCCATATTGTATATTAAATCCCATTGAACACTATCAAGACAATGGTTTGGAGACATTTCATTTAAGTTTCCAAAATCACGAAAGGTATAGTAGGTATCTTCATGTTGACGTAAGTATCATATGTAAGATATATTAAGTCATGTTTTGAAAAAACAGGCGCAGATAACTGATCATAAAGTAAAACTTTAGTTTTTTGGTTCACATCTATAGTGAGTTTAATGTTTTAGAATAGTGGGTTGGAATAATTGTATTGACAGGTAGTAGATTAACTAATTCCCTTTGTTCAGTGAGTACAGATTCAGTATTAGTGTTACTGTTGAAATCACCTGCTACTATATGCCATTATATAAAGGTTATCCATTAGGTGATTAAAGTCGCAGTTATTGTTGGGCCTCTATAATTTTTTATTAGGTACATACACTGTTCGAATAATAATTTTACCATTCCCAGCGTCGGGCACCTCCAAGAACAAATATTCAATTTGACTCTCTTTTGTTCACTTACACTTTTGTACACAGCTAATTTCTTTCCTTACATATATAGATACCGTTACCCTCTCTATCTGCTCTAAAGATCTTGAAACCTGGCAGGTTGTGAATATTGTCACTTATTTCGGGACTAATCCAAGATTCTGACACACACAATATCAACTTCTGATGACGCAAAGATGTATCTAAACTCGTCACTTTTATTATACAAACTCTGAGCATTAATGTGGGCTATTTTGAGACCAGCTTTTTGTTTGGACACAATTCTAGTCATAGAAAAAACATTGTTTTTGGAACTAAAACAAATATCATTTCACATATAACTTTTTTGCTAAAAACAGTTTCAGATTTAAAATCAAAAGTAATAAGCACTATTATGAGCGTACAATTAATAGTAATATAATTATTAATAACAAAAAAAGGTTTAAGAAAGACTAGAGAATTTTCAATTTGAGGTAAGAAAAATCTGATTTAATTGGTCAGGAAACTCAATCATAAGAGGTTCGTCGCAGTTATTCGGTTTTACAAACACAATTCCTCGTAGAGTATAAGCTGCTTTTATACGTTTATCTCTTTTAAGATTCAGCGCAGGTTGCGTTTAGGAATTCAAGACTTTGTTCATTTGCATTGAAAATGACGTTTTGGAACTCACCCAATTAGCCCTCCTTTTACACTGGATACTTCTTTAAGCATTTTAGGCATCAAAGAAACCAGGTTTTTAGTTGTTTCAGGTGAAGTGTTTGCCCATTCTTTTTTAAAAATCATTTCTGAGTTTCTGCTTTAAATGATTCCATTAAAGTTCGACGACATTTAGGTCTGGATATTGTGTAGCATGCAAGGTTTAATTTTATTAGACATCAATGGTCACTTTTATTGCAATGAAGAAATGGCGGAAGCACGCGATCAGTTCCGGCTGCCTGCTCGTCGGCGGGGGTAGGATCTTGCCATTGTTCATCCTGTAAAGTTGCTATAAATTTTATTTAAACATCGCGTGCAGTAATCAGAAGGAAATAAAAGAATAAAAATGGGGACAGACGAAGAGGTAGAAATGTAAAAAAAAAGTTTCAAATACCAATGTTTTCCTTTTCATTTTTAAATTTGGTTGTGCTCAGATGTAATTGCATCAACCGCGACCCACCCAACCTGTTCATTAGCCAGTTGTCCATAGAGGTTAGTTCCAATGAACCCATACATACTTCACAACAACAAGTTCATTAAACCAGTACACTAAAAATCACACTCAGTTGGAGTTAGTTCTGCATAATGTTATCACTTACATTTATTAAAAAAAAAATTCATTTTATATTAGAATTAAAAGTAGCCACTCAAAGTTTCAAATTATTACGGATTTAATGTATGGTTCAAATTCATAAAGCCCAGCTTCATATTTATACCCTATACCACTATGTGGTTTGGGTATAATGACTTTGTGCTGCTGTTTGTAACAACCAAAAATATTTGACCTAGACCCATCTTTAATTATACCGATCGAATCAGAATCACTTTCCGAGTTGATTTAACAATGTCCGTCCGTCCGTCCGTCCGTCCGTCCGTCTGTGTGTCCATGTAAACCTTGTAATCAAACTGCAGGTCGCAAATATGAATATATTTTGATGAAGTTTGGTATATAAGCTTTTATCGGCCATGGGATGGACGCTATTAAAATTGGTGAGAATCGGTCCATGTTCAGACCTAGCCCCCATACAAATTACCCATATGAAATCGACATAAATTGCCATAAGATCCAAATTGTCATATAGATCTTACTCAAATTGGGTTTGTATGCGTTCATTACATCCATTAATGAGTAGTCCAAAAATGATCCCTTTGACCCCATATAGAGCTGCTTCCCGATCTTCACTTAAATCTATTAAAAAACAAAAATATTGCACTGATTCTTCTCAAATTTTGTTTGTATATATTTTTACAAAATACAAGAGACTTTACCACACATGATCAGGATCGGTCCATTTTTGGACCTAGTCCCTATATAGATATAGCATCCGATATGAACTTTTTCATATATGCAGCCAAAAAAATTAATAAAAATCCCACTCAAATTTGGTTTTTGCTTATTTTCTATGTCCAGTTAGTTGGGCCTAAGAGATAGGGTTTCTAAACGCATGGTATAGGGTATCGTAGGGTATCTAGACCGACTATAAATTTCTTACTTGTTATAATATGTCAAAATGACAATAACAAATATATCGAAATTTTTCTCTTTTTTTTTTTTTTTTTTTGTTTTTCCTTAAAATTAATATTTCCTATAAGGGAATAAAATATTATAAAAAGATTTAGTCTAATGACGAAATAAATACTATTCGGGTATATGTTTTCATTTTAAACTAATTCAAGATACGAAGGATCTGTTATCATTATCATTAGCCGTTTACATATAAAAAAATTAAAGAAAAAGAAAACTTGTTTCATAGCTTTAGCCGGTATTAGTAATGCTTTCTTTTTCTCTGTTTTATAAATTACGATAAATCAACATTCTAATTATGCAAATTCATAATTACAATCTCTAATTTAAATTGGAATTGAAAGTATCAGCCAAAGTTATAATTGAAAAATTCGGACACACCAAATCGTAAGCTATAAACTTACATAAAATTTTATTGCCGGTGGTAAATAATTTTTTTTTTTTTTTTTGGTTTTGCTATGAATAAAATGAACGAAAAATGTACCGAACTTACTTTGGTGAGTGCAGAGGGTCCATCGATGAAAGTACTTTCATAAACTGGATTCTGGAGAGGGTTCTGTTGATTCTGCTCACTGAATAACGGGAGTCAAATATGGTTAACAGTTTTTTTTTATGACCTTAAATTGGTTATCTCATTAAATTCGCAAAACAACATAAAAAAAATGAACCACACTTAACTTGGCGACAATAATTTAATTTGAAAAAAAAATAGTTAATTGGCAGTTTTAAATTTAAGAAATATTCACTGTGGTATGATTAAATCTCAGCAATATTTGACTAAAGAGTTGAATGAATATTACTTAATTTAGTTGTAAAAAAAAATTATTTACATTAGGCTATTTCATTTATAACTCTGATATATAATATGATATATATATAAAATTTTTTCTAATTTGAAGCTAGATTGAAGTTGTCGGTCTAAATATGATTTCCGTTAGAACTAATTATGACAAGTTTTTTTTTTTTTTTCATAAACATATTACACAAAATTTTTTTTCTCTTGAATTTAGTCACTGTTTTTTTGGTCTTTTTTTTCACTGGTCTTTGATTTATGTTCTTGATTTTTCCAAACAAAACGAACTGCCGACGGTATAAGGTAATACAGTGTACGTTTCAAACGAGCTTTCTAAATGGCTGAAATGTTGAACGTTCCCCTTTTACATACGGAGGCAATTATGTTGTTGCAAAGTAACGGGTGCCGGTACAAGGTATTAAGTGCCAAATCTAAAGAGGAATTATAAACCGTTAGAGTCTAAAGGGATAATATTAATTTTAGTATTCCTTTCTTACCCTAAATGGAATTGGCACTTGGTCCATATAAACAATTTAATTAACAGGCAGGTTTCCGATCACCGTTCTCAATAAAAAACAAAATCCGACTTATGTAGGTATGTTAACACTTTAATTTAAGGCAGTTGCCTTAAGTAACTAGTTATAAAAATTAAATGTTCTTATGGTGTCTTTAAAAACTTTCAGGTGTGTAGTTTTATACAAAATTTAAACAAAATGTCTAACAACATACTTACTTGTAAAAAAAAATATGTAGCGCAAAAACCAATTTACTAATTGAGCTGATTTCAACAGCAGAAATGCCAATAGAATCGTGTAAGATTTTTTTTTCCTTTTCACTAAGTAGTCACCAGGCACTTGTAATAATTTCAAGCAGAATATATATGCTTTGCACTCTAAGGCTTGATCAGAAAATGAAGTTTAGTAATACTGTAATTGTTTCGTAATTGTATGAAGTATATGTACATAATGTCAAATTATGTTAAATTATTTCTTGCGGTGTATAGAATTGGCAACTCATATTATCAACAATCAATGCATCATAAATAATTTAATCAACTCAGTGGTAACATCGGCTGTAAGTTGTATAATAAAAACACAAAAAACTCAGCCAGGTTTTCGTACGTTTTTTTTCGTCACTTGCTTGTTCTGTACACCACAATCGGCATCGATTCATTATAAAAATTTAAATTCGACTTTTTATGAAATACACATATACATTAAATAAAATACCTTTTATTAGTAAATAAACCTTTCAAAATTGAATAAATAAAAGAACGTGTTTCAATTCACAAAAACTCTTGTGTATACATTTTGGCGCCCAACGTGGGGCACGAACCCACGACCCTTAGATTAAGAGTCTCATGCTCTACCGACTGAGAGAACTACGCGTCGAATTGACGACGGTAGATTTGAGGTTCGGCTACCATTCAAAACAGACCCAATGGTTCTAGGCAGCTCATATGATATAGCAAAGCGCCGGTTTCTTGCTCTTGAACGTAAAGTGTCTAAAGATCCTAATATGAAAAATATGTATGTAACTTTTATGAAAGATTATTTGAATCTTGGTCACATGTCTCCCATTGAAAATGTAATTCCAAAGTCGCCTCATTACTTCATTCCGCATCAATGCGTGATTAGAGCTCATAGTACCACGACCAAATTGAGAGTTGTATTTGATGCTTCAAGTAAAACGTCAACTCAGAAATCACTAAATGATACACTGATGGTCGGTCCTACAATACAACAGGATTTATTTCCGATTTTATTGAGGTTCAGATTAAATAGATTCGCCATTACGGCTGACACAACGAAAATGTACAGACAAGTCAGAGTTCATGAAAATGATCGCAAGTTTCAGCTAATTCTATGGCGGGAAAGTCAAGATTTACCAATTCAAATCTTTGAACTAAATACAGTTACTTATGGAACTGGTCCCGCGCCATTTCTTGCGATACGATGTTTGAAAGAAATTAGTGATATTTTTAAAGAAGTTTATCCTCTTGGTTCCAACATTATAGCCACTGACTTCTATGTTGATGATTTGCTCTCAGGAGCCGACGATATCAACACATTAAAACAAATACGAAAAGAAGTCATACAAATTTTAAGTTCATGTGGATTTAGCTTGGCTAAGTGGTACTCAAACTACAAAGACTACAGAAGCGATGAGCCCGTGAGGCAGCTAAATTTGAATGATTCTGTTTCAACTAGAGCCCTTGGAATTATATGGAAGCCGAAAGAGGATCATTTATGTTTTCAATTGGAAAACAATTTTGGGAAGCTTCCCGCGACAAAACGAAATATATTGTCAATTTCTTCTCGCTTATTCGATCCTCTTGGGTTGCTAGCTCCAATCGTAATTAAAGCTAAAATTTTATTACAAGAATTGTGGGAAAATAATCTCGATTGGGATGAATCAATCCCCCAGAATTTGGATACAGCATGGCAGAACTTTAAAATGGTTTTAGCGCAGATAAATTCGATTGCTATCCCTAGATTTGTTGGTACGACTTTAGACACGAGTATACAAATACATGGATTTGCTGATGCTTCAATGCGGGCATATGGTTGTTGTATTTACGTTCGGTGTAAAAATATCAACGGTATAACAACACGATTACTAGTTGCTAAATCCAAAGTTGCGCCATCAAAGAAAGTTAAAACTTTGCCTCGCTTAGAATTGTGCGCAGCACATTTATTAGTAAAATTATGGCAAGTGGTAAAGTCAAAACTTGGTAAGTTTACCATTGAGAACGAAATGTTTTGGAGTGATTCGGAAATAGTTCTGCATTGGATCAAAACTCACCCATCATTATTGCATACGTTCGTTGGCAACCGTGTAGCAGAGATACAGGAAAAATCTTCAGACAGTGTTTGGCGGTATGTACCAACGGCTCAGAATCCAGCGGATATTGTTTCACGTGGATGCGATGTTGACGAAATTAAAGAGTCTATATGGTTTTCTGGTCCAGAGTTTCTTAATCATAATTCCGAAAACTGGCCTAAAAATAAGCACTTTGAACTTTCGCCTGAATCTCTAGCTCTGGAAAAGAAGAAAACTAAAAATTCCGGAAAAATGAACGTAATGTTAGTTAATACAGAATCAGGAATGTCGAAAAATGATAAAGCTAAAGAAAAAAGTTATGTGAATCGAGTATTGAAAATGGTTGATGACATCTCATCTTGTAAAAAGGTGATTCGAATAGTTGCATACATACTAAGAGTCTTTAGAGCTATGAGGAACAAATGGCGCTCTGCTGGAAAACTTGGGCAACAGAAAAGTGCGTTGACTGTTGAAGAGATAGATTTAGCTTTTCTGAAAAGTGTCGAAATGATTCAGCATAATGAGTTTAAAGAGGAAATAAGAATTTTGACTCAGTCGTCGTTATCAAAATCAAACAAGCTCCAAAAATTAAGCCCATTTATTCAACAATACGATTCTGATAGCATAAAAATAAAAGTATTAAGAGTTGGAGGCCGGCTAGGTAAATCTTTACTTCCGTATGAGTCTAAATACCCTCTTCTGTTAACAAGACACTCACATTTTATTCAAATTCATTTTTCCGACTTACACAAGTCAAACTGTCACGCGGGACCTAAAGCATTGCTCGGAATTTCTCGTGAAAAGGTCTGGGTTATTCAAGCACGTCAATTAGCTCGGAAAACGGTAAATAGTTGTTTACCTTGCTTTCATTTTAAACCAAAATTAGCGTCGCAGATAATGGGCGATTTACCTCGAGACCGAACGACAGCTTGTCGGCCATTTTGGGTGTGTGGCATTGACTTATATGGGCCAGTATATACCTCCTTAAGAATCAGAGGCAGACCCCCTGTTAAGAATTATATAGCCGTATTTGTTTGTTTCGCATCTAAAGCTGTCCATTTAGAAGCACTTTCAGATTTGCAAACTGATACTTTTCTTTCTACTTTAAACAGGTTTGTGGGCAGAAGGGGTCTTCCAAAGACGATATGGTGCGACAACGCCACAAATTTTGTAGGGACCGCCGGACTATGGAGCGTGAAGGACAAGCAACGAATTCAGCAAACGAATGCAGAACGAGGGATAGAGTTTCGCTTCATTCCACCTCGAGCGCCCCACTTCGGAGGGTTATGGGAAGCGGCGGTGAAGTCAGCGAAGTCTTTACTGATGCGAACGATGGGCAAGGCGAGCTTGTCGTTCGAAGAGCTAACAACCGTTCTAGTAGACGTCGAAGCCGTGCTAAATTCCAGGCCAATCGTGGCAACAACAGAAGATCCAAACGACGAAATTGCTCTAACTCCAGGACACTTGCTAATAGGGTGCTCGCTCAAAGCGCTGCCAGGAGTAGAAGACTGCAGCAGCAAGGCCAGCTCCTTGAAGCGGTATCGGCTACTATCATCGCTCAAGGAACACTTTTGGGCCGTGTGGCTGCGGGATTATGTCCGGGAGTTGCAACAGCGCGTCAAGTGGACCAGCCCGAGCAACAACGTAAAAATCGGAGACGCCGTCGTCGTCCACGAAGACAACCTCCCTCCACAGAAGTGGTTAATTGGAAAAATAATAGAGGTAGAGGTCGGCAGAGATGGCAGAGTTCGAGTAGCATGCGTGAAAACAAAAAGCGGTATATATAAAAGGCCAATTCACAAATTAGCCCCGCTTCCCTTCAATGATTCGCAGCCTGATAAGTCACAGTCTTGCAAAGGTGGCGGTGTTTCGTAATTGTATGAAGTATATGTACATAATGTCAAATTATGTTAAATTATTTCTTGTGGTGTATAGAATTGGCAACTCATATTATCAACAATCAATGCATCATAAATAATTTAATCAACTCAGTGGTAACATCGGCTGTAAGTTGTATAATAAAAACACAAAAAACTCAGCCAGGTTTTCGTACGTTTTTTATAAAAATTATAAAAATTTAAATTCGACTTTTTATGAAATACACATATACATTAAATAAAATACCTTTTATTAAACCTTTCAAAATTGAATAAATAAAAGAACGTGTTTCAATTCACAAAAACTCTTGTGTATACATTTTTGGTTTTTTTTTTTATATCAAAGTTAATTAAAAACTAAAGAATTACTCGCACAGCACGAGTCCATCAGAATTCCATTTTGGGAAAAAAAAACTGCTTAGAAGCGCAATTTCTGGAAGAACCACTTTCAAAATTGAATAAATAAAAGAACGTGTTTCAATTCACAAAAACTCTTGTGTATACATTTTTGTTTTTTTTTTATATCAAAGTTAATTAAAAACTAAAGAATTACTCGCACAGCACGAGTCCATCAGAATTCCATTTTGGGAAAAAAAACTGCTTAGAAGCGCAATTTCTGGAAGAACCACTTGTTTTTGCCTTCTTTGTAGGATTACTCGAATTTGACGCGCGTTTGGAAACGATGTGTTTTCCTCTTGACTGGATCTTTAAGATCCTTAGACGATAACTTATTGAAAGAAATTTCGCTGGTGGTATAACGGGTTGGCATTAAATGGTTATAATTCAATATCTTCAAGAAAGGCTTGATCTTAGACTTCTTCTTCAACTTTGTCTTGCCCATGGACTTTGTTACCTTGCGGGGGTATCTGTCGATACCAGCAACCAAAGCATGACCGAATGGCTTGTCTGGTGTACCATCATCAACGGTCTTGACAACAATAGCCTTGCGGCCGGCGTAACGTCCACTAAGGACAATTACTATTTTATTCGGTTTCATAATCTTCCTCATCTTGATGGAGGTTTTATGGCTGACCATAAATTATTATTGCCAATTTACCACATAATCTACCACTTTGCAGAAATAGCGTAGAATGTGCGTAACCAAAACAAAACAAAAATTAATATTATCTAAAGAATAAGGACCAATCCAATGACACCCAGATGGCGTTGTAAAAATAGTTTAATGCCAAAAAAAAAACACCTCAACTACAAGCGCCACTTCAATTGTGGAGGTTATGAGACCTTCGATTTTACGTTATAATGTAGACTTTCTCTTTCAAGGCTTGAGTTGTGCTTGGGATTATTATGATGCCCAAATATAAAATCATTATCGTGCTGCAACATTCGACACAAATAAGTTTTTTAGAATATCTATTTAGCCGCGACTATTCATAATACCTTCATCTTAATATTCCTTCTCTATCAGAACTCACGCATGCCCATACCTTCAGCGAACCACAGCTATGTTTCACAAGGCAGTTGCCCTCTTACTCCAAACTCTTGCTCATCCAGCATTTCCAAACGGCACAAGGATTCCTTTCCCAAAATAATGAGTAACTTAAATGAACGCTTTTATACATAATAGCATAATCAGAAGTTTATTTTTTTGACGGGGCTAATGTGATAACTTGATAAATTGAATAAATTATTAATATAAAAAAAATTACAACTGCAGTCAAAATGAAACATATGAACTCCACATCTGAAATAATTAGTGTTACAGTAAATATATTCCATACAATTTAAACGCATATGTACCCTTATGCGACACTTTCTGCGTAGTATATTCCAAGAATTTCGAATTTACAAAGTTAGATAACTTTTTCTTAAATTTTTTAATTTCAGGCCCTTTTAAATAATTAGTAGAAAAAAATTTCAAAAACTTACCATTAAATGTTAAATTTTGGTTAAGTTAGATGAAATATGTACAATTTATTTGGCATTTCACACAAAGTTTACCAAAGAAACCACAACATCTAGAATATAAAATTTTCCCCACAAATAAAAGTGCAATTTTGTTTATCTTTAGCAATGTTTACATTAAAGTTTACTTTTTATTTTTTTTTATATATGTATATGTTTATTATTCTATGCTTTAATATTTGAAACTTAAAATGTATAAATATAAACATGAAACATTAGTGGTTGTTTTTTCGTTCAGACCTTTGTTTAAATTATTTAAAATTTTTGTTTTAATAATAAATAGTTGTTGTTTTTTTTTTCAAATCTACTTGCTTAAATAGATGTATTGTAACATATATTGTTTAGTTGTTGATAGATACAACATAAAATAATATGCAATTTAATTAATGTTTTTTTACTGTCTTAATTTCATAGTATTTTTTACTTGCTATGTTGTTACTAAATTATTTCCATAAATTTGTTGTATAATTATTCTGTTTGATGCTTAAATACTTTTAGCATTTATATTCATATACTCCAGTTACAATTATATACTAGTGTAGATATACATTTTTAATTTTCTAATTAAAATTTTTTTCAAAATAAATACATAATTTAAATGCATAATAGTTTATAATGCAAAATGCAATAATTAATACACAAACTCACGCCAACGATTTACAAAAAGTGAACAGAATTTTTATGTCTAATAACAATTTAAAATAGTTTTAGAATTTCAGCCAATGTTGTCTGATATCATTAAGCACATAAAATAAATGGTTTCATGAAATTGAAAAATAAAAAATAAGATTTTACCAAGGCGCGAATTTTTAAATGCAATTTTTGGATAATTTTTTCTTACACTGTTGGTAGTAATATAGTACATAAATACAAATATCTTAATATATAGTTATGTTATCACTGACTCTGGGAAATAGTACAATCTTTCAATAAAATTCCTTTACTCAAAAAAGTACATTTACTTAAAGTAACTTTTTCACAAAAAAGTACTTTTTCACAAGAAGCACCTTTTCAAGTAAGGTACCTTTTCCAATAAAACCAACTTTTCTTAATCAAGTACTTTTCCCTACCCTTAAAAGAATACATTTTCTTAAAAAAATACATATTCTTAAAGAAGTACCTTATATTACAAAATCAAATTTCTTGTCAAGTACCGTTTCTTAAAAATCGAACTTTTCTTTAAAAAACATTTTTTCTTTAAGAGAAAACTTTTCGTAAAAAATACCTTTAATTTAAAAATTATTTTTTTTTAATTCCCTTTTCCTTAAAAAAAATATCTTTTCTAAAAAATAATATATTAAAAAATATATATTTCTAAAGAACTACATTTACGTTTTCTAAAAAAGTACCATTCTCAAAAAATTACCTTTTTTAAAGAACTACATGTTCTTAAAAACGTTCATTCTCTAAAAAAAGGTAATTTTTCAAAAAAATACCTTTTTAAAAATTCACCTTTTTACAAACTTACCTAAAGAGGTATCTTTTCTAAAAAGGTATATTTATTTGAACAAGTAGCTTTTCTACAAAAATATCGTGTTTCAAAAAATAACCTTTTTTCAATAAGAACCTTTTTTAGAAATGGGCCTTATCGCAAAAAAGTGTTTACGCTTCAATAGCGTCTTTTCTCAAAAAAGTGAAATTTTTCAGAAAGGTACCTATTTTGGAAAAAGTAACTTTTTTCAAAAAAGTACATATCACGAAAAAGTAAATTTTGTTAAAGAAGTACATCTTAAAAAAGTAACCTTATTTTAAACAAGTAACTTTTCTTAAAGAAAGTGCATTTGTTTCAAAAAAATTGCAATTTATGCAAAAAAGTACCTTTTCTCAAAAATTTAGAAACGTTTAAAATAGGAAACTTTTTCAAAAAAGGGAATTTTCAACTAAATAAATTTTTTCAAAAAGGACCTTTTTTTAAAAAGACTAAATTAAAAAAAAAAAACATTTAAAAAAAGAAACTTTGTTTAAATAGTAAATTTAAAAAAAAAATGTACTTGTTTCAATTTACCTTTACTAAAAGAAGTAATTTCATCAATTTTTAACGAGCGGCTGTAGTAAGATGACTCGGCGACTAGTATTTATAAGGCTTAAATATATAAATTTAACAAACTTTCATTAATGAAAATAATTGTAATTTATCTACTTTACTTACATATGGATACAAATGTAGAATACAGTGAAATTTACCCTAACTAGGAACGAATAAATCTTTGCCAAGTATTGTATACAAAAATCATAACTTGTTAATATAATAATACATTTTTTTTTTAATTTTTCAAATTCCTGAGATTACTGTTAATAAAAAAAATTTTAATTTAAGTTTTCTTCAGGGACTATGAATAATATTCATGATTTATTGGTTGATGCATTTTGAGTATAATGCTTTTTAAGGAAAGTTCCAAAGGAGTTGTTTTTGAAACTAAAAAAAGATATGCCACAAATTAACAGGGAGTGAATTAAATCTTCAAAATAAAACTATCTCAAGAGCTTTGATTTTATTTTAGTCATACAAGTCATAGACTAAGAAAGTTAGAAAACTAGGTATAAAACAGTTATAACCGTCTGGAGTTAAAAAAATATTTCCTGATAAGTTAAAAGCCACTGTATTAAGAAATGCTAAGAAAAAAAAACCAGGCACACAAATTAAAATTTTGTAATTTTTTTGCAAAAACTAATAAATTATTTTGATTATTATTTATTTCAAATATGATGGTTTTAATGTAGATGAGATTGACTATCACAACTTATTTAACATTATTATATAAATATAAAAAGAAAACATTATACAAGATACGTCTAAAAACAAATTCCCATTAATTGGTTTTCATTAATATTAAAGTAAAGTTAAACAAGATAAGTCTTTCTTTGTTTTTAAAATAAATAAAATATTTTTTTTTACTTAACGCTTAACAGTTACTTAAGAGTATACAGTTATGTATGTTATTTTTAGGTGAGTTTGTTTTGGTTTTGTAACAAAATTTTGATATTTTAGCAAACTTAATTTCGTATTTTTTTTGTTATAATTACTTTTTTTTTTTTTCATTCACAAAAATATTTTTTTATCTTTCTTACCTTTTAACCTTTATGCTATATATTAACCCTTTCGTTATCCTTTTTTTTTTTGTCTAAACATGTATTGTAAATTCTTGACGCTCCTGTTCCTTCTTCTCATGATATCTTGCCAACAATGAGGTTAATTCCTCTCTATCCACCTTACTTAACTGACCATCTTTGCATTCCATCACTCTTTGCACTTCCAAATCCAATGCTCGTTGCTCATGATCACATTCAGCTTCACTGAATTCTCGTGAATCGATAAATCCTGAAGGTGGTCGAAAACCCATATTATTTGCACCGGTCATAGCTGCTATGGTTGCTGCTATTGAGGCTGAAGTTTCCGAATTATTAACCTCACTGTCTAAGCTGTATGAAAGAGATGAATGCAATAATTTGTTTACTAAGGTTAATTTGTAAGTTAAGTTGAAGTAAATGTTCTAATGAATTCTTACATTTTAATATTTAGTTAAAGTTAAAATAAGCTATATTCAATCTGAGGTGTTGTTTTAGTAGAGCAAAACTGAGAATCAAATTGTTTCTATACAAAAAAAAAACTCCCAACATTATTTTATTGCGGAAATCAAATTTGAATTATTTAGATTTCGTACAATAATGAGTTTAAAGATATTTCGAGTGGTTATGATCTAGGAAATTTTCTAATGAACTAGTGGACTCAGTTATTTTCTGAAGTGCAGAAAGAAATGTTTCTTAAAATTTTCCGATTGGAAAAGAAACAGATAGCTAACCCCTAGGTAATTCTTAAGGAAAATATATTTGATTAGAATAAAACTCTATGAGACATTATAATTACGTATAGAGGAGCTATTGATCTATTGATTTCGGGCTCAGAAATCTTAAAACTTAAAAAGAAAAAATCTCCCCAATATTCAGTTTTTGTGTTGATTCATTTTTATTTTTTAACATACATAATTGTAATTATTTAATTGAAATTATATTAAAACTTAGAAAAAAAAAAAAAATGGTAACTTTTATAATTCTAATTACTATTTATGAACTTATAGACCTTTTCCGAAAACCCTTCAATTAGAGATTTTATAGTGGTTTCTCTCACTTTTATGGAACGGTAGTCCACATTCCTTAAAAATTTTCCACATTTCTGGACAGCTTTTTTGTGCTCTTCAATTCCCTTTTCACAAGAACCAAATATCTCTCCACTGGCCTAAGATGTGGATAGTTTGGAGAATTTGCCTCCCTAGTTTTTGTACCAAACAAGAGCTTTCTTATGATAGTGACAGGATACCAAATCGGGTCAAAAATATTTAGACTCATTGCATTGGAAGTAGTCTTCTTTATAAGTTTCGTGTATTTAAAAATGAGCTAAAGAACTGCTTTTCTGCCGGTTGCGTTGGGAGGTCTCTTCAGTATGCTTCCTATTTTCTTGGCCTTAAAGACATCATGAGGAAATTTCTTTTTTCACGAACCATGTTTCCTGTAAATGCTCAAGTTCTCGTTATAGTTTCCAACAATATGGGAAATAGTTTGATGGCCCCTAATTCTTTGCTTAACTGTTAAGAGGACCAAGCTGGATTTTGTTGAAAATATTTAATAGTTTTATCACGTTTTTCTATATCATCACTCATTTTAATTAAATAATCAACAAATGAATATGGTTGTCATTAAGCATGACTACTGACGTACGAGGGCGATCACAGAACAACTCGACCTGACATTATTATTCTTTATTTCTCAACATAATCTCCTTTTAGCTCGCTTGATTTTTATCAGCGATATTCAATAGCTCTGATACCTTGTTTACAGTAAGAACTACCTAGCTCCTTAAAATAGCCATCAACCGCAAACTTCACCTCTTCATTATTGGCAAATCTTTTACCCCCGATCAATTTTTTATGTTTGGAAATAGAAAATAATTCAAGGAGATAGCTCTGACGTTACGAGTCAATTCGAACTATAATTCATGGATTTGTGAAATCGCAGTATTGGATGTGTGAATTGATGCATAGCCTCGATGGAACAACACTTTCTTCATCACTTAGCAAATGCAATAAGTTCGCAGAGTACATGTCATTTTTCGTTTTTGAAGATAATTAATACAAACTTTGCTTCGCGCATCCCAAAAAATGACGTCATAATCTAGCCTGCATATGAAACTGTTTTCGCCTTCTTTACACACGATCCTCCCATTTCAACCCACTGTTGTGGCGTGAAGTGTTGGACCCATGCCTCGTCCATGGTTACGGCTTCATTACAGTGAAACATCTCCAAAGACTCTGTTGAAATATCTTCACGACGCTGTTTTGGTTTTATTGTGAGAAAACACAATCTTGCGGAAAGCTTTTTCATCTCCAAATTTTGGATCAGTATACGATATATAGCACATTTTGAACTGCCTATCGTTTCAGATAGCTCACGCACCTTCAGATAATGATCGCCAATATCATTTTGTAAATTTTCTTAACCATTTCTGGCATGGCTTCCTCAATTGGTTGCCTACTAAGCTATTCATTCATCTTGGCAGATCTTACGGTCTCGTTCATACTCTGCTATCCAATTATTTATAGTCGTAAGCGAAGGATGACAGTAAAATCTAGCCCGGCAATAATATTGGTTGAACTGAGACCGTTCAATTAAAGTATTGAATAACATGACGGTGACTAGCTTCATTCATTTTTATAAATTTACTGAGATAATTTGCTCTTGACGACTCCAAAAAAATATGAAACAACGTGGCGCTCTTGAAACTTAAAACATATGTTTTGTACGGTTGCCACTTTTTAACAAATGAATTTTTTTCAAACTACTATCACCATCTACACGTCGGGTGTTGTTCTGGGACCGACATCATATATTTCAAAGCTAACTTGATTAAACAAATTGAGTAATGCTTGCGAAAATTTTAAAACAAACAAGTAAGAAAATTATAGTCGGTCTAGCCCGACTATACGATACCCAATACCATGGTGAAGAGACCCTATCCCTTCAGTCCAACTAATTGGATATAGCAAATATGCATAAACCAAATTTGAGTGACATTTTTATTAATTTTTTTTTCGCTGCAAATATGAAAAAGTTCATAACGGATACTATATTTAAATGGGGACTATGTCGAAAAATGGACCGATCCTGACCATATTTGGTAAAGTCACTTATACTTTGAAAAAATATATACAAACCAAATTTGAGAAAAATCTGTGCAATATTTTTGTTTTTTGATAGATTTAAGTGAAGATCGGGAAGCAGCTCTATATGGGGCCTTTGACTAAGAGTTGTCCAATAGGGATCATTTTTGGACTACTGATTAATGGATGTAATATATACATACAAACCCAATTTGACTAAGTTTTGTATGATAATTTGGGTCTTATGGCAATATATGTTGATTTTATAGGGGTCATTTGTATGGGGGCTAGGTCTGAACATGGACCGATTCTCACCAATTTCAATAGCGTTCATCCCACGGCCGATAGAAGATCAAATACCAAATTTCATCAAAATATATTCATATTTGCGACCTGCAGTTTGATTACAAGCTTTACATGGACACACAGACGGACGGACGGACGGACGGTATAAAAAGTGTCTTAAGATTTGTTCGATCTTTCCCCTTAGTCTGCAACTTTTTAAGCCATCCGTAAGATTTTTTAAATAAGATTTATAAGTTCTTCAGAGATGAGCTTCTTATTCGTCTAGTATCTTGTACGGACAAGTCATGTCTTTCAATTTGGGGCATGAAAAGTTGGTGGGAGTCAAATCTTTAGATGCGGTACAAACAGTAGATGCGGTAACAATACGAACCTCAACTCGTGTATTTTTGCCATCGAAACTTCACAGGTGAACACCTGAGTGTTGGGTCGATAAAACCTTTTTTTTCTTGATTTCTTCACATAATTCGCCCAATAATGATAAAGCTTATTATTCATTTATTGTTTTTCCTTTTTTATACCCTATACCACTATGTGGTTTGGGTATAATGACTTTGTGCTGCTGTTTGTAACAACCAAAAATATTTGACCTAGACCCATCTTTAATTATACCGATCGAATCAGAATCACTTTCTGAGTTGATTTAACAATGTCCGTCCGTCCGTCCGTCCGTCTGTGTGTCCATGTAAAGCTTGTAATCAAACTGCAGGTCGCAAATATGAATATATTTTGATGAAATTTGGTATATAAGCTTTTATCAGCCATGGGATGAACGCTATTGAAATTGGTGAGAATCGGTCCATGTTCAGACCTAGCCCCCATACAAATTACCCATATGAAATCGACATAAATTGCCATAAGATACAAATTGTCGTATAGATCTTAGTCAAATTGGGTTTGTATGCGTTCTTTACATCCACTAATGAGTAGTCCAAAAATGAGCCCTTTGACCCCGTATAGAGCTGCTTCCCGATCTTCACTTAAATCTATTAAAAAACAAAAATATTGCACTGATTCTTCTCAAATTTTGTTTGTACATATTTTTGCAAAATACAAGAGACTTTACCAAACATGATCTGGATGGGTCCATTTTTGGACCTAGTCCCTTTATAGATATAGCATCCGATATGAACTTTTTCATATCTGCGGCCAAAAAAATTAATAAAAATCCCACTCAAATTTGGTTTTTGCTTATTTTCAATGTCCAGTTAGTTGGGCCTAAGAGATAGGGTTTCTAAACGCATGGTATAGGGTATCGTATAGTCGGTCTAGACCGACTATAATTTTCTTACTTGTTCCAAGTAGTCTATACAGATAATTCAACCCATATTCCAAAAAACCGTAGCCATAACCTTACCAGTCTATATCACGATCTTTGGTTTCATCGTGGTGGATTCTCCCGGTAAAATCCATTAATTTGACCATTTTATTTCTGGTGCAAGTAGCTATAAAGTAACTACTTCATCAGTCACAGGACTGCTTTTATTTATATGAAATCACTGACCCAGACCTCAACTAGTTTATGTACTCTGTCTCGGGTCACTCTAAACTACAAGGTGAATTTTTATCGATGATTCTGCAGTAACTGCCTTAACTTGCCATCCAAAATGAAGACGGACGGCCACATTTAAATTCATATGTCATGGACTAGATCTAACTCATTTTTGATTTCTGTTGGTGTTTTGCCTATTAAGTAGAAGCGATTGATGACAAAACTTGAAAACCATACCCTATTTCATGCTTTTAGAGACCCTATCTCTTAGGTCCCACTAATTTGATATAGAAAATAAGGATAAACCAAATTTGAGTGGCATTGCAAATAACTTTTTTGCCTTCCGATATGATACGGAGACAAGGTCGAAAAATGAACCGATCCTGACAAACTAAATTTGAGAAAAGTCTGTGCAATATTTTCGTTGTTTTAACAGATTTAAGTGAAGATCGGGAATCAGCTTCATATGGAGGCTATGACTAAGAGTTGTTCTATAGGGTTTATTTTGACCGAGATCTATACGATAATTTGAATATTATGGTAATTTAAGTCGATCTCAAAGGGGTCATTGGCATGGGGACTATGTCAATAGCATTCATCCTACGGCCGATAAATATATTCATATATGTGACCTGTAGTCACATTGTGTTATAGGGTCACATTGTGTTATAGGGTATATGAAATCTGAATTTATCGATAGTCTTTTAAAGCGTGACATTATCAGACTCCTATTTTGTTTTAAATTCTTAGTGCTCTTTATACGACTGTCTTAAGATTTTTTTATTCACCCGTGAACAAAAAAAAAATTTATATTATTATTAAGGCAGGACACAAACTTGTACTAAAAAAATCATTGAATTCTTCAAAATTTTAATAATTTTCCATTTCAATACATATTATGATTTAAAATGCACTAAACTTTTAAACTTTTTTACTACCATGCCCCTGTATTGTGTTCTATTTATTGCGATAACATTCTTAAAAGTTTAATTATCATTTTCAAGTATCCGGCGTGTTTCGGAGTTTTGTATATATTTCAAAATTTTCACTTAAAAACACCTCCCTAGTTTCCATGATAGATAATAAACAAACAGTACATTTCTATAGTACTATTTAATATGAATTTTGATTTAACCCAAACATCCTTAAGTTAGTTAAGATTATTTTATGAAATCAATTAAGCCAATTTGTTTGATTTTAATTATGAACGAAATTTATGGTTTTTTTTTTGGAGTTTGGGGTTTAGGTACCTGAACTACCTGTTGTTACTACCAGGACATAAACGCCGTTCCAAGGAATCCTTAGCATTAATTTGCTGCTGTTGCTGCTGTTGCTGTTGCTGATGTTTACGATTTCGATTAGCAGGCTTATCAGCCGATGAAGAATTGCCATTCTCTTTGGCATACCGTTGAGCATTCATGCGTCTGTCCACCGGCGAAGATTGGTCATTATTCGATTCCGTTGAAGAGTCAGGACGGAACATATCTGTGAATGAGTTTGAAAGTGAAAAAAAGAGTGTAATGTGTACAAGTGTGTTTTAATTAGTAAAATATTTTGGTGCAGTTGTGCGTGTGTTGTGTTGTTTACACACCTACTCCACTACGACCATCACTGTTGCGTGACTTACAAGGAACTCTATAAGTAGGCATATTTGAAAATTCAGTACTAGGACTAATACTGGTATCCGATTCAGACTCACAATGACCAATGGCACTGTTTGCACCGCCACTACCTACGCCACTGCTGCTACCGACTATACTACCGCCACCGCCACCACCACTACTATTGCTATTATTTTTACAACCACTACGGCCATTATCATTGCGTGATGACTTTTTCACATGACCCGTTTGAGCGCCAATTGCCATAGTCATGGATTTACTCAATGTAGATTCATCTAAAAAGGACAGTTAGTGTTAATATTTAAGCAAAAATACTGATTATTATTCTTCCAAACGCACCATCTGTGTTGTAATATCTTTGCTTATGCCACGAAGATTTCGATTTAACATGACCAAATCCTGCAGATGGTAGTAATGGATACGCGGTAGCATTAAGATTTTCTCCTTCGGGATGACCAAATGTTTTAAATTGCATTGTATAATCCATGGGTGTAGCAGCTACACCCCTTGTTGGTGTCTTGGCGGGTGCTCCTGTTCGACCACCATTAACGCTAAATGTGGCATATGGAGAAATCTCGTACATTTCTGTTACGATGCAGAAGCCACAATATACATGAGGCACGCAGTAAACGTACAACATTATAATAAACATGAAAAAGATATAGAAGACAACCAGAAAAACAACAAAAGATGAAATACCATTAAAAACTAAAATCATAGAAAGAAAAAACTGAAAAAGATTTAAGTACTACGTGTTTCTTTGGGATATCACGTCTTGCTCTCCTTACATTGCAAGCGAAGAAAAAAAAAAACACGAAAAGAGTTACACAGTATATTATTTCAATTTCCAGTGGTTAGTGGTAGTCTATAACTCATAGTTTTATTGTTTTTTGCTCTTACACTGATTAAAGTTTGTCTAAAAGCATTTGAATATTAGCAAATTCAAAAGTTTTCAAAGAGATTTATAAGAAGTTTACAAATTTTTGCCCAGTTGAAAAACCAAATTTGAAGTCCTTATACTTCAGCTACAAATTTGTCTTTGATTTGTGATAAAATTTCATTATTGAATATTGCTTGTATTATAACTGCAAAAATAGCCCAAATAGAGTATTCATTTTCCAAGCAAACATACCTGCGAGTATCTGGGTATGTGGAGCAAATTTGCAAACCCTAAATATTTATTAACTCAATAGTAATTGTTGAGGAATATATTTTATTGCACGAGGCGGTCTCAGAACAACCGGACTTGACTTGCCGCTAACAATTTAAAAAAATGAACTTTTTCGAAGCCATCAAAAGTAAACGATCCTAGAAATTTTGAAAAAATTGGTCACCGCTATGTAATTTAATACTTTCATTTGAAAGAACTCACTCCAGCCAATATTAAAGCCGAAAATAGAATGTACTCTGGGGAGTCTACTCTTTGATTTACGGCTATAAAATGGCAGAGCCTAAGCGAGACCGTACGCGCTGCTACGTTTAACACCAGTTGAGGCGGCCACGCCAGAAACAGTTAAAAATTCCACAAAATGGTGTTGGATGATCGTCGGCTGCATATTGAAAAGTTTGAAGATAAGAAAGTTTGCCGCGTTTTCTCACAATAGAACAAAAGGCGCCCACGTTATTTAATATTTTTTTTTGGGAGCCGTTATTTAATTCAATAATTTAATTGAACGGTCTCAGTCGTACCAATATTACCGCTGGGCTATATTTTACTATTCTACTTCGCTTACGACTATAAATAATTGCGTAGCAGAGTATGAACGAAACCGTAAGATCTGCCCAGATGATTACCTTAGTGAGCGACCAATTGAGGAGGTCCCGCCAGAAATGGCTAAGAAAATTTAGAAAATGATGTTGGATGTTCGTTATCTGAAGGACTTATTTAACGCTCTGTATATTACCATGAAATGTCTATAGCAATACAATGTTGGGTCTAGGTCAACTAAACGATATACTACTACATGAGATTCGGGAAATGGTCTCAGGTTTCCAGCCATACGAAATGATGGTTTTTTTTTCGAAATTAATAAAAACTACGTTGAAACATTCTCATCACATTTGAATAAATAATGAATCCTAGTTCCGATATTTTCCTATTGTGACAATCTGGTGGTATCACTTATATGATCCAAAACATATAAGTACCGTTATTGACCAAACCTCAAGTAAATGCGTTTGTTTTACCCTTGGGGCTCATTTTAAAATTAAACTAGTATTTAAATACTATACAGTTGTACAATTAAAACAACCTTCATTATTCATAAAATGGTTAAAAGGTATCCAAATTTGTTTCACTCATTCCTTTCTAATTCAGCTTGCTGCTCTTTCACTAATTTCATTCACTGCATAATTTATTTATAAACATTTAACTGGCATCTTCTTAGTACAAAATATAATAATCTACTCACCTCCTACATTTACTTCATTAACGCTCTAACTCACCTGAGTCATTTGCCTTATCCACTGTTTTAACAGGCGAAGCACTGTACACTTGCTGATTACGACGATTGTCATGGTCTTCTTTGTAATCGCTTGGTAATGTTCTCGATTCATAACCCTCAGTTATGGGGCCACACAGTGTGCGACGATGTTTAATTGTTAAGGCTCTAAGGGTTAAATGAATGCATACACACACACACACAGACAGCAACAGGAAGCAGAAGCATGAAAGAAAAAATAGAAAAATGTCCGAAAAAATAGTAGAAAAAATAGTAGAAAAAATAATTACAATAGCAAAAACTGCTGGAAAATGGCACATAATTAAAAACGTGCGAATTAGTTGATTCTATTTTTCTTTGCGTTCTGGCTTTTTTTCATTTCATAGAAATGTGATAACAGACGAAGACGACGACTAATTACGGGGCATACAAAAGTTAATTTGTTAGTGTTTCTTAGGTAATGTAGTACTATTTTATTGTCGACAGTTTGTGACAAAAAAAATTAATTAAATTTATATAAAGAAGCTTAAGCAGTTCTTTATAGACGGAATGAATTTAAGATAAGATTCGAGGATTACAGTAACATAAAATTTGAATACCTCAATAGGCTGGCTCATACCAGATATTAATTTTAAGTTATGGTAACGAATACATTCAATATGGTTATATTAGATTTAAATATCGGATAATTACTAAAAAATTTTAATTCGTAAGAGGAATTTTTAACATTTCGCGCTGAACATTTTGCTATGGTCGAGAGGAATGACAATGTTAATATACCTTCAGTACAGAGAGCTAGCTACATTATAGTATACCCAATTCTGTTTTACATGGTTTACTTTTCACGGTTTTAATTTAACACAGTGTTGATAAAAATAGCTTTTTTACTCGATTCATTCGATCAAGCACGACTAAAAAAGCTATTTGATTGAAATTTTAAAGAAAAAAATTTCTTTTAATCGTAATCTTATTTTTTTTTTTTAATTCCCCTTTCTAATTTATTTTCCTAGCAACTTAAGTATATTTTTATACCCTATACCACTATGTGGTTTGGGTATAATGACTTTGTGCTGCTGTTTGTAACAACCAAAAATATTTGACCTAGACCCATCTTTAATTATACCGATCGAATCAGAATCACTTTCTGAGTTGATTTAACAATGTCCGTCCGTCCGTCTGTGTGTCCATGTAAAGCTTGTAATCAAACTGCAGGTCGCAAATATGAATATGTTTTGATGAAATTTGGTACATAAGCTTTTATCGGCCATGGGATGAGAATCGGTCCATGTTCAGACCTAGCCCCCATACAAATTACCCATATGAAATCGACATAAATTGCCATAAGATCCAAATTGTCATATAGATCTTACTCAAATTGGGTTCGTATGCGTTCATTACATCCATTAATGAGTAGTCCAAAAATGATCCCTTTGACCCCATATAGAGCTGCTTCCCGATCTTCACTTAAATCTATTAAAAACAAAAATATTGCACTGATTCTTCTCAAATTTTGTTTGTATATATTTTTGCAAAATACAAGAGACTTTACCAAACATGATCAGGATCTGTCCATTTTTGGACCAAGTCCCTATATAGATATAGCATCCGATATGAACTTTTTCATATCTGCAGCAAAAAAAATTAATAAAAATCCCACTCAAATTTGGTTTTTTCTTATTTTCTATGACCAGTTAGTTGGGCCTAAGAGATAGGGTCTCTAAACGCATGGTATAGGGTATCGTATAGTCGGTCTAGACCGACTATAATTTTCTTACTTGTTTAGTCTTGTGCTTAGTTTTAATAAAATTAGAAGTGCTCTTATTTAAGCTGATAAGAATACCGGTAAGGCACATATATGTAAGCATACTCAAACTTGTTGATATTTTGATTAAATTTTAGGGCATATAGCTCCGAAAGGAACGGTATTCTTTGGAAACTAAAATTAAAATTTTAGACTGGCTCATAATTGCTATTAGGAAATCTGTAGTATCTGGAATGAAATTATCTGCTAAGTCGTCACCATGCACTAGAGGTTCTGTTAAAGCAAAATTGGAAAAAGCACTGTTATTATAGATAGATGACAGAACATAAAAGCTGATACCAGTTAATGGATATACCATCAATTAGAAAGTATTGAGAATTTATCAGTAGATAAAGGAACTTGAATCAGCAACAACCACTCAAACGAATCATGATATTTTCTGCAACAGGATGGTTAAGAGGATTTCTCGAAAGGCACGCACTCTATAACATAAAGATCAAAAGATAAATTGCTTCTGGAAATAAGAATAGCCAAATAATATCCTCCAAAACTTGCCAAAATGATTGCCAATGGTCGGTATAGTCCATATCAAGGCTTTAATGCAGATGAAACTGGCCCTTTTTGAACAAAAAATGCCAAGACGCATATATGTATGTAGCAAAAACTTAAAAGAGTGCTAGTAGTTTTAAGATAGAAATGGATCGGGTCACACTTCTATTTTGTAGTAATGCCTCAGGAGACGGTATGCTGAAGCTTATTAATCGCGCACTTAAGCATATACCAATGAAATGTGTCGGCTTTAAAAAATTACCGGTTTATTGGATGGCGAACAAAAAGGCATAAGTAAAAACTGCCATTTTCACTGAATGACTCAATAAATGTTTTCTCCGAGAAATTATAAATTATAATTAGAATTCAGAGTTCTTTTGACTGTGGACAACGCTCCTGGTCATCCAGACTTGAAGCACGAAAATCTACATTGCTCTCTGTCTGCCACCCACTTGGGAGTGGCAAGAAGCGATTCCTCTTATTTGAATTTCCCAAGCAGCTCACTACTTCCGCTTTAATACCAAGTATCCCCCGGTGATGACGCCCGGGCTTCCATCTGGGGGCAGCTAGACTGAGAAGGCGCTCAATTGAGTAACCTGAATGGCATGTTCACATCACTGCGTCTCAGATAATTAGGTGTTTTTCACTGAAACTCAATTGTTTATAACCTGCCTAGAGGTTGTTGGAAGCTAGGATCGGAGAAGGTCGCCCAATCAATCGCTTTGTCCTAAACATATACTATTAACGAAACCACAGCAAATATTGATTATAACCAACGGATCCCCATGGTGACGACCTTCAGCATTAAAAAATATCTCGAATTGGAACATGGAACGTGCGGATACCTCTAGGTTCATCTAAACTGGCCTAAGTATGCAGATAATTTGTCAACTACAATCTGCTGCTTTTAGGACCGTGCGAAACTAGAAGGCCAGAATCAGGAGAACTCAATACCTCCGAAAATCTTAAATCATATATTCCGGCAAGCCAGGTAACCAACCAAGATCAATTGGGTCGGTTTTCTGCTGTCGAAAGAGGTTTTCGATTCAATGATCAACTGGAAACCGTATGGAGACAGAATTATAACAGCACGATTTCGTACGAGAGCCCGAAATCTTATCTGCGTACAGTGCCATACACCGACCGAAACATCAGAAACATCACAAAAAGAAATGTTTTACAGTCACTTAAATAGAGTCCTATCCGCGATTCCCCACAGTGACATAGTCGTAATGATGGGCGACTTCAACGCACAGATAGGCCCCGAAAACACAGGACGAGAACAAATAATGAGTAAACACGCAACTGGAAGGATGACTGAAAACGGTAGGCTCCTTAATGAAGCATGCGGCAGTGCCAATCCTGTGATAGGGGAAACCTTATTCCCTCACAAAAGTGTGCACAAGATAACGTGGGTATCGCCTGACAATGAGACAGAAAACCAAATCGACCACATAACTATTTGCAGGATCTGGCGCAGTAGCCTTCTTAATGTGCGATCTAAACGGGGGGCTGATTGCAACTCATATCACCATCTAGTTATTGAAAACTTACGGATTAGGGTAGCTGCCATCCGTAAACCTGAATCTACAGCGCGAAAGTGCGATATAACTAAGTTGAAAAACCCGCAAACTCTTAGCAATTACAGAGAAGAACTTAAAGCCGGACTAGCTATACAACAAGCTCATCCTTCCTCTGAGCGGCTAACAGTTAAAAATAACTTTATTGATGCTGCTAGAAATCACATCGGTCACAAAGTGCGTAAGAAAACCCATTGGATGTCTGATGCCACCTCGAACCTCATTCTTGAAAGGCAAGCCTTAAAAGAGAAATTAAACACAGCCAAAACACTCGGTGAGAAATACTCTCTAAAAATACATACGCATAACAAGATAAACTGATCAAGCGAAGCGCCTGAAATGATAAGAGAATGTGGTATAATAATCTTGTATCGGATGTACAAAAATCTTCAACGGAGCATAGATCCAAGGATCTCTATAGCATCACCAAAAAAACTAACTGAAAAACTTTTTGAATACCAGACCGCTGAGAAACGCCAAAGGCGAACTCACAACATCTCCGAAAGATCAGCTGGAAATATGGAACAGCATTATACCAATATGCTTTCCTTTACAACTTCTAACTAACTAAATATATGCACCTTCGACTCCCACGAAATAAGGCAAGATATCTCCATTGAATGCCCAGATATCGCAGAAGTTTTGAATGCTGTAGATCATTTAAAAACGAACAAGTCCCCTGGAGCCGACAACATATCGCCCGAGATGCTTGAAGTCGACCCCCGTACTACAGTGAACATATTGCTTCCTCTTATTCAGAACTTCTGGCTCACACATGAAATTGATTCAAATTTAAAAGAATGTTTTATAGTAAAAATATCCCCAAAGAAGGTGACCTAAAAAACTATAAGAACTGCCAAAGCATCACCATACTTAGTGCAGTGAATAAGATCATGGCCCAAATCATTAATCGGAGAATATCCGAAACCGTACTAAGGGATCTAGGCCCGAACAAGCTGGCTTCCGGCCCCAAAAATCCTGTGTAGACCACATCAATAGTCTGCGAATAATCATAGAGCAACCTACAGATGCTCTGGTAGTTGAGAAAGTTCTAAGTGAAAAGACGAAATATTAGAATAGTGATAGTGATGCACTGGTTCAACCAACTACAATTGCAATTCTGGAAGTTGTTTAACTTGCTCATAAATTAGGAAAGCATTTCATCACAAATGAACCTATTGGCGAAAAAGCTGCACAGTTTCAACGTAACCGATTTTGTTGTCAAATGCAGTGCTATTCAGTCGGAGATAGATATAACATTTTTTTTATTTATTATTTTATTTTATGCGATTGAAAATTGCAAGTGTGTTTACATGGGGTAAATATCACTTATTTCAGACTTTGCGCAAATTTCGTTCTATAGTTTAATTTTTCCGACAAGTTGTTACATAATTCGGGATCAGTATTAAATTATCCTTTCAAAAAGCTGCAAAACTTCAAAATCGAATAAAACATCGCCAAGAAATAGCAAATGCCCCAGACCACTTTTGTGCTAAAAACAAACTAACTCATGAAATTTGATGGCTTTTTTTCCAACTTTGAGAAATTGATTAATAATAATAAATTAATAAATAAATAAAAATTTATCGAATTATTTTTCTTAAATTCGAAATAGTGGTTTCATCGAGTTTAACAGAAAAACTCGGATTCGGTAATTTTTATTTAAAAATATCTTAAAATCCAAAGCTGGCCTTGTCAAATAAAGGGTTAACGTTCCCGGATTTATCCCAAATTTTAGGAGCGGAAGTTTTACACATTTGGTTATTATATTTTAAACATCGCATCTAAAAATTCAACAGCACTTACAAAATATTTGATTTTTTTGAACAAATTGTCTTTTATTAGCTTGGGGCCATATGTGACCCCAATTACAAAAGGGTGAATGGGGTCATATTATTTTTTCCGAAACCTTAGGTTACTAAAATAAAATATAGCATTTAAAAGTAGAAAAATTATGAATTTTTGATACAAAGTATTTGGAAAGAGTACATTTTCAGAATATTTTACTAAAATCCCATTTTTCTCGAAATCCGCAAAAATAAAATCCTTGCCAAAAAAATTCCGGCACAGGGATTTATTTAAAAATTCACACAGTTAAACTGTGATATGCGTTTAACAAAACCCTAAGGTTTTAGATCCAGTTTTTTAAATTTTGTTTAAGAAAATTTTTTAAAACTTAAAAAAGGAGTTTTCAAAATTTTATCAAAAAAATTTCCCATTTTCTGTCTCAATGCGTAATAGGTTACCAACGTGGTAATAAAACAATACTTCACATCTGAGTCCTTACAAGTATAGAGACCAAAAAGAAATTATGGCTTTAATCAATTTCTCAAAGCTGAATAATATGCCATCAAATTTCATGAGCTAGTTTTTTTTTTTAGCACAAAAGTGGTCTAAGGCATTTGCTATTTCTTGGCGATGTTTTATTCGATTTTGAAGTTTTGTAGCTTTTTGCAAGGTAATTTAATACTGATCCCGAATTATGTAACAGCTTGTCGGAAAAATTAAACTATAGAATTTGCGCAAAATCTGAAAAAAGTCATATTTTCCCCATATAAACACACTTGAAATTTTCAATCGCGTTGAGGCACGACTAAATGTTTTTTGATTGGCCCAAGACTTTGTATTTCTCAGTTTTTTTGCTATTCGCATATTTCTAGGGGGTTTGAGAGTTTGAACACTTTATTTTCCCTCCATATAATGAAGGGCCACCCTAATGTATATAGTACAATACTTGTTCTTTATTTAAATTAGTGTCAGAACTCTTTTTTTAATTTATTTAATTCAGTTAGTAAATAACGTTAAGCCGGGCATTTAATAATGGCTATTTTCAAAGGTTGCCTGCCCTATCTTGCCTTATTGTCATCGTACACTGATTTCAATATTCGCACAATTTTTAAAAGATATATGTTTTAAATTCTACTTACATTGTGATAATTGCAATTGTTATTATGGCAATAACAATTAACGTTGATAACCAATCACCATTTGTTGGATTTGTTGCATTAATCAGATTATTCATCAAATCATTTTCCGATGGAAATACCGAAGGTGGGGGTATGGTAACGCCATCAATATTTGTCGTTGCAAAATGATAATGTTCAGTCGTTTTGCCAGCATCATTTGTGGCTGAGATACGCAACTGATACCATTTTGCTGGTAGAAAATCACAAAATATTAAATTTTCACGATTTTCTTCAGCATTTGAAATATCAGATGTAACAACAGTCCAACGGATGTCACCTGTTTGAGAAAAAAAAAAGAAAAAACAGACATGATAAATTACAAATCCATTTATAAACGAAAGGCAAAAAATATGGAAAAAATTTCAACTAATGCATAAAAAGTTTGGTTTAATACAAGAGGAGGATTTGTATATTTGACATGGTGGCTTTACAACGGAAATAAAAACATACATACATATACCCTTAAGGGATATATCGTTAAATTATTAAATGGAGGTGTACATGTCAACAGCTTGGCTATGTTAGATATTTTGAAACATTTTTTTAAACAAATTTCTACCATGTATCAATGATTGTTAACTGACTACATTATTCAATAGTTTTGTTTTACTTCCTTTTGGAAAAAAATGGGCTGAACTTAAAGTATCCGGAAAAATTTTAAAAAACATTAGACAGTGGTTGTATTCAGTGGAGACAAGAGTAATCCTCTACCTCAGACTTAAAATGATGAAATTTGGATGAAATTTTACTAAGCTACTTTGCAACAACTATTGTCGATGTGTGAACAGAAAAAATTTAATTAAAAAAAGTGTTTATTAGAAAGAAAACATTCCAAGTATAACATATATGTTGAAAACTATTTATTCGGTGTAATACTACTGAGGTTCAAAACAAATTACAGTGTTACGTTTATTTAACCTTAAAATATATGTTTTATTGTAATTTACAATTTGTGTATCTTTAAGATTTTTTTGACATCTGAGTGTACACAGCAAGAGAGTGCTCAGTTATTGAGCACTGATGCCAGCCAGTGCAAATTTTATGAATTGTTTAACTTTTGGTCTTGCTAAATTTTAAAAATGTAAGAAAACTTTTCTCAATTTAAAATGTCCAATTTAAGATGGTTAATTTCATACCACCATGTGGTCAGAACATAACGAGTTGTGCTGGTGTTTGTAACTAACAAAAATATTTCACCTAAACTACTGATTAACTCATTCTCTTATCATAACACGATATCGAGCATCGGTAATAGCTAGTCAACCTCATTTTCGAAGAAATATGGTCCAATGATGGCTCCAGCCTAAAATGCGCACCAAGCAGTGCTACGCTGTGGATGCAGTCTCTCGACAAACACATGTGGGTTCTCTAAACCCAACTACTGCAACTTTGATGACTAACTTTGGTGACTAACCAAGGTGAAAATTGCTTTATCGCGTAGGATGATATTGCATGGTTGTTGGGCTTTAGTTCTTGTGTCAATTTAACTCTATAAGGATGGAGACGCAAATCTTCAGTGAGCAAACGTTTTGGAGTTTAAAATTATTATCCAGACGTCGAATTGATGTGCCTGGACTTTAACCAACACTCTTACGCACTGCCAAGTTATTGATCTTTCCACGGCTTGTTTATGGATGACCAGAGTGTTGAGGATCACCAACTGATCCAGTCTGCCTGTGTGCTTCAATTACTCGCTTTACAGTTGACGAAGTTATATAAATATTCCGACTATATTTTGTAAGAAATTTTTGAAGTGTAGCCGGAAAACTTTTTTATAATTAAGTATTCTTCAAAATGAAAATGCGCTGTTCTATCGTGTAATCATCTATATTTACGAACCCTTAACTGTCAATTGTCAAACTGTCTTCTTCCGTTGGTTAAAAATTGAAGAAGTTAATCAAAAGTGCAAGGGTGGTCCGAGAACAACCAGACCTGCCAAAGAGAACCCAACAAATTTGGGAAAATAATCTCCTTATAGCTCGATACACTTTTCCCGGCGATATTCGCTGGGCTCGATACCCTGCTTATAGTAAGAACTGTCCAGCTCCTTAAAATATCCATCAGCCGTTGACTCCACCTCTTCATTGTTGGCAAATCATGAACCACGCAACCATTTTTTCAAGTTTGGAAGTAAAATTCAAGAGAGCTAAATCTATCAAATAAATTCCAATGAAGCAATTCAAATTTTATTCATGGATTTTTGCGATTCAAATAGTGGATGTGATAACTGCTACAGTTCTTTTTTGCCAAATGCGGTCTTTTTTCCTTACTTTTATCACTTAAACCAGGGAGTCCCCAAACTAAGGCCCGTTATATCTATTTGAGTGCCCACTCAAATACATATAACTAATATGTAAACACTAGAAACTTTTTTTTCTACCGTTTTTTAAAAACTATTTTTTTACTCACATTACAAGCTTAACTCTGTGGTTTTCTGGAATAACCGCGTATGTCCATTTTTGTCAGTTTTGAGTTAACGAAGCCAAATATATTAATTTTTAACGCTCTTTACATGTGTTCAATTTTTTTTTTTTTTAAATGTTAACCATTTCTGAGTTTTTTCTTTATTTAAATAACGACGTAACTTAAATGTTTATTAAATTAATTTGCAGCACTAACAACGTATATCAACCTACGTTTGATCGCTGACAAATTATTTTCTCAGAAAACGACACATAGCGGCAAATTACACACGTTATTATTAATGAAAAAAATGCGAAATAATTTTGGATTAGTTTTCAATTTATTACCACTTATAAAATCTTGTGTGTTTATTTCTGTTATTTTTTGTCACTATTATTCTTGATACGTTGTTATATTCTCATCCCTAGTCCCGTTAAGTTTTATTTACGAACAAAAAAATCCTTTTTTCAAGCAACAACAACTTATGTCTACATGGGTGGTTGCATTCGTAGTTTTCTTTTTCAAAGAAAACGACGTTTGTCGACATAGTTGTTTTATCTGCACACACTTTAAGTGTAATTTACATATTGTTTTTTTCGTCCTTCTCTAGGATCTATTCCTCTGAAGATTTTTGACTTTTATATAAAGTATTTATTGCCCATATTTGCAGGACTGTTAAATAAAAAGTTCTAAAAACTTTATATCGAGCCCATAATTTCAAATATAACTTTTTTTGGCATTTTGATTTTATGACCTACCCCGGTAGGTGAGTAGGTAGCGTGCTCGCCTATCATGCGGGGGTCGTGGGTTCGATTCCCACCAGAGGCTTTGGTCTGTCGCTGAAAAAAAAATAAATGAACACACTACTCCCTCTTTCCTCCTTAACCTCCTTAACCTCCCTCTTTCCTCCTTAATCCTGAGATCTCCTATTCCACATCTAGACGTCTGTTAATTTTCCTACGTTACATAAGATTTATTTGTCACTAAACTCGCAAAAAATATTGCTCAGAACTTTGAAATATTTTTTTTTTTTTTTTTTTTTTTGGAAATAAAACATTATTTTCCTAACAACTAAGTAGGCTATATATAGCGAGAATTCATCAAGTGTATTACCATAAACAAATTAAGTGATTACTTATAGATCAGTTAGTATTAAATTTTTTAAGGATATAGTAATGTTCCATTATTTGTTAATTTATTGTGAGAATAATTTAAATAAATTAAAATAGTAATAACGACTATATAATGATATCGAAAAAAAAAAGAAATAGATAGTGAACACCGCGAATTTAATGGTCAATTGATTACTTCTTCACAATGGTAAATCATAATTGTATATGTCTGATTTGTATAGATGGAATAACAGTATTAATAAATAACAATTTATAAAGGCGCTACCCTACCAAACATAGTCTGAAGTTTGATCAGTTTAAATATTATTTGCGTACGAAAATGTTAAGCGAGCTTAAGAATGATTTTCATGGCGAGAAAAACATATTGCGAAAATTCACAAATATAAATCTTTCCGCAGTCAAAGCCAGTTACCGAGTTGCAAACGTTATTGCTGCAGAAGGCCGACCTTTTACTGATGGCGAATTTGTCAAAAAATGTGTTCTAGAAATGGCTGAAGAGCTATGCCGAGAGTCAGTGAAAGTATTTTCAGCTGTTAGCTTATCTTCGAGCACCATCACGTGACGAGTTGAGGACTTAGGTGCTAATATGTGCTGCCAGCTCAAAGAAAAGGCAACTGACTTTTCATATTTTTCAATAGCAATTGAAGCGTGTTACTTATTTTTATTCGAGGCATTAATAAGAATTTTAAGGTAACTGAAGAGCCTGCTGCACGAAAAAGTTCGAAAGATACTACAAATGGTGAAAACATATTTTTAAAAGTATCGGAAATGATGGAGGAAAACTAAAATTAAAATGGAAATGAATTTCATGTATTACTACAGATGGGGCCAAGAATACGGTCGATAAAAATATAGGATTAATAGGTCGTATTAATACGATGTTTGAAAGTAATATCAGCATGAAGCCAATACAATTACAGTGCATAATTCATCAGCCATCACTCTGTGGAAAAAGTCTGAGTTTAAGTTCCGTCATGTCAGGCCAGTTTAAAACATTCCTGGAAACTGTTAAAGCTGAATACGGTGATTTGTTATATAATAGTGAAGTAAGGTGGTTAAGTCGCGGCAAAGTACTGAAACAGTTTTCTGAACTTCAAGGTGAAATTGATATTTTTATGACGGAGAAGTTAAAACCTGTTGCAGAAATATCTGATCCTGCATGGTTGTGAGATCTAGATTTTTAAGTAGATATCACTGAACATCTCAATGTCATCAATATAAAACAAGTAAGAAAATTATAGTCGGTCTAGACCGACTATACGATACCCCATACCATGCGTTTAGAGACCCTATCTCTTAGGCCCAACTAACTGGACATAGAAAATAAGCAAAAACCAAATTTGAGTGGGATTTTTATTAATTTTTTTGGCTGCAGATATGAAAAAGTTCATATCGGATGCTATATCTATATAGGGACTTGGTCCAAAAATGGACCGGTCCTGTTCATGTTTGGTAAAGTCTCTTGTATTTTGCAAAAAAATATACAAACAAAATTTGAGAAGAATCAGTGCAATATTTTTGTTATTTAATAGATTTAAGTGAAGATCGGGAAGCAGCTCTATATGGGGTCAAAGGGGTCATTTTTGGACTACTCATTAATGGATGTAATGAACGTATACAAACCCAATTTGAGTAAGATCTATATGACAATTTGGATCTTATGGCAATTTAAGTCGATATCATAAGAGTCATTTGTATGGGGGCTAGGTCTGAACATGGACCGATTCTCACCAATTTCAATAACGTTCATCCCATGGCCGATAAAAGCTTATATACCAAAGTTGATCAAAATATATTCATATTTGCGACCTGCAGTTTGATTACAAGGTTTACATGGACACACAGACGGACGGACGGACGGACATTGTTAAATCAACTCAGAAAGTGATTCTGATTCGATCGGTATAATTAAAGATGGGTCTAGGTCAAATATTTTTGGTTGTTACAAACAGCAGCACAAAGTCATTATACCCAAACCACATAGTGGTATAGGGTATAATTACATATTACAAGATTGGAGATTTTTAATCAATCTTGGACATATTTATGGGAAAATAGATCAAAAGATAAGAATAGTTTCGCTTTTAATAGAAGTATCGACAATATTGCATTGCTTCAAGATGAATTTAGCAAACGCTTTTCTGATTTCTTTCGGAATGAAACATTATTTACTTTGTTCCAAAATCGTTTTGAAGTAAACGTGGATGACATGGATCCCAATTTACAATTAGAATTAATTAATTTGCAATCAAACGATATAAAAATTAAAACATATGCACATTTTATTCACTTTTGCCGGAAAATACTTTCAGCAATATTAAAAATTTTCCCAGGAAAATAATTTCTTCGACCAAGCCTTTTCTCGGATGAAATATATAAAATCAAAATTACGATTAAGACTGACGGATGACCATTTGAAGGATTTTTTAAAAATAAGCGTATCCAGTTTCAAAGCAAATATAAAGAATGTCATTGAAAGATCAAACAACCAGGCACATTGTTCACATTAATTTTATTTTTGTAATAATAAGATATGTCTCAACTGTTTTTGTATTTTTTTTTTTTTGTGCGAATATTTTAAATAAAACATAATTTTTCTTAAATCGATTTATATTTCCTTATTATATAATACTATAGCAACATATAAAGTAATGAAAACTTTGATACGGCCAGCTGAACTCTGGAAAAAATTTTATGTGGCCCTTCCGTAAAACCATTGAGGACCTCTGACTTAAAAGCTATTTGTTAGCCGTTGATTATTTTTCCGCTTTGAAAATAATCAATAAAAATTATCCCACGCGCATCTTAGAAAACAGACGCCATAACCTTTCCCGTAAATGGAACTGTTTCTCTTTCTTTGGGCATTATTCTCCCATTTAAAACCCCCTTTTTTGACTGTTCCCTTGTCTCAGATGTGAAGTGGTGGACCCAATCATGGTTACGAACCGACGCAAATACCGACGCGGTGAAGCATCGCCAAACACTATTGAAACATCTCATGACGCTGTTTCTGTACTATTGTGAGTAAGGATGGCATACATCTTGCGGACAACTTTCGCATCACCAATTTTTTGGTCTATATGTTATATATATACGTTTGAAATGCCTATCATTTCAACTAGCTCACGCACCTTCAGCCGAAGATCATCCAACGCAAATACCGACGCGGTGAAGCATCGCCAAACACTATTGAAACATCTCATGACGCTGTTTCTGTACTATTGTGAGTAAGGATGGCATACATCTTGCGGACAACTTTCGCATCACCAATTTTTTGGTCTATATGTTATATATATACGTTTGAAATGCCTATCATTTCAACTAGCTCACGCACCTTCAGCCGAAGATCATCCAATAACATTGTGTGGACTTTATTAACCGTTTCTGACATGGCCACCCAATATCTTTAGTCGTAAACGAAGGAGCAGACTTCCCCAGAGTAGTATCTATCTCCTCTTTTATGTTGCTTGCACTGAGGCATTTTAAATGAAATTAGTTGTTTTACATAAAGGTGGCCAATTGATTCCATCTTTACAAATTCACTGAGATCATTTACTTTTGATGGCTCAAAATAAAATATAGCAGACAACGTGGCGCCTTGAAACTCGATCCATTAATTTTACATGGTTGCCATTTTTCACCCAAAGTAATTTTTCCAACTGCTATCGCCATCTATACGTCAGGTCTGGTTATTATTGGGCAACCCTAGTACCCGCAATTGACTCATGTATGTATTTCTAATAACAGTTTCGCTAAAATTTCAAGGTTAACATTACCTTGACAGGTCTCCAACATATCGATGCCGTTTGCATTTTATCATACCTTACTTGTGGTGCGATCTTTGTTTGTACGGTGCAAACTTTTTGTAAACCTGATAGTTAAAGGCCGAATGATGATTTTTGAAAGGGGCAAGTTAAACTTCAGAAAATTTGATTAAAAAAATCATTTAGTTTTCGAGATATTCATATGGTATTACAATCTAGCTGCAGGTTATAGAGCTCGTGAAACATCAAATTTATATTCGTGCTTATTATAATTTTTTCCAACTATTTTACATTTTGATTTCCTGGTTACTGACAACAATTTCCTTGAAATGCATTCCAATTAGAACAAAATATTTAACGAAAATTTATTATTTTTCGTTTGACAACAAGCAACAAAGTCACACACGTTCCCATGATATTCCACCTAGGAGAAATGACAAATGAAGCAATGAAAAATAAAACTGAAAATTCAAACCACAAATACCGCAAAGCATCGAGTTGCTTACGCGCAGCTACTATATATTTGAATAAACGTTGAAATAGAATTCAATTACCAATATTATAAAATGCAGGAGTAAATAGAGTATGAGAGATATATAAATGCATTATTTTAGTTAGTTGTGGTTGCTACCGCATTACATAATCTACCAACAAACACATGTACAAAGACAACTGGTTAAAACAACTAGTGTTTCTGACTAATTACGTATAATAGAATGTGTGTATTAGGGTAGAATTTATTCACAATGGTCTTTGTAAGAATTTAGAGAAGTAATACGAAAAATTTTATAATCGATTAGCCAAAATCTAGCAACACGAAAAGCAATTCCTTAGGAATAACAGATAATTTTCAGATATTTGAAACTTTTTTTGTGTCTTTAGTCCATTTGGCTAAATAAGGGCCATCCTTATGATTTTTTGAATGTAATAATCCTAAACAAACTTACCCAAAGGACGATGTTCAATGGAAAAATGATGAATTGGGCATCCACCATTATTCCAAGCTGACAATTTCAAATTAACGCATGATGCATTTGTTGCAATTAGTTCATTGCTGTTAGGAGCCTGGGAGGCTGTAACAAAAAAGTAAAAAAAAAAAATATAGTACATTAATTTATGAAACTAACAGAACAGAATCATGATTTATGGACATTTAGAAATTAAATTATAAATTCTCATTTCCCTTTCTACCTACATTTGCCCTTTGTCCAGACATTAATTTCCTCACTTGACATACCATCCCCCACAATATTGTGAGCAGACATTTTGATTATATACTGATTGCCACATTTCAATCCCGTTATGGTGTAGGCATTATTTTCTGGCATTAATTCCGTTTGGGACCACGATTCGCCTGTGACACGATAGGATATTGAGTAGCCCTGCAAGGGTGCACCCCCATCATCTGGTGGATCCCAACTAACACGTATACTATCAGCCGATGCATATTGTACAATGATTTGTGGTGAAGCTGGAGGTTTCATGGCAATCACTTGATATTGTATCTCATCACTGCCAAAAAGATTGTTTGCTGTGCATGTGTAATTTCCGGATAAACTACCTTCAACTCCTAAGTGAGCAACGGAAGAGAAATCATTATTAAAACCACTGTTACCAAAGAAATGAGTTAGGAAATTAAAAACGAAGCAAAAATAATAAAAAAAAAGCATAAGTTAATATGTGTAGGTTTAGTTGAGAATGTCTAATTAATAATAATTTTAAATAAAGTTGTTTTTGCTGCAAATGTTCATTCTTACTGTGTATTTTTAAATTTCCTTCATTAGTTACTTCATAGAAGGGACTAAATGTCACTGGCCTATCTCGTGTTAGCCAGCGTGCTCTTGGTGTTGGATTGCCAACTGCTAAACACTCCAATATAAGGCTTGTGCCCACAGCCTTTCTCACCAGTTGACCAAATGAAGCTATTCGTGCTGGTGCTGAAAGTACAAAAAATATTTTCCCATAAGTCTTTGGTTGCCCATACATTATGGGGTTATAATTTCGTTTTGATTTAATAAGATTATATTAATATAAGTATTAAAAAAAAGTTTAATATGTGTATTAGAGTGCCTCAAAAAAAAGAGTTTTTGCATCTGAAAACAGTAAACCTTGATATTTTTATGATGGTTCCCAAAAAAATCTCGGTTCTCGGTACTGCCGTTAGTTAACTGGACCGGGATGAAAACTCGGTTTCTTATTTTTTTTTTTTAAGATTTGTTACATTTCTTACATATTTTAAATGTGAGTTCACCGTTTAAGAATCAATAAGTTTAATCGTGAATCCGTTGTGAAAACCACATCACTCGATAGGAATATCTTAGAAGTACTAGCCCACACTAGTCCGCTGAAATAATGCAAGACCTAAGTCCCTAGTGGCAGCCTCGATATCCTAACATGTGTCTGTTCTCCTAGAAGATATGATATAATGTCGCCTTTAATGCAGCTTTGTTGCGGCGCTACAGTCGAAGTTTTGCTGCCTATTGAGTAGAGATTTAGTCAGTCTTAAATTATAGTCAGGCTACGCTTGCCTCACATTACTAAAGATATCAATATTCTTTCATCTATTTTTCGTTGTTCATAGAAATTGCTTGCTAGCGAAGTTGCGATTGACATTGGGGAAGAAATATCATGAGCAGAAACCTGTTCGTCTGCACTTTCACTAGCTTAAATATTCCTAATTCTGGAGACCCAGCCTAGAGAAATTGCAAAGAGGTGGCTTACCATTGACAATTCCTCGTTGCAGTGTCCATTAGAACAGAAGATGTAATGTAAGAGTAAAGAGATAGAAAGTCCACTTGACTTTTAACAAAAATCCTCACACTTTCGTTAACCCTATAACCATATAAATCTTATAAGCTTCCGTATGCGCCAGAAGCTACGCCTGCAAGATATTAGTATCATCCGGTAGTCTGTAAGAAGCTGAATGTCATTACTGCTGGAGAAGATGCCGGTGCGGACATAAAAATTCATCTCTGAAGACGCAGGTTTTATAACCTGCCTTTGGCTCACCGCTATCCCAGTCTTTGAGAAGGGAACTTCATTTAAAATGAACTCCCAAAATCCAGTCTATTAAAGACTCAATTAATTAACATTGAAACAGGGTATAAAAATATTTGACCCTGTTTCAATGTTAATTAATTGAGTCTTTAATAGACTGGATTTTGGGAGTTCATTATAACTATCAACACAGAATCACTTTCTGTATGTATGTATGTCTATTCATACGAATGCTATGGTAATAGGTGAAAATCAGTTCATATGCAAACCTACTCCACATACAAATACTCCTATGAGATCAGATAAAATTGACTAAGATCCAAATTGTTGTATAGATCTCAACAAACAAAAATATTAAACAGATTTTTCTCAAATTTGTCTATATATGCATTTTTCGGCCTAGTCTGCATATAGTTAGTGAGATCGAAAACATGTTAGCACATGTGTTTCCTCTTAACCTTTTTCGCAAACATTATATGAATTTTTTCTTTGGTCGGATTATCTTATTATGCTTAGTGACAACCCTATTTATTTGTTGTTACTTTTATTAAAACTAGCAGATCCCAGCACTCGAAATTCGATTGCAATTTGAAGGAAAATTTATTTTTTCATTCAATTATAAATATTTGTTGAACACATAAAAGATATACAACTGGATTCATTAATAGATAATTTTATAAGAGCCTAAAGGTATGCTAATTACCTTTAGCCAATTCACAATTCAACACAAATTTAATAAACACACATAGCATTGTATAGTTTTTTATTTGAAGCTTAAATATATGTAATTTAAATATGGTGGACAACTTAAAAGAGATACCTTTCAAATAGGGTATTTTTTGTCAAAATCGATTGGCAATTGAAGGCTAAAAAGCGGTCACAAGAAATCCATTAAAATTTTAGATGAATGATGAAATAGAAGTACACGCGAAAATTATTAAATATTTTTAACAAAATCCAACTTAGTCTTACAAAAAGTTTACCAAAGAAGCAAGGTCTGCCATTAAACTGTTTCTAGTGATATTTTAAACTATCAGGAGAATTTGGACATTGATAGGAAACTTGTTTCGAAAAAAAAAAGAATCACATGCTGTTTTTTAGGCCAATAAAGTGGGAAGCATATTGAAAAAACTCCCAACACATTCAATAGAAAAGCAGCCCGATTGGTTTAGTGCTCGGACTATTTGGTACGAAAAGTTAAGGCCAATGCTGGTTTAAAATATAGAAAGTCCAAAAAGTTCCAGCCAATAATGTCAAGGAATTTAGAGTCTAAAAACCGAGCATCGAATACTCCTGCTGCATACTGGACGATGAAACGGATGTACTGGCAGATTTTTTCGCAATTTTCAGGAAAAATTTGTTTGTTGCTGATATGCTATAGGAGAAGTCGAAAAGGTAGTTTAAGATCTCCAAAAAGGTGTCCCAAAATGTGGAAGACTTTAAACGGAGATGGAATACCTGTTCCTTAAAAGTGACAGAAACCATTCCCAAATTCCTAATAGAAGGGATTTCATAAGTAGTAATTAGAACCATACAAGTTTTCTTCTTTTGGAGGCTTTAATATAACTAAATTAAAAAAAATAAATGTGCAAAACTTTTGAATAAATCGAACAACGTTTTGGCATATTAAAAATAAATTAATGGTTCTACAAAACTAGGATGAAACCCTTACCGATTTTTATAATTTAATTATTATGATGATATTATAATTTGACGTCGAGCTAGTACAGGATGATTAAGTCAAAAAATTCAAATATTTTGCAACTACTGCTGAATTTTGGATCATTTTAGCGCTAGGAGCACATAAGGGTAAGTTTTCGTAAAATATAGCACAATTTTATTTCCCAACCCTTAGTTAGGGTTTCATCTAGTTTACTATAACAATTAATTTTTTTAAATATGCCAAAATTCAAAGTTTGGCCTCGGCAAGGAATGGGTTAACATTGTTCGATTTATTCCAAATTTTTAGCATGGATGACTTGCACATTTGGTTTTTATACTCGCATCTGAAAACGTCGCATCTGAAAATTCAGCAGCACTTACAAAATATCTGATGGTTTTAAATAAATTGTGTCATTAGCTTGGGGTCATATGCGACTCCAAGTCGAAAAGGGTTAATGGGGTCATATTATTTTCTTCAGAAACCCTAGGCTATTAAGATAAAATATAATATTTAAAAGTAGATAAAAAGTATTTAGAAAGAGTACATTTACTGAATATTTCACAAATAACTTGATTTTCTCGAAATCCGCAAAATTCTTTGTAAAAAAAATTCTGGCAGATTTAACATAGATTTAACAAGGCTTAAAGTGCCAGATCCATTTTTGAAATTTTTTTAGAAAATTTTTTGAAACTTAAAAAATTAGTTTTCAAAATTTTATCAAATAAATTTTCCATCTTTGGTCTCATTTCGCAATAGATTAACAACGCGTTAATAACACAACAATTCATATCTGAGTACTTATAGGTATAGAGACTAAAAAAAAATATGGCTTTAATCAAGTTGTTAAAGTTGGAAAAATGTTCATCACATTTCATGACCTAGACTTTTTTGGCATAAAAGTGGCATTTTTTGGGGAGTTTTTATTAGATTTTAATTATATAGCTTTTTGTAAAGATAATTTAGTGCTGATATCAATTCATATAACAACTTATCGAAAAAGTTAAAGTATAGAATGAAATTTTCGTAAAATCTGAAAAAATTCATATTTTCCCCATATAAACACAATAGAAATTTTCAGTCGCTTTGAGGCACCTCTAAATTTTTTTTGATTGACCCAAAACTTTGTATTTCTCAGTTTTTTGCTATTTGCATATTTCTAGGGGGTGGGGCCGAGAGTCTGAACACTTTTTTTATTAAGGGCCATCCTAATTCCCATATCTTCTATATTTAGTGCATGGACTTGCTGCTTCTTGCGGGATGTTATATATCGTAGTAGAGCTGATTAAAGACTCTAAAATCTGATTATCTGGAAACTTTAACAGCCGTATTCATAAAAATTTTAAACTTTGTGTAAATAAAGTAATTTTAAAATTGGTTCGATCATTGTTTAAACCTATTTAAACATAACATTTTTGCTTTTTGTTTATTTACATATTGAGCATTGTAGGGAAAAATTTTCATTAATAAATATTGGACATAATAATAATTGATAATTTTTATTTACAAAATTTTATACTGAGAAATTTTAAACAAAAATATTTTTAGTAGTATTTCATACGTCATTTCATATTAGAAATTATAATTAATACACGCAAAATTGAATTGAATTAATTAATTTCATTTATTTTATTTTATAATTATCTAATATATAAAAGTCTCGTGTCACGGTGTTTGTGATCGAACTCCTCCGAAACGGCTCGACCGATTTTTATGAAATTCTTTATGTATGTTTGGTAGTTATGCGAATAGGTCGTAGGGTATATTTCATATCGCTGGGTGATTAGGGCGTACCACCTCCCATACAAAGTGAATTTTTAATATCATATATATTGAGTACTATGACAGGGAGAGCTTTGAAAATTTGCGTAAGATCACCTATTATTAATGTAAGTAGCCATGCCTAAAATAGGCGGGATCAGATAAGTGTGCGTGGCACCTGACATACAAATAAAATATTAAATGTGGTATATCTCACGTATTATGAGAGCCACAGCTTTACACATTTGTCCTTTGGGGAACCTTCAACCCCTAAAGGACGCATCCCCAGGTGACGGATAGGGGATCGCCTCTCAGATGGGAGTGGTAGGAGTGAAATGAAATATCTGCCGCGGACCAACAGGCACACCGAGCGTCTGATCTCCACGTTAGGAGCGGTTCAAACAGCGTCTGATTCCTGATGAGCGGCTGGTACTTTCATCGCTAGTCTGGTAGCATAGCTGCCAGCCCCAGTCCAGAATCGGGTGCATCAGGTTAATCTCCTGGTCGCCTTAAAACTCGTGATTAACGAAACTATTGTGGCCCTATGTTCCACATAGGAACTTGGATAATAATTAAATAGCTATTAGTGTGAGTGGTCGGACAAAAAATGGGTGGGATCGGACCAATGGGTGTGGCACGCCCCATACAAAGAGAATTTTTAATATAATATATATTAAGTACTATGACAGGTTGAGCTTTGCAAATTTGTGCGATGTCATCTATTATTAATGCCTTGATCCTTTCTACGAGTACATCAGATATTAATGCGAGTAGTCAGATATAAAATGGGCGAGATCAGATCAATGGGCTTGGCACCTCTCATACAAAGAAAATATTAAATGTTATATATCTGGAGTATTGCGTGAGCCCATAAGTTATTCATGTGATAACTAGAAGAAAAAATGGGCGTGAGCGAAGCAGTGGGCGTGGCATCACCCATATAAAGTAAATATATAATATCATATAGCTGAGATACTATAATAGAAAAAAGCTTTACACTTTGTACGAGTTCATTCCAGCCCTCGAAATTCGAGTGCAGCTTCTAGGAAATTTTATTTTTTCATTCAATAAAGACCCTAAAGGTATGCTAATCAATTATAGCCAATTCGCAAATCAACACAAAAAACAAACTCATTTTTATTACAAACAAATTAACAAATTTAATAAACATACACATAGCATTGTATAATTTTATGCATGTGTTAGTAGCAACTTTAAATGCAATGTATTCCAAATAAAGGAAAAAATTTAAAAATCTGTAAATCTCCGAAATGGCTAAAAAGAAATACCTTTCAAATAATATACGCTTGGTCAAAATCGGGATAAAACGGTAGAAGAACACATCGGTCACAAGAAGTCGCCTAGCCTATTAATATTACAGATGTGAGTAGTAGTAGTAGTAGCCGGACAAAAAATGGGCGGTATATGATTATTCTTGAGATTTTTGACGAGTACAATAATTATCAATGTGATTAGCCGTGGAAAATATCTGGGGAATCTCCCAACTACAAAAATCGCAAAAAGCAAAAATCACCAAAGCTGAAAATCGCGAACACAAAAATTGCCAAATAAATTTTGATTATCTTTGTTTAACTTTCGTACTTTAGGAAAATATTTTACTTTTTTACTTTATTTTTAACTCTTCAGAGATCTAACAATAAATATGACCGTTACGTTAAAGAAATACATTGTATTAAGAAATTAATAAATCCCGCTCCCACACACTTACAATGCATTCGTTATTTTTTAATTAACAACAAAAGTATTCACTAGAAATAAGTTATATGGCAAAACAACGTTTGTCGGGCCAGCTAGTTTAATTATAGTTATTTAATTCCTTAATTCCAAAATGAACTAGTGATCTGTAAACAGCCAAAACAAATTAAATAAAATTTGTTATTTGAATACTTTTTTCTAAATATCATTTATGCTTAACATTTTGTTTTGACTGGTTTACTTTTAGTTAATAGACAAGTTTACCATTCATTTTTTTTTTTTTCTATAGAAACAATATATTTGTCAAACTCGAAAAAAAAATTGTAGATACGAATACCGTATGAATTAATAACCATGGTTTTGCATCAATACGACCCAAGTGACCTAAAAAAAATATTGCGTTGTTATCCTAGGGTTTAGTAAAACCTTAAATCGTTTATTACTTAAAATACTGAATATGAATACGAATTTTTAGCAAACCTTTTTTAGGCTTAAAATGTTTTTTTAACTAATTTGTATTTTAATCCTGATTTAAGATTTTTTATGAATACGGCTGTAATAACGTAATTGATAAAGCGAAAAATTTAATATACATATGAATATTTTCACGCCAAAAAATTAGGTTAAACCCTGATAAAATTTTTGTATCAAGTAAAGTGAAATCAGTCCGTAAATCGAATAGAAATTTAAATATGTATGTTAGATTGGTCCAAAAAATCTAAATATCTTCCTACAAAACCCATAAAACTGGAAATGTTTTATTGAATGTCCCATTTAATTGATCTAACTGATCATTTTTGAGAAGTAAGCTATTTTTTTACCGGCAAAATTCTACAATTTGGGTGGGGGGCAAAATTTCTACCATTTTGCCTGTTGCGTCTCCAAAAGACCTTTCATATGATGACGTTTGTATAGGGTTTCCCAGGAAGAAATATGAACAATCTTGGAACAGCTAAATAATTGCTTAATCTAGAATCGGGACTTTTTGGAATAACTATATATATCATTATTTTTAACTGCCGAAAATACATTTGTTTATACCATAAGGCAGTTAATAAAATATTATCCTTGCAATATTTCAATATTTTAATTCATTAAATTATCTACAAATGTTTATTACAGACATCTCAATAACTAAATTGTCCATAAAACTGCATAATTATAAATATTTAATAAAACAATAACAAAAAATATAAATCAATAAATAAAAACACTAAATGTCAATGTACGGAATAAGTAGTTAATATAAAAATTAGTATTACCAATTAATTAAATGGAAATAAGTTTCACAATATAAGCAATTTCAACCAATATACATTCATGTGTATAACAAACGAACATATAATCTGCAATGCCAATAAAAACGGACAGTATAAGGAAAAAAAAAAACGATAAAATATGAACATACTAACTACCCCACACTACTTATACAGACAATAAAAGTAAAATTGAATTGAATTTCAATTTCCAACTCACCACGTGTATTTGTGGCTTGTGCTACCACAGATGTTGGTTCCCCTTCACCCACAGATGTTGAAGCTGAAACCCAAAACTCATACATTTGATTTTCCGCCAAACCACGTGCTTCGTATGCAACCGGATAACCAGATTCATCGACACGAACCATATGGGCTGAAAAATTCAATTAAAAAGGTGAAAATTAAATAATAAGAACAGAATTAAAAACATTAATGTCGCTTAAGTTTTTATAATTGTTTTTATATTGTATAAATAGTATATTTAAAATCATTAAAAATACAATAATAATAATAAATAAATATGTATAAAGAATTTACATGGTTTAACCATTATTTATTCAGTAATTTCAGAGATAATTTAATTGTCCTCCCAGAATGCGCTACAGTTTGTGTATGTGACAAGAGACAAAACTAAAGCCCGTCTATTTGTTGGTGGCTAAATCTCACAATTTTTCTCCTGCTTTCACATTTGCTGCAAAGTGACGAATGTTAAATTAGGCATATGGGTCTTTTATGCCGTTTTCTTTTCTGACAAAAAATGTCGCATTTTATTTGCACTTTTTTCGAAAAACGTATTTTTTTATAAATTCTAAATAAAAAGTAACCTAATTTTATACATCAATCGAAAGGTCTCAAAGTGCTGTGTTCATAAAATGCAAAAAATTTTGATTATTATCCTCTTTGAAGTCATGGGGTAAAAATATTCAAAAAAGGGGAACAATGTGGAAATATTCTCACACTATGACCTGAATGAAGTCAATGACTACAATTTTTTGCGATTTACGAGCGCTCGACTTTGAGACCTTTCCATTGATGTATAAAATAAAGTTGCTCTTAATTTTGAATATATAAAAAATACACTTTTCGAAAAAAGTGCAAATAAAATGCGACATTTTTTGTCAGAAAAGAAAACGGCATTAGTTTGTCTTTTCTATCACATATCTCTATTACAACGCCTTCTGAGAGTACCTTTTCAGTCGAACTTGTAACTTAATCGTAATCGTTTTACTTCATATAATTTCTGAAGCCTAAACCATAAATATGAAAAAAAGTGATTTTACCCTCCACACTAGTGTGCAGAGGGTATATATAAGTTGATTATTCCATTTGAAATAATATAAAAAAAAATCATTATAAAAAATCTGATCTTTACAACAAGCGATGTCCGTCTGTCAGCCTGTAGAAATTACGATCAGCCCTCAATAGCTCAACTGAATTGCTCGTTTTTAGTGAGAATGATTCATAAATAAAACTCCTGAAAAATATATGATTTTTCTATGTTGTTCGTTATTTGTGTGTGATTAGCTGTAATTGTTGATGTTGTTGTGCTTGTTGTATTTGTACCATTTGCTTCATGAGAGTGTATGTATGGCTACAGTCCAGAGATCTAAGTTGTGCGGTATCGCTGGCTAGGCGACCTACAATGCTTTGTCCCATGGACAAAAAAAATTTTTTTTTGCCTCAAATTATGATAAAAAACAGATTTTTTGAGAGATAATAAAGTTAGTCAAATAAATATAAAAAAAATATTTGGTCTGATTAATTTGGCCGCCACGAGAGGGCGCTTAACTCAGAGAGTCTTATGCAAAACTGACTTAACAGAAACACGGGTTTTAATTGTTTCATGAGCATAATTCTTATAAATAAATTTTGTTTTTTAATTACTTTAATAAATTTTTATTAATTAGTTATTAGTGTAGTGTGCCAAAGTTTTACAAAATGTTAAAATTGAAGACAATTTTGAATGAAATGGATTAATCACTTACTGCATGAAACTCCAGATTTAAATAAGAACTATATACCTAAATTAGTGTGAAATAAACAGACATCAATTGAACAGATTTTTTAAAATGTGGACAAACTTATTATATTTAAAACTGAATAGCCATACAAATTAAATTGGCCGTTACTGTTTAAAGTTCAAGTTATTATTGACTTCGATTTTTAAGTTTTGTTTGTTTCATATAATTTGTTTGGCTTTATTACATTATTTTCCGTAATTTATATGCTTCAAATTAGAGATGATAGCGTGATACAAATTATTTAAGTTACAACACACATTTGTGATAGTAACTATGTTCTGGTAACCCTATGTGCGGTAACCCCATTTTGTTACACACGGGTATTTTGTATCGCTTTGGTTTTTAAGGAAATAAACTGAATTTAAAAGACTCACAATAATTCGGTCCACATCATTTTGTTTATCAACAGTCAAAGTGAATGTATTGTGTACTAAAATTTACACAATATGATTAAAAGTGGTTTGGTTTTCATTTAAAAAATCTTTAAAGAAAAATTCACTTTCCATTTATTTTACATATATTTATTGGAAATCTTAAAGAAAAAATCACTCAATTTTGGAAAATTTGCAAACAAATAAAACAGCTCCAAATCTATAAACAAAATCAGCTGTTTGTTACTCACCACACACTAGTTCTACCATTTCATTACACAGTGATGCATTTTTACCAGTACACAGATTTAACAGCTTTTAAAAAGCATTGTGGAAACTTAAATTTTCTACAAAATAAAATTGAACAAATCTTTTTATTGATTTAATGATGCAAAGTATCATTACAAAAGAAGGTAAATTGGCAAATCCGAATTCTACTCCACTGGCCAAAAGAAAGTGTTCTGAAATATCTCCAGATAAGATGTCCAGCGACGAGGCAAGTAAGCTGAAAATATGCAGTTGTCTGATATCGTCAACATCATCCATGGATCTATTCAGTCTGTTTTAGATGAAAAATTAAAAAACTTATCGACTAAAGATGACATTGGAGAAGTTAAACAATCAATGCAAGACTGTTGTTCTCAAATTGGTTATCTGAAAATGGAAAACGAAGCTCTAAAAGAGGAAGTTAACACGCTTAAGGCTGAAAGAAAGAAAGAATAGAGATTTGGTGCATTTAGTTGATAAAAGTAAGAGAAGTAATGTGGTTTTTCGTGGAATTAGTAAAGAAGGAACTTTAAAAGAAAATGTCAATGGGCCAAGTTTCAGATCAATTTGATAAGGGGGAATGGGGTCCACCCATGGCAGACAGACAGATAGTATGAGTTAAAAGAAAGAGTTTAAAAATGAGTTGGAACTGGAGAAGCAATAGTGAGTGTTCTTGATTATATTTGTGGACAGCTTGATGCAGGATTTAGTGGGGTTGCGGGTGTATTTTTTGATTACTCAAAGGCATTTTATCTGATAAATCATAATATTTTAATTAAAAAGCTTGAAGTAATAGGAGTAGTTGGTAAAACTCTGCAAATTTTTCGTGAGTATTTAATAAATAGAAGCCAATTTGTTTAAATTGGTCAAGATAGAAGTTCCGCGCTACCAGTTAATTATGCAGTTCCGCAAGAAAGTGTCCTTGGACCATTATTATTCAAAATTTTTATAAATGATATTAAAAATATACACTTCAATGGGGAGTTATTTATGTATGCAGATGATATATGCCTATTTTATCTGTACAAATACACGCAAGTTTTAGAGACTCAAATAACCGAATCGAATATGGTTAACTACTTAGGATTCATTTAAATCACAATTTGTTATGGGATGAACATATCAACTTATTAAAATCTAAAATTGCTTCTGGGATTGGCATTTTATATAAATGTAAAAAAAAAGTTTAACTCTGATGTTAAGATGTTAATTTATCAATCCCTATTTCATTCTCACTTGGCTTATTTCCCTACTATCTATTGCTGTAAAGTTAATAGTTCCTTAAAGTCACTGCAATCTGCCCAAAATAAAGCTTTGCAGCTTGTATTTAATTTTCTATTGAGATTTTCAACGTTGGATTTATTTAAGAATTATGCCAAAAATGTTTTACCCATACGTGGCCTTTATAAACAAAAAGTTTTAACGTATGTTTTTAAAATAATAAGGGGAAATAGTAGAGGCCCCATACAATTTACTCAGAATGTACTGCATACATAGAGACACACTAGACAGGCTTTGAATTTGAGTTTCGTAAGATATCGACTAGATCTGACAAAACAACGCATTGCTTATGTTGGACCTCTTGAATACAATCAGTTACCAAACAATATACGTAATATAGCAGTTATTTCAACATCTAAAAAGAATATTAAAGAATTTTTACTTGAAAATATAGAAACACTTTTAATGTAGAAAATTTTGTATATTAAATTTGTTTTCTCTTTTTCTTCTTTTTTTCTCAATTATAAATATTTAAATATATTAATTAATGAAATTATTTCATTTTTTAAATAACTCTTTTTTTCTCAATTATAAATATTTAAATATATTAATTAATGAAATTATTTAATTTTGTTATTGTTATGTATTGTTGATCTGTATTGGAATAATTTGTCATTTATTGTTCGGTTTAAGATCATGTATATATTTTTCTAATGAAAGAAAGATAATAATTTTTGTAATGTAAGAGAAATATTAGAAAAAAATTGAAGACAGCGCTAGATGGAGTAGCTACTTTCGAACAAAGCGACTTGTTTATCGTCAGCATACTTCTGCCTATTACTTCAACTCATGCTTAATCAACTATTTAACTCAACATTTGAAAGAAAAGAACATGAGAAATGTTTTTCTTTTTATATACGAGAGTTTGTATGAACAAGCTGAGCTTTTCCAATTTTTAGCTTTCTCTACATTAACATAGCCAGATCAATTACAAGTCTTGTAATGTGAACAGCTCTTTGTTTTTGCCATTGTCATCTAGATGGAACTGTAATGGCATGTGAAATCTTAACAGATTACACAAATGCATTGTACCTCATGTGTTGTATGTTATTGTTATGTATTGTTGATCTGTATTGGAAATAAATGACAAATTATTATTTAATTTTTTAAAAAACATTAATATGTAAGATGTATTGTTGCCTATTAGCCTCTATAAAGCCTTCGAGGCGCTGAGGCGTTAAGATATGTTTTGTATGATTATAACTGAATAAAACAATTAATAAAAAAAAAAAAAAAAAAAATCGTATTTTTATATTTAGCTGATGTAATCCAACTTTATAACTATCAGAATTATCTATTTGCATCACATGTATCCATCCCATGTATTTCTGTTTCATTATTTTTTGTATCACTGTATTATAGATTAACCAAAATAAGGATCAGGCAATACGAACAATAGGAATACACCAAGAAGATTCTTTTCAGACCCCGAAACAGCAACTGAAATAATGGGTATAGATGTAAACCTTATTCGAAGATTTAAAAAAATAATCGCAGTACTTGCGTGAAAGCAACAAAATTTGCAAAAATATAATTAACTGAAAACCGATGGAAATATTACAAATGAAGATATGTTTAATATATTATTGAAAACGACAGATACATTAATATCTTGCATTCGAAATCAATGGAGAGTAGAACACATCTGCCCTTAGATGAAGAAACAAAAAGTCTGCTACTGTACAGAAATAATATAGAACTGAATATCGAATATATGCAAGCAGTTGCGTAGCGAGCTTAACTCGCGCCCGGGGCACAATACATTTTTAGCGTCCCCATCCCTTTCGAAAACCATAATATTATATATGTTTTGTATTTTTTATAAGCTGTTTGGTCGTAATTAAAAGCACAGTTTTTTTTGCATTTTTCGCCAACGTTTCGTCAGACACTTGCTAGCATCTTCCGGGCTTAAAATAGTCAACAACATATTTTATGTATTCATTTTACGTATTTATAAAGAAATATTTTAAAAACACGCATAAAAAAGAAAATATTTATTATCTCTAAGAGGATACATATATTTTATAATCATACGATTTTAATACATTAATAAATCTAATTACTATGTATACATTTTTCTTGCTTTTGATGAAGCAAATTTATCAATAATATCATCAAAGTTGATCATTTCAAATGTTTCTCTTTCTATACTTACTCGTAAAAATGCTAGGTCACTTAGGCGTCTTTTCCCATCGTTGATCATATATATGTCAAAATAAATTTTAATTTAAAACGTTCGCAGCTAGCAATTTATACTGAGATAGTCAGGAGTATTTGAAATGCCACTCTCACGTTTGGAAAAACATCTTTTCCATACGAGATTATAAAAGTAAGAAATTCTAATGGAGTTTTAGGTTCAATTTATTTTCTACTGCGGAGTAACATTTTGCAGTTACATATTTCATAATAGAGAGTTCTATCCCATTGAAATCTGTATTATAAAACTCAGTCAAAATTTTTTAATTTTTTTTCAAGATCGCTAATAAATTTTCAACGTCTAGTAGAAATCCAAATTTGAAATTTAGGTCACTTAATCGTCTAAATCATGTATATATATATCTTGTTGGAGACGATGAAGGATGCTTTTCATAACGCGAGAAATTTCACTTTCTGCGGAAAGACCAACATCTCTAGCCAATTATCCGGGCATTTTGCGGCGTTTTCTTACACGTATTGTAGTATCAATATCCCATTTTTCACAAAGAGACTTCGATTGCCTCTTCACACAGCTAATCTCGAATTTCGGCTAATTCAGTCGCTAATGATTCAAGATCATGGGACGTTTCTCTAAAATTTATTCTAGGATCTTGTAATTTAAGCTGCAAACGATCAATCCTCTTTAAAATTTAATACCAGAAATGAATTTAAGTTGTGGAACTAAAAGTTAGTATATTTTGCAACAGAATTGCAGCTTCACTTCTGACGTCACTTGTAGTGGTAGGGTCCTCTGCTTATTTTTGTAATAGTTCTACTTTATTCTCTAGCCCATCGACGATGACACTAACCGCTTGTATTCTGGCGCTCCATCGCGTTTCAGATTCACGTTGGACAGTTTTTGTTAAAGCACTTGTTAATAATTCCCATAATAACGATGAACGTGAGAAAAAGATTATTCCAAAACATGTCACAACGATTGGATCTTGTTTAGCTGCGGTAACCCCTACTATATTCGATGAATGGTTATCACAATTTACGAATAATGCTTTATGATTTTTCTCCATTATTCTGCTGAATGCCACATATAAGACATGCCATCACAGCAGCATTACACTGTGGAACAAATTCAGGTTAGCAAAAGTAAGGTCGATTCTGAGAGTGAGGGGTGAAAATAGAGGCTAAATTAGAAGACCGTATCGCGGCGTTTGTTTATGTTAGTTCAAATTTTTTTTTTAATCGACCCTTCGAACTTTGCAGTCAAATGCCGATTTTCAGCATATTGTTTATATGGTTTTTTGGCTATAACTCGTCGACTAATTGATATTTTTTCAATCTGTAAAAGCCAAATTATTGCTAGAAACCTGTGCAGTAATCAAAATTTTTTAAAAAATTAATTTAGAAAATTTTTGTGGTGCTTATGAAGCAAAATGTTGGAAAAATTATTTTTTTTTCATGCTTTTTGAAAATATTTTCCACAAAACTAAGTCTTTTTTGTTTTCTGTTTGATCTATAATATGCTTCTCAGTTTCTTCAATAAATTCCATTTGAAAAGAAAATGGTCTTAGTCAACAATTTGCGTTAAAAATCCCAAAACCATTAAATAAATAGCGATTTAGGTAGAAGTAATTAAAAATGGAAGTTCCAAGAATTAGGAATTATTAAAACAATTTTTTGTTTTCAACCACCGCACAGTAGCGATTCAGCTAAGACTCAGCTAAGACTCGAAACTCAGCCGAAGCTGACGTCTTTTAGTTTTCGCTCGGTCGTGATAAAATTCGCTATAAATTTTTTTGGAACTTATTTCATTTTGTGAGTGATTTAAGTTAAGTGCATCGGTTTCATAAAAATAACAAAAAAAAAAAAACATTGTATAATATATATTGTATTAAAAATGTCGGAACCAAAATGTAAAATGTGGACGTTTCATAGCAAACGATGAAAAATGTGGCAATACGAGTGATTTTTTTTGGAAGCCTATAAACAATATTTCTCGCAAGAGTTTATCACTGACGTAAACTATGCCCCTAAAAAAGTTTGCTTTAATTGCTATTCAACTCTTATGCAATGGAAAAGTGAAAAGAAAAAGGCTATGCCTTTTAGTATACCAATGATGTGGTTGGACAACAGCCCGCATCAAGAAGAAAATTGCTATGGATGTATCAACTACTATATAACTTTGAATAGAAGGAAAGCATAGAATAAAACTTATGTAGCAGTGTCAAGTGTCCAATTACTATTACCTCACTCAGAATTCGTTCCAGTACCAGCATACCGAAATATTGATCTTCAAACAGATATCAGTACTACAACCGCCGCTGCTACATCCATGGATTTCTTCTCAGAATACGACCCTGGTGAAGGTACATCCTATGAAACATCAAAGGACCCCATCCTAGTCACACAAAACCAATTGGATGGAATTGTTGCAAATTTGTGTTTGACTCAGAAAAAATCAGTACTACTGGCTTCATTTTTGAAAAGAAATAATTTGCTGGCGAAAGGTACCAAAGTAACAGCATATCGAAAACGCCAAAAAGAGTTAGAAAAGTTCTTCAATGTGAATGATGCAAAAATTATCGTTTATTGCAACGATATTGAAAAGTTAATGGAGACGATAGGGTTAACCTATAAAAAAGATGATTGGCGTTTATTCATCGATAGTTCACTAATCAGCTTAAAAGTTGTGCTATTGCACAAGACAAATATAATGCCTTCTGTTTCGATTGCGTATAGCACTGACACTAGTGAAAATTTCGGTAATTTGAAACACATTCTGGAAGTAGTCAAATATAACGAACACCAGTGGCGCATTTGCTGCGACCTCAAAATAGTTTCATTGATTACAGCACCTGGCCGTCCAAAATATCCGTGTTTTTGTGCGATTGGGATTTACGATACGGAGAAGTTATTAAAGGAAGAAACCAGTACAAACAGCATAACTGGAATAGTCGCACTGAAATGAAAATTTTGTTGCCGTTGCTCCACATTAAACTTGGCATTGCTAAAAATTTTTTGAAATGTATCGCAAAAAGACCAGCAGTATTCAACCGCTTAAAAGACATTTTCCCAAGACTAAGTAACGCCAAAATTCAGGAAGGGGTTGTTAATGGTCCCGACATACGGAAATTAATAAGTCGTCAAGATTTTGACCAAGTTCTGACAGACCGAGAATTAAATGCATGGCTCGCATTGAAAGCAGTCATTAAAGGACTTTTGGGTAAAGAACACAAAGAAAACTACAGGCAATCTGTATCAAACATGTTGGCAGCTTTCGATGAAATTGGGGTTAATATGTTGTACAAAATTCATCTCTTGCATCAGCATCTTGATCAACTCGCTCAACAGTTGCCAACTGAATCTGATGAGGAATGCGAACGTTATCACCAAACTGCGCTTCCATTTGAAATAAGGTAACTATAAAGTGTGCATATTTTGAATTCCTAGATTTTTCTAATATCTTTGTCAGAGTGCACAATTTAAACATGTTAACGATTGAAAACTATTTTCGTTTCAAATACAGAGGAAAGAAATCTCCAGATGCACTACTCGCTGAAATTTGTTGGTGGTATAAAAACACCAATGAAGAAGAGGAAGACGAGGAAAAAGAGGAAGAAGGGGAAGACAAAGATGAAATTCCAGAATATCTGTTGGACGAAAGTATAGACCTTTCTGATGATGATGACGATGACCAAGATATTAGAGAGAGCAGTGATGTTGATCCATATTTTTTTTCCATATTTTTATAATTTCTTTTTCAATGTTTCTTCAAAACCAACACTGAACAAAATTGGTACATAAAAAATGAGAAGTAAATTAATATTAAGCTGGAAAACGCAAGTTTTGTATTATGATTGTTTTCTTTTCAAATGAAATTTATTGAAGAAACTGAGAAGCATATTATAGATCAAACAGAAAGGAAAAAAGACTTTGTTTTGTGGAAAATATTTTCAAAAAGCATGAAAACAAACTAATTTTTCCAACATTTTGCTTCATAAGCACCACAAAAATTTTCTAAATCAATTTTTTTAAAAATTTTAATTGTTGCACAGGTCTCTAGCAATAATATGGCGTTTACGGATTGAGAATATTAATTAGTCGACGAGTTATAGCCAAAAAACCATATAAACAATATGCTGAAAATCGACATTTGACTGCAAAGTTCGAAGGTCAATTTAAAAAAAAATCCGAACTAACATAAACAAACGCCGCAATACGGGTCTTCTAATTTAGCCGCTATTTTCACCCCTTCACTCTCAGAATCGAACTAACTTTTGCTAACCTGAATTTGTTCCACAGTGATATCGTAACATTGTGATCTGCAGTTTGTAAATGAAATTTAACCGGAATTTAATTTATCTCAAATTGTATTTTCGATCGAGGCTGCATCTTTAGCTTGTATAAAGCCTAAAAACGACTTTTTGATGGAAACTTTTTTTATCGATAAAATCAACATCTACATACCTATCGACATGGGACATTTGTTCTCGATGAGAGATAGCAGGAGCTGAATCAAACAAAAGTCCATAATTACAAACTGTAGATGCCAAAAGATGAATGAATTCATTTTGAATCTGTGTTAGCAAATATGAGACAGTTTTTGGAGTTTCTGTGGCATGTTTAAGATGTTTTGTTAGTAGCGGATCAATCTGAGCTACAAGTCTAAGTAAAGAAAATAGGTTTCTTATATTTGTGCCATCTTGAAGTGCTAGTTTCTCAAGAAGATTTTGTATAATTATATATCTCTTGCAAGCTAATATTCTTTGCAATATATTTAGTCACCGTTCTTTTTCGGACTGAATGTTCGCTTCTAATGATACATCAGTTCCCGTTCTACTTATTAATCTTCGTTCTGTTTCTTTCCAAGTCGTAAGTGATTCTCGGTGATTTGGACTTCTTTCATGGCAAACCAATTTATTTTTTTTTAGGAAAGATGATTGTGTAGCGGAATTTGATGTAATAAACAGTAAGCAACAGAAGCAGTACGTTGCATTATTTTTTGGTGAATATAATAACTTTAGTTCTTTCCTCTTCATTACCGATCCGGTTAGTTGTTGTTGCTGCATTTAAACTGGCTTCGTTTTGAAATGTGCAAGGTCCACGCAAAATCATTTCTTCTCGAAGTTGGTTCTATGTTATTAGAATATTGTTGCTAAATTTTAAATGAGCAACATCCTTGAACTCCAGAACGTCCGGAATTACAGCAAGTATTACTGCTGTATTTTCTGTGCTTTTTGTTAGATGTGAACATGGATTTATTACTTCTGACGTACTTGGGCCACCTTCTTCATTGTCTTGTATTTGTTAGTTTTTCCTGGCGTTGACATGCAGTAATCTTATTTGTTTTATTACTTACCAAGAATGCCTTAAACTTGAAAGGTAGTGACACAATGAAATACATATACTATAATTTATGCTAACATTAAACTTTTAACATATGAACATTTTATATTTAATAACATTTCATTTTTATTCTAATCAGAGCGCGATGACAAGGACACAAACGTGAAATATACACGCACAATATAACCTAAACGTTAATATTTCGGGTATTACCCTAATTTGTTGCGGACTTGTTATTGTCATCATTTTAAAATAACAAGCGTAAGCTATATTGCGTTTATAGAAATTGTCTAAAAAACATAATTTTCGACAATACTTTTAATTAAACTTATAACCAAATGAAGTGCTTAAAATGAATTATTATTTGAATTTACATATATATATTTATATTATAAAGTGTTATTTACACTTTAACATAAAACCTATTGTGAATTAAAATTATCTTTATAATTAGTACTGTGAATTGTAAAAACATATAATTTATCTTCAGTTAATACTTATTTGAAATACGAAGTTACTTGTCAACTAAATTTAGCCGTACAAATTACTTTTTTTGTAACAATCAACTGGTGTGCACCAAATAAATATACAATTTGTAATTGAGCTACATATTTCTCATATACTTCCCTCTTTTATTTCTTTATTTTTCTTCGCCCCTAAACTTCAACCTAATTTATAATTCCTATGGAGGTATTATAAATATTTTACGTAACAAAGTGAAAACATATTTAATTACAGACTCATCATCATTCGGGCCTACGTCCCACGTACCTAGCAGAAATCACCAAACCACTACAATACTTTGTTCAGAAATAAAAATAAATAGTGTTCTGAAAGAAAGAATGCTTGTACTTCGTTCACTGCAAATATTTATTATAAAATATTATTTTATCAAACAAATCAAGAAAGGAGATAATTTATGTAACCACACAGCGTAGATGCCATAAGGAAGTACTGACGGATACAGGTGGAGTCACCCGTGCCAGCAGAAAAGACGTGCCATTTCTATTATGAATATGTTATTACAGTTTGATTTAGACTATTAGTGCTCCTTTTTCCCTTCTTATTTACGAACTAACATTTATTATATTACACTGGCACTATATTTAAAATATATTTTCCAGAAATCAATTATAATAAAAATAAAATTTTTTTGTTTTGCGGTCCATTTGGCGTGCCTTTGTGAGTAGCGCCCGGGGCATTATCCTCCCCCCTTGCCCACCCCCCTCCGCTACGCCACTATTTTCAAGCAATATTCCAATTAAATGAATAGTAATTATTAGTTACTTTTACTGTTGTTTATAATAAATAGTTAAAAAAATCTACATCAAAGATAATTGTTTATTTTTGCAAAATGGGAAACCTGTTCTTAAAATTACCCTAAATATTGTTAAAAAGATTTTGTTTATTCACAAAAGTCCATATTTTAATGCTCAATGTTAAAAAAATAAAGTTCAACTTTGACCTTGAGTTCCTCAATAACTATTAAACCGATTTTTATTAAAATGCAATTGGAAAAAAGTTCAAGGAAATATCTATCCAATAAAAAAAATATTAAAATATCTCAATTGGATCAAAACTTACACAGCTTTGGCCAACGAAGAACGATTCTGAGCCACTGTGCGCCAACTGCGTTAAAGAGAATTTATCTCTGTTCCCTTATGAAGGGATATAAATAATTTCTCTACTATAATGATAGAAAAATTACGCAATTTCAAATAAAACCGAAATCTTTCTATAAAAAATATCATTGTTTTTATATAAAAAAGATTTATTATTTATTATAATTAACTATAAATTTTTATAGTATACGAATTTAAAGGTAAACTATCGGCAACTGTATGAAAAAGATAATCGTACCCAACATTGATTATGATATTGAGTTCAAGGCAAAGATTCGGCACAGCCGAATTTAGTACTCTTACTTGTTCTACATAACAGCCATTCTAAATTATTCCAATGATAAAAATAAGCTTTTTACTACAAACATTTTCAAATCCTTTAAAATACTTATAAACTCATTTTGCTTTGACTAAAGCGGTTTTCCGGCTTCTCATAAATATCTCTTGTATGGCTGGAATTGAGCCAAAAGTTTAAAAATAATTTGTTCTTCTTGTTTTAAATTGAATTAGACAAAATATAATTATTAAGATACATTTCCAATTATCTGTTAATTGTGCTGACAAATCATTATTCACCGAACTTCGTAAAAAAAAATAAAACTTTTTCCATTGTTTTTAAAACAGTATTAAATTGAAATTAAATGCCAAAACTTTTTTCCAACTTCAAAATCTACTGCACAAAACTTTAGCTAATAAAACTAAAAGTATCAGCATGAAAAATCCTTTAAAAAAAACTTTTTATTTTTTGTGTGTGTAGCATTGCTGCGTATGATGACTTTTTAGCGGAATAGAATATAAGAACTTGAAGCAAAGCAGTATATTACTGCACCTTTTCACGAATTTCAATGATAAGATGAAAAAAAAAGAAACTTTTTCTATCACATTTTTTTTCGTCTACGCCACCCCTTACCTAAATTTAAAGATATTGGATTTTTTATTCCCTTTAACTACAAAAAAAAAAACATTAAAAATATGTACAATAAAAGAGTAGATTCGAAACCATACTTACATTTTGCCTGTCCTTTGCGTCCGGCTTCTCTAGAATATACAGTATAATGTGTTATAATGCCATTGCGATTTTTTGGTGGCAACCATGAAATCAAAATGGAATCTGCTGTTAAAGCAGCTGCTTTTATAGAGGCTGGTGCATCGGGTACATCATTTTCCGTTTGGCAATATAATGGTTGACTGGCTATACCGTCGCCAGTGGCTGTATATGCCAGCACTCGTATTGAGTAATTGGTTGCTTTGTGCAGCGTGTGTAAATATGTTTCCAAATTTGAAGTACGTTTTGTTTCCAGTTTAGCAGGAAAATCAACTGAAAATAAAAATATTGAGATCAACGTCATATAGACGTTAAAGCAGAGCATAGTAATTAAAGTTTTCGTTTTTTTTTTTTTTTTCTAAAATTATAGTAGTAGGATACAAAATTATTAAATAAAAAAAAGTTTTTATCAAGTTATACCCGAATGATTTTTTGTTATTTTAATGTATTTTCTATAACCGTGACGAAATAATTATTAAAAATTTTTATATAACTCTCAATGTCAATTTAAAAAAAAACTTTAATGAATGTTAAACTTTATTTTCTTTACAGGTAAGTTCTTATTGACTTGAATTTGAATGCCAGAAATATCTGAACTTGTGTTCCCAAGGCTCTAGAGACATTTTTCAGGGAGGCCGGAATAAAATGTTAAGGAGTGTATACTTTTTGTTAAGTAATAATGTGTTTGGAAGTTAAAGTAAGCTTTACGTTGTTTCTCGATTTGATTAATTTTAATGAGTTCATGGTGATATTTGTAACTGCCGAAAATAGTAGATCCACCTTTTATTATACCGATCGAATCAGTGTCACTTTCTGAGTCAATTTAGAGGTGTCTATCCTGTTGAATAATAATTAAGAACGCAAGACATTTATAAAAATACAAACGATTTATTCAATAGTTTAACAAGAAGTGACAAAATTTTTTTATATATAAAAAAATAATAAGCATAAATTTCATGGATAGTGTTGTTAGGAATTTATATTGAAACACAAGTAAAATATTATAAAGTGTTTTCTCACAAACGCTACCTCAATGTAAATTCCTCTATAAAAAATTACATATTAATTAAATGCTACAATTAAAAAAAAAAAACAATAATTCAATCTTTTAAATTTAATAATTTACAAAATTTTATATGATTCTGACTAAATAAACATTTAGTGAATATATCAGCAACATTTTCTTCTGTAGAAACATAATCCAAAGATATCTCATTAGCATTATACTTCTCCTTAATATAGTGGTATCTTATATCAATATGCTTGCTCCTTTTCGTCGTCATTTGACTTTTCGCTAAATATTGAGCACCTTGATTATCGCAGCACAAAATAGTTGGATCTTTCAACAAATTTTCGAACTCCAACTCATGCAATAGACTTCGGTGGAAACTAATTTCTTTTACAGCTTGGCACATTGCAATATATTCAGCTTCCATAGAACTAAGAGCCACAAAACATTTTGTTTTTTCGATTCCCATGATATAGGTCCACCTGCGAAAAATAGAACAAAGCCACTATATGATTTTCGATTGCTAATATCTGTTCCCCAATCTGCATCAGAATAAGACAACAACTCCTTTTCTGCTTTATAAATAAGTGATAATTTATTTTCTTTCAAATAGCGAATAACATGTTTAGCTGCCACGAAATGTTCGTTGTGCGGATGAGAATTAAACTGCGCTAGTCTTGAAATCGTATGAGCAATATCAGGTCTTGAAATAGTTGCTAATTACATTAAACTTCCAATTAAAGACTGATATTTTTTAACATCAACTATTTCACTACAATCCTTAACTTCGCATTTGGACAAAACAGTGCCTGCAGCTAACGGTGTCTTTGCTGACTTACAATCTTGCATATTCCATTGTTTAAGTAATTCTTCTACAAATTTTTTCTGATGCAATTCAATTTCTCCTCTTAAACCATTTCTAACTATCTCCATTCCAAGATAGTAATTAACTGGACCACGATCCACAATATTAATACGTTGATTTAAATTCTCCAATAACACTTCCATTGACTTGCTCGAGGTACATACTAACAAAATATCATCTACATAAAGAGCAATTATATTAATTTCATTTCTATTCCGTCTAACAAAAACACAGCTATCAGTCTTGCATTGTATAAATCCCATTTTCACTAAAATCTCATTTATTTTATGATTCCATTCCTTTCCAGCCTGCTTTAGTCCGTATAAGGATTTCTTTAATCTACATACTTTACTTTCCTGATCCTTCGCATAAAACATTTCCGGTTGCTTCATATATACTTCTCCTTTCAATTCACTATTGAGATATTCAGAAACTACATCAATGTGTTTTGTCAACAATTTATATTTCACTGCCAAAGATAAAATTAGTCTGATTGTTGGATGACGAATAACTGGTGCATATGTTTCTAAGTAGTCTTGACTATAACGTTGAAAGCAACCTTGCGCTACTAAGCGTGCTTTGTATTTCTCAATGGTGCCATCTGCCAGACGCTTTGTAGTAAAAATCCACTTGCTACCAATAACGTTTTTGTTTATCGGTTTTTCAACTAACTCCCATGTCCCATTATTCGTTAACGACTCATATTCTGCTTTCATAGCATCTTTCCATTTTTCAGACTCTTTACTATTAATTGCTTGCTTAACACTTTGGGGATCATGACTAAAATCTCTTACCACATTAACTACATTATTTTCAATTTTATAAATTTTACGAGGTGTACCCGGATTCCCTGTTCTCAAAATTGATGGTCTACCTCTCTTGCGATTACCATTTACATTTACAATACCTTGATATTTCTCATTTACCTCTGTACCTTCACTTTCAGATTCGTGTCCAACATTTATAACTTCCTGCTCTTCTTCAATTTCTTGCGCTGGTTCATTTTCCACTTCAACAATTTCTGATTCATTTCCATTGATGCTATCATTAATTCTTGAAGTTTCTCGAATTTGATTTCCTTCAATACTGGAAAAATCAACAATATCATATAAGTCACCTACATTTACATTATTTTCACAGTTTTCGAATTCATTCTCAAAAAATTTAACATCTCTTGATATAACCAATGATTTTCTTTGTGTGTTATATAATCTGTTGATAACCTACAAACGAAAAAAATTCCACATTTTGTATCCAATTTAGATCTACCTGGTTTCTTATCCAATACCACCGCTTTACAACCAAAAGTTTTAAAATACGAAACACATGGTTTTCTTCCTGTCCATCTTTCGAAAGGAGTTACCTCACCTAATACCTTTGTTGGGTATCGATTTTTAATATGCACACTAGTATTGATAGCTTCAGCCCATAGAGACTTTGGTAACTTCGATTCTGTCAGCATACACCTGGCCATTTCTACTAATGTTCTGTTAGCTCTTTCGGAAACTCCATTTTGTTGGGGAGTGTAACATACGGTAGTTTCATGTACTATACCATTTTGTTTCAGAAAATTTTTAAAATTATTATTTATGTACTCACGTCCATTATCACTTCTCAAACGTTTTAACTTGCAATTAGTTTGTTTCTCCGCCATGGACAAAAATTCTTTAAATACTCCAAAAACTTCCGACTTATTTTTCAATACATATAATGTTATATATCGGGAGTAATCATCGCTGAAAGTAATAAAATAAAATGCACCACCTTGGGACTTTACACGCATTGGACCACAAATGTCTGTATGAACTAACTCTAGCATATTAGTTGTAACTGTCGTACCAACCGATTTGAAAGGTTTTGTAGACATTTTGCACAAAGAACATGTAACACAAGAATATTCATTTGATATTTTACCTTTTAATCCACGAACCATTTCTTTGTTTTCCAATTTTTTTAAGTCATTAAAATTAAGATGGCCAAAACGCCTGTGCCAAATAGTACTCATCCAATCTCCTGTGCTGAGCAAAAGAGTTTCAGTTGGTTTCGATTTTATTTTGAAAATTCCATCAATAAGAGGTGCTTTAAATTGAAATATGTCATTCTTGTAAATTTCTGTATTGTTTTTTGAAAATTTTACAATACAATTCTTTTCTGTCATCTTGCTTATTGATAAAAAATTACATTTCATTTCTGGTACATACAATACGTTCTGTAAACTATATTTTTTATTCCAAATTTTAATGTTTACCTCTCCAATTCCTTGTACTTTAAAATTATCACCAGAAGCAATCATTACATTACTATCATAATTACTCATAGACGCACCACTATCTAAAACCCATTCCATTTGATTTGGATTACTCATGCGTGAATAAATCACGGACAAAGCACTATCAGATCTGTCATTTCTTTCATCCTTTTTATCTTCGTTCATGCACAGCGACCGTATGTGGCCTTTTTTACCACAACCGAAGCATATGATGTTTCTATCAAAACTTTTCTTCATAAAATTCTTGTTTCTATTTTTAAAGCCGAATACCTGTTCATAACTCGCATTTTCTGCTCTACGTTGTTCTTCTTCTAAAATTTTGTTCTTAAGTTGCTCCAAACTTGGCAATGTATCTCGACTCTCGATTGCCACTACAAAATTTTCCAATTCATTTGGTAGACTACGTCTTTCAAATCGTCAGCTAAGGAACAAAATGTATTTATTTGAACAGCATATTTTTCGTTTGCTACAAACTTAAATCTCACAAATTGTTCAAATAAATTTACTTTCCTTGCAGGATCCTTTGCTCTATAAACACTTTCCAATTTGTTCCATGCGTCTCTTGAAGTCTTGAAATCTTTGAGATGAATCAATTCGGAAGTTTTCACAGCTAACGTCATTGTTGCTAATGCTTTTTTATCTCTGATTTTCCATGCAGCTTTTTCTTGTTGCGTTGCTGAAGAATTCAATGGAGTTTCAATAACATCCCAATAGTCCTGCGTAATTAATAAGCTTCTCATCTGAATAGACCATGATGAATAGTTTCCTCCATCTAGTTTTTCAATTTGAAAAATTGAACTCGCCATTTTTATTATTATAATTTTTTTTTTTTTTTTTATCTCCAGTTATCTCTTTTCAGTCTTTCATCTTGCAGCAGATTTTGCAATCCTGGGCCCATAACCATTGTTGAATAATAATTAAGAACGCAAGACATTTATAAAAATACAAACGATTTATTCAATAGTTTAACAAGAAGTGACAAAATTTTTTTATATATAAAAAAATAATAAGCATAAATTTCATGGATAGTGTTGTTAGGAATTTATTTTGAAACACAAGTAAAATATTATAAAGTGTTTTCTCACATATCCGTCTATTTGTCCGTCTGTGTATCCATGTAAACTTTGTTATCAAACTGCAGATCGCAAATATTAATAGATTTTGATGAAATTTGGTATATCAGCTTCTATCGGACGAACGCTATTGTAATTGTCGAAAATCGGTACATGTTCAGACCTAGTCCCCATACAAGTAACTCTTATTAGACTCCTAGACATAGTCACCATATAAAGCTGCCTCCCGGCCTACACTCAAATCTATCAAAGACATATAAGATGTAGTCATGATTTGTCCATTTTTTGACCTAGTCCTCGCAGAAAAATAGCATCATATTTGCACCGCACAATTTGATTTGTACTTATTTTTTGTATCCAGTTCCTGCCTCAGCAAATTTACAGGGTATTGTATAGTCGGCCCAGACCGACTATAATTTTTTTACTTGTTCCATATAAAATAATTCCAACTTTTGAATATATATTCTGGAAGAAGAGTTTCTGGTATCTGGTTAAAAAAAATGTCTGGACGAAACTTAACTGGGACAAAATAATATTAAACTATATGCGAATAAGATTATAATGTGTTTAATGACTTCGGATATATTCAAGAACAAAAAGGATATGTTCCTTAGATCTAATATACTCCGATAATATACACTTTTTAATAAAGACAGTTTGAATTTAGACAAATGTAAACGAATATCGGGAGTTTGCTATAGTCGAAAGTGGATCAATAAAACCTTCCAACGCAGTTGATTTAAAACAAATACTGCTGTCGTCATCAACAATCTGGAACAAGCTTCGTAATTAAGTTTCTGTTTTGCAAATACTCAAACTAAACAACCGCGTTATTTATAAAAAAAAAAATTAAAAAAAAGGGAATTAGGAGTGGTCGTAAACCATTACTTTTCGTGAAAAAAATTAATACTCAAACCAGGGGAAAACGTCTGCGCCATCAACTTAAATGATTTACAGAGTTCTTTCTGCCTAAATTGGATGATATAAATGTGGATGACATATATGAGGCATTTCCTGGTCATATACTTTGTAGTTTTGGTGATGAGAATTAGCCCCCTAGATCGTGTGGTGTAACACTACTGGATCTATTTTTATTTGAAGTCAAAATTCTATGCCAAGAAGCGCACACCCACCCGTTCCTTAAAAGAGGAAATTCAATACTGCATAAACGAAATTCAGCACATATATGCAAAATGGTCACGGAAAATTTAAATAAAATCGCAGCAAAGCCAAGGAGGCCATTTGCTCGATAATGCATACAGGAAGCTTTATGATTCTGTAATAAATAACAATGTAAAGAAAAAAAGAAATTTATTTTCTATTTAACTCAAACCTTGCGTGAATTTTGGGACACACTTTAGGGCATTTTAAAGTAATAATCATCCCCTTATACAGACATAGTGGATTTGTTAAGACATTTTATTTGTTCCTTGATAAATCATGCTTTGAAAATAGTTAGTGATCTATTTCCGTTTCAATATATCAGATATAAATAAGTAAGAAAATTATAGGTCTAGACCGACTATTCGATACCCTTTACGATGCGTATAGAGAAACGGTCCAATTGGATATAGAAAATAAGCATAAATAAAATGTGAGTGGCATTGTTATAAATTTTTTTAAAAAAGTTCATATCGTATGCTATATTTATATGGAGACTAGGTCAAAAAAGGACTGATCCTGACCGTATTAGGTAAAGTCATTAATTTTTTGCAAAAACAAACCAAATTTGAGAAAAATTATTCAATATCTTTTTTACTTTTATATAGATTTAAGTAAAGATCGGGAAACAGCTTTATATGGGGGCTTTGACTAAGAAATGTCCTACAGAGTTTATTTCTGATCCACTGATTAATGGGTGCAATAAAAATGTAGAAACCAAATTTAACCGAGAGCTAGATAATTTTTGTCTTATGTCAGCTTAAGTCGATCTCATAGGTCTCATTTGTATGGGGACCAGGTCTGAACATACTCAAATTCAATGGCATTTATTCTGTGGCTCATAAAAACGTATATACCAAATTTCGTAAAAAATATTCATACTTGCGACTTGCATTTGTATTACACGGTTTACATGAACACACGGACGGACGGACGGATAGCGCTAAATCCACTCAAAAAGTAATTCTGATTTGATTGGTATAATAAAAGAAACATCAGCACAAAGTGAGCACATAGAGGTATTGGGTATAAAATGGTTCCTTGACATTAGATTATACCCTCCTGTTGTTTTCGATAAATCCAACCCTGAAAATTACAAAAAAAAAATAGTATGGGAAAACATTTTTTTTATTTTTAAGGATTAGTACAACGTGATGGAGCAATGCTTAGGTCAGATTTGGATTTACAAGGAAATTTTACTTTGATATCAAGGTCTTTAGTTCCATCGTCCTTTTTTTTAATATTGAATCGAATTTTTATACTAAGAATCTTCAGCAGACGGTTTGAGCGAGAGTGAATAAGATATTTGAAAATAATTTTAAAGTTTTTTGGACGAGAAAACAAATTTATTTACGTGGCTTAACCAGTTCTTTGTAGTAAATTGTTTTCGCGGTGTAGTCGCTAAATATATAGCACAGAAGTATTTTTGAAATTATTAGGGTAGGACCGAGAATACCAAATGTCATAGAGAGACATTCACGGTATTTTAAAAAATGTCAGCTTGCGCAAATGTTTCCCTTTTTGGCATATAAAATATTGCCGGAAGTAAAGACACAAAGAGAAATACTTCCCTTCTATTTCTGGGGTAGCCAAAAAACAGCAATTTAAATAAAAACAATTAATTTTTATTTGTTTTAACATTAACCACACAACTGAAATAAATACATTCAATTATTATTCTCGACCTAACATTACTAAATACCCATTTTATGCTAGCAAAATTTTGGAAATCGATGCTTTTGTTCAACTTTTTGGTTATAAAGGCAAAACAAACTTAATAATTGGCTAACTTTGAAATATATCCAACATATAATTTTTTTCTCATATTTAAAATACTCACAATAAATCATTACAGCTTTGCCTTTCGTAAAAATTTACAGCCTTTAAACTGCATTGACCATTGACAAGGTATACTTCAAACTTTTCTATTACAACGCTAATAGAGTTCAATGCGCCTCAAAGTTTCTATACCAAAAACTCTAATATCACAGTACTTTACCACAAATCCACCATACTCATACATATAAACAATTACTTGAAAAGTTATAATAAATACTTCAATAGACTGGTACATTTCAAATTTCAAAAGGACCACAAAAAACGCAATACCAATAGCAAAATTCATTCTGAATTTTAATATAAACTAAATATATAAGCAAACCAGTCGCTACTTGTTTGCATTTAGTTATAAAATCTATTCAAGCGTTATTTAAAAAAAAATAATCGGGAAAGAACAAGCATTGCACACATTAAACAAAATCAAAATCCGTTATTACTTAGGAATACAAACAAATAAATGAGAAAAAAAAGATTATGCAAATATAACATTAAAAAATCCACATCCATTGTTAATTAGGAATAGAAGCAAAAAAAAAGACAAAATGAATTTAGGCAAATATAACAATTTGACAAACCAAGATTAAATCAATAAAGATAGTTGAAAACTATAATGATTAATTAATATTAACGGTATTTATGCTGCAATGTACGAAGTATTTCACACTGAATGGCCTAAGTGTTAAATTAAATAATTATCAGCTCAAAAAATGTGTAGTCCCCTAAAGATCTAAAAATTATACATGTCTGAAATTATCCATAAAGAGTTATGTGGAAGTTGTGTGGGAAATGTTTTATAGTTTTCTGAAATTGATAAAAAGGAAACATCTGTAGCGATTCTTAAGAATGTGAGTGTACTATAGAGCTGTACTTTAAAAATTACTTTTCTAAGTTCATGGAGTCAAAAAAAAAAGCTGAAATCCAATTTTATGGATATCTTCGAAGGCCAATTGTAGGACTTCAAGGAATATGCCCAGCATGGATTATATATTAATTTGTTGGTGGATTCATTGATATGTAGCTTGTTTCCCAAATCATCGGAGGAGATTCAGAAATTTAATTTAAAGTTGAAAAAAAAACAGAATAATAATGAAATTTTATGGTTTGCATTCAAACGCTTATCGTAGGACTTCAGGAAAAATGTCCCGCATATCTGTAAAACTGCCTAAGATACAGAAGTTTTTTTTTGTAATATTTTATATTAATATATGCTCTTTTTATCTATTTAATAAAATGTAAGACATATTCCACACCCGTTCCATATAACATTCTACATATAATTTGTTAAGGATAACGTCATACATGTAAAATTACACTGAACAACAGCCATTCCGTGGGATGATAAATTCCAATTCACGGTGAAAGTACTAAGCCAGTAAAATAAAACTTCCAAATGGTTTGGAGGATACAAATAACGGTTAAGTTTTGAAACTCACTGTAGAGTACAGAGCAAACGATTTTATATGTAGATAAATTTAATAAAAACAAGTAAGGAAATTATAGTCGGTCTAGACCGACTATACGATACCCTATACCATGGTTTAGAAGAGATAGGGTCTCTCTTCGGCCACTAATTGGATATAGAAAGTAAGCATAAACCAAATTTGAGTGGCATTGTTATTAATTTTTTTGGCTGCAGATATGAAAACTGTTCATATCGGATGTTATTTTTATATGGGGACTAGGTCGAAAAATGGACAGATTCTGACCATATTTGGTAAAGTCACTTATATTTTGAAAAAATATATAGAAACCAAATTTGAGAAAAATCTTTGCGATATTTTTGTTTTTTTTTTGGAAATTTAAGTGAAGATCGGGAAGAAGTTCTATATGGGCCCTATGACTAAGAATTTCCCTATAGGGATTCTATTTGGACTACTGCTTAATGGATATAATATACACTTACAAACCCAATTTGACCGAGATCTATATGATAATTTGGATATTATAGCAATTTAAGTCGATCTCGTAGGGGTCATTTGTATGGGGCTGAGGTCCAAACATGAACCGCTTTTCACAAATTTTAATAACATTCATTCTATATCTGGCAGAAGCTTATACACTATATTTCATTAAAATATAATCATATTTGCGAAATGTAGGTTTACGTGGACACACAGACGGACGGACAGACATCGCTAAATCGACTCAGAAAGTGATTATGTTATACCCTGATCACATAGTGGTGTAGGGCATAAAAACAGACGATTATGATTTTATGTATACTTAGGATTCATAAACGCTCTGCGAACTATTATCATTGTCCGACGATGTTGAATTAAATTCATTATTATCATTGTAACTCTCGAAAGTTCTGCCTAAGAGCCCCAAATGTTATATCACATAATTGCCAAGTACTTTCAATCGGTGATAGAGATTTGCGTGCCCAAGGCAATAAGTCTAAAATATTTGGAACATATATATACCCTGATCAAATAGTGGCTGTAACTACCAAAAATATTTATTATACCGATCGCCTCAGAATCACTTTCTGAGTCGATATAGTCCGTCAGTCTATCCATCCGTCTCTGTGTCCATGTAAACCTTGTAATCCAACTGATTACACTAAAGTTCAGTATATAAACTTCTATCGCCTATATGATGAACGCTATTGAAATTGATGAAAATCGATTCATGTTCAGACCTAATCCCCGTACAAACGGTCCCTATGAGATCTACTTAAATTGTCATAATATGCAAATTATCAAATATATCTTGGTCAAATTGGATTTGCGTATGTTTATTATATCCATTTATCAGTAGTCCAAAAAGAAACCCTATAGGGCAATTCTTAGTTATAGCCCCAAAGAAGTTGATTCCCGATCTTCACTTAAATCTATCAAAAAACAAAACTATTGCACAGATTTTTCTCAAATAAGTGGCCTTACCAAATATGGTCAGGATTGGTCTATTTTTCGACCAAGTCCCCATATTAATACAGCATGCGATGTAAACTTTTACATATCCGAAGGCAAAAAATATAATAACAATACCACTTAAATTTGGCTAAGACTTATTTTTTATCTAATTAGTTGGACCTAAGGGATAGGGTGTCTAAACACATGGTAGAGGGTATCTATAGTAGGTCTAGATGGACTATAATTTTCTTACTTGTTTTTATTACAAATTTTTGACAGTTTTTGAAAACTCTGGCTTACTGAAGCCATGTTGACTTAGGGCCAACCACAATATAGCCTTTCCTGGAAGTTTGTCTTATAAATATATATGAATTTTTTAGCTGCTTCCTGACGGGAAGACTCAAATTAATGTTCTGCCACTTGTTCCCTTCAACGGTAAAGTAAGACTCGTCACCTATCACACTTCAACTGAGAGGAAGCAGAGGAGTAATTTTGAGAAAACTAACGCAACCTGTATTTTATCACTATTTTCTCTTTGCATAGATTAGAAAAATTTGTTCTTTTTTTAATTGACAACCAAACAGTATACCAATATAAACAAGTAAGAAAATTATAGTCGGTCTAGACCGACTATACGATACCATATACCATGGCTTAGAGACTCTATCTCTTCGGTCCAACTAAGTGGTTATAAAAAATAGAAAATTTGGGTGGCATGTTTTTTAATTTTTTTTTGGCTGCAGATATGAAAAAGTTCATATCGAAAGCTATATTTATATGGGGACTATGTCGAAAAATGGAGCGATCCAGATATTTGGTAAAATCACTTAAATTTTGAAAAAATATATACAAACCAAATTTGAGAAAAAACTGTGTAATATTTTTGTTTTTTGATAGATTTAAGTGAAAATCAGGAAGCAGCTCTATATGGGGGCTATGACAAAGGATTGCCAAATGGGGTTTATATTTGATAAATGGATGTAATAAACACGCACAAACCCAATTTGACCGAAATCTATATGATAATTTGGATCTATCGGCAATTTAAGTCGATTTCATAGGGGTCATTTGTATGGGGCCTAGATCTGAACATGAATCGATTTTCATCAATTTCAACAGTATATATCCTATGGCCGATAAGAGCTTATATACCAAATTTCTTTAGAATATATTCATATTTGCGACCTGTAGTTTGATTACAAAGTTTGCATGGACACAGAGACGGACGGACAGACGGACATCGCTAAGTCGACTCAGAAAGTGATTCTGAGTCGAACAGCAGCACAAAGTCATTATACCCAAACCACATAGTGTTATAGGGTATAAAAAAACAATTAAAGAATACTTCATTTTTTATAGCGCTTTTACATTTCCATCTTTGTTAGTCCATACGTTATTAAAATAAAACAGCAAATACCATTTTTCATTAGTTCTTTCAGTTTTGGAACGAAAATTAGTTATTTTGCACGAGTATAAAAAAATGGGTGAGATCCTCTGACTCTTTCCCTTAAGTTATGTTTTACAACAAAAACAATACATTACTCTGTGCTAAAGCATATGATTTCCAACTAAATTTTTTCCATTGCAAAGAATTGGTTGAACAACCAGTAGTTCAACTCTTCAACACGTTTTCGAAGTACAAATGTAACCATAAAATGGAACTTAAATTACCCCATTCTTTGTTTCGAAGCAAGTATTTAATTGTTTCCCTTTCGAAATACTTTCAACTATAAAAGCTACGAAAAGAGCATAGTATATATTTTGTGTGTTTTTCAATATAAAGTTTAATATAAATTATACTTACTTTGATTCACGATCGGTCGATATAAAATTTTATAGCCCTGAATTATACCACCATGAAATTGCAATAGTGGCTCTAACCATGATATTTTCAAACTTTGTGATGATAACGCGGTACAGTTGACATGTTGGGGTGCAGCTTCTGGCACTATTTTGTTTGCGTCACATATACATAAAATTTAGGAAGTAAGATGCATAAAAAATAAATAAAAATTAGTATGTAAACCACTATGATAACATATTTTTACTACTGCATAAGATATGTACGCAGGATGCTTTTAGCCATAAAATAACATGGTAGAAAATAAAATGGTTAAGTAAGTTCTTACATTCAGTATACAAGAAAATATGAAAAGCACTGTTTTAGTATATAAAAAATCACTTTAATACTGCAATAAAAAGAAAACTTACAGAGCACAGTGGTGAGGATGGCTTCATAAGTGGAGAAATTGCTCAGAACTAAAAAGAAGAGGTATAGATTAAAATGCTTTAAAGCTACATATACGAGTTACTCAATCATTTGTGCTTAAGTACCCTTATTTCCGTCATATTAAAAATTGAAATAGTAGGAAGTTGATCACCCAGTGACTGTTTGCATAAAAAATTATTTTCGGAAAATTAGCGTGTTTCTACTGTTTCTCCAATTTGGTATTCCTTCCAAATAATAAGGATTCTGCAGCTCCTCTAAATAGCCTTTTGTTTCAGTGACGACCTCTGTATTCGACCCAATTCTCTTACCGCAGAGCCACTACCTCTTTTACTGAGCCTTGGTCTCTGGTGTATTGCGAAGCATCCATGTTTCCTCTACGCTCACGAATTAGTTACATGGTTGCGCTTTTGGGTAAGTGCGAGCAATTGAGACACCCGTGGCACTCGCTAAGATAAGATGCCTATACCCCATGTTACCTAACGTACTTCAATTCTCCGATCATACAACACCATTCCATGGATTTTATCAACGATTTCTGGCGTCACGACTTATTTTGGTCGACCTGAACGGTCGCCGTCACTTCTGCTGGTACGACAGCAACGGAATTCAGTAAACTACTTCTTAATCAATAAAGTTGATGGTGCAGAGAATCGATAGTTTTTACCAACCCATTTCTTGCTTTGAGCGATGGTTTTTTCCACAAAAAATAATGTTTTATAAGCATTCGGAATTCACTTTTAACCATTTTTGCAAAATTTTCTATGTTATCTTCTTTCGATGTCTATCAAACACTAAATAGATGACAAATTAGTTCAAAATTAAAGGTAGTATTAGTCCATGGTAGTTGACTGGAACAGTGTGGATTTTGCCCTCGTACATGCGTTTATGATATTTGGTCACCTCTTGAAAGTCTCAAATTAATTTTTTCGGTATGTACTTCGAGCAATCTGGTTCGATAGCAAATAATTTCGAAAGTTTGTTGCTTTTCATACAATGATTTTTTGTATTCAATGGTATTCCATGATAACGTGGCGCTCCCAGAAAAACTCAACCTGACGTATAGCCTGACGGCAGTAGTTTGAAAATAATTACTTTAGTGAAAAGTGGCAAGTTTTTAAAACATATGTTTTATCTTTCAAGGCGTCAAGTTGTTTTGTATATTTTGGAGCTATGAAAAGTAAACGATCTCAGTGAGTAAGTAAACATGGAAAAATTGGTCACCGTTATGTGATTCAATACTTTCAGTTGAAAGGTCTCAGTCCAACCAATACTTAAGCCGAGTTAGATTGTAATCTGGGTGAGTTTGCTCCTTCGTTTCGGACTATTGAGTTGGCCGCACTAGAAACGCTTAAGAAAAGCCTGAAGGTGCGTGAGCTAGCTGAAATGTGTGGCAGAAACTGTTATACATCACATATTGGCCAAAAATTTGGATATGAGAAAGCTGTCCGCAAGATTGTCCCAGGTTTGTTTACAATAGAACAAACACAGCGTCGTGAATATGTTTCAATTGGCGTTGCTTCACCACAACAAAGTCGAGTTTTTGAGTCGGTTCGTAACCACGAATGATACATGGGTCTACCACTTCACATCTGAGACAAAGGAATAGTCAAAACAGTGAATAGAAATGAGAGAATCGTATACTAAAACGGCAAGGTTATGGTATCCGTTTTCTGGGATGTGCATGGGACAATTTTTATTGAATATCTTCAAGAAGGAAAAACAATCAATGGCGAGTATTATTCTAACTTACTGCAGCGTTAAATTGAAGCAATAAATAAAAAAAAGGTCGCATTTCGCTAAAAATAAAGTGTTGTTTCATCAAGACAATGCACCAGTTCTCATATCTATTGTTACGATGGCCAAAATCCATTCGAACTGCTTCAGCATTTATTAACCAAATTTAGCTTACTGGGATTACTTTATATTTCCAAACTTGAAATAATGCCTCGGTGGTATAAAAATTTGTCTGCGGTTGATGGCTATTTCAAGGAGCTAGCGTATCGCAGCTAAAGGGAGATTATGTTCACCAATAAGAAAAATTTTTCCTAAATCTGTTGTATTTTCTGGTACCGTCTTCGTACGATTTTAAGCTAAGTAGGCTGTCGGATGATACAGTATATGAAAATCAATAAGCTGAAGAATGTAATAAGTTTTTGGTGTAAGCTTTAATCCCCTACACTTCAGCAATATAATCAGAAAAATTTTAAACATCTTTTCTCAGGCCATCTGCAGAATGTGTAGTGTGTTATTTGATATGAACAACATCTACTTTTTTTAAACTATCACAGCTTGATTCCACTTTTCTACTTGATTAATTCCCACTTGAAGAATATGTTTCATCTCAACGGTATGAAAGTGTGTTGATTTATCTCCTTAGTACTACGAAATTGGGGGATTGGATGGTTATGTACTATAACGGCTGAAGTCGAACTGATAATATGGCTTTAAGAATATGTCCTAGGTTATGCCTTGAACATATGAGAAAGTGTTTTTTTTTTTTTTTTTTTTGTTTGTAGTTTACTGAAATGAAGGGGCCAAATATCAAACTCTGAAGTTAGGCTCAATAATTAGTGTACCCTATTCTCGGTTCAGGACATATAATTTACAAAATAATCGTAAATTTTGTTTATATTTTTTGCGTAATGCAGCTCGCTTTTTCACTAACCTTTTCTACATAAAATCTTTTTTTTTTTTGCAGTAGCCGTTTCTGATACTTTCTTGGTCTATTTATTTGAAAACTTTTTACTATACTACACCATTTGTATAATATGCCGCACTACATTTTTCTATCCAAAAGAAATCTTACTTCTTTGTTTAAACTCTCTTCAAATTATATTTGGTATACCCCAAAGCTAAAACTACATCCAAACCACTGTACAGACAATATCGTAGCTCTAAACATGTACATAACACGCTAAAAGCATTTTTAATGTTTGTTGTTATTAAGATAACAATTTGTACAGCTGTTACCTGACGCTGTTGCTGTTGTTGCTGCTGTTTCAGTTCATATCACAGACACTGTCTAGCAACATTTTTTTTTTTTGTTATATCGTTTTTCTTATTTTTATTATTATTATTCTTTTTATTACTTACCACCCTCAGCTGTTGTACCAAAGATGGGTGTACTCCATGGCCCTGAGCCAAAACTATTCAGGGCGCGTACTGTCACTGCATACCTGGTGTATTTGCGCAAACCACGTAAGGTGGCTTTCGTTGTGGCCCAGCCACTTACAATCACAGACTTCAGTGAATTATTGACTACGCTAATGTAGTTGATATTTTGCTTCTCCTCACTGCAGTTGACGGTATAACCAATGAGTTCGCCATTCCATGATTCACGTGGTGGTATCTTTGGGAAGAAGAAGAACACCAAATAGGCATGATTAGATTTTTTAGTATGTAAAAAAGGTAATACTACGAAGCAAGAAAACTTAAAAGGAGTCAAGAGTTTGTTGTTTCAAGTGAATGATGTTTCTTAACACTCGTTAGGTTTTTATTTTCGAAAACTTAAACATTTTGCAATTTTTGTGAAGTAGGTAGTCGCAAGTGTTTTCTTTTTTCCTTTTTCCTTAATGTGGTTACCAAATTAATGATTCATTACTATATAAGCTATTATTTTGTTACGGCGAAAATATCTTTACTTTGAAATGATTTATATTTAAGTGAAAAGGTTTTATAATCTAAATCATTATATAAAATGGGCATCGTGAATTTGTTTTGATGTTCATAACTACCGGAAATACTTAGCCCAGCTTTAGATATGCCTATCGACTCAAATTCACTCTCTGAGTTTCTTTCGATTATACTGTGGAACATTTTCGGGTTTTTAATAAAAATTACTTATTTAAACCTTAGTTAAAATTTTGCTGAAAAATACAATGAGAAATCATCAATGGTTCTTGAGTTATACCGGTAAAAGTTTGGCCTGAGAACGCTAAGCCGTTTGGAGGTTTTACTATACTGGCCTATTACTTTCGCCATGACTTGAAATTTCTCAACGAATGGTTGTTGTACAGTGTTACAGTTCGCAAACGTAAATATATTATTTAGATGAAATTTGTTACATAAGCATTGATCGGCTCAGGGGCGGACGCTTTTGATATTGGTGTAAATTGCTGTGTATTTCATATAAACAGAATTAAATGACTTTTAGACTTAATTTCCACACGCCTGGCTTACCGCTCAATATGAGTTAGTAAAAAAAAGTCACTGCTATATCCAGTTGCCAAATATAAATATAAGCGGCACTGATGTCCGCAAATTGCGAATCACATGTGGAATCAAGTGTGGAAGCTTCTACAATTTAGAGAGGAGAAAACGGCTTCACACTTCCTCTGTCCATGTCCAACATATACCAGCCGGAGATCCCAACACTTTGGCAGCCCGTTACTGGCGGATCTGACATCTCTATCTGGCATGGATATCAACAGGATATATTTTTCTTTCAGGATTCCGTCTAGATCAGATTGGAGCTGACTGAGGACCTTATTTCAAAGGAGTAAAAACGGAACATGCTCTTTGAAAGAGCAGCGTTAACTCCTCTCTTTAAAATCTTGCTAATCATATACAGTGAGAGTCAAAGGAAAGTGGACACACACATTTTTTTATATTAAAGCTTAATATCGGGTGTTTGTGTTTCTTTCAAATTCAACATTTTATTATTTTTGTAAGTGGTATGGACAAAACCGATCGCCTTAACATTTTAGAAGACAATTTGCAGCCCAGCGCAGAAAAAGTAAGATTTAATATTTACCAATAAATTTTCTTTTTTGGCTCATAATATTTGGAGCTATTTTAGTATTTGTTATACAGTTTTTTCTATTGCAAGATTTTTTTATTTTTTTGTAGATTAAGAGAGAAGTAAAGACCACTTACAAAAATAATAAAATGTTGAATTCAAAAGAAATACAAACACCCGAAATAAAAGTTTGATTTTTAAAAATGTATTTTTGACTCTCATTGTATAGCTTGATAAAATTTCCATTATCCATAAATCATCAGTCTATATATATACAATATAGGCTCTTCCAAATCTCACTCGCTCCAATTGCAATGGTCATAATTAATATAAGAAGCTCCCATAATAATCAAATCCGAAATCTTATATGTTAAAAGAATTTATGAATAAACTTTGCATTCAAGATTTTTTTCAACATTTTTCTTCTCTCAAACCTCTATAACTAGAGTTCTAATTAACGTAGGCAGTTGACATAGGTCTAAAAACACTCAGTGGATCAACCTCCTTCTTTTGAGCTATTAACTGCTTAAATTCGTTGGGTTTGAGGAAAGTTATGCGTGGAGAATCAACTTTACTTTTACTGTACGTTAACTTATCTTGGCATATTTTGGCATTACTGTACGTTAACTTCTCTTGGCAAATTCGTTGGGTTTGAGGAAAGTTATGCGTGGACAATCAACTTTACTTTTACTGTACGTTAACTTCTCTTGGCGTATTTTGGCATTACTGTACGTTAACTTCTCTTGGCAAATTTTGGTATTATATTATAAAAATTAATATAATATAATATAATGCTGCGGAGCAGCAGGGGTCCTCTAGTAAACTTTAATATATATGGGGGATTTCATTTCAAGTGCACCAACTTTTGAAACCGATGTCTTCCGATAGGGATGAAATTTGCACCAAGTCCTAGTCCTAGAGATAGTCCTATTAGATAGTAGTTCAGACACAATTTCTCAACAAGATCGGTCCAGATCTCTCTGAGTTAGAGGGGATCAAAATTTGACATTTTTTTCAAAAAGGGCATTTTTTTTTTATAAGAAAGCTTAGGATTTTTACTTTTTCACAAATGCACTATTTTGAATTTTTTTCTATTTGTGTCTAAAACCTTACAAATAAAACTTATACTGAGAAACTAGACAAATTAAATTTTCCGAAGATATGTAACATACCTTCATAACATAACAGAAGAGAATGGTTATCTGTAACCTGAAAGAGTTATTTGCAACATTTCAATCTGAACACGAGGATGTTAGAATTGGCTTCACGAAATTAACCCATATGAGGCCAAAACATTTAGCAGATGATTCGGAAGTAGATTTACACGATTACCGCGATTGCCTTAAATTGACTATGTGTCCTAATGCAACAACTTCTTGCCACTTATGTGAATGTACCAATTGCCCGAAAACCACATTCATCAAAGAAAATTTAATCAACTCTTTAGATCGAGAATATATAGAGGAGGTCAAATTTGATTCTTGGATTCAGACTGACAGATGCACATTGAAAACAATCATTTTAAATGTGGATGATTTTGTGGAAGAAATGTGTACAGGATTGCTAAAGTTGAGAAACCATGACTTTTTAGTCAAAGAGCAATGGTCATTCTTCAAGGATTTGAAGATACATTTGAAGTCTGGTGAATTCGTTATTTCATATGATTTCTCAGAAAACTATAAATATGTTCTTCAGGATGCCATACAAGCATTCCACTTCCATAACGACCAAGCAACTATATTCACAGTAGTTATTTACTACATGAAAGATGAAAAGCTGGAACACAAAAGTATGGCAATCATATCCGACGATTTAAAACATGATACCGTTGCAGTTTATGAGTACCAGAAGGGAATGCTAAAATTTTTAAAATCTAAATTTACAGTAAAGAAGGTATACTACGTTTCGGACCGAGCTCGTCAACATTTTAAAAACAAAGGTAGCTTGGCAAATCTTACGGCCCATGAAAAAGATTTTGGAATGCCAGCTGAGTGGCATTTTCATTCTACTGCTCATGGTAAAGGAGCATGTGATGGTATTGGAGCAAACCTTAAAAGAAATGCAGCGAAGTATAGCCTCCAGTGCTCTCATCAAGATCGCATCGTAGATGCGACTGCTTTATTCCATTGTCCAAAGACTTATTGTAAAGAAATTAAAATAGTTTTTGGTAGCAAAGAGGATCATCAGGAAACATTGAAAACACTGAAGAGCAGATTCGATGCTGCGGTAACAATCGATGGCACCGCTCAATACCATGCTTTTATACTGCTTGTCGATGGAAGACTCAAGTTGAAAAAGTTTTCTGCCTCTATTCAATGCGATTTCTTTCCAAAGCCAACAAATAAACTAGCAGAGAAATCAACAGCTGAACCTAGTAACGTCAAGAAAGGATTGACAAAAAAACGCAGTAAATAAAGGCGACAAAAAAGCTGGATGAAAGACTGGGTATTTAAAAATTTACAAGACTTAAATACTTCATCAGTTACAATAAATTAAGTATAAAATTAGTTATGATATAAATGGATCTAATGCAATTAGGATTAAATTTTAATAAATTATTTATCTTTTTATTTTTAACATTATTATTATTATTATACATAAATTTAATTATTATTAAAAATAAATAAAAAATAATAATTTTTCAACATTTCTATAGAAAAAAAGCGATTTTTTTCTTGAGGTTAACATATTCTGGGTATTACAGTATCGAGGGTATAAAATTTTAGTTAGGTATGTTATATACCTTTGGAAAGTTTAGTTTGTCTAGTTTCTCAGTATAAGTTTTATTGTAAGGTTTTAGACACAAATAGAAAAAAATTCAAAATAGTGCATTTGTGAAATATTGAAAAACCGTTGTCTTGAGTTACAAAACATTTATTTTGATAGATATCACACTCCCATCCCACTAAGCGACCAAAAAGCTCTTAAAGGAAAAATCCTAAGCTTTCTTATGAAAAAAAAAAAAAAAAAAAATGCCCTTTTTGGAAAAAAAAGGCAAAAAATGCTTTAATTTAGCAAAAAAAGTCTACAATGTCAAATTTTGATCCCCTCTAACTCAGAGAGATCTGGACCGATCTTCTTTAAAAATTGTGTCTAAACTACTATCCAATAGGACTAACCTTGGTGCAAATCGGAAGACATCGGTTTCAAAAGTTGGTGCACTTGACATGAAATCCCCCATATTCATTTATCAAATACATGATGAAGATTAGAATAGAAAATGCAAAAAATAGTGATCTCACACATCATTATTGGCATCTGTAATCCATTCCTAAACTTGTCATATATATCGCGTAGACCAAATATGGTAATATTAAGAAAACAGTAGTCAAATTTGGAAAAAGCTCAGATTGTTCGATTACCCCTTAGAAATCTCGTATTATTGATTAAGCATAATTTTAAATAATAAGGCTGTCTTAAATTTTGTTCATATTTCTCTTACTTCACGACAATTTTTCTTTTATATTATTTAATATAAATAATATATTTTATCTCTAACCTAATCTCTAAAATACTCCTTTAAGATATTTTGGGCTTGGAACTTATGTAAATATGTATCATGTGTCATGTATCTGGAGTATTATGATATCAAGAGTATTAAAACTTTGAGGGTGTTCAGAAGTTTGTAGTTTTAAAACTCAAGACAAAAGTAGGCGGGATCTAGCCTATGGAAGTGGCACCTTTAAAAATGCATAGGGAAAACATTGAAACTTTGTAGAGTTTCATTAGAAATTAATTTCAGTAGTCAAGCTAAAGATTTACGGAATATGACTGGGGCGTGGCGCCTCATATACAAAAAAAAATATATCCAGAGTACTATGATAGAGGCAGCCATCAAACTTTGTGTTAGTAGTTGTACCAAATAGGACACATTGGACAGTTTGGGGTAACCTTTCCAAATATAATCAAAATAACATTCAGTTGGCGTAGGGATAGTCTGGAAACATTGTCTAAATTTTTATTAATTTCGATGGGGAGAACCGTGCTATTACCACAAACAATTACTTCATATTTTTTCAACAATTCTGAAGCAACATTATTTTTTTTTAACTACATTTTTTTAAATAAATCTTGAGTGTAGCGAGTTAAAAGACAACATTCCTTTGTAACTTCCCTTTAAATAATTCAACACATTTCATTCAATGTAATTTTCCTTTTTATAAATGCCAATTTAATAAATGTCAATAACAAATGTATTGATTGCATTTACAAATTTTTATTTGTAATATAAATAAAAACCAAAAAAAAAAAATTTAAAACATACCTGCCAAGTGACAATCAATTCACTCTCGCCACCTGTTTGAACTTGAGTATTTGAGGGTGATTCAGTAGGTGCTTCTTCTTGAGTTTTCAACACTATCGGTTCGGTGAAGGTACTTCGCTCTATTTCATTAATAGCTTGCATACGTATCAAGAATGTAGTGGCTGGTGTCAAACCAGTTACAATGGCACTTTCACGTAAATCACTGTCATAACTGTTAATAAATATAATAATAATAATAAAAATAATAATAAAAAGGCAAGGTGAAAGTAAAAATGTATAATCGAATAAATAGTAAAAAGGAAGTCTATAGTATACGAGAGTATATTGATAACTAAGAATATTAAGAAACTTTTTTTTTTAATATTATAAAGATTTGGAGCTCTATCCTACAATGGGAGTTAGCGGAGTAGTGACAATACAATGGAAACTTTCAACAAAATATATTTTTGACGATAATACAAAAAAAATGTGATCATAAAATTTAACAATCTTTTATTAATTTATTAATTTGTAAGTTTTATGTATCTAAAAAATAACAAAATTTTCAATTCAAAAATAGTCAATTAAAATTTTTATTAAATCCATTATCATCCATTATTTTATTAAATCTTTTATTAATTTATTAATTCGTAAGTTTTATGAATCTAAAAAAATTCAATAATAGTCAATTAAAATTTTTATTAAATCCAGTGAAATATTTTGCCAATCTGAATTAATATCACCTCTATGAGATCTGCCTTGTTTGCATAATTTCGTGTCCATATTTTTCGATCTACAATTTCCCATAGATCTTCTATGGGCTTGAGATTTAGTGGTTGGCCTAACCATTCCAAAACACTAACTCCATTAGGTTATAGCAATTCGGTCACAAGTTTGGGGGTGTGTTCTTGAATTTCAAGTCCAGGGGCATATTTTCTATGCGTATGGAGACATCATGCATCCAATTTCGGTTATAGTATCTGGGCCACATGAATTTAACCCATTATTTGGTTCGAAATATTGTCATCGCCAAGCTTAATAGTTTTGTTTGTATATTTTGGGTCTAATCTTTTTCTTATTGGTCATCGTACAAACGTTTTTTCATCATGCCCACTCTGGACTCATCTGAAGAGAGAACAGTATTCCAAATCCGTCTCATACAGATAATGTTTTCTTTTGTAAAATTTGTGTAAGCCAAGTTCAGCCTCGATTGCGCGTCGGGAAACACATATTTTTAGTTTCTGATGATTAACGACCCATTAGGTACCATTTTTGGACATTTTTTAAACTATCTTGCTATTAAATTATACTACCTTTGACATGTCTTATGGGGCCTATCGCCAAAATGTTGAGTCGTCACCGTACCTTTTTCACGATATTTCTTTATAATTTTTTAAATTAAGGATTTATTCAGAGAATATCTCCCCAATTTTTTTTTTTGCTTGAGACCAGCAGTAAAATTGTTCTGGTTTTAAGCTCTTCACAAAACTTCATTCGTGCCATTATTTTATAATATTTAGTTTAATTAAATTTATTATTTATTAAGATTTTTTTTGCATACAGTATCATAGAAAAATAAAAAATATATTTAATAAAAATATATTTAAGAGTGTTATGTCTTAAAGCTATTAAAGTGTAATGTACAACAACAAACTTGACAATAAGGGTATGATATTGAATGGGAAAAAGAAAAAACGCCCACGCTAGCCATAATCATAGAGTGAATATCCTAAAATAATGTTATAAACTTAACACTAAAAAAAATCTTACAAGGTAGAAAAATAATAATAGTAATAATAATAATAAAAACTAAAAATAACTGTTAATTAAGTCCAGTGAGTACCAGGGTAAGTTTTTTTTTTTTAATCCAGTGTAAGAGCCGACAGATCAATAATTTCATGGTTTAAACCAAGAGGAGACAAATATTGAGTATTAGGCCAGATTCTGCAATTTCTTTTAAAACAGTATTATCATGCATATGTAATCCACTACTATAATTCCTTATAATGTCAAACACATAAGAGCTCATTGGAAGTACTCCAAACACATTGTAAATAATTAAATTTGAAAACCTTTTTGTTTTTGATGAAAAATTTTTTCCAATACAAAATCTTAAAACCTTTCTCTCAAAAATTTTAAACTTATTCATTAATGTCGGTGAAATGGAAAACCAAATAGTACAACAAAACTGGTCTCATATGTACATGTTTTATAAAGCAGTAATTTTGTATTAGCTGGCAAAGCTTTATTAGATAGAACTCTGCCAACACATCCCTTCGCTCTGTTAACTTTATTTAAAACAAAATTCCAATGTTCATTAAACTTAAAAAGCATATTAAAAATCATGCCAAGATATTTAATGCTGTCTTTAAAGGGAATTTCAATACCATTTAAATACAACTTTAATCTTTTGCTTTATAATAATTATTTATAAGATTAAGAAACAGTTGAAAGAAAATGTCAGGAACTATAAATATTTAAATAACTGTTAGGGTCTTATACATTTTCTTCATTCTTCTATTTTTATTGTTTTAATCAAATCTGACAAACATTTTTAAAAATATCCATTGGTTTGGCATCATTAAAAAAAACGTTTTTTCTTTTATCTATTTATACCCTATACCACTATGTAATTTGGGTATAATGACTTTGTGCTGCTGTTTGTAACTACCAAAAATATTTGACCTAGGCCCATCTTTTATTATACCGAGCGAATTAGAATCACTAACTGTTTCGATTTAATGATGTCAGTCCGTCCATCCGTCTGTGTGTCTATGTAAACTTTGTAATCAAACTGCAGGTCACAAATATGAATATGTTTTGATGAAATTTGGTATATAAGCTTCTGTCAGCCATAGGATGAAGGCTATCGAAACTGGTGAGAATCGGTCCATGTTCAGACCTAGCCACCACACAAATGACCCCTATGAAATCGACATAAATTGCCATAAGATCCAAATTGTGATATTGATCTTACTCAAATTGGGTTTGTATGGATTTATTACATCCATTAATGAGTAGTCCAAAAACGATCCCTATGACCATACGCGGTTATGTCCAAATATATTAATTTTTAACGCTCTTTACATGTGTTCAATTTTTTTTTTTTAATGTTGACCATTTCTGAGTTTTTTCTTTAAATAACGACGTAACTCATATGTTTATTAAATTAATTTGCAGCACCAACGACGTATGTCAACCTAAATTTGGTCGCTGATAAATTATTTTCTCAGAAAACGACACATAGCGACATATGTACGTTGTTTTTAATTAAAAAATGTGCAAAATAATTTTGGATTAGGTTTCAGTTTATAACCACTTGTAAGAACTTGTGTGTTTATTTCTGTTATTTTTTGTCACTATTATTCTTGATACGTTGTTATATTCTCATCCTAAGTCCCGTTAACTTCTTGTTGACGAACAAAAAAATCAATTTTACAACCAACAACAACTTATGTCTACATGGGTGGTTGACATAAGTTATTTTATCTGCACACACTTCAAGTGTAATTTACATATTGTTTTTCGTCCTTCTCTAGGATCTATTCCTCTGAAGATTTTTGACTCAAAATTTTATATAAAGTATTTATTGGACTGTTAAATAAAAATTAGTTTCAGCATCTGGCAATATCTTAGTGGTATCAAATTTTTTGGATATGTGATATATGGTTTCTCTTGAAATCAAAATAAAATTTGTAATAAAATTTTTTTAATAATACTTCATAGAATCTTAATAAAATTTTAACCAAAAATTTTTAATAAAATTTATCAAAATATGTCTTAGGCAATGAAAGACAGAGAATCAAACACGATCCCTTAAATATTTGTAATATGCTATTTTAAAATAAAAAGTAAAAAAGAATCTGATATATTTTTCTTAAACTCTAATATACATATTAAAAACAATGTATATATATACCCTATACCACTATGTGGTTAAAAATATTTGACCTAGACCCATCCTATATTATACCGATGCCCAACTGTCCATCTGTCCACACACCCGGCCAGAAGCAAAGTTCAGTTTGAAAAAAAATTATGAAACCGTATCCCGTGAAATCCTAGCTGATCCTGTTTAAGAAATATCAACATTTCAATAAAAAAAAAAATATATAAGAAATATTATTTGATTTGAAAAATATTTAACTCCAAGTTTAATTAACAGAGTTGATATCATTTCCACACCATCCTTCGGATAGACACCTCGGCGCTTTTTTAAAAGCGGTATCTCCAATGGACCTAATCCACTAATAAGCCATGTTTTTTATAAATGCTGAGAAGAAAAGGTAGCTACCGCTTTTTTAATCGTGCCAAAAAAGTTGGGTCATCGATAATATTTATCTTGAATCTATCCCAAAATTTGAGATATCTCTATGAATAGATTCGCCAGTTTTTTCGGACCATAACCCTAAACCTTCATAATTCAAATGTATAAGGCTCTGCTCTAGATCAACGGAGTTCAGTCCAGCGTTTATTTCTGTTCGTAATATTGACTATGTTCGTTGTGAAGTACTTGTCACCAATAGTATTCATAGCTGAAAGGCTGAATTTTAAATATTCCAACTTCATCATTGATTTCTGGATCCTCCAATTTATTCGCTTCTCTTAGAAGTTTTCTGCAGGCGTGGTAGTTTTTCGGAATTTTCTTCAACTTCTTTGGCCATAATAGAGCTTTTTCCTGTCCTACAAGGACTATTCCAAAAGAGATGATTGACAAATCCTTGTAATAGAAGGAGTTCGGGTAAAATACATTTCTCAATTACATGGAAGCTATCATCTACATCGTCATCTTCTTTCGCAAATAGGGGGTGATTAACTACACATTGTGGAGCATTCTTTTTATCCTTACCAGAAGACTTAAATTTTGTATAATCCTTTTTCAAGTGTTTAAAGACCTTTAGCTCTATACTTTGGTGATCATGGTTCTGTAATTCATTTAACTTTATAAAGCAATAAGGACATGGGTATGTTGCAGTTGCAGTCTGTTGGCCAATGGCAATTAATAAAATTTGAAATCCGAAACAAATTTAAATGGTATGTCATTGAGTTGTGTTAAATCCACATTTTTTTTACATTTTCGTAAGTTTCTTTTATATTTGGTACTATACATAATAGTATTAACCTATAAACACTAATCAATTTCCCCTTTTTTGCAAAACTTCCTCCGTCAGAGTACGGCATTTTTTTATTCTCACTACTATCTATTTGAATTGGATCATCTTCTTCTAAAATAGAAATAGAAAATCTGAAGAATTTTTGAATACCGTCTGCCATGATTTTGATCTTACTTCTTTTGATATGTTCCGTAGAGCGTTGATAAAAAATATATTTGAGAATATCTGTGGCGTTTGCATAAATAACTGGTCTATTTGCTATTTTATTTGATTCAATTTCAAACTGATAAATGTCCTCTTTCTAAATATGGCTCATTTTGTACGATCTGGAGCGCATATGATCGACGTAATTTGCTAGTGCTGATTGCCTTCCAGCAGAAGTCCGAATGAAATTAGTTATTAGTTTTCTCATATACATAACTAGGTATTTGAAGCGCCAGTAGTTGTCTGAAAATTATCTAAAATATCAGCTGTAAAATTAACTTTTTTTTTCAATTTTCTTATTTAATGCTACTCTAGCTTTCGGACTTAATGTATCTAACATAATTTAATTTTTCTGGTAACTCTCTTTAATCTTTGTTTTAGTTGAGAATAGATTGGTTGATTTTGCTGTTTTCCTGGTAATTTTTCTAGAATATTCGAAATATTTTCACGGACCTGAGATGATGATGGCTTACTATTTGAATAATGTCGAATTCCCTTACCTATTTCCTGAAAACACGTCTTACAAACTTTAATATAAGCTTTTGAGTTCTTCCCATTTTGTGCAATATTTTCAGTTTCGTCAATGCTTGAAGCAAATGTGCGAATCTTTCCTCTACCTTTTTTCAAAGGCAAATGGCATTTGAAAGAGGTTATCACATAAATGTAGCAACTATAAAATGGGCTACTTCTCGTTTCTTTGGAAACATTGAAATCAGTGTAACTAGCCATGGGGGTACAGGTCCTTTAACAAGTCCTTTTTCCCTCTCATTCAAAGTTAGCCGCCATGTAACGCAAATTTACTTCGGAAACTTGGCATTATTTATATCAATGTTATTGTTTATGAACTTTTCTACAAGGCCTTCAACTTTATTAGATATGAATAATTTATTTGGTTTGTTACCAAATTTTGATTTTGATGATAATGATGTTATTCTTATTTGTTACACATTTTTTTATTTTTTCAAAAAATATTTCTCTTTATACCCGATACCACTATGCGGTTTGGGTATAATGACTGCGCTGCTGTTTGTCACTACCAAAAATATTTGACCTAGACCCATTTTTTATTATGCCGATCGGCTCATAAACACTTTCTGTTTCGTTATAGCGATGTCCGTCTGTCCATCCGTCCGTCTGTGTGTCCATGTAAAGCTTTTAATCGAACTATAGGTCGCAAATATGAATATATTTTGATGAAATTTGGCATATACGCTTTCATCGGCCATAGGATGAACGCTATTGAAATTGGTGAAAATCGGTCCATGTTCAGACCTAGGCCCCATACAAATGACCCCCATGAAATCGACATAAATTGCTATAAGATCCAAATTATCATATAGTTCTTAGTAAAATTGGGTTTGTATGTGTTTATTGTATCCATAATCGGTAGTCCAATAATCCCTATTGGACAATTCTTAGTCATAGGCCCCATATAGAGCTGCTTCCCGATCTTCACTTAAATCTATCAAAAAACAAAAATATTGCACAGATTTTTCTCAAGTTTGGTTTGTATATATTTTTTCAAAATGTAAGTGACTTTACCAAATATGGTCAGTATCGGTCCATTTTTCGACCTAGTCCTCGTATATATATTGCACCCGATATGTAGCCAAAAAAAAATTGATAACAATACCGCTCAAATTTTGTTTATGCTTATTTTCTATATCCAATTAGTTGGTCCGAAGAGATAGATTCTCTAAGCTATGGTATATGGTATCGTAAAGTCGGTCCAGACTTTATATTTATTAATATTTATATTTATAATTATATATATTGCACAAGGGAACAAAATTGAACTTTTTTTTTTCTCCATCAGCTCGCATTTTTAAGTCGCAGGTACTAATCGTATTTTTGACTTTTTTGAACAATTTTTCTGTTTTTCTGAAACTACTGGGCAAATTTAAGACCAATGTAAGCATAACATAACGGTATATCGCGAAAAGTTGAGCAGATAGAAATAAAAAACCTTAAAAACAACATTCATTTTTGTTTTTAATGAAAGGTATTTAGACAGAGAAATTTACTTAACTCCCACCTTATTCAAGTTATACTCAAACGCGATTCTTCCTTGTACATTTCTTATGGGATCCATTCACTCAAGCAATTCGAATTATCTTAGCTCCTCTTCTAATGACTTGCTCTTGATCGCTTCACTCTCAGAACACTGAGTGGATCAAGCTCTTTCTTTTGAGGTATTAACTGCTTAAATTCGTTGAGTTTAAGGAAAGTTATGCGTGCACAATCAACTTTACATTATGCAACACGTAAGTTACATTATGCACCTTGAACAGTGTAAATTATTTAATCTGTATATTAATACGTGAAGGTAAATTTTTATTTCCCTTTTTAAGCAATATGCGGTCACGGAGAAGTGTGAAAATGTTCATATAGAGGAGAAGCTGAGAGTGATAAACTTTATGTTTAATCTGTCTTAAAAATATATTAAATAGTTAGCCATATTTAAAATATTTCCTAGTGCATAATTTGGCTTTCACTTCTGTACTATACATGATTGGAACCGAAAGTTCATCAAAATAAAAAAAATATTAAAAATTTGATCTGAGAACGCCAAATCCTTTGGAGGTTTTACTATACTGGCCTGACTATACGGCCCTGACTTGGAATTTCCCAACCCCCAGACAATGACCCAGAAAATGTCCACAGTGTAATTTTGTGTTTTCCAATACTTCATCCCATTATGAGAAAAATATGCAAAAATTCTTAGCAGGTATTCTTGGGTCCGCAAAGAGGACAATCCGAAAAAATTTAAGTACAATCCGCTTATGGAGTGCCCAACTGCGGATTTTTATTTGAGTTCACTGGTATACAAGTCACGAATTGTGAAGAACTTCAGACATAATAAATGTCTGTACAACTTATAATAAACTACGAATCACAGAGAAAACAATGGACCATATCGAGCCATGGAAGCGAAAATAGCTTAAGGTATCATTACTCTACAGCAAAAGCAATTTTAGCTTAAGTGCACATTCTTAGAGTTTAAATACTAAATGTAAAACAAACATAATTACCTGAAATAAAAAAAAGTTTTCCTGCAAATTTTTAATTTGGCTACTTAAGCTATTTTCGTGGTAATGATTCGTTAAGCTACTTTCTAAACCAATGAACCTTTGTAAATACAACAAAATATTTATAACAATTCGTTACGCCTTGTTAATGCGAATGTTTTAAATTATATGTCAGACGCTCTGTGTTGAATTGTGAATTGCTAAAATTGATTAGCATACCTTTAGGCTCATTTAAATATTCATAAATTTTTTATATATGTACATAGATTAAAAAAAACATTGGAAGACAAAAATTTAAAAAATAATATTTCCTAGGATTTGCACTCGAACTTCGAGTGCTGGGCTATACTGGTATATATTTATTTACGTAAAAATTAAAAATTAAAATTGAAAATTTTTCTAATTTATAATAAAAAATTTATTAAATTCTGATATATTTTTTAATGCAATAATTACCCAAAATTTAATTAAAAATTCTGAAAATTTTGTTTAGTTTTTGAATTTAAAATTCCGAACAACAAATATATTTATATTTTGAAAGCTTACGGCCATTGAACGCTATTATTCTATTCTAGTTACTTAGTAAGCCTACCACTTATATTTGTGTTTACTTCCAATTACCTTTTACTAATACTTGTCGACGGTAATGTAACATTTATTATATTTGGACCATTCCAATCACTGCCCGCCATACCCAGAGCAGCATGTGATTTTAAATATTTCAACGATTGATATTGCACCAAATAGGATAGCACTGGTGAATTGCCATCGAATGGTCGTCGCCACGATAATTTCACCGTTCGAGAACCCACTTCAAATACTTCCAAATTAGAGGGTGTATCCGGACGTTCCTGCACCGCTAAGTATATAGTTAATTCGGCTCGTCCATACGGATTTTCCGCAATACATTTATAGACACCCGAATCGTGGCGATCGGAACGAGATATCGTTAGTTGAGAGTCTACACCTTTGTCCGTTTTCATTTCCGCTATGCTAAATCGAAAATTGTTTAAATCAATACGGGCATTGTTGTGTGTCCAAGCCATATTAATGGGTTCATCACCTTTGGCATGACAGTCAAGGGTGACAGCGTCATTCCTGCGCGATGATATATTGCGTGATGTTTGCTCAAAACGTGCTGGTTCTGTATAGAAAATGCAAAAAGTTGTTTATAAATAAATGGTTAAACTTAGTCCAATTAATATTTTCGCTAATCCTATAAGTTTCTGTGTGACGTGAAATATACAATAGAACAGCACACAGTAGCAAATATCGATCTTAATGCATATCATTATGTATATTCATGTCTTTTAGTCTGTATTTGTATATCAAATATATATGTACCATTCGTTAAATATGTACTTACCGTTGACATTGATGCGTATTATTTTCTTAAGACCTGGTCCAATGTCATTCGTTGCTTGACACATATAGTAACCCTCGTCAATGTCGGTGGCAAGATTAAGTACCAATGAATGATTACGCATACTCAATGGTTTAAAATCCTTATTTAATTTGCCTTAAATAATGGAAATTTGATATTAAGTTTAAATAGATGGATACATAGTAACTTGATAAAATTTTTTTTATAAATAAAATAACATAAAATAATGTAAAATAAAATTAAAAGAATGTAAAGCAAATAAAATAAAACCAAAATGTTTTTTCTTCAAATTAAAGTTCATGTGTTAAATTAAAGGTTAACTGTTATATGGAATGTATACATGGCTTGATGTTAAACTCACTTGTATCAATCTGTATAATACTTAAGGGTCATTTCGTGTCAAATCACGCGGTGAGGCTTTTTAAATTTAAAATAGTTCAAAATAAAAATAAAAACATAATTTTTTAGAAACCTTTTCACTAGCATATTATAGCAACGAGGAGATTCATAACTCGATGTCATGGTTTAAAACAATTTTTTTTTTAATTCCAATTTTTTGTATACTTAAAGGATACAAATTGATTAGTGTTTCTACCGAGTTTCAGAGAAGAAATACGATGGGCTATTTTTTTACAGCCCATTAAGTTTATGTAAATTCTGAAGATAATTTTTTTCATTTTCCATATAAAAATATATTAAAAAATTTATTTATTTTTATTTAAACACCGGATTTGTATTTCTCATATAAATAGCTTGAAACTGATACCAGAATTGTTTAATTTGAGGCATAATTTCTCAAGATATTGCAGTTTTTCACAGTATTTCCAAATCCAAGATGGCCAAAATTTGTTAAATGTGACCATTTTTCAAATGTCCATATCTCGACAAAAATGGCCGAAAGGAGGGTCTCATCACCATAAGTTTCAGTGGTAATTTTTTAAAAAAATCTATTACTATGGACCAACAAATTTTTGTAATACATGGAATGATCTTTAAGCTAAACACTATTTATTCGAGTTAGTTTCAATTGTTGTGGAGTTTATTTATTTATTTATTTTTATGTGATGTTTCATACACAAGACTTACGTCTCATATTACAGTATGAAACTGATAAAACGCTCACACAATATTACTTAAACTATATTTTTTTAATTTTAATTACATACATTTAACAATTTATTAAAAAAAACAAGTAAGAAAATCATAGTCGATCTAGAGAAAATTATAGTCGGTTTATAGACCCTATCTCTTCGGTCCAACTAATTGGATATTGAAAATAAGCATAAATTTGAGTGACATTGTTATAATTTTTTTGGCGGCAGTTATGAAAAAGTTCATATTGGATGCTATATTTATATGGGCACTAGGTCGAAAAATGGGCCGATACTGATCATATTTGGAAAAAATATATAAAAAAGAAAATATATACAAACCAAATTTGAAAAAAAATCTGTGCAATATTTTTTTTTTTTTTTTTTGATAAATTTAAGTTTAAATTAAATTTAAATTTAATCGGGAAGCAGCTCTATATGGGTCCTGTGACTAAGAATTGTACTATAGGGATTATTTCTGGACTGATTAGTGGATATAATAAACGCATACAAACCCAATTTGACTGAGATCTGTATGATAATTTGGATCTTATGGCAATTTAAGTCGATTTCAGAGGTGTCATTTGTATGGGGACTAGGTGTGAACATGGACCGAATTTCACCAATTTCAACATTGTTTATCATATGGCCAATAAAAGCTCATATACCAAATTTCATTAAAATATATTCATATTTGCTACCTGTAGTTTGATTACAAGGTTTACATGGACACACAGACGGACAGACAGGCATCGCTCAATTAACTCAGAAAGTGATTCTGAGTCGATCGGTATAATAAAAGATGGGTTTAGGTCAAATATTTTTGGTAATTACAAACAGCAGTACAAAGTCATTATACCCAAACCACATAGTGGGTATAAATAGCATCCGAAATTAACTCTATAACATCTGCAGGCAACAAATTTTCAATAATGCCACTAAAGTTTCGTTTATGGTTCATTTAGTTGGACCTAAAACATCTGCTCTAAACTCATGGTAAAGGTTGTTTTTTCAAGCCCATTAGAAATTGAGAATGTAAAAAATAACGCAAAAAATTAAATTCTAATCAAAAAATACATCAACACATCGCATTAACATCTGAAAATGTCACGAATAACGTGAACGATATTTGCATCCAAGGCGTCGCACTCTGGTCAATATTTTGAGATAGCGGCCAAAACTCCTTTTGGTTTTTGTTCTCCGATTTTAAAGTTATTAGACTCATATGAAAGTAGACAGTAGTAAACCTCGGGAGCCAAAAAATTTGAACTCTATTTCAACTATTTCACTGAGAACAGGGTGGTCCAAAATGGGCTTTTTCAGAATTTTGTAAATTTATGATATTTTTAGTTAATTTTTAAAGTTTAAATGATCATAACTTTTTTGCTGTTCAACATTTTTGAACGAACTAAATTGTGTGTTGTAACCTAACTTATTTCCTATTACCGGTAAAAAAAATTGAAGCTCTGCTGTTTTCAGAACAATTTAAATTTTTTTTTAAAAAAGGTCAAATTTCGCGGAAATTTCCTACTTCATAGAGCACAACTCCTGTGAGTCAAGCTGAGTCAAAACACAAATTTACTATTTTGTAGTCCTAACTCTCCCCTACATTCCTATACATACATGTCCATGCATCGGGACTGCACTTTTTGAGATACAGCAATTTTGCTGACCCAAGGTAAGATATTCGGTACAAATGCACGTCATATTTTTTGAGAAGTTATTTGTATGTGAAAGTGGCTATTATGCATATATTTTGATGAAATTTTGTACAAGAGTTCTTATTGACCCAAAAAATAATTCTGTTGAAATTAGGAGAAGTTGGCCCATATTTGGACCTAGTCCACATAGAAGGGTGTATCAAAATTTTGACAAAAATGACAATAGAACTCTCAAATTATGTGGTATCTGGCAATGCATTTGGAAAAGGTAAAAAAGATTTTATTGCCATCTAATATTACACAACTTAAATACGTGAAAATTGCAAATAAATTTAAAACCAATGGAAATAACTGGTAAAACTAAGTACCTTTTATATTATTGCCAGTACCTGTTAACTCTCAAATTATGTGGTATCTAGCAATTCATTTGGAAAAGGTAAAAAAGATTTTATTGCCATCTAATATTACACAACTTAAATACGTGAAAATTGCAAATAAATTTAAAACCAATGGAAATAACTGGTAAAACCAACTACCTGTTATATTATGTTTCAAAGAGGTGAAAAAGTTCATGTTGAAACTTCGAGCAATAGTATATTAATCCATGCATTCATTTTTTTTTCTTCATTATTGTTTAAACAATGGCTAAATTCAGTTATAGTGTTCTATATGATATATATTTTGAAAGGAAAGATGAAAAGGACATTATTTTACATATAATGAATAATCCATTCTTCAAAATATGCGACAAACAAGAAATTAAAATTCATAACTTAAAAATAAAAAACTTTTTAAATACTTTAAGAAAACGGTACAATCAATGTTCCAGAAACAAGAAATTGTTTTACTCACGCAACCAAGAATGGCTAAGAAATAAACTTATTTTTAAAAAGCCATCAGTAACTACCACGGAAACTGGAAAAGGTGGTCGACCAGCAAAGCCAATTGATAATTGTAGTGAAAGATCACGAAGACGCAAGCTTAAACATATCAATGAAGAAGTTTCTTGTAGCATCATAAAGGATTCATTTCTGCATCAAATTCAACCATCGAAAACTAAAAAGGGTAAAATTGCTATCATTGAAAAAATAGTGGAAGCAAGCCCCAGACGCACAAAAAGGATTTTAGAAAGTATGCCGACACCAACTGAAAAAAATAAATTTACTCCAGAAGAAGCATTTGCACTATTTTTGGATTTGAAAATGACTAAAAACCAATATACAGAATTGCGGAAGCGAACCAATGAAAAAAATTGTGGAATTTTTCCATCATATCGAGATATAGTTTCTGCCAAAAAAGATTGCTTACCTTCACCAACTGCTATTAGTGTAACTTCAAGTTCAGCAGAAATAAAATTGCAGGATCTTCTTGAACACACTGCAGAACGATTATTAAGGACATTTGATGCTGACTATTTAAAGAAGTTTAAAAATTGCAGCATGACTTTAATTTCTAAATGGGGATGTGATGGGTCCTCTGGCCAGAAACAATACAAACAATGTAATGCGGAAAATTCATCAGATTCCAATTTATTCATGATTTCTTTCGTTCCATTACGTTTAACAAAAACTTATATTGGTTCAGAGCCGTCAACTAGTAGAGCTGCAGAGATAGATGTATGGAAGAATGAAATTCCCTCGTCAACAAAATTTTGTAGACCAATAAAGTTTGCTTACAAAAAGGAGACTCAAGATGTCATAGATGAAGAAGTTCGAAAAATAAATGATCAAATTAAAGAACTTCAACCAGTAGCATTTAAATTTGATGACCAAGACATTGAAGTAAATTTTAAAATGTGTCTCACAATGATTAATGGAAAAGTTGCACAAGCTTTAACAAAAACAAAGTCATCGTCAAGCTGCACCATATGCCAAAAAACATCAAGTCAATTAAGCCAACCACCATATAATTTGTTTCTAATTTTAGTATAAATTTTTATTAATACATTTAAATAAAATATAAGTTAACAACAGAAATATTATAGAATCATAAAAAAAACAACAACAACAGCTACAACAGATAACAAACTACAAAACGTGCCAACGCTAAATTTGTCAATTCAACAAACACAAATATTTCAACACAACAACAACTGCAACAAATAACGAATTGCCCAACAGTAAATTCTCAGACGAAATTTAAGCCACACGCGCAGCAAACAAGTTTCCTGATGGTGGGAAACACAACATCAGCAGTTTCAGTATTTTCATTATTATATTTAGAAATTTTAATTGTAAATTCTTGCAGTCAGTTGAGTGAAACTAAAAATAAAGGTTCTATTGTTAACTATCAGTTAACAATAAAAAAAATAATTTTTTTTTTTAAATAAACATAAATTTATTTAATTGGCGCCCGAGCAGGGACCCTTAAAAAAGGTCCTTTGTCGTATAAATAAAACCCTCGGAAAAAGGGTTTTCCCGGTAGATTAATTAATAGATCGCGGAAATAGTGCGCCGTAGTAACCTCTTCGGAAAATAAGAGGTAAACCGGAGGTCTCAAAGGAGATCAGCGGCCGTGATATAAACAGTAAGAAACATTTTTTTTTTTTAATAAGTTTTACAGCAATTAGATAAACATAAAAAAACAACCTAATTTAGAAAATATAAAGTGAACTGGAAATAATCAGAAAAGAAAAAAACACAAGAAAAAAAAAATTTGAAAAATTAAATCAAATAACAAAAATTTTAAATAAATAAAAAAAATTAAAAATTAAAAATTAAAAAATACGAATTAAATTGAAAAACTGAATAAAAAATTTTTTTTTTTTGAAATTAATCAAATTAAATAAAAAATTGAAAATAAGAACTAAATAAAATAAATAAGTTGATGAAAAAAAAAAACTAAGAATCTGTGAAACTAATTGTCGAGGAAACGTTTTGGCAATTAAAAGCAAGCAACGAGAATCAAAAATCAGGGGAAGTCTGCAATCATCATCCTCTCCATCATCATGTTCCAGATATTAATGTAAGAATATTATTAAGTTCATTATCAATTGGTTTCCTTATTTTAATTTAATTACATTAAGATTTTTTCCATTTTTCAAAACTCGTCCTTACTATCTTGAGTTAGTTGAAATTTTTTCATTAATATTTGTTGTTATAAATTTTATTTCCTGAAATCGGTTAAATTTTGTTTTTATCCTTGAACTTGATCGAGATTTGCGAAATAAATACTTTACATTCGATTTTTTTTTCCCTTAATTTCGAAATCATTTAACCGGTATGCCCGACGAAACCATCGACCAGCTGACTGAGAGACTAAGTAGGACACTGACAATGGCACAAACGACCGAGGCATCAGTAGGTTTTACTACACTACAGAAGGAACAGATAGCCCTCATGATAAGGGAGGCTATTGGATCATCGTCCGACCATTTGGCGGATGAGGGGGCCGATCACCCCATAGGTACAGTTACTACCAGGTTGGAGGAACTGGACAAGGTTCCCGACATAGTTAGGTCTTTGAGGGAGTTTTCTGGTAGGCCGGGAGAATTTAACTCTTGGCGAAAGTCCGTGGAGAGGGTTTTGAAGCTCTATGATTCGGTGAGAGGTACCGGAAGGTATTATGCAATTCTACACACTATTCGCACAAAAATCGTGGGGGACGCAGACACTGCCTTGGAGTCATATAGGACACCATTGGATTGGCCACGAATAAGAAAATGTCTCGCAATGCATTATTCTGATAAGAGGGACATCGGGACCTTGGAATACCAGATGATGGTATTATGCCAAGGTAACAGGAGCATAACGGAATTCTATCAAGTTGTTTACCAACACCTTTCACTGTTGCTTGACAAGGTCTCTTCCCTGGACCTGGAGGAAAATAGCCTTCACGCTATGACGAACACCTACAGGGAGAAAGCACTGGACACGTTCGTAAGAGGATTAAATGGAGATTTACCGAAATTGCTAAGTGTGCGTGGACCAACATCTTTGCCACAGGCACTACATATTTGCCTAAAGTTGGACAATATGACTTTCAGGAGAAATTACGCACATGGACAGTCTATCAGGAATAATGTACAGAAGGATAGGATCGGTACGGCAACTTTCGCAACTGGCAGAGTATTTTATCCCGAACTCGCTTATGTTGGTGGAACACCACCCATTAGACCACCTATACCACCTCGACATAATCCCGTTTCAAACTTTAACCTAAATCCAAACTTCCATTCGAACTTTTATCCAACTCAAAATCGCAATCCAAATTTAGGTCATAACCCAAACTTCCAATCTAATGTTAACCCAAATCTCAATCGTAATTTTACTTATAATCATAACCGAAACTTACCTGTAAATTCTGGGTGGAATGCGGCCACTCAAAACAATCCTCAGAATCAACGAGTAGAACCAATGGATGTGGATAAATCAATCCAAACCCACCAGGCCAATTATATGAACAGACCACACAACAATGTAGCACTAAAGAGATCAACAGCCGCGTCCTTTCAGGCTCCAGCGAATAAATTTCAACGGAATTTTCATATAGATACAGATTATATGCCGGAGGAAAATTATTGTGGCTACTGTCCACCGGAAGAAGCTGAGGTAAACCATCGTCACGCGAGTGTGGAACCAGAGTACGCTCAAGATTACTTTCAACAAATTCCTGAGGAATTAGCTACTCTTGAAAAACAGGAAGAAGAAACTGATGATTTTTTAGACTAAACTGTTCCTCATTACCTTATTTCGAAGCAAAAATGGGGAACGACCAAAAATTAAAAATTTTATTGGACACTGGCAGCAACAAAAATTACATCAACCCTAAATTTATTACAAACACAAAGCAAAACGAAAGGAATTTTAACGCAAAATCCGTTAAGGGAGACATTAAAATTACACAACACAAATTTTTGAAATTGTTTGATGATACTCCCATAAAATTTTTCATTTTACCAGAATTAGAAACATTTGATGCAATATTAGGGAATGATAGCCTGAAGGAATGTTCAGCTGTCATTTATACAGCGGAGGACTATTTCACCATTAGTGGGGATAGGAAAATTCCAATTAAACAATTCATTTCTCAGAATGTTAATAATATTGAAATCAGGACAAACCATCTTTCAGGGAGTCGAAAAAAATTATTGGAAAACATCTTCGATCGCCACAGGAATTTATTTGCGGACCCCGACGAAAGCCTTACGTACACAACTAGGGTGGTAGCTGAGATAAGAACAACAACTGAAAATCCCGTTTATTCTAAAAATTATCCTTATCCAATGGCTCTTAGGAGTGTTGTGGACGATGAAATATCCAAGTTATTAAGGGACCAAATAATCCGACCATCGCGTTCTCCCTACAACTCACCAATTTGGATAGTCCCCAAAAAACAGGATGCATCCGGAAGGGATAAGTATAGAGTTGTGGTAGACTTTAGGAAACTTAATACAGTAACCATCGCGGATAAATACCCCATCCCCGAGATAAACGACGTGCTTTCACATTTGGGAGGGAATAAATATTTTACAGTCATCGATTTAAAGAGTGGTTTCCACCAAATACCCCTTAGGATGGAAGATATAGAAAAAACGGCATTTTCGGTCAACAATGGAAAGTATGAATTCTTGCGATTGCCGTTTGGATTAAAAAATGCTCCATCAATATTTCAACGTGCGCTGGATGACATTTTAAGGGAACACATTGGTAGGAGGTGCTATGTTTATATTGATGATATTATCATCTTCAGCAAAGACGAATTTTCACATTTCAAAGAGGAGGAGGCCATTTTCAAAACACTAAATGAGGCTAATATGAAAATACAGCTGGATAAATGCGAGTTTTTCAAGGAGGAAGTCGAATTCCTCGGGTTCATCGTTTCTTATAACGGAATAAAAGTTAACCCAAGGAAAGTTCAGGCAATTGTAGAATTCCCCTATCCTAATAATGTGAAGGAACTTCGATCGTTCCTTGGTCTTTCAGGATACTACAGAAGATTCATAAAAGGATATGCGAACATCGCAAAGCCACTGACGAAACTCTTACGAGGAGACGGAAGCTTGATATCCAGAACAGAATCAAGCAGGAGGAAAATTGAACTGGATAATGAAGCGAAACATGCTATTGATAATTTGAAAAACGCCCTAATATCACAGGAGGTGACATTATCCTGACTTCCACAAAGAATTCCAGTTAACTACAGATGCATCCAATGTTGCTATCGGAGCAGTACTTAGCCAGGACGACAGGCCGATTTCCTTCATTTCGAGAACATTAACGGGATCGGAGGAAAATTATGCAGCGAACGAAAGAGAAATGTTGCCTATAATCTGGGCCCTAACAAATCTAAGAAACTATCTATACGGATCAGTCAAAGTCATAATTTACACCGACCACCAACCCCTGACTTATGCTTTGAGCAATAAGAATAATAATGCGAAGATGAAAAGATGGAAATCGATATTGGAGGAATATAACTATGAAATGCAGTATAAACCAGGTAAAAGTAATGTTGTGGCCGATGCACTCTCTAGACCCCCTGGAACGAACATCAACTCTCTAACAGGAACAGTGCATAGTAGCGACAGCTCTCCAGAGGAACTCATAGCTAGTGTCGAAGTGCCCATAAATGCATTCAAAAATCAAATCTTTTTGCAAATGGACGATACCAATATCGTCCAATTCCAAATAATTTTCCCAGGTTATCATAGACATTCGATTACGGAACCGGAATATGATACTGAAAAACTAATTTCCATCTTGAAGAGATACCTTAACCCGTCTGTTATAAATTGCATTAAAACGCCAGAATTTATTATGGGAAAAATTCAAGAAATTTACCCACATCATTTCGGAAATTTTAAAATTCGGTTTACTCAAAATGTTGTCGAAGATATTTTGTCTGAATCCGATCAGGAAACTCTAATTATAGAAACACATAACCGCGCGCCCAGAAATGCTGTGGAAAATAAGTTACAGATATTGGAAAAAGCGTACTTTCCCAGCATGTTTTCTAAAATCAAAAGAATATTGAAAATGTGCTCCACATGCAGGAAAAATAAATACGATAGACATCCCAACCAACCGAAATTGAACGCTACACCAATACCAAACTACCCAGGTCAGGTTATTCATATTGACATTTTTTCAACCGATAGGAAATTGGTATTGACAGCCATAGATAAATTCTCAAAGTACGCCCAAACGAAAATTCTTCAGGGAAAATCAATAGAAGATATTAGGAGACCCTTGAGGGATATTTTGTTTTTCTATGGAGTTCCCAAAACGGTTGTCATGGACAATGAAAAATCATTGAACTCTGCAACCATACTTTTCATGATGAAGGATGAATTGGGTATAGAGGTATTTACAACACCACCATACAAAAGCGAAGCCAACGGTCAAATTGAAAGATTCCATTCAACATTAGCCGAAATTTTAAGATGTCTCAAAGATGAAGGTATTTGCAGGAATTTTGAAGAACTATTGGAAAGGTCTGTTAACGAATATAATCACTCAATACATTCCACAATCGGTAGGAAGCCAGTCGATATGTTTTTCGGGAGGACTGTGGATTTCTCCCCTGGAAGCTATGAAAGAACCAGGGAAAATAACATCACGATGCTGAAAAGGAAACAGGAAAAGGATTTGAACTACCACAACAAAGATAAAAAAGAAGTTAAGCAATACATACCCGGACAAGAGATTTTCGTAAGAATTAATAAAATATTAGGTACTAAATTAACCGAAAAATTCAGACGTGAACTAGTGAAGGAAAATAGACATTCGACCGTAGTGACCGAAAGTGGGAGAGTCGTTCACAAAAAACATATAAAGAACTAAATCTTATTACATTTTCTTACAGGTTATTCCTGATGCTTGGATACTCCATAGGTGAGTTCCAGATAATGGATTACTCCACCTCTAGACTAGTCGTGATCAATACAGGAACGGCGAAAATTCAAAACGGTGTGTTCAAACTTGTCCACAAGATTGACCTGAGGGAATACGAAGATATGATAGGGAAATTGGAGAACGGAATTGACTTACGCGACAACGATGATAACTCATTATTACCTTACTTATCCTATACCATATCACAAATTAAATCCTGTTTATCCAGACTAAAATCCAAGACGATGGCAAAGAGGTCGCTTGACTTCATTGGTACCGCCTGGAAATGGTTAGCCGGCAGTCCGGACCACCATGATTTCGAAATAATAGAAGATAAAATGATTAATGTTCTAGTTAACAATAATAATCAAATTGTAATTAATCAATTAACAATAGGTAAAGTAAATCAACTCTCAAAGGTTACTAATAACATTTCTAAACTATTAGAAAATAAAGATAAAGGTGAAAAATTGTTAGATTTTAAGTATAAACTTGAAATTATTAAAGAGGAACTATCTAATATCGAATATGCCATCCATTGGGCTAAATCAAACATTGTTAATTCATTTATTTTTTCTAATACTGAGGTTAGTACTTTGAGAGATATTTTTTACAATGATAATATTCCATTTGGTAATATGGACGAGTTACTAAATTTTTCAAAAATTAAAGTCGCCTCGAATAATAATGAAATTGTTTACATTGTCAATATTCCAACAAATAATAATGAAAATTGCGACAATTTGTTAATTAAACCTGTAAGAAAAGATAATAAGATAATTAAGACAATATTTAAAAATGTTTTGAAATGTAACGATACGATATTTCGTATAAAAAATGACTGCAAGAATTATAATAAGATAAGCATTTGTGAAAGAGATAATATCTTGGACATCAGTAATTCTGACTGCATCCCAAATCTGCTGAAAAGTAAACCATCCCGCTGCACAACAACCAACGACGAGCATGTGGCACCAGTGGAAGAAATAGATGACAGCATGATATTATTAAACGAATACAAAGGGCAAATTGAAATAGACAATTCAACAATCAACATAGCTGGCACATTCATAGTTCATCACCTGAATTCTACAGTACGAATTGGAAATCAAACATACTTAACAACCCAAGTCTCCCTTACTAAACCTTTACCTGCCCTACTGCAACCAAGTAGCTCTAGTATCCAGGAACAAGTGATAACATTGGAAAGAATGGAGGCAGGTAATGTTAACAACTCTCACATAATCGACAAACTGCAAATCGAAAATAAAATAAATCTAACCATCAACATTGGACTGGTAATGACCATCATAATATCAGCTACCATTATCTACTTTATAAGAAGGAAGAAGAGAAATGAAAACCACAAAGATCGAAATAATTCATCCAAAAATAATGTAAAGTCCAATAAAACGGAGCAGAGAATAGAAATTGCAGAGAATGTTCAAATAAGCACCAATCCAAAAACCTCATTATCATTACCATCAAGAGGTCCCAAAAACAAGAAGATTCATGACCTTCCATTTTTTTGAAATATGGCTATTCATGCGGGGACGCATGAACTTGAGGGGGGAGGAGTTAACAACAGAAATATTATAGAATCATAAAAAAAACAACAACAACAGCTACAACAGATAACAAACTACAAAACGTGCCAACGCTAAATTTGTCAATTCAACAAACACAAATATTTCAACACAACAACAACTGCAACAAATAACGAATTGCCCAACAGTAAATTCTCAGACGAAATTTAAGCCACACGCGCAGCAAACAAGTTTCCTGATGGTGGGAAACACAACATCAGCAGTTTCAGTATTTTCATTATTATATTTAGAAATTTTAATTGTAAATTCTTGCAGTCAGTTGAGTGAAACTAAAAATAAAGGTTCTATTGTTAACTATCAGTTAACAATAAAAAAAATAATTTTTTTTTAGAAATAAACATAAATTTATTTAATTTATATGTGCACTTTAAATCAATAGTAAAAGTTTACTTAAAATTTTATCGATATTGTGTTCTGTATATAATATATCCAAATGGTATTGATATTGTTGGGAATTTCAGTGTTATTTTTCAGTTTAATCCTCACAAGAATTAGCTTTCTTCCAAAAAAAACCAACCTTTGGCCCCTGTGAATATTGAGACTAAATAAATGTCAGGGGCCAAATGTTGGCATTTTCTGACCAAAATTAAGTTTAGGAATAATAAATAAGTATTGGTTGTAAAATACGATTGAAGAAAATAAGAAATTATAAAAAAAAATACCTATTTAAAATGTCAAAATATTCAACTTTTACATGGAAACTCAACAAAAAATTAAAATGCATTTTTAACTCCACGTTCCTATCAGTCGATTTTTACGTTTGAACACGCAAATTGAAGCTTAAAGTCCCTCCTATTGAACAAAATAAACTGCGTAAAAAAATACCGATCCTGTCAAAAGTTATAGGGTTTTGACCGCTATCTCGCGAAATTGACCACTGTGCGTCGGTTGTGGCCGGTTGTCAATATAAACCAGTAACTTCACATGGCCCCACTGGAAATAATAGGGACGTTCAAATCGCACAACCATGGAAGCCAACTGACAGGTTCATTTCTTCGAATCAACTTTTCGCCAGGTTTTAATAAAACAAGAAACCATGAAACATGAAACCAGCATCAATATTACTCCGTATTTCCTCCGTAACATCAATAGCGCAGTTACTCAACTATGCTTAGGCCAAAAACTTGACTGTCTGCTTGTAAGTAAACCATTACTATTTATGCAATCGCTTCTTAAATACTTTTAATAGAAATGGTAATATAGAAATAGGTCGTTACTCATTACTGGATTTTGGTGTATGTATTATTTTAGCATATTTCCAATTAGCAGGAAAAATACCTTTTGTTATGATATTGTTGAATATGAATGTGATATATGTGGTAACAACACAGGAAGAATAGCTTTTAAAAACTTTGGTTAAATATTAACAAATTCTACAGCATTTGACTTAACAGCTAGACAACTTCCTGACACATCATCCTATGTAATACAATTAGAACTAAATATTTAACTCTGCTGAGTGATAGGTTGATTATAAAAATTACTATTGAAAGGCACTGTTGGAGGTCGTGTGAAAGTTTCATTAAGTAATTCTACATCTATTTCTGTTGTATCTATTATCCTTGGTTTTCCAATACCAATATCACGTATATTTTTTCATGTTTTTTGGAACCAATTGCATAGTTGAAGACAGATGAATAGTTTGTTGATTTACCACTCTTCATAGCTCGGTTTACTTCTCTGCGTGCGTTACAATATTCTTCATGTAGTGAATCAGTTTTGAAACGTTTCCAACGACTAAAAGCTCTACCCCTGTAAGCAATTGTAGATTTAATAAACCATGGTTTTACTTTAAAACTAGTTTTAACAGGACCCGACTTATTGCAAATTTGTTCAATTTTGTTTTCTAGGAAGTTAAGTTGACTTTCAGCAGATAGCATTTAGTAAATTGAATAATCAAAAGCTAGGACATTATTATCCATATGTTTAATGTAATAATATGTGGCATTATTCATAATAAGTTAGATCTGGAAATTTATGGTAAGAAAAATTATGTCATTTTTTGTAAAACAGGACGCTAAAATCTTTATCGCCAACATATATTATGTCCAATAGCGTGTTTGCTGTAGAAAAATAGGTTGGAATTGCTCTATTTGTTGGATAAAGTCCAACAGTTTCCATATTATTTACCAAATAATTTTCAGCTAGAAGATTTGAGTTGAAATCACCGCATATAAATATATCTTCAAATTTTACTGTTACATTCTCCAAAGTTTTGAAAAAATTTTGCTTATCAATATTGTGATGAGGTCTGTATATACAACCCAAAAGAATTTTGTTTCCATGTGCTTAAATTTCTACAATGATATGTTCAATCTTTTCCAGTGGCTTGGATTTACAATACAATTTACTAATTATTCCATTTCTAATATATGTATAAATTATAGTTTTGCAAATCAAAAATGGTATTAGGAACAGGTCAAACCACGTCTCAGATACAGATAGAACATAACACCTGAATTTTCAAATATAAAGGAAAACTAGTCCATCTTATTGTTTAGACTTTGCGCATATATGTGACAAATATTTAAACCAGTTTTCTGCTTACAGAGTACTCCAGCCATATCAGAAATAACATCTCTGGAACTATACGTTTGTAACGGATCGCAAAATGCATTTGCGGCCCTGATAAAGTATATATAAGTATATATATTATGAATGGTGCGTGGTAGAGCAGAAGAAAGCACTTTATTCTTAATCGGACCGGCTTCTGGCATTTCAGCCTTCATCAGCGATTTATTGAACATTGTGATAAATTGTGATGTTTTAATAGAATAGATTGTTTCTATACGAAATTTTTCTACTTAGGTTGGCCTTGAGGTTTAAACCTGCGTCTACCTTATATACACTCGTACTTGTACTTTTTGGTCAGAGCTTTAACACACTCACCTAAAGGCAGGCAGTGTGGTTAAGAAACAGTTTTCACACCATACAGCTTTTACTTCGTATTAATTTCAGAAGATAAAACTCTGTCCAAACAAACAATCGTTATTTTCAAATTTTTTAATATTTTTGCATTTATACTTCTAATTTCCACTATTCTCAGTTTCGTAAGAGTTGTCATATGTGATGTACAGTTTGTATATACTACATATTGCACTTTTTACATATATTTGAGATGATGCTCTGAGGCGAAATTTTTCAATAGTTCGTTAGATTTGACGTCATTTCCAAACATATTGCAATTAATACTGTAATTAATATGCAAATTTTGATTTCGTTTCAATGGGGCGTGGTAGAGCAGAAGAGAGCATATTTTTCTAAAAATAATAACTACACTGTATTCTTAATCGGACCGGTTTCTGGCATTTCAGTCTTTATCAGTGATTTATTGAACATTGTGGTAAATTTTTATGCTTTAATTGAATAGATTGTTTCTATATGAAATTTTTCTACTGAGGGCGGCCGTGAGGTCAGCGCTTTAACACACTTACCTAAAGTCAGGCCTACGAGCAGTATGGTTAATTTTTCGTTTAATGCTTAATTATTAGTTTCAAGTCGTCGTTGGTATTTTGATTCTCAGTCATCAATTAATGCCTTCAAGCAACGTTTTGGAAACCAATAATGGATAAAAATAAATCAATAAAAAAAATTTCACATAACAATCTAATGAGTTATGACATAACAATTATTAGAATTATTATTAAAATTTTAGTTGCGATTTTTTCTGCTCTCGAGCACGCATTGTTGCAAATAAATTTAATGTTTCATGAAAATTCCCTTAAAATGGAAGTCTTCTGAAAGATATCCATAATATTTTTATGCAGAAATGAAGTAATAAAGGGTATCACAAAACTCACGCCAGATTTGAACTTGTTGGCATTTGAGAAGTACAGCTTTGGCAGTAAAAGGAAAAATACAGTTTGACAGCTGACAGTTTAGCGTTAGTAAAAATAGATCAACACACGATAAAGAAGTGGATTATTGCATGTTAGAATTTGTATGTTGATTTTTCGGACAAAATCATCGTCGTATTTGAATTAAGACAACCCACATGTATTTGTCGAAAAACAAATGCATACACAATGTGTCGTTGTTTGTTTGGGATTTTGGGCTAGAGGTATCATTGGATCATATGTCTTCGAAAATGATATCGATATAACGACATGATAAAAGAGTTCTTTCTACCTAAATGAGATGATATAGTTAGATGTGGACGACATCTGGTATCAACAACACGTTACCACATGTCATGCGGCCCTTGAAACGATTCAATAACTACATGAAACATTTCCTGGTCGTATACTCTCTCATTTAGGTGATTAGAATTGAACCACTAGATCGTGAGATTTAATACCATTGCATTTCTGTTAAAGGGGTTATTTAAAGTCCGAGGTCTATGCCAACAATTCCATGAACACCCTTGCACTGAACGATGAAATTGAACGCTGCATCAATGAAATTCAGCCACATTTATGCAAATTGGTCATGAAAATTTTCGATAAAAGAGTGCGTGTGTGCCAGTAAAGCCGTGGAGGCCATTCGCTCGATATGTTGTTCAATATTTAACCCTATCCTGTGGACTTTATATTTCAATAAAAAGAAAAAAAAATGATAAGAAAAATTCTGTGTTTTCTGTTTAATTCAAATCTTGCATGCATTTAATTCTATTCGTAGAGGTTTTTATTTGACTCTGTCTGTTTCTAGAGCTTTCAAGCTTCCAGTCTTTAACAAAATATTTTCGTTTAATTTCAGGGCAGCACATCAAACACTATTTTTTTTTTTCAGACACTCTGTAATTATTTTCCATTTCTTCACCTCGATCATATATTCATATTGTAGCGCCACACAGGTCCCGTCAGTCTTTCTTCAATGTAAAGCTTTTGAGTATGAATATAATGTACAGGAAAACTAGAAACTAACATTTTTAAATAGTACAAATCTAAATTACAGATTTTGAATAAAACTGCAATTTTATAAACATTAAACCGTAATATAACAAACATACTTTGTTTAATTATATTTCTTTTCATAGTCTCTGTGTTTGTTAATATAAAATTAAAAGCTTTCCAGCTAATCAATTAACCTTATTTTAGCATTTTTTTTTTGCAATTATTTTCCTTTTGCCATACTTAGAACTCATTAATAAATCCCTTTCGCCTTGTTACGCTTTTTTCTCTATAGAATTTTGCAAAAAGTAATAAACTAAAGTAGCTATATTATTGAAATGAACATCCTAATTTCTACGTATTTCTTTTTTGATCCACCAAAAAAATAAAAAAAAATTTAAACTTTAATGAACTTGCTTTAAGAGATTACCAACACTACTTACTACTGCTTCTACCAATACTAGAACTCAAGAGGATGATACTAAATGTATTTAAACAAAATATTTAATGGCCACGTTTCTACGTATCCTTACTCTATTTTATTTAGTTAGGGTTGTTGAACGAAAACCTTTATAGTACTTTACTACTAAACACTTTTTATATAAATTGAAATGGGATATAAACAGAATAAGGCTGAATGAATGAATCAAAGGTAGTTCACGAAAGAAAATATTATTTGTAATCGACATTTTTGTTAAGGACTTAAAATCTTTAAAAAAAATATGACTTTTGTTATTTAAAAAGTAAAAAAAAAAAAAAAAAGTAAGAAAATTGTATTCGGTCTAGACCGACTATACGATACCCTATACCATGCGTTTAGAGACCATATCTCTTAGTCCAAACTAACTGGACATAGAAAATTAGATAAACCAAATTTGAGTGGGATTTTTATTAATTTTTTGGCTGCAGATATGGCCACTAGGCCTAAAATGGGACCGATCCTGATCATGTTTGGTAAAGCCTCTTGTATTTTGCAAAAATATATACAAACAAAATTTGAAAAGAATCAGTGCAATATTTTTGTTTTTTGATAGATTTAAGTGCAGATCGGGAAGCAACTCTACATGAGGCCTATGAATAAGGGTTGTCCCATATGGATAATTTTTGGGCTACTCATTAATGGATGTAATAAACGTATACAAACCCCAAGCTTATATACCAAATTTCATCAAAATATACTCATATTTGCGACCTGATTACAATTTTACATGGACACACAGACGGACGGACGGACGGACGGACATCGTTAAATCGAATCAGATAGTGATTCTGATTCGAACGGTGTAATAAAAGATGGGTCTAAGTCAAATATTTTTGGTAATTACAAACAGCAGCACAAAGTCATTATACACAAACCACATAGTGGTATAGGGTATAAACAATGAAATGCATCTCTTTTATGTCCACTTCAAATTTGGTTGTGGTAAAACCTGGCTGAAAGCATATCAATAAAAAAAAAATAATACGTGGAAATTTTTCATTACAACTGTTTGTGTTCAAATAAAAACGTGTTCTTTTCTTCCTCATCGTCCTCATTGTATTGTTATACCATGTAGCACTATGTGGCCAGGGTGTAATGACTTTGTGGTGATGTTTGTAACTACCAAAAATATTTGACCAAGGCCTATATTTATACCCTATACCACTATGTGGTTTGGGTATAATGACTTTGTGCTGCTGTTTGTAACAACCAAAAATATTTAATTATACCGATCGAATCAGAATCACTATCTGATTCGATTTAACGATGTTCGTCCGTCCGTCCGTCCGTCCGTCTGTGTGTCCATGTAAAGTTTGTAATCAAACTGCAAGTCGCAAATATGAATATTTTTTGACGAAATTTGGTATTTGATATTTTATCGGCCATGGGATGAACGCTGTTGAAATTGGTGAGAATCGGTCCATTTTCAGACCTAGCCCCGATACAAATGACCCCTATGAAATCAACATATATTGCCATAAGATCCAAATTCTCATACAAATCTTAGTCAAATTGGGTTTGTATGTATATCTTACATCCATTATTCAGTAGTCCAAAAATGATCCCTATTGGACAACTCTTAGTCATAGGCCCCATATAGAGCTACTTCCCGATCTTCACCTAAATCTATCAAAAAACAAAAATATTGCACTGATTCTTATCAAATTTTGTTTGTATATATTTTTGCAAAATACAAGAGACTTTACCAGACATGGTCAGGATCGGTCCATTTTTGGGCCTAGTCCCCATATAAATATAGCATCCGATATGAACTTTTTCATAACTGCAGCTGAAAAAATTAATAAAAATCCCACTCAAATTTGGTTTATGCTTATTTTCTATATCCAGTTACTTGGGCCTGAGAGATAGGGTCTCAAAACGCATGGTATAGGGTATCGTATAGTCGGTGTAGACAGACTATAATTTTCTTACTTGTTTTATTTTTATTTTATTTATTTATTTGTTTAATATACCGGGCAGTAGCCCTTATAGATTACATTTAATATAGATATTCCAATAACATAACGTATATTTCAATTACATATATATATCACAATATCAGTTAGTAAACAATAATTCAATAATAAGATCAAATCAACATCTTCAACCATTCAGTAGGAATATAAAAACATCTTACTAGGGTTCATCCTCGCCAGGCATGCTGGATAATATCCTCTTAAATAGTTGTCTGCCCACTTTAAAATCGATTCGGTCACATACCGCTTTAATTAGACAATACATCTATATATGGGCTCATTCCGTCCATAGTTAGTTCTATGGAATGGAGGCTCAAATAAATGATATTCTCTTAATACTCTCGATGTAGTATGAAATGGTAAAATATATAGTAAAGAAGAGCAGTCTATTTTGCAATCCATTACATCTTTTATTTTGTATTTTCCTATGGACCATAAGCATTTGAATGCCTATCAAATGACATCGATCAAGATATGAGGACATATTTTCAAGAGAATACTGCTTTCTTAGAGCAAATCTTGAAAAACGCTAAAAAGGACACCAAACAACACTCAGATATTTCAGATGGCATCTGATTAAGGAGTAATAAAGAATAATAAAGAATAGGAGTAATAAAATCTTAGAATTTCTTTTTAAAAAGCCAAATTGAGAATTTGATTTCGAAATTATATAATCTACATGAGGATTAAAAGTTAAAGCAGAAGCAAAAAGAATACCAAGATCCTTTATTAAATTAAGTAGTGAAAAAGTTAAGTTATTCTCCCCTATATAATTGTACAAAATAGGAGAATGTTTACGAGAATAACTAATAATTTTACATTTGGAAAGATTTAAAAGAAGATGGTTATTTTGACACCCACGCATCAGAAAAGAAATATTTCGCTGAAAGGTTATGTAATCAGCTAATAAAGAAATTTTATGGAAGAGTTTTAAATCGTCAGCATATAACAAGTACTCACAGTTTTTAAACACATGAACTACATCGTTTATAAACAAAAGAAAAAGTAAAGGTCACAGATGGCTACCCTGGAGTACACCGGACTTGACGTATGTAGAATCGGAAAAAAAAAAGTTCCAACTTTAACAAAAAGAACCCTACCGGCTAAGTATGAGTAAATCCAACTCAAAAAATTTGAGTGAAAACCTATTTTAGATAGTTTGTTTATTAACAGTGAATGTTGAAGTTTATCGAATCCTTTCTTAAATTCTATATAAAGTGCATCGACTTGGAGACCATTCTCAATAGAAGTTACACAGCAGTGAGTAAATAACTTCAAATTGTTGCAAGCAGATCTTCCATTAAAAAAGGCATACTGACGAACTTTTGGTTATCGAGTATGCGCAATTTTTTAAGAAAAACAAGTAAGAAAACAAGTAAGAAAATTATAGTCGGTCTAGACCGACTATACGATACCCTATACCATGCGTTTAGAAACCCTATCTCTTAGGCCCAACTAACTGGACATTGAAAATAAGCAAAAACCAAATTTGAGTGGGATTTTTGTTAATTTTTTTGGCTGCAGATATGAAAAAATTCATATCGGATGCTATATCTATAAAGGGACTAGGTCCAAAAATGGACCGATCCTGATCATGTTTGGTAAAGTCTCTTGTATTTTGCAAAAATATGTACAAACAAAATTTGAGAAGAATCAGTTCAATATTTTTGTTTTTTAATAGATTTAAGTGAAGATCGGGAAGCAGCTCTATATGGGGTCAAAGGGATCATTTTTGGACTACTCATTAGTGGATGTAATGAACGCATAAAAACCCAATTTGAGTAATATCTATATGACAATTTGGATCTTATGGCAATTTATGTCGATTTCATATGGGTAATTTGAATGGGGGCTAGGTCTGAACATGGACCGATTCTCACCAATTTCAATAGCGTTCATCCCATGGCCGATAAAAGCTTATATACCAAATTTCATCAAAATATATTCATATTTGCGACCTGCAGTTTGATTACAAGCTTTACATGGACACACAGACGGACGGACGGACGGACATTGTTAAATCAACTCAGAAAGTGATTCTGATGCGATCGGTATAATTAAAGATGGGTCTAGGTCAAATATTTTTGGTTGTTACAAACAGCAGCACAAAGTCATTATACCCAAACCACATAGTGGTATAGGGTATAATTATAGTCGGTCTAGACCGACTTTACGACACCATATACCATGTGTTTATATAGAAAATAAGCATAAACCAAATTTGAGTGGGATTTTCATTAATTTTTTTGGCTGCAGGTATGAAAAAGTTCATATCAGTTGCTATATCTATATGGGGACTAGGTCCAAAAATGGACCGATCCTGATCATGTTTGGTAAAGTCTCTTCTATTTTGCAAAAATATATACAAACAAAATTTGAGAAGAATCAGTGCAATATTTTTGTTTTTTGATAGATTTAAGTGATGATCGGGAAGCAGCTCTATATGGGGCCTATCACTAAGAGTTGCCCTATAGGGAGCATTTTTGGACTACTCATTAAAGGATGTAATAAACGCATACAAACCCAATTTGAGTAAGATCTATATGACAATTTCGATCTTATGGCAATTTATGTCGATTTCATAGGGGTCATTTGTATGGGGGCTAGGTCTGAACATGGACCGATTCTCACCAATTTCAATAGCGTTCATCCTGTGGCCGACAAAAGCTTAAATACTAAATTTCATCAATATATATTCATATTTGCGACCTGCAGTTTGATTACAAGCTTTACATGGACACACAGACGGACGGACGGACGGACATCGTTAAATCGAATCAGATAGTGATTCTGATTCGATCGGTGTAATAAAAGAAGGTCTAGGTCAAATATTTTTGGTAGTTACAAACAGCAGCACAAAGTCATTATACCCAAACAACATAGTGGTATAGGGTATAAAAATAAGATAAAATTCAGCACACTTATTGGTATCCAGATGTATTAAAGATTAAAAAACATCAGATTTTTCCAAATGCATGTGTCCAATATTAACTATGTCAATTATATGACTTAAATTATCGGTAGAGTTTATTATACCGATCGACTCAGAATCACTTTCTGAGTTGACATAGCGATATCCGTCAGTCCGTCCGTCCTGTATGTCCATGTAAACTTTGTAATTAAAGTACAGGTCGCAAATATATATTTTGATGAAATCTGGTACATAAGCTTCCATCGGCCATTTGATAACGGCTATCGAAATTTTTGTAAGATGTCTATTTACCCCTTTTCCAAATATATATTTGTTTAGAATTTGTTCAATTTAATTGAGGTTTGATGAATGTTCGAAACCAGAATAAAATCTGTTTGATATTATTATTAAATCACTATTTAATTTTTTTACCACGATTTCGGATCAAAAAAAAAAAAAAATTAAGTTCAACCTAGTGAACATATTTTATGAATCTTCCCAAAATATCTCAACTTTCACAATAGCGGTCCATCAGCTGAACTGTTTTTAAAATGCCTCCAAAAACAAAATGACTGAGGTATCTTCTGTCATTTTTTTTTCTCTTTATTTGTAAAGAGATTAAAAAATTTTTCAAAACTGCAGCAAAATATTATGTAAATCAGACTTGGGGTTACATGACTTACAGATGATATTTTTTTGAAGATTTGTATGTTATTTATATTGGCTTTTATTTTCTAGTGGTTCGTTTGAAAAGTATATTTTGCTGCCAGTAATTCTAGTAATTGTTAACCCCATAAGTGCACAGTCCATCCGTCCTGTGTGTCCATGTAACCTTTGTAATCAAACTGTAGGTTTCAAATTTAAATAAATTTTGATGAAATTTAGTATATTAGCTTCTATCGGCCATAGGATAAACGCTATCGAAGTTTGTGAGAATCAGTGCATGTTCTGACCTAGTCCCCATACAAATGACCTCTATACCATCGACTTAAATTGCCATTATATTTAAATTATCATATAGATCTCGGTCAAATGGGGTACGTTTATGTTTATGTTTATTACATCAATTTATCAGTAGTCCAAAAATAAACCCTATAGGACAATTCTTAGTCATCCATTCCAGAACGTCAAAAAACAAAACGTTTGCAAGATTTTTCTAAAATTTCTCATGTATATATTTTTGAAAAAAAGTAATGACTTTACGAAATATGGTCAGGTATAACATCCGATATGAACTTTTTCATATCCGAAGGCAAAAAATTTAATAACGATGTAACATCCGATATGAAGGCAAAAAATTTAAAAACAATGCCACTCAAATCTGGTTTATGCTTATTTTTTATATCCAATTAGTCGGACCTGAGACACTTTCTCTAATTGACTGTAATTTTTTTACTTGCTTTTATATAAAATTATAATTGTTATTTATATGTTTGAACTGAATTAGTTTTAGGAATTACATTAGATGAAATTTTATAATTAGCAAAACATATTTCATTTTCAGTCCACATCTAATATGTTTTAAAGAATTATCGGAATTATATGTTAATTAAATTTATAAACTTTAATGCATTTCATATCTTTCGAGTTCAGAGTTTAAGTATGGAAATGACAAAATAGCTTCAACTAAACTCTTTTAATTCAAAACAAGTAAGAAAATTATACCGACTATACGATACCCTATACCATGCGTTTAGAAACCCTATCTCTTAGGCCCAACTAACTGGACATAGAAAATAAGCAAAAACCAAATTTGAGTGGGATTTTTATTAATTTTTTTGGCTGCAGCCATAAAAAAGTTCATATCGGATGCTATATCTATAAAGGGGCTAGGTCCAAAAATGGACCGATCCTGATCATGTTTGGTAAAGTCTCTTGTATTTTGCAAAAATATGTACAAACAAAATTTGAGAAGAATCAGTGCAATATTTTTGTTTTTTAATAGATTTAACTGAAGATCGGGAAGCAGCTCTATATGGGGTCAAAGGGATCATTTTTGGACCACTCATTAGTGGATGTAATGAACGCATACAAACCCAATTTGAGTAAGATCTATATGACAATTTGGACCTTATGGCAATTTATGTCGATTTCATATGGGTAATTTGTATGGGGGCTAGGTCTGAACATGGACCGATTCTCACCAATTTCAATAGCGTTCATCCCATGGCCGATAAAAGCTTAAATACCAAATTTCATCAAAATATATTCATATTTGCGACCTGCAGTTTGATTACAAGCTTTACACTTTCTGAGTTGATTTAACAATGTCCGTCCGTCCGTCCGTCCGTCTGTGTGTCCATGTAAAGCTTGTACATATTTTTGCAAAATACAAGATACTTTACCAAACATGATCAGGATCGGTCCATTTTTGGACCTTGTCCCTTTATAGATATAGCATCCGATATGAACTTTTTCATATCTGCAGCCAAAAAAATTAATAAAAATCCCACTCAAATTTGGTTTTTGCTTATTTTCAATGTCCAGTTAGTTGGGCCTAAGAGATAGGGTTTTTAACGCATGGTATAGGGTATCGTATAGTCGGTCTAGACCGACTATAATTTTCTTACTTGTTTTTTTTTTCTCTTTATTTGTAAAGAGATTAAAAAATTCTTCAAAACTGCAGCAAAATATTATGTAAATCAGACTTGGGGTTACATGACTTACAGATGATTTTTTTTTGAAGATTTGTATGTGATTTATATTGGCTTTTATTTTCTAGTGGTTCGTTTGAAAAGTATATTTTGCTGCCAGTAATTCTAGTAATTGTTAACCCCATAAGTGCACAGTCCATCCGTCCTGTGTGTCCATGTAACCTTTGTAATCAAACTGTAGGTTTCAAATTTAAATAAATTTTGATGAAATTTAGTATATTAGCTTCTATCGGCCATAGGATAAACTCTATCGAAGTTTGTGAGAATCAGTGCATGTTCTGACCTAGTCCCCATACAAATGACCTCTATACCATCGACTTAAATTGCCATTATATTTAAATTATCATATAGATCTCGGTCAAATGGGGTACGTTTATGTTTATGTTTATTACATCAATTTATCAGTAGTCCAAAAATAAACCCTATAGGACAATTCTTAGTCATCCATTCCAGAACGTCAAAAAACAAAACGTTTGCAAGATTTTTCTAAAATTTCTCATGTATATATTTTTGAAAAAAAGTAATGACTTTACGAAATATGGTCAGGTATAACATCCGATATGAACTTTTTCATATCCGAAGGCAAAAAATTTAATAACGATGTAACATCCGATATGAAGGCAAAAAATTTAAAAACAATGCCACTCAAATCTGGTTTATGCTTATTTTTTATATCCAATTAGTCGGACCTGAGACACTTTCTCTAAATGACTGTAATTTTTTTACTTGCTTTTATATAAAATTATATTTGTTATTTATATGTTTGAACTGAATTAGTTTTAGGAATTACATTAGATGAAATTTTATAATTAGCAAAACATATTTCATTTTCAGTCCACATCTAATATGTTTTAAAGAATTATCGGAATTATATGTTAATTAAATTTATAAACTTTAATGCATTTCATATCTTTCGAGTTCAGAGTTTAAGTATGGAAATGACAAAATAGCTTCAACTAAACTCTTTTAATTCAAAACAAGTAAGAAAATTATACCGACTATACGATACCCTATACCATGCGTTTAGAAACCCTATCTCTTAGGCCCAACTAACTGGACATTGAAAATAAGCAAAAACCAAATTTGAGTGGGATTTTTATTAATTTTTTTGGCTGCAGATATGAAAAAGTTCATATCGGATGCTATATCTATAAAGGGACTAGGTCCAAAAATGGATCGATCCTGATCATGTTTGGTAAAGTCTCTTGTATTTTGCAAAAATATATACAAACAAAATTTGAGAAGAATCAGTGCAATATTTTTGTTTTCTAATAGATTTAAGTGAAGATCGGGAAGCAGCTCTATATGGGGTCAAAGGGATCATTTTTGGACTACTCATTAGTGGATGTGATGAACGCATACAAACCCAATTTGAGCAAGATCTATATGACAATTTGGATCTTATGGAAATTTATGTCGATTTCATATGGGTAATTTGTATGGGGGCTAGGTCTGAACATGGACCGATTCCCACCAATTTCAATAGCGTTCATCCCATGGTAAAAGCTTATATACCAAATTTCATCAAAATATATACATATTTGCGACCTGTAGTTTGATTACAAGCTTTACATGGACACACAGACGGACGGACGGATGGACGGACGGACGGACATTGTTAAATCAACTCTGAAAGTGATTCTGATTCAATCGGTATAATTAAAGATGGGTCTAGGTCAAATATTTTTGGTTGTTACAAACAGCAGCACAAAGTCATTATACCCAAACCACATAGTGGTATAGGGTATAAAAAGCGTTAAGAGGCGCTTAGTTACAATAAAACTAAAGAAGCTAAAACGTGCTAGTTATATATTTGTAAAAAACAAAAATGCTTTTATTATTTTTCAAAAATCCTATTAGTATTTTAAGAAACGTTTTCAAGCGTGTACCAATAATAAAGAATAGAATACGTTAAAAACTATTCTTTACCTCTTTATTTGCAAGTAACTACGTCTAATTTTGTTTTTCATGTTTGTTTTATAATTAACATAACGGACATTTTAAATCTTTCATATTTATTGTAACCCGATGCGTTTCTCTACACCCATCGTAGCGAAATAAAAAACTGGGAATACATTATGTTGAAAATTTTTGCGATTTTTGATTTTGGCGATTTTTTTTTTTAGATTTTTTGATTTTGGTTAATTCTGTTATTCGCGATTTTCAGTTTTTTTTTATAGCGATTTATATACCTTTTTAATTTTTGATTTTAACGATTTTTCATTTTTTGAGATCGACTTTAGCGATTTATGATTTTGGTGATTTTTTTAATTCGTGATTTTTATTACGGCTACTCCGCCCATATTTTCCACGGCTACTCACATTAATAATTCCTGTGCTTATCAAAAGTTTCAAGACTGTAATTTTCATAGTACTCCATATTTTTTGTAGGAGTTGCCATGCCCATTGGTCCGGTCCCGCCCATTTTCTGGGCAACTATTCACATTAATAACTTATGAAAGTCCCAAGGCTGTTAAAATTACTATACTCCAGATATATCACATTAAATATTTAATTTGTATGGGAGGTGCCACGCCCAAGTAATTTTATAAAATATATTTTATAGTGTTTTAAAATTAGATGATCATTCAGCTCATAGCTCATAAATAAGAGCATTTGTGAACTCAATAAACTTTTGTTTATTTAATGCTAATATTAATGCTAATGCTTCAATATTATTGTTGAAAGGCCCTTTTATAACTATAATCTAAATAGCAAATTTCATAAAGTATAATAAAATAAACACATACGTGCAATTAATAACCGATATCAAAAAGTTTTATGTGGTCGAAATGTTGAGCTTCGAATGACAGATTAAATTTTTGTTCTTCTTGTTAAACGGATTCATTGTACACATGGTCGTCTCGAATGATTTTTCATTTTTCAACTCAAGCCACATATCCAGAATTGCTTTAATGACCTTTTGTAAGGCATCTGGTGGTGATACCATCACAATTTTTCTTGGCGTATCTTTGTTAATCAGCATATCTATATACATATATCTCTTTATATAGTAAGTATAAAATTGTAAAATGAACAGTTGTATTTAGAAAGCGCAAGAAGCCCAAAAAAATCACGAAAACGCTAGTTAGCGCTTTTTTGTTTTCATTCCCTCCACACCACTGCGCAGCAGGTATATATCATTTTGTAATTCCATTTATAACGCACCGGAAAATATATATATATATATTCTTGATCCTTATAACAACTCGAGTCGATATAGCGATGTCCGTCTGTTTGTTGAAATTACGCTCATTCACAAAATAACCCTTATATCAAGAAGGTTGATGTTGAAAAAGGGGTAGATTGGTCATCACTGTGTCTAGGTATGTTCAAAGAGATGAAGACACCTCTAAAAAATTTTAAAAATTCAGTGTGATTGTTGTAATAATTTAGTATTAAGCTTATCCAATTATCAAATTGTTGCTTTTTGTAACTTAAAAGTAATTAAGCACAAGTAGAAATATTCCGGTACAACCAGGTATGTTATATAAATATTAGGGTGACAGCGGTTTGTATGAAAAAAAATTTTTGGTCGAATTTTGTGCCACTGGCTCTAAAACTTTAGTGCGCAAAATCTGAGCCAAATCGGATAATGCTTTCTGGACGCGCATTGAGTTCAAAATTCAAATATGCATTTATATGTAAAAATTATCAAAAAAAAAGTCATTTTTACAAAAATTTTGACATTAATAACTGCGTTTCAATTAAATTAATAAATAAACCATAATCTAGAGTAAATTATCTTTCCAATAAAATGTCAAGTTCCTCTGGCAATAAATGCGCCGCAGACCACTTGATTAAGAAAATCGAGCTCACATTTTTAAAGACATTGCAGTAATTTACAACAACAATATTTTTGCATTCTCCCGATCCCTAAATGATCATAGGTAAAGTATTTTGCATCTTGCATATTGTTATGCCATTCCAAATTAATTTCAAAATGGTACGTATTTTGTAGCACTATTTGAAAATCTCCAATTTTATTTGTTCAACAATTTTGTTCAAAGAATTGTTCGAAATCAATGATTGGACCTTAAGGTCTTATTGACAAAATATATGTGATTAAAAATGTCAGATATTGTAGGTATCGTTTTCTAAATTTGGCGAGGGCAGCTTTTTTATTTCAGCGGATTTGAAGAAAAATATAATTTTTCATACTCTTTCAACTTTTAGGGTACATCTTTTTGGTGTTTTCACATTTCAAATATCTTTTGTCAAAATATTATATAACTAGATATAATGTCTCAATCTTGTAAATTAAGTTAAATTGAAACACTATAAACTGCCCCTCTTTAAGGTCGAAAGTCAAATTTAAGTAGATTTACATTTTTTTAAAACAAAATATCGAAATAATATACATTTGTGGAACGATTTCGATAAAAGTTGTTGATAATATTTTAATAATTTTAAAAAATAATATTCTGAACTTATTTTCTGAAATTAACTCGTGGGGTACTCTGGAACGTATTGGTATTCCAAAAAAAATGGCTGTCACCCTTATAAGTATAGTTCAAATTATTTAACACGAAATTCTCTTAAAAATCGCTAAAAGCACTTATGAAAGAAAATGGAAACCGCCAACAGGCGCTTTCTGGTTCGTCAAAAAACGCTAAACATTGCACGAAAAACACTAAATTGGCATCACTAGTTTTTAATTAGAAACATTTTAAGTAAACAAGATTTTCGAGGTGAAAAATTAGTAATCAAATTCATGGCGTCTACTAGGAATTCAGACCGCACTCTCTTATTTATAAAAAACTACTGTGCCCGGTTTTCAATGCTCTAACTAAATTCACATTCAACTGCATAAATGTTATTCCGGTAATAGTCTCTAGAAACAAGAGAAAATGAATGTAGCATTTAAACAACTGTTTACATAGTGAATTCATTGAATTGAGAAAATAAACTCAGGAGTGAAACTGAAGGATATGATTGAGAAAAATGAACGAACAAAAAAAAAAACAATGAATAGAAAATAAATATAAATATTTTTTGTACACTTACCTTGTCCTTTAAACCAGGTAATCGTGGGTATCGGATATCCTTCCGCTTCGCAATTTATTGATATTGTATTGCCCAACATTATCGCTGTATCCATGGGTTCAAAAGACCAACGTGGTGCAACTAAACGTGAGCAAATAAAAGACAAACAAATTTTAGTTTAGTTAGTTCACGTATAAATACCAGTATTGAGAATGCTTTGTATATGCTGGTTTTGCTTGCAGTGTGAAATCAAAAGGATACAATGTAGAAAAGTACACACAACAAAATTAACGAGATGAGCAAAACTCCAAAAAGTATCAAAGTTGCAAGAGCTAAGAAACACTGAACTGCCACCATCCCCAACACATAACAACACAAAGAAAATATAGTTGAAAAAAGAGGATTTCAGTGGAAAAAAGTTCATTAGTGATTTGAAGGAGTAAAAGTAAGAGAAACAAACATTTAATGCGATGGCAGGATAAATGTGTGATTGTATGAAAAAGGTGTGTCTGTGTGTGAATCAGTCAATCACTCATTCATTTTAAAAAGTAACTTGATTTTAATTTTTTTGCGAGATTATTTCCTAAAGTAAGTTAAAGATGTTGAATTCAACACAGACACATATTATTGGTTTGGGAAAGTAGTATATTTGAAACTTTTACCTTCATCAAGAATATACATGTAGTAGATACAGTTCGACTACTGTTGACCTTCCACTATATTTTGGAAATTCACCGAATTGAAAACGGAATGTTAACGAACTGGTTGTTTTTGTCAATATTTATTTTACCAAAAATATTTGACCTACATCCAACTTATACTATATGGATCGACTCAGAATCACATTTTGATAGTATAGTATAGTAAAAGCGGCAATGGGCAAATTCTACGGACTTTTGAGGATTACACTTTTTACCCAAAACGGTGTAATTATTCAAATGAGTAAATTTAGTATCCATATACCTTCAAAGTCATTTCACGTAAATTTTTTTGTAGAATCATTTAATTCGCTATTTGCTATTTTTGTGACTCATTTATGTTTTCTTTTATTATATATTACCAAAAACATTTTAACCCTTAAAAATGCCGTTAACCAATGGAAATGGCAGTTACTGATTTAAAATATTATTACAAAAATTTACGGAAAAAATTATAAAAGTTGGCTCATAGGAGCATTGATAACACGGTGCTATAAAAAAATTATAATAACTTGTCAAATGACCTAGCATGGGTTGTAGCTCTAGCTGAGTGTATTATATAACCGGTTTTAAAAGTTGCAATATACCTTTTCGATATTTGATGAAAAGAGTATTTTTTGGAACTGCCGCACTTAAACATTTGTAACTCAGTCATTTTTTAACTGATTTGGAATTCTTAAATATATATGCCTCCACAAACCTATTAATATAAACTAACAGATTCCAGCCCTCGAAACTCGAGTGCAAATTCTAGGAAATTTTTTTTTTTCATTAAATAAAGACCCTAAAGGATGCTAATCAATTATAGCCAATTCACAAATCAACACAAAAAACCAACTCATTTTTATTACAAATACATTAACAAATTTAATAAACGCACACATAGCATTTATAATTTTTATAATTTTATAATTTTATGTATGTGTAAATAGCAACTTTAAATGCAATTTACTCAAAACAAAGGAAAAAATTTAAAAATCTGTAACTCTGCAAAACGGCTAAAAAGAAATACCTTTCAAATAATATACGTTTGGTCAAAATCGGGATAAAACGGTAGAACAAAACATCGGTCACAAGAAATCGCCTAGCCTATTAATATTTATTATAGATATGTAGAGAGTTTTTCAATATTATCTAAATTTTTAATTTTTTTTTTAAATTTTTCAACTTCTACGTGGGTTTTTTCGAATCTTCTTTTTTTAAAACAACAATAGTCGTTTAAGACTTTTATAGGAGGCCACAAGAAGTTGAAGATTTTTAGGAATTTCATTTAAAAAAAAATAGGCAAAAGCAGAAAGACATTAAATCAAATTGTTTAAATATGATCTTAGCCGGTTAATAATATAAAGCTAGTTTTTTTTTTTGAAATCAGCATGAAAATTAAATGCGAGACAATTCCGTCATTTTGTGAAAAAATAATTAAAGTTCCAAGAGACCATAAAATGGCAGATATACTACATAGAAGCCATATAATCTATTGATTCATTTATAACAGGAATAGTGCATTCCCAAAACCATAACTTTGTTGTTAAGATATTTTGCCCAGTGCTTTGTATTATTTTGCTTTTAAAAAAATGTTCAAATTAAAATGTAAACCTTCTATGCAATCCGTTTTGATTCTTCTTCTACTTACCCACAATATATTTTAAACTTTAAAAATATAATGTTCGAAATAATTCTTTCGTTGTGTACGTTTCTTTAATACATTTTCCATTTTCAATTTGAAGTTTTCTAAAACAATAACATGATAATCCTGATGCTGATCTTCTCAACTTACCTCGTACTTGTAGTTCAGCTGTATAATTAACTTTTGCAGCTGCATTACTGGCATAACATGTATATTTTCCGCTATGTTTAGCACTGATATCCTTGAATACCAATAATGAATAGAATTCTTCTTTTTTTTCGGTAATCTGGAAATGAAAAAAAAAACACACACACACTGATGTATTAAAAGAAACCACATAATAATAATAAATGTCTCTAGGGGATAGTAAAAGCCATCTCAAAAAAAAAGGAATTGAAATGTATCTGCTAAAGCATTTCTTCTCCCCTGTCATTCACATAACCTCACACACGTATTGCACATGCTAGTAACCTGGGGGATGATGTATTAAATTGTGTGTGTTATTGGAAATATAATATTTGATTTCTATTATAAAATTTTTCATAAAATTTCGTTTTTTTTTCGTTTATATTTTCATTTTTTTTTTTTTTTTTTTTTGGTTTTGTCGACATTTACCTGCAAACTGGATGGAATAGACATATCATCTTTTTTCCAGCTAAAATATATTGGCATATCACCTGAGGATACGGCACATGTTATTTGAGCTCTACCACCTTCTTGTAAATTCTTTGGAAACTTAAATGGTTCAATAACTGGAGGACCTGTAAAGAAATGGAAAAGAATAATAATTATAAGGTAGACAAAGATACATTTTTACATTCGTAATTCGTTTTTCTTAATAACGTTTAGTTAATTTTTTTCAATGTTAAAAACTGAAAACTTTTCGTCTTGTATCTCCTATCTTGTTTTTCTTCGTTGTTTCTTCATTTGATTATTTCAATTCTCATTTACCATACTTATCCATTTATTAATTCTAACCAGATAAATATTTAACCAATATTGAACACTTTTCTTATCCCATGTATACTTCTAATTGAATTTTGAAGGATTTTCTGATTGATTTGGACTCGCTTAATAACATATATACAAAATGGAAACAAAATTTCTCCTTCCTTTTTGATACTGATAATGGGTAAAATTTTTCAGTCTATTTGTAACAAGCCTTTTTTATACCCTACTAGCAGATTCCAGCATTCGAAATTCGAGTGCAATTTCTAGGAAGCTTTTTTATACCCTATACCACTATGTGGTTTGGGTATAATGACTTTGTGCTGCTGTTTGTAACAACCAAAAATATTTGACCTAGACCCATCTTTAATTATACCGATCGAATCAGAATCATTTTTGAGTTGATTTAACAATGTCCGTCCGTCCGTCCGTCCGTCCGTCTGTGTGTCCATGTAAAGCTTGTGATCAAACTGCAGGTCGTAAATATGAATATATTTTGATGAAATTTGGTATATAAGCTTTTATCGGCCATGGGATGAACGCTATTGAAATTGGTGAGAATCGGTCCATGTTCAGACCTAGCCCCCATACAAATTACCCCTATGAAATCGACATAAATTGCCATAAGATCCAAATTGTCATATAGATCTTACTCAAATTGGGTTTTATATGCGTTCATTACGTCCATTATTGAGCAATCCAAAAATGATCCCTTTGGCCCCATATAGGGCTGCTTCCCGATCTTCACTTAAATCTATTAAAAAACAAAAATATTGCACTGATTCTTCTCAGATTTGGTTTGTATATATTTTTGCAAAATACAAGAGACTTTTCCAAACATGATCAGGATCGGTCCATTTTTGGACCTAGTCCCCATATAGATATAGCATCCGATATGAACTTTTTCATATCTGCAGCCAAAAAAATTAATAAAAATCCCACTCAAATTTGGTTTTTGCTTATTTTCTATGTCCAATTAGTTGGGCCTAAGAGATAGGGTTTCTAAACGCATGGTATAGGGTATCGTATAGTCGGTCTAGACCGACTATAATTTTCTGACATGTTTTAAACTTATCCAATTAACAAACCAACACTTTTATGGTTTATTATTATTGTGAATGAAGATAACAAACTCATTAACAAATATTAACAAATTTAATAAAACACACATAACATGTGTGTTATTTTATATATGTGTTAGTAGCAACTTTAAATGCAATTTACTCAAAATAAAGGAAAAATTTAAAAATTTGTAAACCTGCAAAACGGCTAAAAGGAAATACCTTTCAAATAATATACGTTCCGTCAAAATCGGGATTAAACGGTAGAACAAAACATCGGTCACAAGGAATCGCCTAGCCTATTAATATTATAGATAACACTATGTGGTTTGGGTTTAATGACTTTGTGCTGCTGTTTGTAACTACCAAAAATATTTGACCTAGATCCATTTTTTATTATACCGATTGACTCAGAATCACTTTCTGACTTAGCGATTCTGTCCGTCCGTCTGTCCATCCGTCTGTCCGTCCATCTTTGTGTCCATGTAAACCTTGTAATCAAACTACAGGTCGCAAATATGAATATATTTTGATGAAATTTGGCATATAAGCCTTTGTCGGCCATAGGATGGACCCTATTTAAATTGGTAAAATTCGGTCCATGTTCAGACCTAGTCCCGATACAAATGACCCCTATAAAACCGACTAAATTGCCGGAAGATCTAAATTGTCACATAGATCTCGGTCAAATTGCGTTTGTGTATGTTTATTACATCCATTTATTTATAGTTGTCAAAAAATAAACTCCGTATAGCAATTCTTTGTCATAGCCCCCATATAAAGTGCTTCCCGATTTTCATTTAAATCTATCAAAAAACAAAAATATTGCACAGTTTTTTCTCAAATTTGGTTTGTATATATTTTTTCAAAATATAAGTGACTTTACCAAATTTGGTCCCCATATAAATATAGCATCTGATGTAAACTTTTTCATATCTGCAGCCAAAAAAAATTAATAACAATGCCACTCAAATTTGGTTAATGCTTAGTTTCTATATCCACTTAGCTGGACCGAAGAGATAGGGTCTCTAAGCCATGGTATATGGTATCTTATAGTTGGTCTAGACCTTAGTCTTAGTTGTTATATTTTATATAAAATTTTTATGAAATAGTTTTTAGTATTTTCTTTTATCCCACTAGAGTAAGGGAGGTCCGAGGTCAGTAGCGACACTCAAGTGAGCGACACGCAGTGGTTGCAAAAATCAAAAAAGGGTTAATAAATATATAACTTTTATACTATTGGAGAACTCTGTTTTGGGCGAAAATATACATCAAACATATACGAAAATCATATTTTTCTACATTTGAATGGAAAGTGGCTGATCTTTTCCGAGGAAAATAATCCATTTGTATAGCTGACTCGAAAGTATATTAATATACCATGTATTTTAAAAAAAAATTTGTAAAATGATGTCAAGCATCTAAGCAGTGCATATTTTCATACATTTGTATGGAAAGTGGTTGAGCTTTTTCGAATAGTAGTTTGCCCTCATCAGTAAGTCAGTCCGACGCAAGTGAAATTTTTTATATTAAATACTTAGATTTAACCTTTTACATGAAAAATTTTAGGTTTTACCTCTAGGTTTCAGTTCCAATATTTATTTTATTCCCTATACCAATATGTGGTTTGGGTATAATGACTTTGTGCTGCTGTTTGTAGCTACCAAAAATATTTTACCTAGACCCATCTTTTATTATACCGATCGAATCAGAATCACTATCAGAATCACTATCTGATTCGATTTAACGATGTCCGTCCGTCCGTCCGTCCGTCCGTCTGTCTGTGTGTCCATGTAAGGCTTGTAATCAAACTACAGATCGCAAATATGAATTTATTTTGATGAAATTTGGTATGTAAGCTTTCATCGGCCATAGGATGAACGCTATTGAAATAAGTGGGAATCGGTCCATGTTCAGACCTAGCCCCCATACAAATAACCCCTTTGAAATCGACATAAATTGCCATAAGATGCAAATTATCATGTAAATCTTGGTCAAATTGGGTTTGTATGAATTTATTACATTCATTAATCAGTAGCCCAAAAATGATACCTATTGGACAACTCTAAGTCAAAGGCCCCATATAGAGCTGTTTCCCGATCTTAACTTAAATCTATCAAAAAACAAAAATATTGCACTGATTCTTTTCAAATTTTGTTTGTATATATTTTTGCAAAATACAAGAGACTTTACCAAACATGGACAGGATCGGTCCATTTTTGGGCCTAGTCCCTGTATAGATATAGCATCCGATATGAACTTCTTTATATCTGCAGCCAAAAAAATTAATAAAAATCCCACTCAAATTTGGTTTATGGTTATTTTCTATATCCAGTTAGTTGGACCTAAGAGATAGGGTTTCTAAACGCATGGTATAGGGTATCGTATAGTCAGTCTAGACCGACTATAATTTTCCTACTTGTTTTTTTTTTAAGTAAATTTTTTTTGGTACAAATCATGAATTGGGCAAATAGGTAACAATACTTGTCGAAGAAAATGGTACCATGTCTCAAATTCAGATTATATACACATTTGAGGGCTTTGATTGGAGCAAATTGTGTTTTTATTATATGCATATATCACACTGTACTAAGCCAGTATAGCGAAATCCCCAAAGCTTTTGACTTCCTCTGCCCCAACTTTCATATTTTGTCATTATCTTATATATGTTTGCTCAGCCCTTTCCTATCTGATGGTACTTATAGGTACCACGAAGTTTAGCACTTAATATATAGACTGTAAAAGTGTGTGTGCCGCCGGTCGGTCTGAAGACCTTTTTTCGTACTAATTACCTTTCTAATGACGGCGCTTATTTTGCCAGACCACGAAAGTTCGTCAATCAGTGAAATTTTTTTAGTCAGCTATTTTTGGGTGCAGTGATGAGTGATTTAAAATGCAATTAAAAAATATATTTAAATATTTAATTGATATTTTTTAATAATAACTTAGCTTACAATCTAAATTGCATTGATATTATATTACATATTTATTATATTTTTTTGCACGAAATAACTGGCTAAATTCAAAAGGGACTTAGAAGTACCGTCAGTAATTTTGAGTATATTTTCAATTACTTACAGCAACAATTTCGTAGTTCTCATTTTATATTTGTTTAATGTTCCCATAATCGGAAATGGAAAAAACAAGATGTTCAGACATACGTACCAGAACACAGAAGTCGTTGATGACTGCTTTGCTGAGTGTTTTTCTACCACGGATATTTTTCTGGTGTTAATTGATAAAATTGTTTATTGTTTACCAAAACAATCTGTATGCCACCGAATGGTCTTGCCACAAGAACAATCTCAAGAACAACGAGCTTTTGCCATTTATCGGTATGAACTTTCACATGAACATAACTCTTCTGTGCCTGACATAAATAACTCACTTATTTGCAAGACGATGCCAATGAAAAGATTTGCTACTATATTGGCATACTCACGTTGCAATGACAGTACTAAAATTCTACCTAAGTGTAAAGACAAATTATATAAGATCATAATAGATAAACTTAACTTATATAATAGATAAACTTAACCAAAATTTTCAGGAATGTTATCATGGAACCAGAGAATTGAGTGTTCATGAATCTATAATAAAATTCTGTACTCAAACAATATATATCCACTAAGCCCATAAAGGTGGGGTACAAATTGTGGTGCTTGGCTGATCAAAGAGGTTTTATAAAAAAAATCATTACCTTATATCAAGGCAAAGACGAAGAATAGAGCGCAGTTTTCTGAATACACTTTGGGGAAACTTGTAGTACTACAGTTGACTGAACAATAATGTGGAAAGGAAAAGGTTATATATTTTGACAATTTTTTTCTCATCTATTTCCTTATTAGAGAAGTTGAAAGCTGAAAAAACTCATAAATAAAAATTAGCAAATTACTCCAAACTAAAAATAGGACAAAGTGATTACAGGTTTTCTAATCTCAATAGAAAAAACAACAAAGCAGTTCCTTTAGTCTAAAATTTCTATGGCAATGATGGAGCCGCCGATTTATGAAAGCAGATGAATGGATCCAAGTTTTTTGTTAGTTGTCCCACAGCTGTGAGAGGTTATAACACTTGTATGGCAGGTGTTGATACTGCTGACCGGCTGGGGGCGCACTATTGTGTTGACTGTAAATTCCCTAAATGGTGGCATAGTTTTTTTTTGCTAGATATTTAATTTATGAACAGACTAAAAGATTTTAGAAGATCGGTTACCCAAGGGTTGATGACCATAATGCAGTTTAATAAAAAAAAAGACATTCACGCTAAGAGATGTAAGGCTTGGAAACAGAGGAGCACATTGGCCAACATTTGTAAAAAAAAAAAAGGAAAATTCGAAGTTTGTAGCATGAAACATATAGAGTTTAAGCCTTACTACAAATGCTCTCACTGCAATGTTTTTTATGCGTAAATGAAAAAAAATACTTTACTGATTACCATGAAGCAAATAAATAACGTATACTCTAACACACTTATGGTACTATTAAGTCTAGATTATAAAAGTTATACTAAGAGTTGAAAGAAAAATCTGAAAAATAATTTGTTTTGTTTAATTTATGATAATAAATACCTTTATAAAATAAAAAAGAATAATAAATATTTTTTTATAATTTCTGGTAACCGGTAGGAAAGGGTTAGTTTTTCAACTATAAGTCAAGAACCATTGATGATTTTTCTTTCTTCGTCAAATCAAGTTGGACTAATTTCACCGAATGAAATCTTTAAAAAAAATATCCCCTTTTATAAAATAATCTTTTTGAATAACTGCCTTATTACAAGATACTCTAAGGGCCATTAAAAATATTTATGATATTTAAAACTATTCTGTATATTTTGAAATCATCTTCATTGATTAATTGTCTGTATGACAAAACAGTTGACGTGTTCCAAAAACCAAGCCAAATATATGCATATGTATGTTAACGAATTTTCGATGAATGTAACCTTCTATTAGATCAATAATGAAAAGACAATCTAAATTTTCGTAGTTATCAAATTTAATTACACCAAATCGTATGATTTCGCTAAATACTCTAACAAATACTCACTGTTGACATTCAATTGCATATCACGGCGAGCTTCCTCGCCAGTTCGACTTTTAACAATGCAGGTGTACATTCCTTGATCACGGTTAGGTTCGACATTCTTGATGACAAGATAACCTCCCTGTTGTATGGGAGCTAAATTGTAATGAGTATCTGAAAAAGATTAACAAAAAATGTTAAATATGTATGTGTGCACTAACCTATGCAATGAAAACGAAAATATAGAAAGAAAAAAACTGTATTTGAACTGTAAAAACAACATCCAATTTGTATAGGAATGTCTAAACATTTGTACAAAAAAGGAAAAAGATATGGTCATACATTCATTGAAAGAGTATTAGTATATTAACGTAGGGTGGCATTTATAAAGAATTTTTATAATTAAGGTATGACCTCTCCTTATAAAAAATTTTTTTTTCGATTTTTTTTTTCACAAATGTCTTCTTAAATCCTTCAGAAATAATGCCTTAAAAGAATTTTTTGAAACTCTGATTATTTTTGGAGCTACAGAGCTAGATATATATTAGGGCGGGTCGATTTGTAGGGAGGCAAAAAATCGCTCAAGTGACAAGGAAAATCATATTCTAGGGATCAAAATATGAAACTTTGCACGGGGAACCATACCTCTAAAACGAATTTTGATACCCGAATTTTGACGTGTATGTCTGTCTGCCATGGTGCAACCCCATTCCCCATATGCAATTGATCTGAAAATTGGCCCATATTCTTGTTGTGACTACAGATCAATTTTGGGGTAGTCACGCAGAGTCTAGAAGTTATTTACCCTCATCCGGTCGATCTTTTTGAACAACATAACATAGTCAAGGCGTATGATTATTATTTATTAGCAGAGTAGAAGATACGTATACGTATGAATATAAATCAAACATAGTCAGCCCAATTCTAAACAAAAAATGGTGATTTTTTAAATGTTTTTATGGGAACCCCCAGGGGGACTCCAAGGGGTATGCCACTGACATGGGTCGGTCGGCCCTCCAAAGTTAGTGGGGGTCGATCATATATTTGGACTCGATTGGGGCACTCTAAATTGGTCAAAGTGAGACAGACAGACAGGTCAAAAGTCGGGACATCAGAATTCGTTTTAGAGGCATGGTTCCTCGGGCAAAGTTTCTTATTTTGATCCATAGAATACGATTTTCTTTGTCACTTGGGCGATTTTTAAATCGACCCGCCCGTGCCGAGGTGCAGTTGCAAGCTGTAATAAAACTTTAAATGCGTTTTTCTCGAAATCCCTTTTTTCAAACTTAGGTGTCGTTTTCTTTGAGCGGCGTTTTGTAGGTAATCACGTCAGGCAGGTCCTGAACTAGAATAATTGGGCTACCTTTACTACCGGAGGAGAAGTGGGGCAAAAACCCCCCAAAAACAGCTAATTTTTTTTAAAATACATCATATAGAGTTCTGGTATAGATGTTCATGGCGCTTCTGAGACTTGGTATCGTGAATATGTTTTGGATAGTGCTGTTTACATTGATGGATTTAAAATCTACGGAAATTATAGAGTGGCTAGAAGGGGTGGAGGTGTGGCGTTATATATTTCTGAACATCTAAAATCGAAATTTATCCATGAACATAGGGAAGAAGGTAACTGTAGAGCGATATTTGTGGAGGTGGACTTGGGTCCCTCTAAAAGAGTACTACTAGGAGTAATTTATCTCCCTAGTGGAAACTTTTTGGCTTATGAGCATACTTTTGCGGATGTAGCAGTTCAGTATGAACATGATATTCTTATGGGGGACTTTAATACAAACCTGTTTATTGATGCTAGTCAGTAAGGAATTTTTGTAATACTAACAATTTAGAAGTGTTACACAACAGTTGTCCAACACATGCTAGCAATACTGGTAACACAGGAACTTATCTATTTTTTCATGGTGTCCAACTCATATGCGGTTTATTGCAAGGGACAAGTTCAGGTGCCGGCTCTAAATTCAGCGCACGCCTTGATTCATCTTTCTTATTCGCTCTCAGTGTTTGAATGTTCAAGTAAACTTAGATGCAGGGATTATAATGGATTAGATTTGAATAGGTGTTTAAGTCATTTACAATCCATTGATTATTCAATTCTACATGAATCTTCGGATTCTGATAGTTTAACGGAGATTTTGGGTTCAATAATTTATGATGCATGTGATGATTTTTTGCCTATGCGTGTGTTTCAGAATAGAGCTGATAACTGGTTTGACAATGACGAAATAAAGATATATAAACAAAGGCGGGATTTTCCATATAGCGCTTTTTGTGATAATCGATGTGATAGCAACTCGACTGTATATTGCCATCATAGAAATTGACTAAAGTCAATACTAACAAAACACAGATATCGAAATGCTGTGAAAAGGTTCGAAAATTGTTCACGATCTCACATGTGTATGAAACTGCGTAGTCCGGGTGTAACTGGAGATCCTTCCCCATCTACTATCATTGATGTGGAGGGATTTAACGCGTCCTCTATTCTACCACCAATATTGAATGAACCTCAATGTTTTTTTGATAGCGCTCTTGGAGAATTTTTTTCTTTTCACTGTATAGACGAGTTACAGCTGTTACATGCAATCAATTGCATTAAGTCAAATTCTATCGGACCGGATGGAGTATCTTTAGGTTTTTTGCGGACAATTCTTTCGGTAATAGCTTGAGATTTCTTGCATGTTATTAATGTTATCCTCATAACATTAAACTTTCCAAAAATTTAGAAAACCGCCAAAGTCATACCCATTCCTTAAATTCGAAATGCTTCACCTATGGCGTACTTTAGACATATAAGTATTCTTTCTGTATTTTTGAAGGTATAGGAAATTATAATGAGGGATCAGATGAGTGAGTATTTGGAATCTAACAGAATGATATCAGATTATCAGTCAGGTTAAAGAGCAGGATATAATACGATGACTTTAATTATGGATATGACATAAACGGTTAGAGGTTTTATGGATAAGGGTGAGTTGGGATCTGTTATGCTTCTTGAGTACAGCAAAGCTTTCGATGCTGTTAGTCACATGGTTTAAGTTAATAAATTGTACAACTTTCTTGGTTTTTCGTCATCGGCATGTAAGTTGGCTTTTTCTTTTCTTAACGATCGTTCTCAATTTGCACAGTGTGGGGACGTAAGGTCGGCACAGCTTGTGAGACATAGAGCAATCCCTCAGGGATCAATTTTAGGGCTCCTTTTTTTTACACTTTATATGAATGACATATTTAATTGCTGTCGATTAAGTGTCATCCACGTTTTTACCGACGACGATCAAATTTCAATGATCAAATCAATAATAATTTGTTGAGAATTTCTAAATTGTCCGAGGAAAATTTTTTGAATCTCAGTCCATCGAAAACGAGAGTAATGTTTTTTGCTAAATATCCATTGGGGATTACCTTAAAGATAGAGGCCGAACAAATTGTGGATGTGGGTCATTATAAAACCCTAGGTTTTCAAATTGATCGTAACATTTCTTTCAATTATTGCACTAACTTTACAATAAGCAGGATTTCTTTGATTCTTAATAATAAATTGCCATTTTTTATAAGAAAAAAATTAGGACATGCCTTGATAATGCCATTAGTTTTGTATGGTATAGAAGTTTACAGTGTTACATCCAGGGAGAATTTTTGTAAGATTGAACTTTGTTTGCACAGTATGATCCGTCATGTATATGGTTTGGGATATCGGGCACATGTAACCTCGTATTTGATAAAGTTTTTAGTAACGACTTAACGAATTTTGACGACCTTATAAGACGTTTCATGTAGAGTGAGGAGCTTAATATGTCCACAATTTTCTACACTATGTATGCAACGCTCATTTACAGTTCGTGTTGGTAGCTTATGGAATACGGTGCTTCCTTATAGTGATAGACATTTTTCCCACTCATTATGGAAGTTTAAAGATATTTTGATAAACTATTTATGATTGTGTGTTTGAACTGACTTAATCTTATCCCTAATTTTATCATTTTACTCTAAATTGTTCGTGTTATTTAACTATTTACAAGAAATAATATATTCATAAGTATTGTAAGTATTTCTTTTTAATGTAATACAATTTAGTTTACAATGCCATTGTAATTACATATTCCACAATCATTGGGCCTTTGTTGGCTTCTGATTGTACATAAAGTGAATAAATAAATAAATAAATAATAAAAATCGCGTGATTGCCAACAAAATGCCGTCTGCCGAATTTCGATACGTCATATGGTTCTCAAGAAAAACGACACTCCGTTTGACTTCTCATTTTTACGTACCCCTTTTCATCGCTCTGGGAGGGGAGGATAAAAAAATAGGAACATAAACAAGTACGGAAAAAGGTGGAAAATTACGTCTACTTTTACGTCAAATTCACAAAGTTGATAAATTGAAAAACGACTGAGCTGCAGCACTTTTAAAAAACGTTATTTTTGTGGGATTGAAAGGTAGGGCATACGTTAAGACAAACAGAATTTTACCTTTTTCTTAAACACATTTTCAAATTATATCGGTTTTAACAAATTTTGTAGTACTGGGATATATATTTTCTTAATGTATATTTTATTTATATATATTGTGCAGCGATGACAACTTTTTCCAATCAAAAATCGCAAAACAATACCACAAAAAGCCCTAAGTGCACTAAAAAGCGCCGATATTTGATTTTCTCATGTTCTCATTTTCTTTCTCATGTTCGGCCCATATAATTATTTTTATATAAAATTTTATTTGTTTATTTGTTTAAAGTTAATTAACTTTTGTAGGAACATTTGATCGAATTAATTAATGGACAACATTAGTTTTTAATTTTTAATCCATATTTAATATGTATATAGAATTAACGGAATTATGTATTAAAGAATTTAAAAAAAAAAATCTTTTCATGGAACAATCTTCGCCTTCAGCGTTTCAGTATTAAAGGTCAATATATCTATAACAAAACTCCATATTTAATTGAACCGCTGATTTTTAAAAGGGCGTAAGTCACGAGTAATTCTTTTTGAGAAAACTTGATAAAACCGTTTATCTCAAATTACAATATGTTATTATAAATCCCTATAGCAGCCATTCCAAAGTTATTGCTTTGACATAATGTTTAGTGAAGTTTTGATTAATTTCCGATTTAATATGGATCAAATACTGAATTTACAAATTGTATGACTTACGCCCTTTTCAAAATTTGCGATACAATTAGTTAAGTTACTTAAATCAATAACAAATAAATTCTGTCATGATTTTTCCATTTACCTACAGTGAAGACATAAAGTGTTTGTCGATTTCACTATTTTTCATTAAACATGTAAATACATAGTATCAAAAAACTTAAAAAAAAAGATTTTCTTTTTAATGTTATATTAATTAAGTTTATCTAACACAGAACACCACAAATAAACATATTAGCATTTGTAATAGGTACAAATATCCATCCACATTTTAGAATATGAATCTTAGTGCACATTAATGTAAAAAAATTAATATTTTGTTGATCATCCCTTATTAGCTATAACTGCCCCAATCGTCTAGGCATTCAGTCCTTTTAAGGCAATCCTCAATTGGAGCTTGTTAGAAAATGTGTTCTATAGGGTTAATATCTAGCCTTTGGGGAGCGTCTCGGTATATTTTGGCAATTGTACAAGGGTCATAGCTACGTTTTTAGGGCCATAAGCTTGAGATCACACACTTTTTCGACACTTTACTGAAAATTTTTCTTGAGTATCTCAATTTTTTATTTTTCTATTTATGCTTTTTTTATTTATTGGATCTGCTGTGTGGTGAGCCTAACAATAAGTATGCAAATCCTAAGAACTTAAAAAGTAATTTTTTCAACAAAAGTTTTTGCAACAATTAAAATGTCGTTAGAAAATGGTATTCTAATTAAACAGCGGGGTCCTACGGTACTGAAGGCAGGCCGTTCCGTCGAAGACGTGTCATGCCTGCAGTGCTTTTAAGATTTCTTGCAAGACGGAAGATTTGCAGACGGAAGATTTGATCCTCCAACAAAGGAATATTCAGGTATATATACGTTATACGATACGTTTCCCCAAAGCTGGACACCATATGTCTATATTGGCTTTGTTATGCTGCTATCCCACAAAACTTTGCATTCAAGGGTCAGTTTCGATTGGCGGTTATTAGCCAATGTAGGCTAGAAGCTTTTAATTTTGTTGGGGTTTTCTTAGCTTCAATGTGTTTGGCGTCCATCCAAATGAATGCCAAGGTAGACGACATCGTTGATGTGTGGGATTACAACGTGGTTCAGAGAAACTGAGGGATAGCTTTCGGGTCGTAATCTGAACGTTACGTGTTTACGCTTTTGTTCCTTTACCTTGATTCTCCAGGTAGAGAGCTATATCTTGACATCGCGTAGGTGTTCATTTAGCAACATTTTTGCAATTCTAGTATTCTTGTGAATGCTAAAGAATGGCTGTGGCATCTGCAAAAGTTGACGTAGTTAATCGTTGGTGTGTTGGTATATCACATGCAAAAGCTTTATACAAAATAGTACCTAGGACACTTTCCTGGGGAACACCTGCTTTGCTTTTAAAGTCATCAGTGGTATGACTTTTGTACTTTATTCTAAAACTTCTATTGGTTAGATATGATTTCAGAATCCGGTGACAATTTGGTGCCATACTTTGTCGCATGCTTGGACAACGTCTAAGAAGATAGCCGAACAGTAATTCCTATCTTTAAATGTTCTTCTTGTCCGATTTACGTGTTCAATCCCAGGAAAAAATTCATAATAGCAGCCCATTGATTTTTGCATTACCAATAATGACCTACCCCTGCCCACTGCATTACTTTCAAAGTGAAAATAATGAGTTCCTAGGCAACTAGCTACCTCCAATGACATCCCCGTGTTAAAATAATGAGCTTATCAGGCTATTTTCAACCGGTTACCTCTCCTTCTAAAACCCATTATTTGGTAATGTTTTTTTTTTCTGGGATTGTGCCAAAATGGTGAGTTGGTAGCACAACATTTTCGGTAAGATAAGGCATAATTTTTGCCAACAGCAAATTTTCGAATAATTTAGATCGAAACGGAAGCAGACTTATAGGTCTATAGGATGAAGCAACTGTTTTGTCTTTGCCAGATTTGTGGATCATAATAATCTGTGAGGTTTTCCAAGAGTTCAGAAAGTAACCATTCTGAAGCATTTCGTTAAATAAGGAGATAATATGTACTATTGCTATCTTAGGTAGTTCTTTAATCATTTCTGGGCAAATTAGATACCACCCGAGTGTTTTTTTAACATCTATTTAATATTTTATATCATTGCACAATTCATCGGAGGTAAGCGTGATTGAGTTTACTGTTGTCTGATTATTTTCAATATCTACAAGAATCTAGATTTCTTGTTTCGAGTCGTCTCAACGCTTCTTTTAGTTTTTCCACACTTAAATTGAGTCTAGACTTTGCTGCAGGGGATCGATAGGATTGCCATTCTCTTCTAAGGCGTCCCTTAGTGGTCACTAATTCTTCCATTTGGCTGTTGCTTATCGTGTGTCGAATAGGGCTAGACTATAAGCAGGAGTAGCAACCTCTGCAGTTAATATCGTTGAATTAAACATGAGAAATTTAAGGTCGATGCCTGTGTCCCTTTCATTATCCAAGAAAGAGTTGGTTTCAATGGGATTGGATATATATTTGCGAAACTTTAACCTATTTGTCTTCGCTGAGTTTAGTTTATAGTTCTGAGGATTATAAATGGGATTCTCTCGAAGGCGGAATGTGACAGGGGAATGACCCGAAGAGAGATCTTAACTTGACTCCGCCGAAATTAAATGTCTGCTAATGTGCTTAGTTATACCAAACTCTGTGAGATCTGGCTTTTTTCTTTAAATCTGTAGGCCTGTGTATAGGTTGACTTGATGAGATGAAGTCCAGGTCCCTTTGCTGCATTAAGACATTATAGATTTACCTTCCCCTACGGCTTATGAGACGCGTACCCCAGTATGGATGACTATCATTATAATCACCGGCGGCAACGAAATTTTCGCCCAGTGTTTCAAAGGAATCGCTAAATTGAGCTAATGTTATTGGATATCCTGAAGGACCATAAATAACTGCTAAGGAGAATAATGTCGTATACGGTACCTAATTAAGACACCACTGGTATACAGAAATTATATTTATTCTTTAAGTGCGTTTTAAATAAGTGCAGTATATCAATGTCTTTTTCAGACAAATAATTAGTTATATACAATGAAAACCGATTCTGATAGGCGATGTGCCTTTTGTCTAGGATTTTTTTCAGAGTCAGTACAGATGGACGATCAGGTTTTTTCTTTTTTTTTATACTGACATCTACCTGCAAATATTTAAATTATTGTGTTAACTACTACATGGTGTCTGAAATATTTCGACAATTTCTTTATATGAATGTCTTTTCTGTAAGTTTATTATTATATCCTTCTCTTCTATTACAGTTTTATTTTCTAGCGTTTTTTACACAAACAAAAAAATTACAACAAATATTTACCGGTATTTTTTCAACGAATCGAATTATTATTAGCGAAAAATTTTATAATATGTGAAACAGACGATTTATCTTTGTAAAAATCAGACTTTCAGAATTTTTTTTGTATTTACTTTCACTAAATTTATAGCTGACATTTTAAAACAGATATTTGAGCCCAAATTAGAAAAAAAAAATTTATGGATGCATCTCAACCTCAGGATATACAAAAACGTAATTAAATACCACCCTAATGTACAAGTATGTGTTCATAAATTTTCTATGTAGGTGAAAAACATTGGCAATTTGTCTTACTTGTTGTCAGTTCATGATGTCCTTTCTCCCATCTAATATGTTCTATGGGATAACCGGAAAATGGACAATGTACTTTTATATCTTCGCCGGCGACAGCTTTTAACGGCCCAATGGCTCGCACATATGGAGGACCTAAAAGCATACCAAAAAAATACAAATTGTGAAAATAAGGGTTCATAGAAAAGTTATTCATATATTATGTTTGTATATATGTATGTGTGTGGAGTCGGTGGGTAGTTTTGATCATTTAAAAGACTAATTTATGTAACTGGATACATGCAGGATACATCTATTAGCTGTTTTCATTTTTTGTTTTTTTTTTGTTTTTGCTATTACTATCGTAATTTAAGTTGATGTTTTACAAAATGACATTTTGACATTTAGTGAACTTTGTATATGAAACATTGACAAACATGTTTTAATTAAAAACAATAAATAAATTAATGTGTATTGTATGTTTTATTACGAAGACATAAACTATCGTAGAATACCAGAATATGTCATCGATTTCAGAATAATATTTTTTATTGTCATAAAAAAGTAAAAATATTTGATTTTCAGCTTAATATATTTTTATAGCTTTTCTTTCTATTAGCTTAAAACATAATTAAACAATTTATTAAATCATATTCTTAAAGTTCTAAATAAGCTATGGAACAAAATATTCCTATTTTGTTTTTCTTAAATTTTATGAAATGAAGTCACAAAATTATATTTAAATAAAAATAATGTCAATTATCAAGTGTAAAAATAAGTTTCCGCCTTTATTTAAATTTAAAGAACGGAACCTAATGTTTTCTTGGAAGTGTTGTCTCCATCGCTACATTCTACCATCTTTCGGGCATCATATGGATATCGCCTCGGAAGAGGATATTCACTTACCGACCCAATTTTTAGTGTCTTCATGTAATGCAAAAGTCCCGCTGAAACAGACCATGTGTTATCGATCGAAACAAGTGGAAATCAGAAGCATCAGTGTCTGGTAAATATGGCGGGCGGGGTAAATCTTCACAACTGAGGGTTCCCAAATAGATTTTGACTGGCGTCGCAACATGTAGGCAAGCATTAACATGCAGAAAAATAACTTTGTTGTGACTTGAGCACGCTCTTCCTTTTAGACGGAATCTTATAAAATATCTTCGCTACACAGAACCAGTAATAGTTTTATCCGTTTTAAGGAACTCATAAACTCACTCCCAGCTCACCCCACTGAAGACACTACTAGAGATTTTTCATAAATATTTAACCTACGGTCCCACAACAACCCGACCTGACGTTTTGATGGCGGCAGTAGTTTGAAAAGAAAATACTTTTGTAAAAAGCGTCGACCTTATAAAATATATGTTTTAAGATTCAAGGTTCCACGTTGTTTAGTATTTCTTTTTTTGGAGCCATCAAAAGAAAGCGATCACTTTCTGAGTCGATTTAGCAATGTCCGTCCGTCCGTCCGTCCGTCCGTCCGTCCGTCCGTCTGTGTGTCCATGTAAACCTTGTAATCAAACTACAGGTCGCAACTATGAATATATTTTGATGAAATTTGATATATAAGCTTTCATAGGATGAAAGCTATTGAAATTGGTGAAATTCGGTCTATGTTCAGACCTAGTCCCCGTACTAATGACCCTATGAAATCGACATAAATTGCCATAAGATCCAAATTATCATATAGATCTCAGTCAAATTGGGTTAATATGTGCTTATTATATCCATTAATCAAGAGTCCAAAAATAATAACTATATGACAATTGCCCCGCATAGAGCTGCTTCCCGATCTTCACTTAAATCTATTAAAAATAAAACAAAAATACTGCACAGATTTTTCTCAAATTTGGCTTGTTTATATTTTTTCATAATATATGTGACTTTACCAAATATGGTCAGGATCGGGTTATTTTTCGACCTAGTCCCCATATAAATATAGCATCCGATATGAACTTTTTCATATCTGCAGCCAAAAAAATTAAAAACAATTCCCGTCAAATTTGGTTTATGCTTATTTTATATATCCAATTAGTTAGACCGAAGCGATAGGGTATCTAAACTATGGTATAGGGTATCGTATAGTCGGTCTAGACCGACTATAATTTTCTTACTTGTTTTTAATTGAATTTTAAAGTGTTTAAAGGTTAAAAAAGTTTTTTTTTTATACAATGTCTTATTTTAGCAGTTAATTTTACAACTAATACTTTTTAAAAATTTTTTAACTTGAATTTTGTCAAAAAGTGTCAAACTTTGGGCCCCGTAAGGTTAAAAGTTACTTGATATTGGTTCAAGATAGAGAAGTATCAATAAAAAAGTCGTATGTTTTTACTTTAGTTAAAATTTTTTTTATTGTCTTTTTAAATACTTCAATATCAATTTCTATCGTAAATTTATAAAATACATAAATTTTTAAATTAAGAAAAATTGTTAACTATATAAAAAAAAGAGTATAACTTATTGTTAGTGTACTGAAAATCTACTTTAAATCAAACAATTTTAGTAAATATTTAACAGCCTTGATTTTTATCAAACAATTTTAGTAAATATTTCTTGATTTTCATCTTCTGGAAGTTGTTTAGCTTCTTCGTCTAATTCTATAGAGGAAGTTTTCCATTTTTGTCGAATGTTGGACATATATGGATCTGAAGTGCACAACAAAATAGTGATAAGGTCTTCATTAGTGCAACATCTGGACATTTTCCTTGTGTTGTGCTCGCGAAAGAATCTGCGGTCTTTTTTCCTTTCTTCTTGCGCTTCTTCAGATAGGTCTCCTATTGGTAGCATATTGTTTTGAATTATTTGTTCCCCATGGTACAAAGTTTTATGAACTGTGGTTGGCATATATCTCCAAGAGTATTTTTCGTAAAGTATAGCCGTTTTATTGGCGTACTCTCCAAATTTTTTTGTATTTATCTTTTTGCTGCATGCTAAAACTTGTAATATGATTTTGAATCGTCTTATTAATTCATGATCTACACCTATGACAGATGTTGCAGTTTCTGGATCCGAAAAAAATCTCCTTGCAGTATCTCCATCATTTGTTTTGGTTGGTCGCTTATGAGGCCTAGCTGTACATATTTTTCTTAGATTTTTTTTTTTGCTTTCTTTTTTCTTCATTTTCTTTGTTTTTTTCAGTGTTTCACCTAACGGACCAAATTTCAAATCATAACGCAATTTTAGAAAATGCTCCATAAAACGTATTCCAGCATGAAGAAGGGACATTCCAAATTCGTAGGCCTTCTAAAAACTGTCGTCTTGTGGTGGGGGTTGGCTAACTTATTTGATGTCTTTTGGCATATAATGCAGCTTGGCGATGACTTTCTTTCTGTTTGAGCTTGTGAGACACATCATTGTGAAGCACATTTTAAAATTTACTTCAGTATCTAGGCCATCAAATTTAGATATTACTGGTTAAAGTTCTTAGCATGGTCTTTTATTTTTTGAACTTCTTCAGTTATGACATCTTTGGTTTCCTTTTGAATGCAGATTTTATTGTCTGCAATACTTTGTTGAAGAAGGAATTTCATTTTTCCATACATCAATTTCTGTTGCTCTACTAGTTGATGGCTCTAAGCCGCTATGGAAGCGCACTGGAACGAAAGATACCATAAATTAGCATCTGATAAGTTTTCGGCATTAAATTGCTTGCATTGTTTCTGACCAGAGGATCCATCACATCCTCATTTAGAAATTAAAGTAGTCTGCCATTTCCAATTTTTTTTTAATGATCAGTATCAAGCGTATTATGCAATCGTTCTGCAGTATGTTCAAGAAGATCTTGAAATTTTATTTCTACTGATGTTGAAGTGACACTAATAGCAGACTGTGAAGGTAATCATTCTTTTTTTGGCAGAAACTAAATCCCACAATTCTTTTCATTGGTTCGCTTCCGCAATTCCCTATATTGATTTTTGGTCAATTTCAAATCAAAAAATAGGGCGAACGCTTCTTCCGGCGCAAATTTCTTATCTTCAATTGGTGTAGCAATGCTTTTCAAAATTCTCTTTGTGCGCCTTGGGCTCGCTTCTGTTATTTTTTCAATTATTTAAATTTTATTTTTTTATTTTGGGTTGGTTGAATGTGGTGCAAAAATTAATCCTTAATAATTCTTTGAGAAATTTCTTCATTGATATTCTCCAGCCTGCACCTTCGAGAACTTTCACTACATCCGTAAATTGGTTTTGCTGGTCGACCCTTTGTTCCACTTTCGTTGGCAGATGTAGATGAACTCTCAAAAATAAGTTCCTTTAATAACCTGTCTTGGTGACGTTTGTACATCTTTGCATTGCTATGAGAGCATTCAATGTTCAGTTTTTTCAAATTTTATTCAAATGTTGTAATTTTTCTTCGTGTATTTCAATTTCTTGCAGGTTACAATTCTTAAAGAAATGGTTGCTCAGTATGTGCAAAATTATATTGGCAAATTATATCTTTTTGTTGAAAATAAATATCAGCGAGATCTATATCACAGTACTTAGCCATTGTTCAAACAGTAATTAATAATAATTGTGGAAACATTATTATAAATACTCTTTCTTGCACTTTTGGAAGCATAAAAAACACAGACCCTAACCCCTTTTAGCAGGTGAACCATACCTGTTCATATCTTAAACGGGTGTGCCGCAATAGTTCTTTACCATTTACCTGTTATTTAAATTTTATCCCATTTTGACAGGTATTTAAACTATATAACTCAAGTTCCGACTACTAATGTTTTTGAAAAATACATATGTAAATGTACCTTTCAAAATAAACAAATTTAACCCATTAATTAATTTAACAATTAAGCGCATTATGTCTCGACCCTTTTCTAAGTATATAACAACTTGTGTCAACTCTACCGTTTCTTTTTTCTGTCAGTATAAAAAACAAATAAACTCACGCAAAAAAATACACCGGTACGACCAACTTTTGTATTCATAACACACAGGCGGACGGAAGGACATCGTTAAGTCGACTCAGAAAGTGATTTTGAGTCGATCCGTATAATAAAAGATGGGTATTTATAAAATATATCTGGTAGTTACAAACATCAGGGCAAACTTATTATACCCTAACCAAATAAATTTTCATAAATTTTGCACGAAATATCTGACCTTGGGTCAGAAAAATTGTTCTGGTGCCACGGGCGAGCTACTGGTGGGTATACAATGGGGTATAGGAGTGTAGGGGAGGGTACGGACTACAGAAAAGTGCAAGATTTTATTTGATGGGCAGGAGTATGCTCTATCAAGTATTAGATATTCGGGAAATTTTGACCTTTTTTTAAAAATATTCTTTTTTTGATTTCTAAACAATTCCTTGACTTTATATTTCTAACATTAATTTCTTAGAAGTTGCAAAATTATAAAAAATTCATTCTACTTTAAAATCTTTTAGAACAAAAAAGTCATTTAAAAATTAAAATTTTACAAAGAAATTTTTAATTTTCGGAAAATATTGAGAAAGTTTATTTTCGAAGACCCTGTTCGCTGTGATATAGTTGAAAGAGAGTCGCAATTATTTGGCTTCCGAGGTTCACTGATATTTACTTTCAAATGAATAACATAACTTTAAAATCGATAACCAAAAAAAAAAATATGATTTTTGACCATCTTCTCAAAATATGGTCCACAGTGCGTCGTGAGTGTTTGGCGATGTTTCACCACAATAAGGTATGAGACATGGGTCCACCACTTCACTTCTGAGACAAAGGAATAGTCAAAACAGTGTACTGAAATTAAAAATTTGTATTCAAAGAATGGGATACAGTTAATTTGCAAGCAAGGTTATGGCGTTTGTGTTTTTAGGATTTTATTGATTATCTTAGCTTATTGCAGCGGTTAAGATTAAAGATTGTTTCATCGAGACAATGCACCAGTTCACACATACACTATTGCGATGGCAAAATCCACGAATTAATGTACGAATTGCTTCATCACTCACCTTATTCGCCAGATTTAGCTCCCTCGGATTACTTACAATTTTCAAACTTGAAAAAATAGCTCGATGGTAAAAGATTTGCCAGCAATGAAGAGGTGAAGTCTGCGGTTCATGGCTACATTAAGTAGCTAGACAGCCCTTATTATAAACACGGTATCGCATCTATTTAATATCGCTGGAAAAAATGTATCGAGCTAAAAGAAGATAATGTTGAAAAATAAAGAAAAATTTTCCCACATTTGGTATTTTCTGTGTCAGGTCTGGTTGTGCTTGGACCATCATCGTAGCTGTAGACATTGAAGCATGGTCATGTAATACCCATGATTTCGTAATTTTTGATTTGATTTTGTTTTTTATTTGATTTTTATTTTTCAGCAGTGATTTTCACACATGTGAAAAATTGGTGTTTAACATTTCTCGGCGTCAGTTGATATGGAACCCAACTTCCCAATGAATTACTTGTTGAATCACTCAATGTAAGTGCTAGTTCTTCTTCCGATTAGCACAAATCTTGATCCAATAATGCTTCTTTCTGATTCCATGTCTTAGTAAACTTTATACCTTCCACTACGTTCTTTGTCAAATATAGCGCTCAACAACTTTTGAAGCCACCCAGGACAACTTCTTTTACTTAAGACACTCTCACAAAATACTTCTGTAAGCAATCGTTGCTCCTAAGCTGTACATTTCTTTATATTGAAGAAATAAATCAAAAGTTCCTGCAAATCGCCCTTATTCGGCACATTTTCGCACGAAAAATATAGATTTTGAAAACAAATTCGCTGATATTTCCATGCTATTTTGTTAACAGATGTCCAACCCATCAATAACTACGTTTTCAATCCGCAAGTTTTAACATAATTTACTAGTAGCGCGATCTTTTGCTCAATCGGTGGCAACTTATTTGCACACTTGATATATTTTCGTGTACAAATGTCCATCATCAAGTTTTGACAGTTTATTTGTCATGGCTTTGGAGGCATTATGTATTTTTCAGAGCCCTATATCTGTTAATTAGCAGACATTGTGCATGTTTTATGAATTGATTTCTTTTTTAAAGAGTCAACAGTTCCTGTTACTTTATGTGAAAAATAGCGTACCATACAATATATTTCGAATCAAACTTTTCAAAACCAATATAATTTTCTAAATATCTAAGTACTTCTTCTTTAAAAGCATTCTGGCCCTTGTAGCTGTGAATCATACAATTTATTATTTTTTGCAACATCACTGGCGGACATACCGCTACAGATTTGCGATTTACGACGTGTCTGGGTCGGGTGTTATTCCCTCCTGCATTGCGACCAAGTGGATCTATTGTGCACCCTCTGTCAGTTTTGTATTATTTCCTGTTTTCTTTTAATCCATTGCATCATTTACGCAGTCGATGATGTCCTTCAGCGCCAATATTTTGTATGTCTCCTCCCTTATTTTAGATGTGCCTTATCAGTTTCGAGTATGTGTTCCATGGTTTCATCATCTTCCAAGCAGTATCTACTCGTTTTATCTTCAACCAAATGCATTTCGAAAAGGATGTAATTGCATGCATAGTGACCTCTGAGTGCCCCACATAGTAGTCTTAGTATGGATCTATTCAATATTAGGGCATCCCTGCTCCTATTGTCGCTTCGATGCAAGAAAATTTTTCGAGTGTTGAAGTAGTATTTGTGCATTCCAATACTCTCTACTGATCCATCTGTCGATATTTTCGGTTATGTCTTTTCTGGTGAATCCGAATTCAGTGTTTGGACCAATGAATTGGCCTTTCCGCTCCATGTCTAGCATCTTCATCGGCTTTCTCATTTCCTTCACACCCACTGTGACCTCGTACCGACATAAGCATCACCTTATTAGTTCCGCCAGTTTATTTAGGGCCCCATGGCTTTCGACCACAGATTTATGGTGATTGATATTTCCAGTGCTTTAGAACAGCCTGGATATCTGACATTAGATTTATCCTCGTCCTAGTCAGGTTTCTTTCCATTAGTTTAGCAGTAGCTGCATTGAGTGCATATAATTCAGCTGGAATGTGAACACTGTAATTCTTTTCAAGTTCCAATACATGATCTATCTGGTGACTACGTAAAGTCATATCTTTGATACGTTTGGCTTTATCAACGATCTTCAGGTGAATAGTCTGTGAAGGTCAACAGCTTGTTTAAAGGCTTCTTCTTAAATCGATAAAATCTGCATATTCTGCCAATCTGCTACAGAAAGTAATCTGCAGTGCTTATTGCCATTCTTAAGTCTAGTGGTCGGTTTGAATTGATTTCCATTTGTCAACAATTAACTTGTTGTACCCTCTACATAACTGTGCAGAGAGTATGTATCATTCAGTTTGAAATGCATGACACACGGTTAGACGACACAGTGATGTCTGTATGTCTGTTGAGGTTAATTTAACTGCGTAAAATTTAAATATTATTTGCAATTATTTCGAGTAGGTTGGTATTGAATTTGTAGCCTCTAGGAGCAACATCCGGGAAATGACGTACGAAAGTGCAAAAATACTCTGATAAATTTTTCATATAAAAATCAAAAAATAGCGAAAAATCTTTATGCGTAACCGAACATGTCCAATGATGCATACACATTTTTGTTTGCTTGTGGTTTTTGTTTTTTTCTTTTATTTATTTATTTTTTTTTTTTTGTGTAAAGGGTGATTTTTTAAGAGCTATAGGAAAATTTTCCAAAAAAAACACATAAAATTTAGAAAAATGCATGAAATCTTTATTTGAATCGATAGCACGGTCCATATAATTTAATGTTTGAAGATTATTTCATGCAAATGTTGATCGTGACTGCGCCTCCAATGGTCCATCCCTTAGTCCAATTTTGGCATACTCTTTCCAACATTTCGGCCAGTATCTCACGAATAAATGCTTCAATGTTGTCTTCCAATGCGTCAATTGAAGCGGTATTGTCTGTATAGACATGAGCTTTAACATAGCCCCACAAAAAATAGTCTAAAGGCGTTAAATCGCACGATCTAGGCGGCCAATTGACCGGTCCCGAACGTGAAATAAAATGTTCACCGAACTCGCCTCTCAATAACTCCATTGTTGCGCGTGCTGTGTGGCATGTGGCACCGTCTTGTTGAATCCACATGTCATGCAAGTCAAGCTCTTGCATTTTGGGCAAAAAAATGTTGGATATCATCTCTCGGTAGTGCTCACCATTTACAGTTACGTTACGATTCGCATCATCTTTGAAGAAGTACGGTCCAATGATGCCACCAGCCCATAAACCGCACCAAACTGTGACTTTTTCTGGATGCATTGGTAGCTCTTCCAATGTTTCTGGCTGATATTCACTCCAAAATCACTCACTTGCAAGCGTTGTTCGTTTGTAAGACGATTCATGGTTAAATTATAGACCAACCTGAAGATGTTTGACAATGAAACAAAACACGAAACGTGCGTCAGCTGTTTAAACCAGTGTTGCCAAAAAGATAATAGCTAAAAAAATCACCCTTTATATATGAATATATGGTTTATCGCTTATTGGCTCAAAAGTAGTCACTTAAACCAGTTCCAACTGTAAACTATGCACAATTCTAGGAGGTTGTTGAATATTTCTCTTTTAAAATTTTAAATTAGTTTCAAACAGTTTGGCCCATAGCCTACTATGAATTTAATCTTATAGAAATACTCCCCTACTATACGGTTTTTAAATCATAGATTGTTAAATTCCCTACCCTGTTTTTCAAGTAAGTACAATGACTTTAGATCTGAAAACTATAAAAAAATACATTAATAGTTGAATAGCGTCAACTCTTGGAAAAGACTTATAGCAACCAACATTTGTTTTGTTTTGCTATCATGTGGAAATTATTATAGCTCTCTCCAATAAATTTGTCTAAGTTGTACCTCCCACAATACCGGCAAGTAATATTCAAAAATTTTTTGCTCTAATTGTACAACCCACGCATCTAATTAAGTTTAGAAAAACGTATATTCTGGCTGCTTGTTTCATGTCAATATTTTGTAATTAAGTTCATGTTGTATTTGGGAAAATTTTCATGGCTGACATATAATTTGCATAAATGTCAGCGTAACCATTATAGATAAAACAAATTATCTACATTATCTTGCTAGTAGCATCTCTTTTCATAAGCGCATATCCATAGTACATATATGCAAATATCTATGAAATATTAATTACTGAATATTATGCAACAACCCAATGCAATTATATATAAATGTTATGCGCATACATACAAATAAAATTGTGCAATAAACTACATGTGCATTATTATTTTAGTAACAGGAGATACTCATTTATTGAATAACTTAACTGTCCATTAAAAATTTTGCAAACCTATTTTAAACACATGGGTTTTTGTATATGCTAGAGGTGAAGCGAAGTTGGGATTCTTTCTAAGTTCTCTTGGTTTGGGAGAAACCAGCATATCACAGATATTCTATGATTTTTCATACAAAATTTAAGTTTCGATTCAAAATACAAAGGTGATTTGTAATTTCATGTAAAAATAAATTTTGGGCACAATATATCGCATCTGTACCTGTACTAAACTGAGTCAACTCAAAATTTACAAATTTTCAGTAGAGGCAAAAAACGGTTTTTTTAATATTTACTATAAAATTTAAAAACAGTTGTTTCATTGTAAAGAATTGCGAATAATAAGTATACAACAGTAGTTGTTTTTGCGATTTTTTCAGTGATCAAAAAATGTCTTTTTAGTGGATTCTAAAGAAGCTATATAACACAAATATGGTTACAACTGTATTTTTTTTTTTTTTTGCGAAAGACTAGAAAAATCGATATAAGATTTTTAGAGTGGATAGATATGACCACTGTGTATCGTTTTCTTGCAAAATGTCAATAGTTTGATTGTTATGATTTTTAGAAATTCCTAAAACGGGCTTATCAAGGTCACGTATTTATGTATGTAAATAAAAAGATTATTCCATAGTTTTTTCCGACGTTTCGTTGGAGATTCCCAACATCATCAGGGATATTTTGTTAGATCTGGTAACCATAAAATAAATATACAATAGAAGAACAATAGCTTAATAACAAACAGGACAATATAGTTTAACAAAATTAATTTAACTCACATAATCTTTTCGTCAATTATTCACATTTATAGTAAAAAAAAACACACATTTAGTTTTACACAACGTAAAACACAAAAATATTTAACAAAACAAATGTAAAAAATATAATTAAAAAAGAAATTATCACAGTATAAATTCTTATCAAACTAGCTATCACAGAAGAAAAATTAAACTAAAATATTGCTATTGTATATATTGCATTCGTGTTATTTTTGTCCTCCTTCGTATTTAATGCATTTGTAGCTTTTTCCTGTATTCTCAAACTTTCCAGAGTGTATCGTTTATTCGTTCTCCTTTCCTTGTCTAGTATTTTAATGTTCGTTAGATCGGGCAAATGTTCTTCTTCAATACAGTGTGTGGAGAGAGCTGTAGTTGTTTTGTTTTTTCTTATGTCTGTATCGTGTTCAGATATTCTTGTACCAAGACTTCTCTTTTTGGTACCCACGTAAACTTTGCCGCACTGTTCGTTTGTTTTGCCTTTGCATGTAATTTTGAGTTTACTCACTTTAAAGGTACAGGTGCGATATGTGTGATCTCAAATAAGGATCTTTTTAAAATTCATTTAAAGGTATTCTGTGATATCTGAATTCAAATTCATATTCTGTTTGCAAAATCTTGCTTACTTTGATAGAGATTATCTTCTTGTTTTGATTGATTGTTCGTACAAAAATAAATTCCTTAAATTCTCTTTGCTTCTATTTTATATCTTTCTATTTATATCTTTTCTATCTCTTGGCCAAGGTAATAGTTGTGTTTTACTGAAATTGTTTGTACAGTGAGCGAAGTTTGCTTAACCGCATTAATTGCTTAAAATATATATTTGTAGTTAAAAGTAAACTTGTTAAGTAAATAAAGATTTAATGTATTCGTATGAAGAATTAGTACATCTATTAAAAAAGTTTCAGTAATAGTATTTATTTTATCCTTGACTAATTGGATATTCGATAGTGAGTGTAGGCGTGATGCTGAAAGATATGGTGGCAAATTTTGAAACATTTTCAGAAGCTTATTCTGACAAACTTATAAATGTTTTAGATGGAAATCAGCCGTGTCGTGGACTGCGTGAAAAATTACTTTTTACTTATTCAGGACCTCTTTCTACCCTGCAGTGTAGAGATTTTTGCAAAGCCTTCTCCACTTCGATCAGTCTTGTGCCGCTGTGTTCGGTGATCTAGGCTCGATTCTTTGTTCTGTCAGAATATTGTTGATAGTGTATTGCCAAGTTATTGTACTTCCTTTGCTTCTCGTACCACTCGGTCTTGCTTCTGATACGCGTTTCGGCAGCGGTTCGCTGGCATTCTAGCAACATGTCCAAACTATCTTAGCATATTGCGTTCAATTTTTTTGTTCAGCTGTTCTGTATTTAGCCTGGCTCGTATAGTGTCTTTTCATATTCTGTCTCGTCTTGTTTCACCGGCCACATGTTGTAACTATTTAATTTTTTTTTTGTAAGCGCCCATGATTTACAGCCATTTGTAAGGGTTGGTATATACGTGGAGGTATATACAGCCATTTTTATACCCGTTGAAACTTCTCTTTTACCGACGAATTTTTTGTGTAAGGCGAAGTACAAATTTGCAGTTGTAGCTGTTCTGCGATTTAAATCCCTGTCCGTTTTCCATCCTCGCTAATTGTTGCGGAATTGTTCAACTTGTTTTAATGCTCCGAATCCTATATAAATTTGATGATGATTTCTATCGCGTCTTATTATTATCATTGTTTCTAGTTTTCTTGTGTCTATACGGAGGTCTCTTCTGATCATTTTGTTCACAAAAATATCAAGGTTATGTTGGAGAGATTCCTCGGATTTTGCAACAATGTTCACGTCATCTGCGTATGCTACCATTGAAACTTTCACTGGTTGCATATTCCAATTACCTAAAGATCAGAATTTCTATTTACAAATGGATACATGATTCTGGTTTTAGTATCTATATTGTTAATAATATAACTAATGTGTTCATTAGATTACTTAATATGTCGCTGGACAAAGTGTTGGATCTCAAGACAGCAGTATCATCAGCGAATATTGAGAATTCACAAATAATCTTTAACAATAATAAAAGATGTTTTGATACAAACGAAATATGTTTGTAGTTAAAAGAAAACTTGTTATGGATATCAAAATTAAAGGAAAAACATATTCGTTCCAACGAACATCACATTGAATTCTCACACCCAGAACATCAGGAGTATCTGATATTCCTCAGTAGCTATACCAAACATATGTACAGATGACATTGTTGAATCCATGGCCCCATTGGTCAACAAACAACATTGAGTCTTCCGCGCATTAAAATTAACAGGTCTCGATTGAGTGTGTCATTCATTGTCCGCTTCTTGCCCCCAACCTCCAAAAGGCTTGGCCTACAATTAAAGGAAAATGAATGACAAATGTTGCTGTCATCTGCGAAAGTTTGACCAAGACGTTCGTTGAGAAAGATAAGCAGAAAGAACGGTACCTTGGGGTACCCCTGGATGAAGCTCAAACTGGTAAGAAATAAGGTGGTAAGAAATAAGTTCAAATTAGGTGAAGGTGCTCTTTCAGAATGTAAAACGAAAACCACGGTAACCTGTCGTCAAACCAACATATTTAAGGAAGAAGTCACCAAAAACAAGTTAACCTCTTCACAAATCGTCGCCAAATTACAGCTTCTGTTAGAAAATCACTATCCTCAACAGATTTATCGCAAGAACGAAAATAGTGAAAGCTAGCTAAAAACTTTAGTTAACACCACCCTATAATGTGTCAACGTTAGCATTTGTGAAAAATCCCATGTCATGGACTGAAGATTTCGATAAACAAAAATTCAGCCTCGATAGACCTGATGGCTTAGTGCAATTTTGAAGGAGGTTCGTCATAATATGGGGATCTGGCATAGATTTTATATTCGAACAAGATAGTGCCGGTATAAAATTGAGAAATTCCAAGTCAGGGTGAATGTATTAGGCCAGTATAATAAAACTTTCAAAGGCTTTGCCGTTCTCCAGCCAAACTTTTTATGACTTTTTAAATGTTCTCTTCATATTGATATTTATTTGCTTAGTGTTTCAGCTATAACTATAACAAGAACCACTTATGAGTTCTCATTTCATTCTTCAGCAATTAGCGTCAGAAAATCATGTTTGACTAATTTTATCAAATGAATTTATCAAAAAAAATTTATATTTTCTCTTCTTTAATCAACTTTTTGAATAATATAACATATTCTAGACCTGTGATAATTATCTAGAGTAGAAGAGATGCTATTATACATGCTATTATACATCTCTTCTACTCCAAATAATAAACCGTCCCGAATTTAAATTTTTGTTTTGACCAAATTTATTTAATCTACAAAGAAGACAATGAATTGTGGTATATAACACATGATTATTGACACAGGCTTTCTACCCAAAGAGTATTCACTCGATTTTAACAAAGGTGCATTCATTGCAAAGCCAATAAAATTTTCTTTATCCTCGCAGAAGAAGCATTGTAATTTTATTCAAAGGTTTTTATTCTACAGAGCGCTAAAATAATTTTTTTGATTCTTATATTCAAAAAATTATTGGTTTTGTGTTCTTATTTTCTCGTCCTAAACAAAATTGATGCATTATATTTAAGTTCTGTGAATGCAGGATGATAGAGAATTTCATACAATTATGGTATATATATATATGAATATGAATAATTCATTTAATAAGATATTAGAGTGTTTTAACATATAGAAAAATAAACATTTTTATTTCCAAATGTAGTAGGCCTAGTGTATTTGCATTGCACATAACGAGTATCAAAAGTTTAAAAAATTACAGTACAAGTTCGAGGGCAAATGTATGCATATAAGTGATATTAAAATTTTTATTTTCTTATTCGGCTTGAGGTCATCAATTTTCAATAAAATAAAAACGAAAGGGTTTTTTTTTCTCTTCCTTTAATTTAATTATCTTATTTTATTTTTCCCAATATTTCGGTAAACATCGTTTACCATCTTTAGGGGATCTATTTCAAAAATATATACAAAAACATTTATATAAAAACAGAAATTTTCACAAACAAACATTAACATTTTTCTTTTATAATTACTTTTAAAAATTTAATAATCACTTTAAAAAATCTTTCACCAGTATAGTGTACTGTCCAATGTTTATTCATCGTTTGTTTTTTTTTGATCTGTGTTTCTCTATTGTGTGTCTATAAATTTGGGCACATTTTTCGGTGTCAGTTTTGTAATTGAGTCTCTTTTCTATTGGCACTTCAATAATATGGAGCATTTCAAGAGTGTATCTCTTTTTATAATTATTCTCCCCTACTAATACTTGTACGTTGTTAAAATTAGCCGTATGACCAGTCAATGTACAGTGGGCTTCAAGAGCAGTGTTTTGCTCTAAGGGTTTATCAGTTGCCTTATGTTCAGATTTATGCGACGACATTCTAGTTTTAAGTTTATTCATGGTTGTGCCAACATATACCTTATGACACGTATTGGAATTATCACCATTACAATTAATTTTGTAAACTAAATTAGACTTTTCGTCTTTTTCCAATTTAGATTTAGTTTTACTAAATAGTTTTTCAATTGTATTATCAGTTCTAAGCAAGGTTCAGAAAATACACACATGAAACACACAATGTTCTGTTCAAAAGCAGCCAACACATATCTTTATTTTCATATCAATTATGTGCGTTTCTAAATTTTCTACGGTGCCCAACACAACCATGACTGTGTTCGTTTTAATATTTCGTTATTTACACGAACATTTTTGTATCACATACTTTTTGTTTCAATCACACATAAAGCACACATTTTTGAGTGTTGCTTTATTTGAAGTTCATGTTCTGGTACGTGTAGTGAAAAAAAACACAGAACATGTACAATAAACAGGTTCGAGTTCAGTTATATTTTAAGTCGTGTTGTGGCTCGTGTAGTAAGAAAAAACTCAACATGTACAATAAACAGGTTCGAGTTCAGTTATATTTTAAGTCGTGTTTAATTGGTATGAAAATAAAAATATGTGTGTGTTGGTCTAAGTTATGTTTGTTTACATATATGTACGAGTTTTTTATTTAGTGTGTGTTTTTTTCTGAACTCTGGTTCTAAGGGATAATTTAAACTTTTCTGTATTATAAATGTTGGAATTTTTAAGTCTTTCCGACATACCTGGAATGTATGTCATGGACTTATAGATTTTAGTATGTTTCTCTCCTCTAAAAATATCATTGTTCATCTTCGTTTTCACCTGTTTAATTAAATCAATAACAGTCTTGTTACGGAAATCGTTCTTCTGTAAAATGCTTATAATCTTATTCACGTTGTTCCCGTGAAAATCTTCATCACTTATACTAAGAACTCTGTTAATAAAATTTACTGCTGTGTTAATGATAACATTACTCGGATGTTTGGAATGGAAATTTATTAATCTACCAGATTACCTTGTCTTATTATAATCGAATCGAGATATGGTAAACTGTTGTTGTATTCTTTTTCCATAGCATCCTTCACATTATATATAGAATCCTTGGTAATGTTCTTCAAAATTTCTATTATATATTTACATAACCCATATGAGAGTGAGTTAATGGATGAACAAATTGGGCGTAAGGGTGTATTAGATTTGTGGATCTTAGGAAGACCGTAAATCCTAGGTGCCGTGGCGACTTTTGTTGTTAATTTTTTCTCTTGGTTCAAGTCAATAAGATGCATGTAAAATAATTTTTCAATAAGAGTATTGTTTTTATTCTGTAAACTCGATGTTGGATCCTTTTTTCCCTCATATGGGTTATGTAAATATATAATAGAAATTTTGAAGAACATTACCAAGGATTCTATATATAATGTGAAGGATGCTCAAGAGGTTAAGAATAGAATAAACAGAACTCACATAGAAAAGGATGAAACTCTAATATCCTTTGACGTTATCTCCCTGTTCCCTAGCATTCCAGTAAATTTAGTTTTGAGAATTATTGAGAATAAATGGAACATATTGGAAAAATTTACCCGCATCCCAAAGGATATTTTTCTAGAACTTTTGACGGTTTGAATAAACGAAAGCAGATATGTTAAATATTTAGACAAATTCTTTGAGCAAAACAAGGGAATGCCAATGGGTTCTCCAGCTTCTCCTGTAATTGCAGATATTGTCATGGAAGAACTAATCAACGTGTCACTAGAAAAGTTGACTAATAAACCCAGAATCATAACCAAATTCGTAGACGATCTCTTTGCTATTGTAAAAACGCATGAAATAAATGAAACGCTGAAGACATTGAACTCTTTCAATCGGCATATTCAATTTACTATGGAAAAAGAATACAACAACAGTTTACCATATCTCGATTCGATTATAATAAGACAAGGTAATCTGTAAAAACTTGATTGGTATCAAAAACCAATGACATCTGGTAGATTAATAAATTTCCATTCAAAACATCCGAGTAATGTTATCATTAATACAGCAGAGTTCTTAGTATAAGTGATGAAGATTTTCACGGGAACAACGTGAATAGGATTATAAGCATTTTACAGAAGAACGATTTCCCTAACAAGACTGTTATTGATTTAATTAAACAGGTGAAAACGAAGATGAACAATGATATTTTTAGAGGAGAGAAACATACTAAAATCTATAAGTCCATGACATACATTCCAGGTTTGTCGGAAGAACTTAAAAATTCCAACATTTATAATACAGAAAAGTTTAAATTATCCTTTAGTAAAACTAAATCTAAATTGGAAAAAGACGAAAAGTCTAACTTAGTTTACAAAATTAATTGTAATGGTGATAATTCTAATACGTGTCATAAGGTATATGTTGGCACAACCATGAATAAGCTTAAAACTAGAATGTCGTCGCATAAATCTGAACATAAGGCAACTGATAAACCCTTAGAGCAAAAAACTGCTCTTGCAGAACACTGTACATTGACTGGTCATACGGCTAACTTTGACAACGTACAAGTATTAGTAGGTGAGAATAATTATAAAAAGCGATACACTCTTGAAATGCTGATACAAAACTGACACCGAAACATGTGCCCAAATTTACAGACACACAATAGAGAAACACAGATCAAAATAAACAAACGATGAATAAACATTGGAAAGTACACTATAGTGGTGAAAGATTTTTTAAAGTGATTATTTAATTTTTAAAAGTAATTATAAAAGAAAAATGTTAATATTTGTTTGTGAAAATTTCTGTTTTTATATAAATGTTTTTGTATATATTTTTGAAATAGATCCCCTGAAGATGGTAAACGATGTTTACCGAAATATTGGGAAAAATAAAATAAGATAATTAAATTAAAGGAAAAGAAAAAAAAACCCTTTCGTTTTTTATTTTATTGAAAATTGATGACCTCAAGCCGAATAAGAAAATAAAAATTTTAACAACATAAAGGTCAACTATCTACACGTATAATATAAGTGATATTTTTAAAATTAAATCAAATATTCAATAGTATTTTCAGACTCTTTTTTTAACTCATACTCTCTTTCTGTCTGTCTGTCTGTCGGTATGTCTGTCTGTCTGTCTGTCATGGGTGGACCCCTTGCCCCCTTAGCCAATTGATCTGAAACTTGGCCCATAGTGTTGTCGTGACTATGGATTAATTCTGGGGTAGTCAAGCACAGTCACTCGTGGTCACGGAGTGATCTAAATGTCATTTTCCCTCATCCGATCGATCTCAACCTTTGTCCATACATTTTCTGTGAAAAAAAAATTAACTTTGACTTAGTCACGCACAGTCACGCATGGTCACGCACAGTAATGGAATGATCTAAATGTCATTTACCCTCATCCGACCGATCAGAAACTTGGTCGATATACTTGCTGTAAAGAAAGATCAACTTCGACACAGTCACGCGCAGTCACGCATAGTCACGCACAGTCAGGGAGTGATTTAAAACCCATTTTCCCTTATCCGAACGATCTAAAACTTGGTCGATAGACTTGCTGTGAAAATATATTAACGTTGACATAGTCACGCACAGTCACGGAGAGATTAAAACCTAACTTCCCCTCATCCGATGGATCTGAAACTTTGTCCATAGAGTTGTTGTGGCCAAAGATTAATTTTAAGATAATCACACACAGTCATGGAGATATACAAAACTCATATGCATAAAAAAGGAAAGAGTTTTAATAAAAACTTTGTTTTTACGGCTTAGATTATTTTATTCTATTGTTTACATGGAGATGTTAATAAAAATTATTTATTAAGCCTTAGCTATAATTTTTCTGAAGAATGAAATGACAAATCATCAATTGTTCGTGAGTTATAGCTGCAAAATTAAACAAACATACATTCGGATAAGAAAAAAATATAAAGGTTATAGAATGCCTAACCCTTTGGAGGTTTTACTATACTGGCCTAGTACTTCCTGCCTGGATTGCAATTTTCACCCGCCCAGACAATGACTCTGAAAATATTCTACAGTGAATTTATCTTATATATTAAAAGAATTTATGAATAAACTTTGCATTCAAGATTTTTTTCAATATTTTTCTTCTCTCAAACCTCTATAACTAGAGTTCTGTTGACATAGGTCTAAGAACACTCAGTGGATCAAGCTCCTTCTTTTGAGCTATCAACTGCTTAAATTCGTTGGGTTTGAGGAAAGTTATGCGTGGAGAATCAACTTTGCTTTTACTGTACGTTGACTTCTCTTGGCAAATTTTGGTATTATATTATAAAAATTAATGTAATATAATATAATGCTGCGGAGCAGCAGGGGTCCTCTAGTTATTTTTAAATAAAAGTCCTCATATGTAGCCAATTTGATTGTATGTGAACGCTATAATCCTTCATAGAAGTAATCTCGATTTTAATCGAATACAAAAAAAAAACGTTTAGGTAAACTTAAAAAAAATTAGACATAATGGAATATAAATTACAATTAAAAGGTCAGATATATCGATATGGACATTTCTAAAAAATTTGATTAAAAAATATAAAATCCAGAATTTTTCTCTTTAAAATAAATTATACATTAATTTTAAACGGATAACTGTTCCTCAGATAACTTAACTTAATGTGCCAACCCAACAAGATTTCTCTAAAATTTGTTATGGGTTGAAAAACAAAGTATTATCTTTTTTTCCGTAAGCAACACAATACTCATGAACACATCATACTCGTTCGAAAGCTAGTTAAAACAGCACAACTTGATTCTAAGAGTGGTACGTTATTTTTATTACATATTATTATTTTCTATTACATTTTATTATTGCACTCATAAAAAAAAAACAAAAACATGATACCGATATTGGTTATATTACTTTCGTGGAGTTGCCACCACAAAAGAGGTTGCTTTAGAGAACTGCGGCTAAAACTTAGCTTAAATATTAAAAAGAAAAAAAAAGTAGGCGCAGAAATATAATGGAGATTAATATCCGATAATTTAGCATCAAACCTGTTACATTCCATACAATTAAATTTTTAATACTTTAAGGAATAGTATAAAAACAATAGCATATCGTATAAAATCCCTTCAGTATCCTTCTTATTATCAAATTTTGTTATATTTGCTGTGGAGCAAATAAGAAAAAAATTATTTTAAAAAAATCTACAACTCGTGTTTTTCTACCCTCTTTTTTAATCCTTAATAGAAATAGATGTCCTCTTCTACCACATAGCCAAGTTTGAACTCATTGGTTTTTCCTTGTTAGTTAATTCAAAGTATAAACTATATTCCACAAAATGTAGTTATTCGTTCTGCTGTTATTAAAGGTTTAAAGAATTTAATTTACAAAATCGTTTTCTAGTAACTTGGATTTCGTTTTTGCTTTTTATTATATCAGCATGCCGACATCTTTAACCTTTCAACTTAAATAATTTTTGTTTTTTATCATTTTCGGACATCTTTTGCTCCATAAAAAAAATAGTCCTAAATTAAAATATTCACTTGCTTTCTTCACAAAAGCTAAAATGTAACAGCAAAAGCAAAAATGATAATCAAAATGTATCTCAAAAACAAAAGAGGATAAAAATAACTTAAAATAAAATACAAAACGAGAAAAATCGTCATGATTGAAAATATGTAGATATGTATCAAACAAATGTATATAAAATGATGTCCTTTGGCACTACCGTCAATAGCCACTACTAAATACTACTCCACGTACAATTGTCTCCATAGAGAATAACAACCATGCCGGACGATTACAATACAATGATACAGCGTTAGACATGTACAGACACACATATGTATATATAATCTAGGGACAGGGGTATATATAGAGTTGCTTCATATAAAATTTCTACTTGACAATTATTATGCAAAAAGGAGAAAAAATTTTAAATCGACATAGAAAATCCTCTTATTTGTATGAGACTGGAAGCTGCACTATGAGCTGTGGTCAGTGGGTTTGTGCTGATGTTTATTACTACCACAAATATCCGACCAAGACCCACCTTTTGTTACACCGATCGCCTCAGATTTATTTTCTGAGTTAATTTAACGATGTTTGTTTGTCCGTCCATCTATATATCCATCTTTATGTGTGTCCTTGTAAATCTTTTAAAGGGGACAAGGTCTTAAAGATTTTTTTCATTTTTTTTTTTCTGAATGTACAGTAAGTCGAGAGTGCTGTATCAAAATTTCAAGAAAATTGGAGCAAAGCTAACGGTACAAAGTATAAGTTAAAAACTTTAAATCAATTTTCTCAAAAACAACATTTTTGAAGTCCGTGAACATCGTAACTCAAAATCTACTTCACCGATCTTTTTGAAATTTTATAAATTTTTTTTCCAAATTTTAACAACAAATTCACCGAAATTTTGTAGCAAAAATCGTGTTTTTCACTTCAAAATGCTACAAAAAAAAATTAAAAAAAAACTCTTCGCGATTACCTCGGGAAACATAAACGCATTTCGATTTTTTTATTTCACATGATCCGGTAACGAGCTATGATGTTCAAAACAACTTTTGTTTCGAGGTACCTCTGGTGATTCGTTGTCACGGACTTATTAAAATTTTTAATTGAAAATTTTTTCACAGGTACCTCAAATGTTACACAATAACAGTTATATAAAATAAATAATCTTTAACACAAAATTATGAAATTACGTCTTTTTCCGGCTTTAAAACCTTGTTCTCCCTCCCTCTTTAGTATCAGTATATTTTTATGAAATTTTGTATATAAGCTGACGATACTGCTTAATGTGCTGCTGCAAATCATACAAATAAACTCTTATTAACGTAAAAGTTCCCATACAAATAACGCCCACAATCCAAATAATTATATATACTAGTAGATTCCAGCGCTCGAAATTGGAGTGCAATTTCTAGGCAGCTTTGTTTTTCAACTTAGCCAATTCACAAATCAACACTTTTATGTTTTATTATTATTGTGAATGGAGACAACAAACTCATTAACAAATTTAATAAAACACACATAGCATATGTATAATTTTATTTTATATGTAAGGAAAAATTTTAAAAATCTGTAAATCTGCAAAACGGCTAAAAAGAACTACCTTTCAAATAACATACGTTTGGTCAAAATCGGGATAAAACGGTAGAACAAAACATCGGTCACAAGAAATCGCCTATCTTATTAATATTATAGATCTCGATAAAGTGTGGTTTATTTGTATATGATCACTTTTAATTATAGTCCCATATACAACGTTTATATAAGTTTTTGCGTAAAATAAGTGACTTTATCAAATATCCGTAATTTTTCGTCCTAAGTAGTGAAATCGAATTTTGAAATTTAATTTTTTTTTTATCAACCCTATTCATTTATTGATAATTTGATTAAGTTGTTAAATATTTTCCATAAAATCCAACTTGGTCCTACGAATAGTTAGCAAATGAATCAAAGATCTGCAGTCAAACTGTATCCAATGTTATTAGAACGTACTCGTATGAGAAGAATTTGGCCATCGAGAAGAAATATGGCTCAGAAAGGAAGAAAGGTCGACGAGATGTTTGTAAGGCCAAGAATATAGAAAGCATATTGAAAAGAGCTCCCAATACATCCAGTAGAAAAGTAGCCCGGTTAGCTCAGTGCTTAAACTATTTGATGCGTGAAGCTTAAGCCAATACAAGTTTGAAAACATACAGAGTTCAAAAAGTTCCAGAGAGGAACGTCGCAAAAAATGTAGATGCCAAAAACAGAAATCATATATCGTAGAAAAATACTCTCGCTGTACAACGTGAGTAGCGGCAGATCTTTGGTAGCTTTCGGGTCAAACTTTGTATATTGCTAATGCTCGAGGAAATTATGAAGACAAGTTTAGGATCCAAAGCAGACGAAACTTCCAAAAAATTTCCTGGATAGGTAAGCAATATTCCTTTACGGCAAAAGAAGCAAGTCATTTGTTACAACTGACACCATAAATACCGAAATTTGTGTTAAGGAAAAAAAGACTCCTTACTTTTATAAACCAACACAATGTGTTCATATATTTATGCCCAGATTTGGCATCCTATCACTATGGCAGGAAAGCTGTTGAATAGTTCGAGATCAATAACTTAGTTTTTGTATCAAGGGAGGCAAATCTGAAGCTTAGGCCAATGGAGAGCACAAGAAATGTGTTACAAAATGTGAAAGATTTTAAACGGGACAGAATTCTCTATAAAATCCCTAATAAAAGGGTTTCTGGAAAAGGTTTATAAGTTCACTAGCAGATACCCGTGTGCTTGAAAAAAATAAAATTTTGTTTATTTGTTAATACTAGCAGATTCCAGCTCCCGAAATTAAAGTCCAATTTCTAGCAGCTTTATTTTTCAACTTTAGCCAGTTCACAAACCAACACATTTATGGTTTATTATTATTGTGAATGAAGAACACAAACTCACTAACAAACACATTAAAAAATTAAATAAAACACACATAGCATATGTATAATTTTATGTATATGTTAGTAGAAAATTTAAATGCAATTTTCTCAAAATAAAGGAAAAAGATATAGAAATCTGTAAATCTGCAAAACGGCTAAAAAGAAATACCTTCAAAATAATATATGTTTGGTCAAAATCTGGATAAAACGGTTGAACAAAACATCGGTCACAAGAAATCGCCTAGCCTATTTTAATCCTAACGCTAGCGAATAAGCAATATTTTGAGTTTTTTCGGTAGATGGCGTTGCAACTCTAGAGCAAGCAACATAGAATTGGCCGTGCGAAAAACATTCATTTTCTAAGTTCAAACCACCAACACTTAGCGATTGCCCTTGAGCCTTGTTGAGGGTTATGTAATCGCTTGAAATCGAAGGGTAAATCTGTTGAAATAATAGTATATGCTCGAAATATATTATATACAATAATTACATTAAATAGGAGGTATCACGCCCATACTAATATTAGTAATCTATGGACTCGCACAAAGTTTGAAGGCTTTTATATAGAACCCTAGATATTTGATATTAAATATTTACTTTGTATGAAAGCTGCCACGCTCGCTTGTCCGATTCCGCCCATTTTTTGTCCGACTACTCACATTAATAACTCATGAACTCAGACAAAGTTTTAAGGCTTTAACTCTTACGCTACTCCAGATATATGACATTTAATATTTACTCTGTATGGGGTGTGCCACGCCCACTGGTCCAGTACTGCCCATAATTAATAACTCATAAACTCAGACAAAGTTCCAAAGCTTTCACTATTACAGTACTTCCGATATATGACATTGGATATTTACTTTGTATATGGGTACCACGCCCACTGATCTGATCCTGCCCATTTTTTTCCGAGCACTAATATTGATAACGTATGGACTCACACTAAGTCCCAAGACTTTATCTATTACAGTACTCTAGATATATGACATTAAATATTTATTTTGTATCGTGGGTGCCGCGCCCATTGGCCTGATCCCGCCCATTTTTTCGCAACTCCTGAAATTAGTCTAATATGTACATGTGTATAGTTTCAGAATTATTGCTGTTATAGTACTCCAGATATTTTATGTTAAAACTTTGTATGAGATCTGCCACGCCCACGACTGCTAATACTAATAATCCATGAACTTCTACAAAGCTTCAAGGCTCTAACTATTATACAACTTTAGATATATGATATTAAATATTTATATTGTATGAGAGCTGTCACGCCCAGTTGTCCGGTCCCGCCCATTTTTGTCCTGATAACTCACATTAGTGAGATATATACTATTGCAATGTTTCAAAATTCATGCTATTACAATAGTCAAGACATATGATGTTATACAATTTATGTGGGAGGGGCAACACTCACATGAAATTTTGGGTAGGAACCACTGCGCAATTAGAGAAATAGTTGATTAATACGTCAAACTCTTGGTGGGTTAGTGGTACCGAAATTAAAGCTGTAGTAACTAAGAGATGTAAAGAGATGTAAAGTGCAGTTAAATTATCAGAAAACATAAAGCAGATTTCAAGCAGACAAGGAATTCGCTTCACAAAACTGAGCTACAGGGAAGGATACCATATATATACCATGGATACCATACATATCCAAGGCGAATCAGAGCAAGCTAATGAAAGTACAAAAATGTGGCTCTAGCTTTTTGAGAAAGCATATTATATACATATAAGAACAAATCCGAAATTTTCGGCGCGAAAAGGCCTCCATGTTTGTTACCAGCACTTTCAAATACGGTGGAGGTTCAGTTATGGTTTGGAGCTATTTAGCAGCAACAAAACAAAACGGATTACATACTGGTAACTGGATCATCCAACAGGACAACGATCTAAAGCATACATCTAAAATTGTGAAAGAGTGGCTACTGTACAAGACTCCTAAGACACTTGGTCATCCGCCGCAGTCCCCGCACCTTAACACGATCGAGCATCTGTGGGAAAATCTGGACAGAAAAATAAGTCGAAGGGCTATTTCAAGGAATCTAAACTTAAAGAAGGCTCTAAATGAAGAATGGAGCATAATCTCCCCCGTTATGATAAAAGAACTTTTCGAGTCGATTCCTAGAAGACTATTAACAAATTTAAAATTTTTACTTTCTATATTGAAGTTCTGTTGCATCATCTTGGTTGTCTACTTTTTTAAAGCGTAAAATTTGGTAATTTTTTAATTTACTTCTGTTTTGTTTAATGTTTTTATTGAGTTCAGCTTTTATTAAATAATTCTTGAATTCCTTATAATTATTTTTCATTTTGTGGTAATTACATCATTTTAATAAAACTTTGAATATGAGTAGCTAAGGTATTTACTTTCATTTGCCACACACTAATGACCAATATTCCGCATAACAACCGATTTTAGACCACCTTCACAAAATTCTTTGTAGATCGAACGACGTTCACGAATGCATTCGAAGAAAACAGCGGAATATGTTGTTCTGAGATGACGCTTCAAAGTCGAAGCGAGCTGATCGATATACTTTTGTTGAGTTACTCTACGTTTAAAATCAAACAAGAACATCGCACGAAATTGTATAAGATATATTTCCATTTTTTGCCAGAGAATTATTTTTAAGACTCTGGAGAAACCTCGAATAGCATACTCGTGCCAAAACTCTGAGTTCTTATACAATTAACATGGTCAAACTATAAAATTCTATTGTCGGATTTGACGTGTCGGCATCGATGTTACTACTGTTTCTCTAAAGAATAACCTATGTATGCAGGATTGTCAAGTCAGTGCCTTTAGCACTCTTTTTAGTACTTTTTAAAATTTTCGACGCGAAAATTTTTCAAGTTAGTGCTTTTTTTAGTGCTATTGTTTTTTTTAACATCAGTAACACCAGGCGGGTAATCGCCGCATTCGGTATCGGGTAAAATCAATCTAAATTCCATATTTTGGTTTATTACTTAAAGAGAACAGACGAACGTGAGATCTCGTTTCACTTTTAATCCTAATCAGGGGCTAAAATTCGTAAATATATTATTTTGTAAAATAAAAAAATTATTTCGATCGAAAAACGTCGATAACGAATGCGATGATTAGACCCCAGATCAAAGTATGCACAGTTTGCACAATGGACTAGAAACTTCTGGCGCCCCTTATTCAAACGCTGAAGTTGAAAGGGATTTTAGCGACATGAAACTTTTTTAATCCAAAATTGGAAATCGAATGTCACTATATTCACTTAATGCTTTACTTCACATTAAAAATAGATTGCAGAGAGAAAATTCCTGTTGCGAAAGATATCAAATACCTGACGAAGTAAATATTTTAGTTAATAGTAATGAATCAGATGAATCAGAATAGTAATGAATCAGAATTAATAAAATAACAGAATTTTTAATTAAAACCATTTTATGGCCCTATGAGGCAACAATAGACTTTAATCTAAGCATGTGATATTTTAAATTAAAAATTTAAATTAATAATTCTTGGTTGTAAAAAATGCAAACATTATTTAACTTTAATAGGTTTTTTATTTGTCTTTATATTATAAAATTTTTTTTGAGCTTTTCTTACTTTTCGCTGTTTTTGAATTAATTTTTTTAAATTTAATAAGAAAAAAAAGGATGTAAATAAGAGTTCAGAAAAAACATACACTGAGTAAAAATATACAACAAACACATATTTCTATTTTGATATCAATTATGCGTGTTTCTAAATTTTGTATGGTGCCGAACACTATCATGACTATGTTTCGTTTTGATATTTCGTTATGTACACGAACATGTTTCTTTCACGTATTTTTTGTTTCGAACACACATAAACCATACAGATTCGAGTGTAGCTTTATTTTAAGTTCGTGATCTTGCACGTGTACTGTTAGAAAAACATACATCTAAAAGTTAAAACATTATCCACTCGCGATCGGAAAAATCTGAGACATCCCTATAATAACGACAGCAATTTTTTCAACCAAATTTATTAAAAAAAATATAAAATAATTCATTAGTAGTTATAAAAAAATAAAAATAATAATACTAAAAATAAAAAAAATAAAACTATAATAAAAAAAAAAAAATTAAGTCATAAACATCTTTTTATTTTTATCTTTTTATTTATTTTTTTTTTATTTTTTTATAACAGGTAATAAATTATTTTAGATTTTTTTAATAAATTTGGTTGAAACAATTGCTGTCGTTATTATAGGGATGTCTCAGATTTTTCCGATCGCGAGTGGACAATGTTCTAATTTGTAGATGTTCAAGAACATGTTCTGTTTTTTAGCAGTACATGTGCAAGAACATTAACTTGAAATAAAGCTACACTCGAATCTGTGTGTTTATGTGTGTTCGAAACAAAAAATACGTGATAGAAACATGATCGTGTACATAATGAAATATTAAAACTAAACACAGTCATGATTGTGTTCCGCACCGTACAAAATTTAGAAACACACATTATTGATATGAAAATAAAAATATATTTTGGCTGCTTTAGAATAGAGCATTGTGTGTTTAATGTGTGTATTTTCTGAACTTTGATATAAATAAAAGGAAAAAAGAATGGAGCATGTAGTGCTTGTATAAAACCATTACGCGTTTTTTGATCGGTTTTGGTACTTTTTGATATTTTAAAGTTGACAGCCTTGTATGTATGTATTTATTAACATCTTATTAATATGCCATTTTATTTCAAATATTTTAATTCCACTTTTCTAGTACACTGGCCTGTAGTGTACTGTGTGAAGCCAGACACTAAAAATTCTAAAATCCATAACGTTGTAATGATTCTCTTTTGGAAAATAACAAAGCATTATCTAACAATGTCCTGAATGCTAAAAGGTTCGATTATTTTCTTGTTGTTGTATTGTATTTTTTCATCAACTATTGGCAGACAAGAAAGGCTAAACACAAAATCATGCTTATCAATAGCGTTTGTATTTGATGTTGTTGTCTATATTTTATATACTTGTTCTTGTCCTGGCTAAGGACGAACTAGTACGTTTGTGTGTATGTTCGGCAATCACTGTCACTGTCAATTTTTATTATAAAAAATAAATTGACAAAGAATAAATTACAAAAAATTGAAAACAAATATTAACTATGGTTACATTGTCATTTGTAATGTGTTGTGTTATTTTGTTGTGGAACAGTTATTGGCTTTGCCGCCACTGGCTTGTACTTGTGAGATTCTTGGGGTTTTATATGCAATGCAGCTAACTACAATCATTTATATAAAGTTATTTAATATTCTTCATATAATTATGTTTATCGTTTACAACAGAAAATAGATAAAAGGAATTATTGAGTTTGAAATTATTCAGGCTCAAGATCAAATGTTTTTACTTTAAATAAAGCAATAACATTGGCACATTTGTTTCAAGAAATTGATCTATATTCTGCATGACAGGTTATGCAGCTGTTTTTGCTTTATTTAAAGCAAAAGCATTTGATCTTGAACCTGAATAATTGTAAGCTCAATCATTAAAATGATAATGATCGAAAATAAGATTTTTTATTTTTATAAAAAATAATAAAATTAAAAAGATAAAAGGAATTATTTATTTTATTAAGTTGAAATACCTCGGATTTCATTATGAAAAAGCACTACATTAAAAATGCATTTTAAGATTTAAAAGTCAGGAACCGAACTATAATATTGATGATGATTGTCGAAGATTATGAGCCAAATTGAAATATTATCAACAGCCAAGTATTTGCGTAGATCTGGGATGATGTTTTCTTGTAAAAATAATATCGAATAATTTATAATGTCAAGTACATTTAACCCCTATGCCAGCTTCTCATGTCTAGTCCAATTTTGTGTAACATTTTTTCACTTAGACTGTTAGATTAAATGTGTAATTGAGTTTTTTATAGACTAAAATTTGATTGAATTTAAAATTTGTTAAACACCGCAGTGTAATTAAAGTTCAACAATGTTACTCTTACGTTCTGTGAACAAATATTGTATATTAACCAAAAAATTCAAATAGAGCATTGTATTGATATTTAAAAAGATGATTATGTCTTGACAAATATGCCAACTAAGACTTTTACTTACCATAAACATTTAAACGTGCTGAATGTTCAATATTGCCCATGGTATTGGTGGCTATACATTTATAAAGCCCACCATCATCCGGTCTCACATGAGAGATATTTAAATGACTTATCACATCACCGGACATATCGACAAATTGCCCAATTGCAAAGCGATGATGCAAAGAAACATCCATAATTGGCTGGGAATCCAACAACCAGGAAAACTGAAATTTGTTTTTTTTTTTTGTTAATGTTACAAAATGATAGGATAAGGAAATTTTTCATATAATCAGCAAAAAAAATACATGCTGTTACCTATACGTGCATGTAGGTAAGGAGAAAAATTCTTCATCGCACATATTTAATGGGATGTATGTATTTTAAAATATCAAACAAACAAAACTGTTACTTACTTGTGGTGGCGGTGAACCACTGGCAGAACATTTAAGCGATATTAATGGCCCTGGCCGAACATTCTGTTCAATAAATGTATAAATCAATTCTGGTACAGTATCTATATAAGTAAAAAAAAAATCACACCATGTTGAGTGAAGAAAAATTGTCATACATTGATGGAAAAAAGTCTGAAAATTTTAAAAAAGTGTCTGTAAATATTAACTTACCACCCAATTTTAACTCAGCCATTGCTTGTGCACTGGACTTTTGATTTTCCACTAGACATTGATACACACCACGATCACGTCTACCCACATTCTGTATAACCAATGAAGTTTTGGACAAGAAACGTAAGCTGAAAATTAGATTTTTCATTTTAATATTACGTGTAAAAAAAATAATTTTTCCAAAAAAGTTTAAAAACCTGTTTATTTGCAACTTTAAAAATAATGATGTTAGTTTTTTTTATAATAATATTCATTAAATAGAAATCTTAATATGTGATCCGGTCTATGGAAAGGTGACTTATGACTCAAAAACAAAATTTCGAGTAATCAGCTGTTAAAGATAAACAATGCATTTCGTCAGTTTTTTTTTCGTTATCTCGTTGGTGTAATTGTTTCTGTTGGTCTTTTCCTTTATGAACTAGTGAATAATGTCTGTCGATGAAGAATTTAATGAATTTAATATTTTCAAAAATATTTTGGTGAAAATGAAGAGAATGATGATGATTCTTTCGATGATGTTGGTATCAATTTGCGGACAGCGAGGATGTTGAATCATTTCAACTGTCATTTATCCCAGTTGATGACAACATGCCCGAATTTATCAAACCAGATGGTTTATCTCTGCAGCTTCAGTGGCACATTTATCAGAATCTCAGAAGCTTGGTTCAGATCCCATGAAATCGGATATTTGGCTCCATTGCCATCGAAAAAAATGCCATCAAAAAAATCTGAAGATGCTTTGCCATCGAAGGAACCCAAGGTTTCATCCTCAAAACTTGTACCTTCATCGTCGAAACAGAAACTGAAACCTATAGCTGCATCGTCAAATCACGATCCAAAAAATAAAAAAAACTGAAGAAACCTGCGAATTCAACTCAAATAAAAAAAATCAAGAAAACGTAAGGCCTCATCTCCAGAATAACATTCAAAAATCGACGTTTCAAAGGTTTCAACAAGGACTACTACATATTGTTAATAAATATTTTTTGGGCAAAATAGCTTGTTTTTTTGGTAAAATAATTTTTTTGGTAAAATCATCGTCAGTGGTACATTTATCAGAATCTCAGAAGCTTGGTTTCAGATCCCATGAATGCGGATATTTTGGCTACATTGCCATCGAAAAAAATGCCATCAAAAAAATCTGAAGATGCTTTACCAGCTTGTTTTTTTGGTAAAAACATTTTTGTAGCGTTCAATCCTTTTTTTTTTCATTTTCAATTCCATGTATTATCTTGATTCTCGATTTTCAATAAAATTATGTTTTTCTTTCATTTGTGCTCTTCTTTCTCTACATGTTTAGTACACTTCTAAGCAAGTTAGGACTTTCTGATTTTCACCATGTGAAAGAGCGTCTCAAAAACTATCCGAACCAAAATAAAAGTGAAAAATAATTTTTTGAGTCATAAGCCACCTCTTCATAGACCGGATCACATATATAATTACGCTATCAGTAACCCACTGAGTGACACCGAAAGCAGTATGATTTATATTTAAATTGATAAAATTATTGCTCACACGACCAAGTATTAACATCACACCTACCACACATAAGTTTTATACGCACCCATATAATAAAAAGTGACTTAAAAACACTGAATTTTCTAATAAAAGTATATTTTTATAATAAGTACTTTTTATTAAAAAGCACCATTTTAAAAAAGGAAATTTTTCCAAAAAGGAAGCATTTTAAAAATACATGTTTAAAAAAGAACCTCTTTATTAAAACTACCTTTAAAATAATCTAACCCATAAAAACAAAGTTTTTCTAAAACTCTTTTTTTCCTTATGCATTTGAGTTTTGAATCTCTCCGTGACTGTGCGTGACTTTTCGTGACTGTTTTGAAATTTATCTTTGGCCACAACAAGTCTATGGACAAAGTTTCAGATCGATTGGATGAGGGGAAGTGAGGTTTTAATCTCTCCGTGACTGTGCGTGACTCTGCGTGACTATGTCAAAGTTAATCTTTTTTCACAGCAAGGTTATAGACGAAGTTTCAGATCGCTCGGATAAGGGGAAATGGGTTTTAAATCAGTCCGTGACTGTGCGTGACTATGCGTGACTGCGTGTGACTATCCCAAAATTAATCTGTATTCACAACAAGACTATGTGCCAAGTTTCAGATCAATTAGATAAGGGGGAATGGGGTTGACCCACGACAGACAAACAGACAGAGAGTATGAGTTAAAAGAAAGAGGTTAAAAATAACTTTTTTAAAAAAGTACTTTTGTAAAAATTACACTTAAAAATACTACGTTTTGAAAAAGTACATTTTAAAAATACACTATTTTAAAAAAGCACCTATTTACAAAAGTTTTTTTTTTTTGTTACCTTTTCATTAAAAAAGTAAAATTCCCTAAAAAATTAATTTTGCTTAAAAACAAAATTAAATTTTCTTACCAAACTTTTTTTTAATAAACCTTTTCTTCAAAAAAAAATTTTGTTTTCAAGTGCTTTTGCTTAAAAAAAAAATATTTTTTAAAAAAATTAACTTTTAAAACAAGTAAATTTTTTAAAAAAAATTACCCTATAAACTATCCTCGCTTTGGAAAAACGTACATCCTTTAAAAAATTTTTCTTAATACTGTTCTTAAAAAACAGTACCTTATCTACCTCAAAAATTACTGTTTCTCAAAAAGCTCCATTTTCTAAAAAGATAGTTTCCCTAAAATATACCCTTTTTTAAAAAAGTTAATTTTTAACAAAACCACCTGTTTTTAAATCTATTTCTACTATTTTAAAAAGGTACGTTCTTTCAAACCTAATTTTTATTAAAGTAATATGCTTAAAATGTATCTTTTTTGACAATACCTTTTCTTAAAAAGGGTACCTTTTTTTAAAAAAAGTACCTTGTATTAAAAAGGTAGCTTTTCTTAAAATAGTATTTTTTTTTTTCTTAAATAAATATCGTTTTAAAAACATATTCTTTCTTCAAAATTCAATTTCCTTAAAAAAAGAGCAGTTCCTTAAAAAATAAAAAAATCTTTTTAAAAGTTTTTTTTAATTTCCCTTTCCTAAAGAAGTTAAGAAGCACCTTTTCTTAGAAAAGTACATTTTTTTAAAAAGTTACATTTTCTCCACAAACCACCTTGTATTAAAAAACTAAATTTTCTTAAAAAAAGATATTTTCTTCACCAAATACCTTCTCTTAAAAAAATACCTTTTTTAAAGGTACTTTTCTTAAAAACGTACTTTTTAACGTGTAGATAGTCGACCTTTATGTTGTTAAATTTATTTTCTGATTCGGCTTGAGGTCAGATTACCTTGTCTTATAATAATCGAATAATTGAATCGAATAGAAAAGTTGACTAATATACCAAGATTCATAACCAAATACGTAGACGATTTCTTTGCTAATGTAAAAACAGATGAAATAAATGAAACGCTGAAAATATTGAATTCTTTCAATCGACAGATTCAATTTACTATGGAAAAGGAATACAACAATAGTTTACCATATCTCGATTCGATTATTATAAGACAAGGTAATCTGTTAAAACTTGATTGGTATCAAAAACCAATAGCGTCTGGTACATTAATAAATTTTCATTCCAAACATCCGAGGAATGTTGTCTTTAACACAGCAGCAAATTTTATTAACAGAGTTCTTAGTATAAGTGATTTTCACGGGAACAACGGGAATAAGATTATAAGTATTTTACAGACGAACGATTTCCGTACATTCCAAGTTTGTCGAAAAGACTTACATATATGTTGGCACAACCAGGAATAAACTTAAAAGTAGAATGTCGTCGCATAAATCTGAACATAAGTCAACTGATAAACCTTAGAGCAAGAAACTGCTCTTGCAGCCCACTGTACATTGGCTGGTCATACGGCTAATTTTGACAACGTACAGGTATTATTGGGTGAGAATAATTATATTATATTATTGAAGTGCCAATAGAAAAGAGACTTAATTACAAAACTGTCACAGAAAAATGTGCCCAAATTTACAGACACACAATAGAGAAACACAGATCAAAATAAACAAACGATAAAAAAACATTGAACAGTACACTATATCGGTAAAGGTTTTTGAATCATATTATTAAACATATTATTATTTAAAAGAAAAAAAAGCCCCTTTCGTTTTTATTTTATTGAAAATTGATGACCTCAAGCCGAATCAGAAAATAAATTTAAAAGTACTTTTTCTTAAAAAATCACAGTTTCTTAAAAAATAAATTTTCTAAAAACATTATATTTTCTTAGCAAAAGTAACTTTTTGAACATATTGTATTTTTTTAAATAAATACCTTTTTTACAAATGTACGTTGTATTAAAAAAGGGCATCTTCTGATAATTACATTTTTAAAAAAGTACATTTTCTTAGAAAAGTGCGTTTCTTAAAAAAGTATGCTTTCTGAAGATGTACCATTTTTATTAATATATACCTTTCTTCAAAAATACTTTTTCTCAAAAATGTAACTATTCTTGGCCAAATACCTTTTCTTTCCTAAAAAAATTAGTAGTTTTTTGTTAAAAATTTACTTTTTCTATAAAAAAAATGTGTTCTTTCAAAAGTACATTTTCTTGGAAAAGTACGTTTTCGTTAAAAATTTACTTTTTCCTAAAAACGTGAATTTTCTTAAAAATTTACTTTTCCTAAATAAAGTGCATTTTGTTAAAATATAGACTTTCATAGAAAACAAATTTTTTTACAAAAAGTTGCCCTCTCTTAAAAAAGTACCTTTTATTAATAAAGTAAATTTTTTAAAAATAACTGTTTTTCTTCACAATGTAAATTTTCTTAAAAAAGTAAAGAAGAAAGTTTTTAAATGGGTACATTTTTTATAAAAAAAATGTCTTTTTCAAAAAAAAATATCCTTAAAATACTTTAAAAAGTACTCTTTCTTAAAAAGCCTTTTCTTAAAAAATACCATTTCCTAAAAAAGTTTTTTTTTTAAGTACCAGTTCCTTAAAGAGAACGTTTCCTTAAAAAGTATATTTTCTTTAAAAAAAAAAACTGCATTTTCTTTAACAAACTAAAAATGTAAAATAACTTTGAAACGAATATGTTTGTATATGAGTACACATTGCATACTACAATATACATGTTTGTTTTTCTCTTGAAAAAACAAGAAAAACAATTTGTTGTGCTAAACTTATATTTAGCGTTAACGTTTTCTGCTTTATTTCAAGTAACAAGATTTGGTATTGAGCATGAATAATTTCAAACTCAATCATTATATCAGAATTTAAAAAATTTTATATATCTGAAGTAGACTTTGAAAATATGAAAAAGTATACTTAAACCTTTTTTCATGAAAACTTTATTTTAATGAACTTTGTCATTTGCTTCTAGTTGGTCATATAACATGCAGTGTTATTAAATAATATTTCTAAGTTCTCTTATTTGATAGTTATCTAACCCTTCTAAATCATCAAATTCTATTTCTTCGGAATAAATACAAGGCTGTATTTATAAAAACTATAATTTCCTGCCTCTTGTATAAAAACAAAAAACAACTAAAATATTTTCATTTCATAAACATTCTTACGCAACACATGTTTGCCAATGTTTGTAAAATTTTTAGAATTATTTCATTATGTCTGAATGTTATCGTTTTACATAAAATCGTTACTGAAGCATAAAAACTTAACGCTTGATTTGTTATTTTGATTTTCTATGATCTGGACTAACTCCAACATACAAAAACAGAAAGATGAACAAAAAACTAAACATCTGTTGAGTTGTCTAATAATCCTTTTTCTTTTTTTCTTGTTTCTTGGCAAACGGATTTAATGGAAATTTTCTTTATATTTTTTTGCAGCCATATTATTGGTATTATTACCATAAAATATACATTCCTATGTAAGCCTACCCTTGGGTTTTTGAAAATTTATTATCATGCATGTTGATTTTGTGTATTATTTGTCTTAAATCATCGAAAAAAAATGGTTTTCTTTTATTTGTTTATTACAAATTTATGAAATCAAAAAGAAAAAATACAAATCCTTTTTAAAATCAACACGAGCACAATAATGGGATATGGCAGAGGTCAGCAGAAAAATATGAAAATCCTTTTACTATTTCTCAGAAAAATTGCTTAAGATATTCAAATCTTGTATTGTGTTCATATGAACAAATGAATGGTTTGGAATGTATCCAAAACCTTCAATAAGGTAACATATCGCAAATTGCACTACAGATATTGCTTCTACCAGTATGTTACTACGAAGCTCTAAATTTACATGCTAAAATTGAACCTTTCGTTGAGGAAAAACCAAAAGCTGATAATCATTTTGCTAAGATAAGCACATTCATATTCCATGAACAACTATAGGACTTTACACATGCAATAAGGCTAGTTAAGGAGTGAGATAAAAAAATATTTTAACACTAATTTTTCCTCCTAAATTTTTTCGCAAGCATTACTTGAATTTTTCTTTTATCGAGTTGTCTTTGAAAGCTAAGCCAAAGCTCGTATTATGTCTAATGACAACCCTGCTCATTTAATGTTAGTTGATTAAAATAAGTGATGAAACTGAAGTACGTACTAAATTACGTCAAAGGTGTATCGTCAACCTGTTTTCAATGTTATTAGAAACCTGATTCAGGAAAAAATAAGGAGTCACATGATGTTTGTACGACAAGACAATATGAAGCATATTGAAAAGAGCTCCCAAAACTTCCAGTAGCAAAACAGACTAGTAGTAGGTGCGAAAAGTTGAGGCTAATGCAGATTTGAAAACAGACAAATATTAAAATTTTCCAGACAGGAACCCTGCAAAAATCATGAAATCATGTTTCATCAAAAACACTCCTACTACATAAAGCACGCCGCACAGTGGACCATTTCACGAGAAGGCGGTCAAAAATCCATAACTTTTGATTAAATTGGTACTTTTATATGCGGTTTTTATACCCTATACCACTATGTGGTTTGGGTATAATGACTTTGTGCTGTTGTTTGTAACGACCAAAAATATTTGACATAGACCCATCTTTTATTATACCGATCGAATCAGAGTCACTATCTGATTCGATTTAACGATGTCCGTCCGTCCGTCCGTCCGTCTGTGTGTCCATGTAAACCTTGTAATCAAACTACAGGACGTAAATATGATAATATTTTTATGTAATTTGGCATGTAAGCTTCTATCGGCCATGGAATGAACGCAATTGAAATTGGTGAAATTCGGTCCATGTTGAGACCTTGTACCCATACAAATGACCCCTATGAAATCGGCATAAATTGCCATAAGATCCAAATTATCATATAGATCTCAGTCAAATTGGGTTTGTATGTGGTTATTATATCCACTAATCAGTAGTCCAAAAATAATCCCAATAGGACAATTCTTAGTCGTAGGCCCCATATAGAGCTGCTTCCCGATCTTCACTTAAATCTATCAAAAAACAAAAATATTACACAGATTTTTCTCAAATTTGGTTTGTAAATATTTTTTCAAAATATAAGTGATTTTACCAAATATGGTCAGGATCGGTCCATTTTTCAACCCACTCTCCATATAAATATAACACCCGATATGAAATTTTTCATATCTGCAGCGAAAAAAATTAATAACAATGCCACTCAAATTTGGTTTATGCTTATTTTCTATATCGAATTAGTTGGACGGAAGAGATAGGGTCTCCAAACCGTGGTATAGGGTATCGAATAGTCGGGCTAGACCGACTATAATTTCTTACTTGTTTTTTTTTTGTTTGTAGGTGGGACTTTAGCCTTTGATTTTTGCTATAAAACGTAAATATCGACCGAAAATAAAGTTATGGAGGGTTTAAATACATTTTCATTTTTAGTTGAATTTTAGTTCAAAATTGAAGTGTTAAAAGGTTAAAAAAGGTTTTTTTTTATATAATGTCTTATTTTTTCAGTTAAATTTACACCTAATACTTTTTAAAAATTTTGTTATTTAAGTTTTGCCAGAAAATGACAAACTTTGCCCCCCGTAAACTTTTTAGTCCTAATGTTTACAAGGGTCAAAGGTTGGCTTTTTTTGAAAGAACCCGAGTTAAAATATAATTTATCACGCAGCGAACGTAAAATTTACTTGATATTGGTTCAAGATAGAGAAGTTTCAATAAAAAAGTCGTATGTTTTTACATTAGCCAAAATTTTTTTTATTGTCTTTTTAAATACTTCTATATCAATTTCCATTGTAAATGTATAAAATACATAAATTTTTAAATTAAGAAAAATTGTTAACTATATAAAAAAAAGAGTATAACTTATTGTTAGTGTACTGAAAAACTACTTTAAATCAAACAATTTTAGTAAATATTTAACAGCCTTGATTTTTATCCTCTGGAAGTTTTTTAGCTTCCTCGTCTAATTCCATAGAGGTAGTTTTCCATTTTTGTCGAATGTTGTACATATATGGATCTGAAGTGCACAACAAAATAGTGATAAGGTCTTCATTGGTGCAACATCTGGACATTTTTCTTGTGTTGTGCTCGCGAAAGATTCTGCGGTCTTTTTTCCTTTCTTCTTGCGCTTCTTCAGATAGGTCTCCTATTGGTAGCATATTGTTTTGAATTATTTGTTCCCCATGGTACAGAGTGTTATGAACTGTGGATGGCATATATCTCCAAGAGTATTTTTCGCAAAGTATAGCCGTTTTATTGGCGTACTCTCCAAATTTTTTTGCATTTATCTTTCTGCTGCATGTTAGAACCTGTAATATGATTTTGAATCGTCTTATTAATTCAAGATCTACACCTATGATAGATGTTGCAGTTTCTGGATCCGAAAAAAATCTCCTTGCAGTATTTCCATCATTTGTTTTGGTTGGTCGCTTATGAGGCCTAGCTGTACATATTTTTCTTTAATTTTTTTTTTTTTTGCTTTCTTTTTTCTTCAGTTTCTTTGTTTTTTTTCAGTGTTTCGCCTAACGGACCAAAGAAAATGCTCCATAAAACGTACTCTAGCATGAAGAAGGGACATTCCAAATTCGTAGGCCTTCTTAAAACTATCGTCTTGTGGTGGCGGGTGGCTTAATTGACTTGATGTCTTTTGGCATATAATGCAGCTTGACGATGACTTTGTTTCAGTTTAAGTTTGTGCAACTTTTCTATCAATCATTGCGAGACACATTTTAAAATTAATTTCAATGTCTTGATCATCAAATCTAAATATTACTGGTTGAAGTTCTTTAATTTGATTTTTTATTTTTTAACTTTTTCAGTTGTGACATCTTTGGTTTCCTTTTGAATGCAAATTTTATTGGTCTGCAATACGTTGCTGAAGAAGGAATTTCATTTTTCATACATCAATTTCTGTTGCTCTACTGGTTGAAGGCTCAAAGCCGCCATACATTTTTGTCAAACGCAATGGAATGAAAGATACCGTAAATTAGCATCTGATGAATTTTCGGCATTAAAATGCTTGTATTGTTTCTGACCAGAGGATCCACCACATCCTCATTTAGAATTACAGTAATGCTGCCATTTCCAATTTTTTTTGAATGATCAGTATCAAGCGTATTATGCAATCGTTCTGCAGTATGTTCAAGGAGATCTTGCAATTTTATTTCTGCTGAACTTGAAGTGACACTAATAGTAGATTGGGTAGGTAAGCATTTTTTTTGGCACAAACCAAATCTCGGTACTCTGGAAAAATCCCACATCTCTTCGCTTCCGCAATTCGCTTCCGCAATTCTTTATATTGATTTTTGGTTAACTTCAAATCCAAAACAAGTACGAAAATTATAGTCGATCTAGACCGACTATACGATTCCCTATACCATGGTTTAGAGACCCTATCTCTTCGGTCCAACTAAGTGGATATAGAAAATAAGCATAAACCAAATTTGAGTGGCTTTGTTATTAATTTTTTTGGCTGCAGATAAGAAAAACTTCATATCGGATGCTCCATTTATATGGGGACTAGGTCGAAAAATGGATCGATCCTGACAATATTTATCAAAGTCACTAAGATTTTGAAAAAATTTATATAAGCCAAATTTGAGAAAAATCTGTGCAATATTTTTGTTGTTTGATAGATTTAAATGAAAATCGAGAAGCTGCTTTATATGGGGGCTATGACAAAGAATTGCTAAAAAGGGTTTATTTTAAGACAACTGATAAATGTATGTAATAAACACACACCACACCAATTTGGCCGAGATCTATATGATAAATTGGATCTTATGGCAATGCAAGTCGATTTCATTGTGGTCATTTGTATGGGGACAGGTCTGAACATGGACCGAATTTCAACAATTTCAATAGCGCTCATATTATGGCCGACGAAGGCTTATATACCAAATTTCATTAAAATATATTCATATTGCGACCTGTTGATAATAAAAAGTTTTACATGGACACACAGACGGAAAGACGGACGGACGGACACCGCTAAATCGACTCAGAAAGTGATTCTGAGTCGATCGGTATAATAAACGATGGTTCTAGGTCAAATATTTTTGGTAGTTACAAACAGCAGCACAAAGTCATTATACCCAAACCACATAGTGTAAATAGGGCGAACGCTTCTTCTGAAGTAAATTTCTATCTTCAAATGGTGTAGGAATGCTTTTCAAAATTCTCTTTGTGCGCCTTGGGCTCGCTTCTACTATTTTTTCAATTATTTCAATTTTATTTTTCTTATTTTGTGTTGGTTGAAAATTTGGTGCAAAAATGAATCTTTAATAATTCTTTGAGAAATTTCTTCATTGATATTCTCCAGCTTGCGCCTTCGAGATCTTTCACTACACCCGTAAATTGGTTTTGCTGGTCGACCCTTTTTTCCACTTTCATTGGCAGTTGCAGATTAACCTTAAAAAATAAGATACTTTAATAACCAGTCTTGGTTTGTACATCTTTGCCTTGCTATGAGAGCGTTGAATGTACCGTTTATTCAAATTTTATTCAAAAGTTGTAATTTTTTCTTGGTGTATTTCAATTTCTTGCAGATTACAATTCTTAAAGAAATGGTCGTTCAGTATGTGCAAAATTATATCGTCTATATATTTTTGTTGAAAATAAATATCAGCGGGATCTCTATAACAGTACTTAGCCATTGTTCAAACAGTAATGAATAATAATTGTGGAAACATTATTATAAATACTCTTTCTTGCACTTTTGGAAGCATAAAAAACCCAGACCCCTAACCCCTTTTAAAAGGTGAAGCATACCTACTCATGTGTCGCAATAGTTTTTTTTTTACCATTTACCTGTTATTTAAATTTTTTTCCCATTTTGACAGGTATTTAAACTATATAACTCAAGTTCCGACTATTAATGTTTTTGAAATATACACATGTAAATGTATCTGTCAAAATATTGTATTGTACAGTCAGTCTTGCTTGACTATTATTCTTCTAATTGTTTTTAAATTGCCGTTTCCACGAAAATACGAATTGATCTAGAAAAAGTAGTAGGCGGAAGTATTGTTATATCCTATACCACTGTGGTCGGGATATAATGACTTTATTTGTAACTAATAAAAATATTTGAAAATATTGAAAGTCGCAAATATGAATATGTTTTGATGAAATTTTATCAGTGCGCGTTCAGACCTAGTCCCCATACCCCTACGAAATCGGTCTTAGATTGCCATAAGATCCGAATTACCATATAAATCTCCCGATCTTCACATAGATATATCAAAAAACAAAAATGTTGCACAGACTTTTCTAAAATATTTTTAGTTTTAGTTTAGTTTTCAAAAAATAAGTGACCTTACCAAATATGGCTAGGATCGGTCCATTTTTTGATCTAGTCCCCATGTGAGTATAGCATCCGATATGAACTTTTTCATATCTGCAGCCAAAAAAATTAATAACAATGCATGGTATAGGGTATCGTATAGTCGGTCTAAACCGACTATAATTTCTTACATGTTTTAATTTACATACGTTTTTGCATCGCTAAATCGACTCAGAAAGTGATTCAGAGTCGATTGCTAGGTTAATATATTAATGCACACAGTTTGAATAATAAAATTGAAAACTGACGAGTTTAGATACACCTTCGCGTCATCAACCTGCCAGGTTTCAAGATATTTAGAGCAGATAGAGATGGTAACGGTATCTATATATGTCAGGGAAGAAATTAGCTGCGTACAAAAGTATAAGTCAACAAAAGACAGTCAAATTGAATATTTGTTCTTGGAGGTGACTGGGGTTGGGATTGGTAAAATTCTTTTTGGAACATTGTATATACCTAATAAAAAATTATACAGGCCCAACAATAACTGCGACTTTAATCACCTTATGGATAACCTCGAAAACTTATCATTTCTATATAATGATTTAATAATAGCTGGTGATTTCAACAGTAACATTAAAACTGAATCTGTGCTCACTGTACGAATGGCATTAATTAGTCTACTACCTGTCAATATAATTCTTCGAACCCACTATTCTAAAACATCAATCTCCCTTAGAAATGTATTTTTTGTGAACCAAAAAGCAAAAGTTTTACTTTATGATCAATTATCTGCGCCTGTTTTTTCAAAGCATGACTTAATATATCTTACATATGATACTTACGTCAACAATGAAGATACCTACTATACCTTTCGTGATTTTCGAAACTTAAATGAAATGTTTCTAACCCAATTTCTTGATAGTGTTCAGTGGAGTGTAATATAGAATGTGGATAAGATTAAAGATCAAGTTACTTTCTTGCAAACCAATATTACTTCTATCTTCAATGAATGTGTACCAAAAAAAACGAGAATAATTAAAGCCAAGCAACCTCCTTGGTTCAATTCCGCTATAAAAACTCTTAGTGATAGCATATAAAAGATGGAAAAAATATAAAACTTCCGAACTACATCAATTATATAAAAACTTAAGAAATAAAGTAGTACATCTGATTAGCGTCGCAAAATCAACATATTACAACCAAAAGTTCTCAGCGGCTGTCGAATGTAAGCGAAAATGGAAGAAAATACGAGAAACTGGTTTAAATTCCAAACCTGTACATAACGTTAATGTGTTTATTGATGTAAATGTCCTGAACCGGAGTTTTGGTGAAATTTGTGTTGATAAACCCAACCAGAATCCCTATGAGATTATATCCACTGTGTACATCGAACATAGTTTCTCTTTTTGAAGTGATGATCCGTGGCGGTCGATAAAAGCTGGCATAGCAAATTTCGTCAAATGGTTTGATTACAAGGTTTATATGGACACACAAATGGACAGACAGACGTACGGACGGAGGGACATCACTTAATCGACTCAACAAGTGACTCAGAGTCGATCGGAATAATAAAAGATGGGTCTAGGATAACAAATTTTGGTAGATACAAACATCGGCACAAACTCATTGTACCCTGACCTCCATAAAACTCCTGATCCGGATATTAGGTTAGGATTTCGCCGATAACTGAATCCTAATGAAGATTCGGATTTAGCACGCTCAAAGTTTTGTGTAAAAAAAATTTGCAACTATGATCTGAGTTCAGATACAGACTCAACTCTTGAAAGGTCTTTCAATGTTCATACTCTGGTCCTAGGGTCTGGAACTTTAATATATTTTATACGCAATATTTAAAATAATTCCAATTTTTTTCAGATTCGGCCGCAATTTACTTCCGTTTAAGGGGTAAGTAAACTTCATGTATATTGTATTAATTTTAAGGCAACGCCATAAGTTACATTATGCATTCTCTAAGGCAAACATCTTCCTAATTGTAACCAAACATATTTTCTAAAATATTTAATAAAATCACCGTTGGAGTGATTAATTTCCCTCTTAAACTTCACTTCAATTATTAGTTCATTTGGAATTTATTAATCATTGAATATATCATTCAACCTAACCTTCCAGCTTAATCAGTATATTACAAAGTGCAATGAGTTAAAAAAAATCCACAAAAATACTGAATTGGAAATTATCTGATATTGCAATTTAAGAGAGAAAACTTAACTGGTTTTATTGGAAAAAAATTTTCTTTTAAATAGACAAAAAAAAAGATTACGAAAATAAGCAATTTTTAAATGAAATGATAGAACCTTTTAAAACTATAGTTCATTGCCATGTGTCTATGTATGTCTGCAAACATAGATACATATCGTACGATCAAATGGAAAATGGTAAAAAAAAAGTAAAACATATTGTGTTATTTTTTGTGTTATGTTTTTAAAAAACATATTCTTATAATTTCATTTGAGCAAAAATTGAATCGAAAACTTTTTTAAATGTTCAACACTAAAACTAATATTACCTTCAAAAATTTTTAACCATTTTCTTGTTACATTTCTGCCAACGATAAATATAAAATAGATATATTTTGTTTTGTATATAAAGCTTTATTTCATGAAACTCCACTATATATGTAAAATGTATATAGTAGTACTCCTATATAATATACTTACTTATCTCTGCCAGTAGTTAGAATATTATCCTCTTGCAATGGTTTTCCATTGTGCAGCCATTCAATTTTATCGATTGCTGAACCCGTTGTAGAACAATTGAATATTGCCGTTCCGCCCGAATTGACAATTTGAACTTGTGGCAATATGTGAACAGATACATATGAATTAACAAATAAACGTATTTCAATACGTTGTTCTCCAAATTGATTTGATGCTTGGCAAATCTATATAAAAAAATAAAAGAAAACAAAAAAAAGGAAAACAGAATTAATTTTTTATACCAAACTTGAATATAAATACCATAATAAATAAGATAGCAGAATTTTATTGAAAAACCATATTGTGAAAAAAAAATTTCATGGAAACTCTTTTGAAAAATTCTGTTAAGGGGTATTTTTACTTAATCAAATTGCGAAGTGGTCAATAATCATATTTGGTACTTGTTTTTTTTTTCTTTCACATAGAAATACTGATTTATCCATGTTGATTTTTTGGTAATAAGCCATTGATGTTTTAATACTTTCTATGTCGATTACTCTATATCCGTCTATTCTTCAGTCTATGTATCCTTGTACGTAAGACTTGACCGGTGCAATAATAAATATTTCTAACGCTATATGTGCATATTTGGAAAAAGTTACAACAGGAAGGTTCCCTCTAAGTCAAGCTTAATATAGTTTGAACATTAAGAGCCAAGTAATTATAATAATAATTTTATATGACTCTGTACAATGTAAATAGACTCAATAAATATAAATATATAAACACATTATTTAGCATATTTTCCAATATCAAATCATTGCAGTCACCCTCTTAAGGTGGAGGTACAGAACAAACGTTTTGACAGCAACGTTTTCCAAGCTTTAGACTCTTGCAACTCTTTCAACATTCGCGAAATTGCGGTTTGACTTTTTTTTCGAGAAAAATTTGTATTGATAAAGTAATGCTCTAACTAGCAATTACATTCATACTATGCAATATAAATAATGCAAAGCAAGTGAATCCTCTTTTTCTCAGATAGCTCTAAAAATATGGTTGAGATCCAAAGATTGTCAAATTAACGACAATAGTTGTAATTATTACAATGATAATAATGAATTTTATTCAAAATTGTCGGAGAATGATGATAGCTCAGAGAGCAGTTATGAATCCTAAATATACGTACAATCATATCATCTATTTTTATGCCCTATACCACTGTGTGGTCAGGGTATAATAGAATCACTTTCTGAGTCGATTTAGCAATGTGCGTCCGTCCGTCTGTGTGTCCACGTAAACTTTGTAATGAAACTACATGTCGCAAATAGGAATATATTTTGATGAGATATAGTGTATAAGCTTCTACCAGACATAGAATGAACGTTATTAATATGATTGAAAAAGGGTTCATGTTCAGACCTCAGCCGCATACTAACGACCCCTATGAGATCGACTTAAATTGCCATAATATCCAAATTATCATATAGATCTGGGTCAAATTTGGTTTGTGTATGTTTATTACATCCATTGATCAGTAGTCCAAAAATAAACCCTATAGGACAATTCTTTGTCAAAGCCCCCAATTGTCACTTAAATCTATCGAAAATCAAAAATATTGCACAAATATTTCTCAAATATGGTTTGTATATGTTTTTGCAGAAATAAGTGACCTTACCAAATATAGTCAGGATCGGTCCATTTTTCGACTTAGTCCCCATGTATATATACTATAATATATGAACGCGTTCATAGCCGAAGGCAAAAAAATTAATAACAATGACACTCAAATTTGGTTTATGCTTATTTTCTATATCTAATTAGTTGGACCTAAGATATAGGGTCTCGAAACGCATAGTATCGGGCATCGTATAGTGGGTCTAGACCGACTATAATTTTCTTACTTGTTTTTTATTGAATTGTGATTTTTGAAGGATTTCCGCTAGAGTTAGAGTGTAATTAGTTCCCTATGTATTCTATTGTAGACTCCTAGTTTGATTGTAATTACTAGTTACAGCATTTCCATACAACTTCATCAATATAAATTTTGTTTGTTGTATTGAAAATTTTGTATGGATTTTTTTATTGCATCTGGTGGAGAAACATAACGCGGAATTTTTTTCGTATCTTTTTAGACCTCTACTGGCATTGTTCCCTCTACATTTTTCTTGAATGTATTATACCAGAAATGTACGTAAAAGTTTGAACATTTTGGAACTAAGTGCCTTAAAGACCCACTTCCGTATGAGCTCGAGGGTTAAAATATTCTAAAAAAATATTCATCGATCAATTTCATGAAACAAATGTCAATGTAGAATTTTAATCAGAGAACTCGTTAGTCAGAAATGTAGTGTTTATGAACCAAACTTTTCTCGAAAAAAAATTTTCAAACCGCGATTTCGCGAAGGTTTTGCCTAAGAGCCCCAAATATTATATCACATAATTATATACTTACCAAGTACTTTCAATCGGAAACAGGGATTTGCGTGCCCAAAGCAAAATGTCTGGATTTGTCACATAATGTAATTTATTTTCTCATAAATATAATATAAATAATATTCAGAAATGTTTTAACTTTCACGCAAAATATACATTTTTAACAATAAAAACTTTAAACATAGATTTTCGGAGGAGTTATTGTCCGATTGAATGCTTAAAATATGTAGATGTACTGCAGTCCCTTAATAAAGTTGTTGAAGACTACTTTTCAATCATTATAGCCATCGTTTGAAAATAGCATTAAGAATTTAAAAAAAAAACTATCTGAGTTGTGGAATTTCAGCAACTCCGAAGATCATGGACTTATCTACCATGTAAAGCAATTTTACGAACAGAACAGTGAACAGGCAATGGAGTCAGTTCATTTTGATTTTAATGAAGTTTATATTACATATATATAGCAAAAATTCTTGAACGTTAATTTCTTTTAGAAAATGGTTTTTACTGTGAAAAATGTATATTTTGCTTGATCTAAAAAAATAAAAACATTTCGGAATATTCACCCCTGTTATTTAAATCACTATCACAAAAAAAAACTCGCAAATAGAAAGTTCTTAAACTTACGAGTTTTATGCTGTTCTATGATTTAAATAAGAAAATTTTTTCTTGTTTTAATTCACATAGAAAAGGCTTTGTGAAATCGAAACAATTGCCCTTTTTTCTACTAACCAGGTCTTAAGAGATAAAAAAAAATAATTGGTACTTAAACTTTAACATATTTTTTATCGATTCTTGTCATTATTTTAAAAAAATTAGACCTTGGTTTTACGGAAAAAAACGATTTTAAAAACGTCTACATTTTCCGCTGATTAAAAAAAAAAACTCGTAATCACTGGTAGATGTTAATAAAACACACTTTTAGAGATGATGTTGTTCTATAATAAATAAATAAATAAAAACTTTTCATTTGCAAAATATATTTTTCATTATAATTTTCTCACTTATAACTTAGATTCTTTATCCACTAATTATTACATATAAAGGAATTTGAAATAATATATCACTCAAATCACATATTTTTTTTTCATATGGCTGCTACAACTTTGTTTATGTTCGAAACAGTAGCGATGCCAGTCAAATCCAATTTATTTGTAGTCACTGGGGAAGGTGTATCGAGCTTAAAGGAGATTATGTTGGGAAATAAAGAAAATTTTTCCAAAATTTTTTGTGTTTATTTTTTTGTCAGGTCCTGTTGCTCTGGCAGCGCCCTCAGACTTTTTTTTCTAAGATACTGTTCTCACATCCATCTTATGCATCTTCTTTTATTTTCTTATACTTAGACAATTGTTATTTGCTAAGTCCATATTTGTTAATAAAACTGACTATATGTATATTGTGGCCACCAAAACAGTTGCTAATAGAATATTTGGTTGCAAAAACTTAAATTTTCGACTATCACAACAGAGAATTAATTGAGAGATAATACATTAAATTTGGAACGTAATAGTTACGCTGTGATAACTATATCTTTAAGTTACTGCAACTAAATAATATGGTTATGACAACAAACATATATTCTCCATTATCTTGAAGTAAAACACCAAAATAATTATAACAATTAATTTTTCATATTAATGGCTTAACCTAATAAATTTAACGCATAAAAACTTAACGACACTTGCTATTATTTAAACAATTAAGTTTATTATACATTTATCCACGCACACTCAGACAAACATACACCAAACTATTTCCACACATTATATAACAGAAAAACAACAAAAAAAAAATTAAATACTTAATTAGTTAAATAAAAACTTAATGAAAATGATGAATGGATAGAGTGCGAGTACATAAATAATTTCGAAATGAATTTATGCAAATTTAAATTGTTCTTCATTATGTCTGCTCTTAACGGAGATGAACAACATAAAGTACTCTGTATAAGGACAACGTTGATGATACTCATTGTTGTCATAAAAATCTACTTGAATTTAAATCAATTTAGAATATGAACATTTCCACTATGAAAGTAACAAGCTAAGCCATAGCGCAACGTTTTTATCTTCATTTTTTTTCTCTGTGTGTGTGTGTGTGTGTGTGGTAAAATATGTCTTTGACTGACTGTTTTTTTTTTTTGTTTTCTTTTTCTCGTCTTTTTATTATATCTTGCTTTGGTGGTGTCTGTTTTTATGCTGACAGACTGCCAGAATGACGGCTTGCCGACTTGTGTTTTTCAAGCACTCCAACTGTCTCTACTCTACTCTACTCCAATTTACTTATACCACTTATACAATATTTAGCTTACTTCCTACTTATATACTTAACTCGTTATAGTCACAATATTCAAAATGTGTCCGTACGTTTATCGTTCATTTGCTTTATAGGGAACCGAAGGGAATTAAGCAATCGTTACTATATTTGTAACAGTCGTAAATATATCAAGGAAATGAGGATGACATTTTTTTTTTTTAATTTTTTAATAAAAAGCTAATTTATAAAAAAAATCCCAAATTCTTATTATCAAATATTAATCAGTTTCTGAAATAATGTTATATAAAAAAGGGAGCATTTTCAAATTGATATTTTCCATTTGAAAGAAATATCCATTATACAGAAGGGTATATAAAATTCGTTCGAATCATGATTCCGCTTTTAGTCTTACTTACTTCTACTTATATATTTAAACTTACCCATTTGCCTGCATCACGTTCGTCAGCATTTTTGATAAGCAATAATGTACGAGATAATATAACACGCTGTGACGATGGTATTGGAAATAAAGCCGATGAATCCGATACACGATACCATCTACATTAAATGTAAAAATTTGGAGAATAAAGAAAAGTAAAACAAAGAAAAGTAAGCAAAGAATGTCAACGATTATATACAAAATTATTAGTAATTTTTTTTTTTTTTTTTTTTTTTTTTGAAACACAATTGTGTACATTGTATATTTTTATGGCAATTGCGCTATGATACGTTTAATGGCTATTCAAATATGGTTTATAAATTTGAAAAGCTTATTATATGTAAGTTTTTATAATGGAAATCAATATTATAAGAGATCAAATCAAATATTTGCTTCAAAAAAATCTAAATAAACAGAATTTAGCTACTTAGGGAACAACAATTTCTAGTTCATTGAACGATATTTGGCTAATATAACGGATTATGATGATGACAATGGAAGCATTGTTTTCAGAGCATTTAACTAAATGCCTTAAAGTCTTAGAAAAAAGCTTTGAGACAATGGGCTACACGTATTTTAAATCAATGAAGAAAAAAAGCTATTTACATAGACCTCACTCTTTTTGAAATTGATAAAATTAGGCATGAATATACTTTGATATATTCTTCTCATAATTAATAAAAATAAAAACAGCTTTCTTCAACTACCATCTGTTATTACAATATTATCAAATTTTAAGCCAGGTTAGTCATTAATTTTGTATTTGAAAGCTATTCAAAGCATACAACCTCATTATATTTTTTTAAATAAAACATTAGTTCATTCGGGAAAAATCATCACTGAAACCAAGTACTTTGGGACTCTTCATCATCAATTTCAACGGTAAACAAGTAAGAAAATTATAGTCGGTCTAGACCGACTATAGGATACCCTATACCGTGCGTTTAGAGACCCTACCCCATAGGCCCAACTAACTGGACATAGAAAATAAGCATAAACCAAATTTGAGTGGGATTTTTATAAATTTTTTTGTCTGCAGATATGAAAAAGTTCATATCGGATGCCATATCTATATGGGGACTAGACCCAAAAATGGACCGATCCTGACCATGTTTGGTAAGGTCTCTTGTATATTGCAAAAATATATACATACAAAATTTGAGAAGAATCAGTGCAATATTTTTTGTTTTTTGATAGATTTAAGTGAAGATCGGGAAGCAGCTCTATATGGGGCCTATGACTAAGAGTTGTCCCATAGGGATCATTTTTGGACCACTGATTAATGGATGTAATAAACACATACAAACCCAATTTGACTAAGATTTATATGATAATTTGGATCTTATGGCAATTTAAGTCGATTTCATAGGGGTCATTTGTATGGGGGCTAGGTCTGAACATGGACCGATTCTCACCAATTTCAATAGCATTCATCCTATGGCCGATAAAAGCTCACATACCAAATTTCATCAAAATATATTCATATTTGCGACCTGCAGTTTGATTACAAGCTTTACATGGACACACAGACGGACGGACGGACATCGTTAAATCGAATCAGATAGTGATTCTGATTCGATCGGTATAATTAAAGATGGGTCTAGGTCAAATATTTTTGGTAGTTACAAACAGCAGCACAAAGTCATTATACCCAAACCACATAGTGGTATAGGGTATAACAAGTAAAAGTGTTAAAGTTGTATTCAAACTACAGCCAAGGTAGTATCAACACTTAAAGACAAAAATGCTAAATTTAGAATTATAAAGGCTACATTTTTGACAATGATGTTTAAAATTAATAAGATAGTTAACCAAAACTTAAGGTATTTAATTGAAATCATAAATGTAAACACATAAAATTATATTTTTATTTGTCTGTTTATCAGCGATGCATACACATTTTTATACCCTATACCACTATGTGGTTTGGGTATAATGACTTTGTGCTGCTGTTTGTAACAACCGAAAATATTCGATCGACTCAGAATCAGTTTTTGAATCGAAATAGCAATGTCCGTCCGTCCGTCCGTCCGTCTGTGTGTCCATGTAAAGTTTGTAATCAAACTACAGGTCGCAAATATGAATATATTTTGATGAAATTTGGTATATCGGCCATGGGATGAACGCTATTGAAATTGGTTAGAATCGGTCCATGTTCAGACCTAGCCCCCATACAAATGACCCCTATGAAATCGACATAAATTGCCATAAATTCCAAATTATCATATAGATCTCAGTCAAATTGAGTTTGTATGTGTTTATTACATCCACTAATCAGTAGTTCAAAAATACTCCCTATATTCTTAGTCATAGGCCCCATATAGAGCTGCTTCCCGATCTTCACTTTAATCTATTAAAAAACAAAAATATTGCACAGATTTGTCTCAAATTTGGTTTGTATATATTTTTTCAAAATATAAGTGACTTTACCAAATATGGTCAGGATCGGTCCATTTTTCGACCTAGTCCCCATATAAATATAGTATCCGATATGAACTTTTTCATATCTAAAGCGAAAAAAAATAATAAAAATGCCACTCAAATTTGGTTTATGCTTATTTGCTATATCCAATTAGTTGGACCGAAGAGATAGGGTCTCTTAACCATGGTAGAGGGTATCGTATAGTCGGGCTAGACCGACTATAATTTTCTTACTTGTTTTGCTTATTGTTGATTTTTTCACATTTACAACAACCAACCAAAAATGTGTACGTGTATTCTTAAGTATTTCATATGCAATATTATCGGAGTATCTTTACATTTTCGTGCGTCATTCTTATCTTATTTCGCCTAGAGACTTATAAAAATCAATACCAATCTGCTGCAGATTATGATGAACATGAAGTGACCGACTTAAGCTATTGCGCAGAGACAGACAAACGGACATCGCCAGATTGAATTCTCCTTTTATAAGCATTTAAAATATATATATCTTATGGGATTGACGTAAATTATTTCGATGAGTTACAAACGGATTAACAAACTTTTAACAAAATTTGCATATATGACGACTTGACGACAATTACAAAAAAACGGATCATAAAATTTAAAACTCTATTAATAATTTTAAAGTTTTTATGTTTTATTTATTTAAAGAAAAAATAATAATACATCAAATAGCTCATTTTATTCCATTTTCTGTACAACCAGATAGAGTCTTCTAGTAGAGGAACGTATTGCGTTACAAAGAAATTATTTTATAATATTATTAATTATTAACATAACATACTTAGTATAATATAACAATATTGATCAAAAAAGAGACTATTTAAGAAAGTTAAATAAAAAAGTTTTGAAACTTTTATCATTGCTTTTTAATTGTTGGCTTACTGGAAGATTGTTGCAACAACGAGCGGCATGGACATAAAACTGCCATTCTGATACTAGGTGTTGATGTCCAGTTATTATAATATTTCGGTTTCTTGGCGATTGCAAAGAACGAATTTTATCATATATATATCTGTGGGTTTGCCTGTTTATTGTCTAATGGAAAAATGTTAGAGAGCCAATTTTCAACAGATTATCAAGAGAGACCCCATAAACATTATTGGAAACAGAGGAAACATGATTAAATCTTCTCAATCCATACACATATCTTATAATATTATTAAACAAGACATTTAATCTCCTATTACTAACTATGTCGCAGCTTCCAAATAGTTCACATCCATACATAAGGGAATGAATCAGGTATGTCTTCGAAAGCAAGGACCCTTATTTTTAAAGGGGCAGCTTTTAGCTTCGCATAGGTTTGACCAGCAACTAAATTTATATGTTCAGTCTATATCAAATTGCTATTGAAAATATTCCCAAGATTTTTCGCCATATTAACAATTTTAATTTTCTGGCCATTTAAAACAATATCTTCAGAAATGGTGGGAATTAAAGTTTTTTTTATATAAATATGCATTTCGATTTCCCTCTATTTTTGGTTTCAATATTTCTATGGTCACAAGTCAAAAATCATGCTTTCGAGAAAAATAACTTCTTGTATAAATGAAATGCGGCTTCATTACGAATTAGGTATATATTTTTATTAATATGTTTTTTAAAAAATAGTGTTAGGGAAATAGGAATTTCACGTTAATGTAAAGCGTTGTTAGTAGAATATGATAGTACGCACAACTCAAATCATCCTTAAGTCGACTTAGGCGGTTATGGCTTGTGACCACAGATGGGAAATTTTTTTGATAAAATTTTGAAAACTCCTTTTTCAAGTTCTAAAAAATTTTCTTAAACAAAATTTAAAAAAATGGATTTCCGCTTTAATGTTTTATTAAATACATATCAGAAATTAACTGCGTGAATATTTAAGTAAATCCCATTGCCAGAATTTTTTTGACAAAGATTTTATTTTTGCGGATTTCGTGAAAAATGGTATTTTTGTAAAATATTCTGTAAATGTACTCTTTCTAAATAAATTCATCATTTTCTACTTTTAAATTTTATATTTTATCTCAATAGCCTAGCGTTCCAGAAAAAATAATATGACTCCATTAACCCTACTGGAATTAGGGTCACATATGACCCCAAGCTAATAAAAGACATTAAAAAAGTTTAAATACTTTGTAAGTGCTGTTGAATTTTTAGATGCGTCGCTTAAAATACAATAACCAAATGTGTAGAACTTCCATTCCAAAAATTTGGGATACATCCGATAACGTTAACCCATTATTTGCCAAGGCCATCTTTGGATTTTAAGATATTTTTAAATAAAAATTACCGAAAACAAGTTTTTCTATTAAACTCGATGAAACCACTATTTAGAATTTAAGAAAAATAATTTGGTTAATTGTTATTTATTTAACCCTTCAGTGCTCCGGGGATCAAAATAATCCAATGTGATATATCGTTGGTGCAATTATCTGCTTATTGCTCGCGAATATAAATTAAAACAACTTTTAACCAATTTTGTTATAAAATTATTTTATGAATAAAACCTGTCTAAATGTTTCCAAATAAAATAAATAATAAAAAGAAGGCGGTGTTAAATTGATTGAAGAGTACAATAACATAACAAAGAACGAACAAGAAAAGCAATACCTATTGCAAGTCGTAAATGATTGCAGAAAACAATTTGAATCGCACACTAAATCATCCTTAAATACACCAAAATAAATAGAATTAATTTTATATTTCATATTCTTTTGAATAAATTGTCATACAAAATAATTTTATAACAAAATTGATTATAAGTTGTTTTAATTTATATTTGCGGACAATAAGCAAAAAATTGCACTAAAGATATATCACAACGGACTATTTTGATCCCAGGAGCACTAAAGGGTGAAATTAAATATAATTAACCAAATTATTTTTCTTAAATTCTGAATAGTGGTTTCATCGAGTTTAATAGAAAAACTCGTTTTCGGTAATCTTTATTTAGAAATATCTTAAAATCCAAAGCTGGCCTTGGCAAATAATGGGTTAACGTTCTCGGCTGTATCTCAAATTTTAGGAACGGAAGTTCTACACATTTAGTTATTATATTTTAAGCATCGCATCTAAAAATTCAATAGCACTTAGAAAATATTTAAATTTTTTGAATAAATTGTTTTTTATTAGCTTAGGGTAATATGTGACCCCACTTCCAAAAGGGTTAATGGGGTCATAATATTTTTTTCCGAAACCCTAGGCTATTAAGATAAAATATAACATTAGAAAAGTGATGAATTTTTGACACAAATTATTTAGAAATAGTACATTTACAGAATATTTTACAAAAATCCCATTTTTCTCGAAATCCGCAAAAATAAAATCCTTGTCAAAAAAATTCTGGCGTAGGGATTTACACTAAAAATTCACACAGGTAATCTCTAACATGCACTCAACAACTCCTTAAAGTGCTAGATAAATTTTTTTAAATTTTGTTTAAGAAAACTTTTCAAAACTTGAAAAAGGAGTTTTCCAAATTTTATCAGACAAATTTTCCATTTTCGGTCTCAATGCCTAATACGTCAACAAGGTGGTAATAAAACAATACTTCATATCTGAGTACTTCCAAATATAGAGACTGAAACAAAGTATTGGCTTTAATTAATTTCCTAAAGTTAAAAAAAATGCCATCAAATTTCATGACCTAGCTTTTTTTTGACACAAAAGTGGCCTGGGGCATTTGCTATTTCTTGGCGAGTTTTTATTCGATTTTGAAGTTTTATAACTTTTTGGAAAGATAATTTAATACTGAACCCGAATTATGTAACAGTTTGTCGGAAAAATTAAACTATAGAACGAAGTTTTTGTAAAATCTGAAAAAATGTCATATATTCCCCGTATAAACGCACTTGAAATTTTCAATCGCGTTGAGCTACCTCTAAATGTTTTTTGATTGGCCAAAAACTTTGTATTTCTCACTTTTTTTGCTATTCGCATATTTCTAGGGGGTGAGACCGACAGTTTGAACACTTTTTTTATTAAGGGACCTATCACCTCCCTTTCAAATGGAGTTTTTAATATCAAACATCTGGAGTAAAATTGAAACCAGAGTAAAAAATTTTTTGTGTGTCATCGGTAGTTTCGCTTTATATGGGGAGGATCGCATTAGTGAGCGTGACAGCTTAAATACAATATAAAAATTAAATCTTATATTTTTAAAATTTTCTGATAGCAAGAGTTTTTAAACTCTGTGTAAGTTGATTTAATATTAATTTGAGTAGTTGTGCCAAAAAAGCACGAGATCGCACTAATCCAAGCTAAATATTTATCATTTCATATTTCTAGCAGTATGATAGCAAGAGCCTAAACTATGTGTGAGTTGATTGAATACTAACAAAAGTAGACATGTCAAAAATGAGCTGCAACTTAACAGTGGGCTTGGAGCATCATGTCTTTAAACTTTGTGTGGTACCATAAATAATTATTTATCAATTATTATTGATGTTAGTTGTCGAGTTAAAAATGGACGCGATAACCCAAGTAAATATTGAGCTTTGAGATTGTGTGGTTTAGTTAGTTATTGGTAGTAGCAGTCAAACTAAATATGGGTGGTTAAAACCTATAGGCGTGGCATCTCAAATAGTAAAAGTAAAATATGTGGTGTGCATTAAAAATGAGCATTAAATTCGTCTGTGAGTTCGTGATTTATTAAAGTGTGTAGGCATGGCAAAAATCGGTGCAAATAGATCTGAAGTATTGGCCACTCCCATAAAAAATAAATATTAATATTTGAACTATGTGCGATTAGCAATTTTTGCTAGTGGTCGGTATTTAGGTAATTGGGGTGGCACATATACAAAGTACACATAAAATATCAAACGTCTGGAATTCTAGGGTAGGGCGAGTCTTGAAACAGGTTTTACTAGTTAATATATTTTTTTTTCTGAAAATTATATTCTTATTTTTTAATTTCGTTTACTATTTAGTTTTGCAACTTATAAAGCCAAATAATTAATAATTTTGTTGAAATAAAGCTCCAACAACTATTTTTACTAAATAATTAAATATTTTTTTTTTTTTAATTCGAAAATAAAAATTTCAAATAATTTTTATGTAAGAAGTATTTAAATTTTATACTTTACTTTAAATTTCTATTTATAAAACAGAACCATAACGAACTCTTTATCAAATTAAGCACAATAATAGTGAAGCCAATCAGCCTCAACATATATATTTAAAACATTTTAAAGGATCGCTTTTTGAGGTATAAAGGGTATTTTTATAAACCCGATACAACTTGAAATTGTAAAAGATAATACAAGCAATTAAACTCTAATCAAAATAAATGTTTTATTAGATTTTGGGCATATGGCCACCGCGGTTGTTCTTGACGATGTGCATTCTGAGCTTCCAATTTTGGGCCACTTTTTCGAACTTTGCTGGCCGTATCTTACGAATAATATCAACAATATTGGCCTCCAAGGCATCAATTGTTGCTGGCTTATCAGCATAACCCAGTGACTTCACGTAGCCCTACACGATCTTGGAGTCCATTTCTCGAAATCAACTTATTGCCAAATTTTGATTTTAATAAGTCGGTGTTGCCGGTCGCCATACGGCACGCAGCGCTACTCTGTGGAAACCACATTTCGCCCGGATCAATGTCATCCATATTTTCAACCAAAAAATTTTGATCAGGGTGCAATAACTTTTGAAGATGCAAGGTGCATTTTTCTGGCTGTTATAAAGTCTGTAAAGTCTGGTGTGGATTGGCCTCACTCCATATGGGGCAATTTTGTTTATTAAAAAACTCCTTAAGCCAAAAATGAGCTTCATCGCTGAACACAATTTTGCGATAAAACATCGGGTCAGTTTTCAACTGCTCTAGAGACCAATCGGATCTTTGCGCAAAATTTTACATGTAGTGGACGGACGGAGCCCCAATTCCTGTGAACGACAACGAATCGATAAATTTGGATCTTCTTTCATAATTTCGTTTACAGCGGCGATATTTTCTTCAGTACGAACATTACTCGGACGTGTTGGCGTTATGGCGTCGCGAAGTCGTCTATAACTTGAACGAATCGCTGGCTGATTTTCGAGGTAAATTTGGATAACTTGGCAGCATTTTTGAAGCGTGAATCTTCTCATGATGATTTGCCAGAGTATACTGATCATAAATGTAAGAAAATGAGCGTAGTATGGCAATTCGTTTGACAGCTAACCTTTTCGTAAGATCTATCTAAGCAAAAACAAAACCCTTTACTTTTCAAAACTAAAAATCTTAATCACATGATGTTTAATCGCAGCCAGCTTTTAGGGAATTATTTTGGAACACCTTCTTATTTCATTTTATAATTTTTTCTCTTGTAAAATGGTATCACAGAATTCATGCAAGATTTTGTTAAATCATAAAGTACACAGGCTAGGGTTATGTATGGAACATCACATCGAGAAAATAGCCTCCATGGATTTCATGTCATATACGCACTCTTGCCGAATTTTTCCATTACCATTTTGATAAATGTGGCAGATTTGCGTTGAGTTTCATTACTCTACGGTGCCAATTCTGATTACCTTAAGGAGAGACTACACGATCAGGAAATGTCTCATGCAGTAAAAGAATTGTTTCACACTCTGTATGACATATGGCATCGTCTTGCCGAAACCACATTTCGTCCACAACAGTATCATCCAATCTAGGCAGAAAGAACTCTGTTATGATGTCGCAATATGGAGCACCAGTATCAGTCAGAAGAAGTATAGTCAAATGATGCCTCCAGCCCAAAATCAGCACCAAGCAGTGAGTTTGATGCGGAGTGAGTCGTTGAGTGGGTTGGTTTGGTTTTCGAACCCCAAATGCAGCAATTTTGATAATTAACGAAGCCATCAAGGTGAAAGTGTGCTTCTCACGCTTATAACGAATTTATTCGAGATCTCAGCATCCACTTGTTTATGTTAAATATTTCATTCAACGAATGACCTTTTCTGCGTATGGTCATTGGGCTTCAGCTCTGATGTAAATTAAATTTTATAAGCGCTAAGATTCAGATTTTCATTGAGTAAGTGAGTAAGCCGAAGAGAGTGTTTTGAGCACCGAATTGGTATTCACCAATACTCTTATGTACTGTTTCGATATTGACATTTGAACGGCTTGTTTTTGGATCACCATGATATTTAGCACCACCAATTGGTCGGCTCTACCCCAATGTTTCAATTATTCTCCTCACAGTTGACGAAGTACGAAGTTATATAAATATTCGGACTATATCTTGTATAAAATTTTCGAACTGTAGATGCCAAACTTTCTTTATTTTTTAATTATTGTTCAACAATGGAAATGCGCATTCTATCGTGCAATGCGTCACGTTTACAAAGCGTAAACTATCAACTGTGAAACTTTCTCTTCCATTTGGTTAGCAACAATTTACTGCATAAATTACGGCAAATTCACCCTTTAATATGGTACTAGCAGATTCCAGCCCTCGATATTCGAGTGCCAATTCTAGGAAATTATATTTTTTCATTACATAAAGACCCTAAAGGTATGCTATTCAATCATAGCCAACTCACAAATCAACACACAAAAAACTCATTTTTATTACAAACACACTAACAAATTTAGCAAACACACACATAGCATTGTATAGTTTTATGAATGTGTTAGTAGCAACTTTAAATGCAATTTACTCATAAAAAATAAATAAAGGAAAAAATTTAAAAATCTGTAAATCTGCAATACGGCTTAAAAGAAATGCCTTTCAAATAATATACGGTTGGTCAAAATCGGTATAAAACGATAGAACAAAACATCGGTCACAAGAAATCGCCTAGCCTATCAATATTATAGATTATTATAAGTGGTACTTCAACTATGAGTATTGTAGTAAATTTAGCTTATTATTTTACCAAAATATTTCAACATCGCGTTACTACTTATTTATCTTTTTATCCCTTCGATAACTGGAATAGATATTGGAAATCATAACATTTCATTATATTGTAAAAAATATTACCTATCAGTTTCCAAAAGACGGCTTTAGTCACTACTTATGGTCGACTAAGTATGGATTTCCTCATCCATTCCCATAGAAAATCCTTATGACAAGTATAGACCTTTTAAAAATTTAAAAAAGTCAACACTACAAATCAGGAGGTTGTCAACAGTATTAACCTCCGTATCACATTTAAATAAAACTCTCGCTCACTCACTCTTAAATAAACAAAACTTCAGGTTATTATCAGCACACTACAAAAACTGAGTCAGCTGCTACAAATAAATTACTTTCCAACATTATCTTTAAGACCTAATTTCCAGCCTAGCATCTTGGTAGTTTTCAAAATTCCCAAGTTATATGTTTTCACAACCGCAGCCCTCTACATACATATTTGCTACATATAAAAATCCATTCTAACAAAAATGTTGCTGTATATCTTCTTCGAGCTAGAAATTTTCTGCTAAATAATGAGATTTATTCATTGAAACATTTAAAAGAAGCTCATTAAAATTCCAGCGGATAAACACTCATTCGAATATATTTATTGACTAACGAGGAAAACGGCTAGGTACAAAAAAAACCCAGACAGTGTCGAGTCTAATTCACGTCAAAGACCTCACCTTTTTTTCAGCGACGATAAGCAATGAAGTTGTTTTGTAAATCAAAAAGTATGCGGCATTGTAACAAATTCTGCTATTCGTATAAACATTAAAATATATTAGAAAAAAAACTTCTATTAACAGGAAGGGTATGACGATTAATAATTTTTTTTTCGAATTTAACTTCGAAGGCCATTCTTTCAGAATTTTTAGTGATTTTAGGGCATCCTGAAAAGCAATTACGATCGGCCTAAAATTTGACATCTATTTGCACAGATCCCGATTAGAGAGGAAGCAAAATTTGAGTAATTTGTACACTTTTTAGAAATAGTATCCGTACATTTGATGAAGAAAAAAATTAAAATTAAAAAAAATGTTTATAAAATATTTCTAATATTCCTACCGTTCAAAAAACTAACGGTAGGTTTCTACTTATTTTTTTTTTATTTACATCGCAAAGAATTATTAGAGTAATTCTAATTTAGTAGAAGATAAACTTGTTTGTAAAAATTTGATTTGATTTACTTATATATCATTTGGAAACTATATTCTGGGATAAGTTCCAAAATTAAAGAAATCGGTGTTTAATTAGCGTAAAACTTAAAAATTATGAAAAGTATTTTTGTATGTTATTCAAAACAAGAAATCCACCAATTGAATTTTTTCAATACCTCATTTTGGTCGTCTCTCAAAACTTACTGAGCGCGAAAAGCAAATTGTTTTGGCCTCAGTAAGACAGAATCCTAGAAATAATGTTTCACAAATTATTTATAAAATCCTTCAGCAAAGACATCTGTGAAGATACCGTTGACAAAAATTATAAAAATCTGGCTATCATGGTATCCGGATACTAAGACTCCAGAATTTTGGTAACGAGTTTTATTTTCAGCTGAAAAAAGTTTTGCATTTTCGGCATTATATTAAAAAAATTTAATTTGCCAAAAAAAAAGTGAAACTCCATTAAACACGGTGGAGGTGGCATTATTATTTGAAGATTTATGGGAGGCATCGGGATTGGGAAACCTTTATTTATTGAGTCTATAAAGGATCTAGTTGGATAAATTTTTGGTACCAACAGAATAAGGATCGAAAAAATACAGCACACAATGTCAAGTTGTGGTTGCTCTACAATACTAAACATCAATTGAAATCACCATCACATCACCCGATCTAAATCCTTTAGAGCGTTTGTGGGATTTACTGGAGCGCACAATCCGTCAGCATAAAATAACCCCAAAGAAAATGATAATAAGCGGCATTTTAGATGAGGGTGATAAACTAAGTAAATATGACGAAAGTGAACTCATAATCAAAAACAAAAAAATTAATGCCACCCTACAGCTTAATATTGACATCAGAAATCACTGATAATGAAGAAACACTAAGTACAAATCCAACTAGAATAAAAACTTATAATTTCTTCCGGCAGTCTGTCATCAGGCCATATACGAATCCTAGGTAATAAATTAGCAGACGAAACTGCTAAAAAAAAAAGGTGTTATATACCCGTTAATTCTTCATAATAACTACACCAAAAAAGATGTTGAAATTAATTTAAGCAAAAACAAAACCCAACAATCAACAATCCACTCCCTAAACAGATATCACAAATTAAATAATCCTACGCAAAAAATAATTTATAAAACAAGAATGCCAGATATCAACAGAAAGTTTTAACCGGTCTGAGAGTTGGTCATAGTGAACTCACTCATCAGCACCACCTTAAAAGGGAAACTTCACATTTATGCTCGAAATGCAAAATCCAGATAACGATGGCGCGTCTTATATCTTGATATAATAATACGGCTCTTCCAACCAGCCTTCTGGAATCAATACGAGAATTTGATTTTGAAAATATTAAGAAACATCTACCGTTTGAAATTCTAAAAAGTTTATAATTATAATTATTTATAACTTTATATAAATATCTTTATATAACTATTTAAGGACGAAGGCCTCTGCATCCAGTTTCCTAATTTTTTGAAAATTATTAACTTGTAAATTTATTTACTATTTATAAATAAAAACAAAATAAATAATAAATTGCAAATAGATATTAATGTACAACGGTTATGCTTAGCTTTCTAACGATATATAATACTGCGCACAAGAACGCAAAAAAGAAAGCAGACTATGTATTTTTTGCTACGATTAAATAAATGTAAAAACACAATGTTTTAAACAATTGAAACAATTAGAAACAATTTAGAGCAAAAAAAAACCATTTAATATTTCAGACACATGTAAAATTATTTTTTCACTCTGAAATAAACTGTTCAATGAAAATGGTCAGGTGTTAAAAATGCTGAATTACACAATTGTCTTTGGGATGAAGCTGATATAATAGCAAACAATTTACAAAATCCAATTGTTTCGATTTTTACTTCTACAGCTCCATTTGAAGGAAGGAACCCGACATAACTAGTTTCAAAAATTTTGGCTCAGGGGCATATGCTTTAGTTCCTAAAGAAAAATTATGAAAGTTAAATAATAGAAGCCGAGAATACACATTTGTGGGTTACGATAACATCTCCAATGGTTCCCGATTATTTGATTTGGTAACAACAACAAGACAAACGTAGAAATTTTCTTTATTAAAACTATTAGCTGATAGAAATTGAAATTAGTGGGTGTTCAAGAAACCGGATTATGGACGAATCTGATGGAGGGCTTGAAATTTTTAGCTCATGGGTCGCACGAAACGTATAAAAGTTAGGCATGCCATTGACATATAGACTTACATATATTACAATTTTACAATTTTACCTATTCTCCACTGAAAACCAGAAGGAACAAGTAAGAAAATTATAGTCGGTCTAGACCGACTATACGATACCCTATACCATGCCTATACCAAACCCTATCTCTTAGGCCCAACTAACTGGGCATAGAAAATAAGCAAAAACCAAATTTGAGTGGGATTTTTATTAATTGTTTTGGCTGCAGATATGAAAAAGTTCATATCGGATGCTATATCTATATAGGGACTAGGTCCAAAAATGGACCGATCCTGATCATGTTTGGTAAAGTATCTTGTATTTTGCAAAAATATATACAAACAAAATTTGAGAAGAATCAGTGCAATATTTTTGTTTTTTAATAGATTTAAGTGAAGATCGGGAAGCAGCTCTATATGGGGTCAAACGGATCATTTTTGGACTACTCATTAATGGATGTAATGAACGCATACAAACCCAATTTGAGTAAGATCTATATGACAATTTGGATCTTATGGCAATTTATGTCGATTTCATATGGGTAATTTGTATGGGAGCTAGGTCTGAACATGGACCGATTCTAACCAATTTCAACAGCGTTAATTCCATGGCCGATAAAAGCTTATATACCAAATTTCAACAAAATATATTCATATTTGCGACCTGCAGTTTGATTACAAGGATTACATGGACACACAGACGGACGACGAACGGACGGACGGACGGACATTGTTAATTCAACTCAGAAAGTGATTCTGATTCGATCGGTATAATTAAAGATGGGTCTAGGTCAAATATTTTTGGTTGTTACAAACAGCAGCACAAAGTCATTATACCCAAACCACATAGTGGTATAGGGTATAAAAATCTGCAAACATAGGCTGAAGAAAATTAAGTGTATAAATAACCCAGCAACATTGTTCACATGCATTCCATAACTTAAATAGAATACATAAATGACGACCGGCTCATTTTAAATCCTCTCCGCTAGTTTTGTGCCTTCTATTACATAAACCAGCTTAAGTAAATTTGAAGACCTGTATTAAGACATCCTTGAAACTCTTATTTTTATACCCTATACCACTATGTGGTTTGGGTATAATGACTTTGTGCTGCTGTTTGTAACAACCAAAAATATTTAAACTAGACCCATCTTTTATTATACCGATCGAATCAGAATCACTACCTGATTCGATTTAACGATGTCCGTCCGTCCGTCTGTGTGTCCATGTAAAGCTTGTAATCAAACTGCAGGTCGCAAATATTTTGATGAAATTTCGCATATAAGCTTCTACCGGCCATGGGATGAATGTTATTGAAATTGGTGAGAATCGGTACATGTTCAGATTTAGCCGCCATACAAATGACCCCTATGAAATCAACATAAATTGCCATAAGTTCCAAATTATCATATAAATCTTAGTCAAATTGGGTTTGTATGTGTTTATTACATCCATTAATCAGTAGTCCAAAAATGATCCCTATAGGACAACCCTTACTCATGGGCCCCATGTAGAGCTGCTTCCCGATCTGCACTTAAATCTATCAAAAAACAAAAATATTGCACTGATTCTTTTCAAATTTTGTTTGTATATATTTTTGTAAAATACAAGAGACTTTACCAAACATGGTCAGGATCGGTCCATTTTTGGGCCTAGTCCCCATATTGATATAGCATCCGATATGAAGTTTTTCATATCTGTAGCCAAAAAAAATTAATAAAAATCCCACTCAAATTTGGTTTATGCTTATTTTCTATATCCAGTTAGTTGGGCCTGAGAGATAGGGTCTCTAAACGCATGGTATAGGGTATCATATAGTCGATCTAAACCGACTATAATTTTCTTACTTGTTTATACTAGACCCATGGTACGAAAACAGAGATATTGGATCACAACACTTCCGCACTGCAAGGTATAAATTATTATTTTTTTATTTTATTTAAACATTTCACGTTCTGAAGCTTGCTATCTTTATGCTATGTAGGTGTTTTAGTAATTGCTTAGTGACTTGTGATATTTTATATATAGTATATATTTTTATTTTTTTTCTTAATTTTATTTCGTATACTCTTTGAACACACAGTATTTGTAGAGAAATACACACACAAACTCAACCACAAATTGCTACTGAATGATATAAGAGGAAGTTTATATATGTGTGTGTGTGTGTATATACGATTATATATTCCTTGTTACAAAACCATATGAAAAAAGTATGGAATGCGTGCTAAGCATAACAACGATGAACAAAGATATAGTGTTAACTTGTACATAAAGAAAATCTGTGACAGATTATGTTTAAGAAGCGTTTATTGATTTCGTGTTCATATGCGTATCTCAGGGAAAATGTGAACAAGATTGTACCCATGAAATGAGGGCACAGTTCTTATTTATTATTTATTTATTTAGTCTACTGATTTACATCTTACAGACTAGAAGAATATAATAATAATGTTTTTACAATAATTAATATTTTTTAGTTTAAAAACATACAATATGAATTAATTGAAAACCTTAAGTAATGTCAACTTAAAATTATTTTTATCTAAGTTGAAATTTAAAAGGATTGAAAAACTATTACAAAGCTTTAAACATCTTGTAATTGGTTCATTAACCACATAATCACAATATATGTTATTTGTTAAAATATTAAATATGAACATTTTAGCAAATGGCAGAATGGCTTTCACAATAAGGACTCCAGATTATAGAGCAATATTCCAAATTACTTCTAACGAAAGAAACATATAATGATTTTAATGTGACAGGGTCACTAAAGTCCGCAGTATTTCGTTTAATGAATCCCAACATTGCATACGCTTTAGATGTTATGTAATTTATATGATTATGAAATTTCATAGCAATGAGTATATGACATAATGCAACATTTATCAATATTTAAAACAAGTCTGTTTAAATCACACCACTCTTTTAGTGATATCAAATCTTTTTGAAGCATAACTGAATGCGATATATGAAATATCAGCAAATAATTTCAAATCATAAATAATAATGGTTTACAAGATTGCAGACAGTCAGGTAAGTCATTTATAAAAATTAAAAATAATAATGGGCCTAAATGTGTTCCTTGACGAACTAAAATTTAACTATTCGTAAGAAAACTTTAAAAAAAATTGCAACAACTTTCCATTAATACCAAATTGGTAAAGTTTTCCTAACAAAATATCATGGTTAATTGAATCAAAATCCTTCGAAAAGTCAGTATATATCACATCAACTTGTTTTCTACTCTCTATAGAAACTATGATCTGATTAGTGAATACTACTAAATTTGTGCATGTGGATCCAGCGGATAAAAACCCATGTTGAAAAACTGAAATTTTTGATGAAACATGATGAAATAGTTTATTTCACAGAATCTTATCAAAGACTTTAGTTAGAACACACTGTTTAACAATGGGCCTATAATTCAAAACATTGGATTTATCACCAGAACTGAATATAGGAATCCACTGACTTAGAACCTTATAAATTTTTTTTTTGATGTGTAAACATCTATACGCGCAGGGGGGTAAATTTCTATTTCACAATACAATCACAAAAACAGCGTAACTCATATCGGTGTGAGCTGAAGTAGATAACGCTGTGTGACTTATGATTGTATTGGTGAAAAATTATGATATAAAATTGTTTTTTTATGCCACTTTTTTAAAAGCGTCATCTATGTATCACTTATATACGTTTATATTAGGATATTTTTAACGTTTTACAGCAAACGGTTGTTGAATTAGCTGAAACAGTTTTTGCTATAAGTGATACATAGATGAAGCTTTCTGTTTGATTTTAAAAAATTACATAAAAAAATCTTTAATTACTAGATGTTTACACATCTTCCCTGTGATCGGACTCACATGAATTTTTTTAATTAAAGAATATCTTTTAAAGATAGAATAGATAAAGAAACATCATCTTCTGATATTTCTATGAAAGGTTGCTTAGAAATGAAGCACTAAACTGATCTACACCGGTATAGTTACTATGTGCAGTAGAAGTAATCTGGAAAAACGACGCAAACAAGTTGCAAGATTCAATATTATTATTTGAAACATTATTGCCATAAAACATGTTACATAGATAACCAGAATTCTTTCTTTTTAGCTCTTTCTTTTAACTCATACTCTCTGTCTGTCTGTCGTAGGTCAACCCCATTCCCCCTTACCCAGTTGATCTGAAACTTGGCCCATAGCCTTGTTGTGAATACAGATTAATTTTGGGGTAGTTACGCACAGTCACGCATAGTCACGCACTGTCACGGAGTGATCTAAATGTCATTTCCCTCATCCGATCGATCTGAAACTTGGTCTATACACTTGCTGTGAAAAAAGATTAACTCTGACTTAGTCATGCACAGTCACGCATGGTCATGCATAGTCACGGAGAGATTTAAAACGAATTTCCCCTCATCCACTCAATCTAAAGCTTGGTCGATATATTTGCTGTAATGAAAGATTAACTTCGGCGTAGTCACGCATAGTCACACCTATTCACGCACAGTCACGGAGTGACTTAAACCCCATTTCCCCTTATCCGATCGATCTTGAACTTGGTCGATAGACTTGCTGTGAAAAAAAGATTAACTTTGACTTAGTCACGCACAGTCACGCATGGTCACGCACAGGGACGGAGAGATGAAAACCTCACTTCCCCTCGTCCGATCGAGCTGAAACAATTTCCATAGACTTGTTGTGGCCTAAGATTAATTTTAAGATAGTCGCACACAGTCACGCACTGTCACGGAGACATTCAAAACTCATATGTGTAAGGAAAGAAAGAGTTTTAATATAAACTTTGTTTTTATGGATTACATTATTTTATTTATTAAATTCCAAAATGCGGAAGGATCTGAGCTAAGCCTATTTTCCATGTTTAATATATATTGCTTATACAAATAGCTATGTATTTATATTTTTTAAAAGCTTTGTTTTTGACGTTTTTTAAGACTATTAAACCAGACTATTAGACTATTAAACCAATGGGGTTTTTTACCCTGAGATAGTGTCATAGAAGGCACCATCACGGAAACCGCATAATCAATTTTATCATATAAACATTTAAGTATATCATCAGAATTATTGCAATAGAAATCATTTAATGCTGAATAATTACCCTTTAAAAAATTGCAAGATTTGGAAGCCTTTTTTTCGAAAACATAAAATTCAAAATTTATCACCATTGCTTTGTGACGCACAGTGTTCCCAGATATGGGATTTAAACATAAATTACAAGATCTTCTTAATATATTTGATACAAAAAACAAAACAAGAATTCTTCCAATATCATTTTTAAAGTAGTTAATTTGATTGAAATCGTGAGAAAAGAAAAAACTAATTACATCTTCATCAATATCATTTTTCATATTAAATGGCAAAAGGGTATTATCTTCAAATATCCAAGTTAAATTTTTTAGATTAAAATCACCCAAAACAATAACTTCTTGGTTATTTGAACATAAATTTACAACATAATGTTATATAAATGCTTTTGATAAACGTCACTAGTACTTGAAGGAGGTATATACGATACAATACAAAATATTGATTTACCAAATGCATTGGAAAATGTGACTTCAACACATAGTTGCTCAATATCGCCAATATAATTTAAAGGCTCTAAACGGCTGGAAATGTCATCTCTTACTGCCAACAGCACACCGCCATCCTTTTTATATCTACCAGGCAAAAAACATCTATCACAACGGTAGACTTTATAAAAATCATCAAAGAATTCAGCACTATTTATATCACTTGATAACCAAGTTTCAGTTATGGCAATTATGTCATATTTACTTAAGAAGAAACAAGGCAAAATTGAGTAGCTTTACTTCTAATACCACTTGCATTTTGGTAATATACTGAATAGCTGCAATTTCTTTTATTTGATTTACAATTTGACTGGGGTACTGAATATTATTTACGACATGTTTGGCAGCTCTGCCGTTTATTTTTTTTTTCTTTCTTTTTTTTTGGAAAAAACACAAAAGGGCGAATTTTTATATTCGCGGGCCATAAGGTAGATTTCAAAATTTCATCATAAAATCTTGGTCATACACCTAATTTGAAATTAACGTGCTTCAGTGTATTAACATCGACATCTTTCTTAACCAACCTTGTACATTCGAAATCTTGTTTACCCGATGTATGTTTTTCAACATATGCAATGAAAATGTCAGCAGTAAGAGTCGGTTTGAAGGAAGAAACACGTAAATATTTTTTTTGTGATAACAACATCAAGTTCATTTGTTTTTTTTTTTTTTTTTTTGTCTCCAACATCAATTACACGATTTCTTCTCATGCACTTTCGTCCAATGAGTTTCATGACTATCAGACTGAAGCATGTTTTATCCAACATTTGAAACAGCTGTAGGAAAAGAAACAAGAGAAGAGCAAGCATCGTCATCATATTGTCCATCAATTCCGTCCGAACCACTAGCAACAACTGCATCAAGATGTGATTTGAATGTGTATTATTATAAACAGCAGCTTGAGTAGAAAAATGCAAATATCTGTGGTCACAAGCGATAGCCGCCGAGTTAAGAACGATTTGAGTTATATATGCTATCATATTCTACTAAAAACGCTTTATATTTACGTGAAATCCCTATTTCTCTAACACTGTTTAATAAAAAGTTATTAATGAAAACATTCTGACCTTAGTCGTAATGAAGCCCCATTACAGTTATATAATAAGTCATTTTTCTCAAAAGCATGGTATTCAACGGTTTGGGTTATCTTTGCTATCATGTTTTACTAAAAACGCTTTATATATACGTGAAATTCCAATTTCTCTAACATTGTTTATTAAAAAATTATTAAGGAAAACATTCTGACCTAAGGCGTAGTGAAGCCCCATTACATTTATATAAAAAGTTATTTTTCTCAAAAGCATGATTATCGACTTAGGCGGTTAACACAGATATGTTTCAGTTATATTTTAAGTCGTGTTTAAAATCTAACTGAACTCGAACCTGTTTATTGTACATGTTGTGTTTTTTCTTACTACACGATCCATAACACGACTTAAAATATAACTGAACTCGAACCTGTTTATTGTACATGTTCTGTGTTTTATTTCACTACACGTAGCAGAACATGAACTTCAAATAAAGCAACACTCAAAAATGTGTGCTTTATGTGTGTTTGAAACAAAAAGTATGTGATACAAAAATGTTCGTGTAAATAACGAAATATTAAAACGAACACAGTCATGGTTGTGTTGGGCACCGTAGAAAATTTAGAAACGCACATAATTGATATGAAAATAAAGATATGTGTTGGCTGCTTTTGAACAGAACATTGTGTGTTTCATGTGTGTATTTTCTGAACCTTGAAGCAAACTAAATAAACAAACATAAAGGGCTGAGAGCGCCAAATCCTTTGAAGTTTTACTATACTGGCCTAGTACTTTTACCCTGACTTGGAATTAGGAATAGCCAAAAAAAAAAAAAACATCCGAACAACTGTAGCGCGTATGACGAATTATTAAACAAACAAAAATAATATTCATCATACGTTTGTTATTCTTTTTTGGTTTTTCTACTTGTTCTGACTTGACTTTTAATTGATCAAATTTTGTGTGTTGATATGAACAAAATTTAATACAAATAAATTTAAAATCGCGACTTTAAGGCACATCGGAAAATGCTTTCTGGACGCGCATTGGGTTCAAAGTTCAAATATGCATTTATATGTTAAAATTATCAAAAAAAAAAACATTTTTCACAAAAATTTTGATATTAATAATTGCGTTTCAATTAAATTAATTAATGAACCATAATCTACAGAAAATTATCTTTCTAATAAAACAACAAAATCTATTATAGGTTAAAAAACATCCAAGTTATATCAAGTTCCCCAGGCAATAAATGCGCCGCAGACTTGTTTCCGTTTTGGTCTATTAATGTGACCTTGAATCTAGGGCTCTACAATGTATGTATGTAAACACATGCCTTTATGTATACACATGCCTTTAATTATAAATAACTATAACAAATAATTTATCTTCTTTAATTATCATCTGCCAGTCATAACAATAAACGTTAAACAACACATCATTAAAATATTTTTTGCAATTATCCCAAGAGAGAACAAAATTTCCATAACACCATTCCCATAAAATATGCGAGCTATAACAATGAGAACACTTACGTAAATATAGGAAATGGATTTCCTTGTATATTACAAGGCAAATGAACATCATTGCCACGTTCAACATGAATATCCATAACGGGCTTTTGTGTTGTACGAGGTGCTAAGTTTTTACTTAATTCTGAAACAAAAGAACACATTATTATATTTAGCTTTAAGCGAAATGTCTGTAGTTTGTTGTGGGGGTATTTATTAGTACAAACTCACCTTTCACTTGTAGCATAACAGCTTCACTGCGTTGTCTATCACCATTTAAGGTATTAGTAACCAAACAGGAATATTTAGCTAAGCCATCTTCTGAGCGTATAGAACGTACATACAAATCACCTGATGCTGATAGAACAACATAACGACCAGCTATGGCAATAAAATTAGCAAACAAGAAAATTTTATTATAACTAAAATTTAAAAAAAAAAAAAAAACAAAAAATCAATATAAAAAAATAAGAAAATTATAGTTGGTCCAGACTGATCATGCGATACCCTATAGCATGCGTTTAGAGGCCCTATCTCTTAGGTCCAAATAATTATATATAGAAAATAAGCATAAACCAAATTTGAGCTGCATTGTTATTAATTTTTTTTTTTTTGCCTTTGGTTATAAAAAAAATTCTTATCGGATAATCGGATCGAAAAATGGACCGATCCTGACCATATTTGGTAAATTCATATACAAACCAACATATACAAACCAAATTTGAGAAAAAACTGTGCAATGTTTTTGTTTTATTTTCGGTAAGTTTAAGTGAGAATTGGAAATGAGCTTTATATGGGGGATATGACTGAAATTTGTAGTATAGGGTTAATTTATGGACTACTGATTAGAAGATGTAATTAACAAACGCAAATTCAATTTGACCAAGATCTATATGATAATTTGAATATTATGGTAATTTAAGTAGATTTCATAGGGGTAATTTGCATGAGGATTTTCACCAATTTCAATAGCATTCATCCTTTGGCCACTAAAAGCATATATACCAAATTTCATCAAAATATATTCATTTTTGCGACCTGTAGTTTGATTATGGTCATCAGACACACGGACGGAAGGACGGACATTGCTAAGTCTTTCTGAGTCGATCGATATAATAAAAGATGGATCTAGGTGAAATATCTTTGGTAGTTACAAACAGTGGTACAGGGTATAAATATAATAAAATGAGCAAACCCTGAATGAGAATGAGAGCATTTCGGATTATCGAAAATTAAAATGATAAATTTTACCAGAATTTCGCTGCATTTCAGTTTTTGCCAGTCTCCTTTATTTATGTTCAAATTATATACCAAAAAGCAAATAAAAAGAAATATTTTGGCTGGTGAAAGAGAAAAATCTAAAAAAAAGTTCTAAAAATTAAAATTCAGGTTAGTTGATTGTTCCGGTTAATTGGATGCCGGATAATTGGGCTTTTATTATGTAACTTAAATTATTGAAGAAAAGTATTTTACTTTAACAAAAAATAAATACCAAAAATATACGCTATACTTCTATGTATGTATAACTACATATCTTTACTCTGTCTTGGGAATTTAAAGAAAAATATATGAACTAACTTAACATTGAAAAAATAAAACAACTTTTATATAAGATACAAACTCATAAGTTGCTTAGGGTTTAGATCTAACAACAACAACAACAAGTAGAAAATCCTATGAAACGTAAAGCAAATGTATAGCAAAGTAACAAAACAGTGGACAACATGAAAATTCCCACATGATGACATGAAAACATTTTCCAATAAATGTCAACTACAAAATATACTACAAAACGAAAGGCAAATAAAGAATTAACAACAACAAACTACAATGCCACTATATTATTTTTACTAAATAGTTCGTACTACGAGTACACACATGCAATATTTCACAACAGACTACAAATAACCTCCATTTTTTTTTTTGTTTACTTCATTGGTAATAGTAGAAAGAGCAGAGATGGTAAACCAGGCTCATACATAGCTTCAATGATATCAATAACTGTTTCATCATCAGTTACACTTCAAACCGTCATACTATCTATCTGCACTATTTACTGCAGTGTATTGAATCACTCACAAAAACGTACTAATTTTATTATGTTCAAATATAACAAGTACGAAAGTTATAGTCGGTCTGGGCTGACTGGTTTATCCTCTTACAATCTGTATCTGGTAAGATTTTCAAGTTCTAAAAATTTTGATATCCCAACCCAACTGGCTAAGTTATTAACGTATATAGAAAATAAGTTTGAAAATTTTTGTCCTTTACTTACATTTACCACAGATATGTATGGGTGTTTGTACCGACCGATTGTTTCGCGGAAATAAATATCCAAATCAATTAAAGTTAAAACTTCTTTATTTACAGAAGGTTTTACCTTCACAATTTAAGATATTAACATAAGAAAAATACAAAGTTAAAATAAAAATTAAAATGTGATTTAAGATCGAATAAGTGTGGTCGGCTTGAAGCGTCAATCAAAAAGGGAAGAAAAATGTGTTTCGAGTTGCAGCGCTGCCAATGTGAAAAAATATGTAGAGTAGCGCAGTGCTGCCACATAAGTGTACACATACAAAAAGGGAGTTTGTCATGTAGTCGTATTTGGCGCACTTTTGGCGCTATATGTTTGCGCCTTACATTTTTTCATTTAGCGCCTTTAAGGAAAAGCGCTAAATTGGCGCTTTATCTTTTTTACTGCTTTTAGCGCTTTTTAAATACAACAGTTTATGGTAAACAAAACTATAACTATACTTTTGAACAACTTGCCTCCAAATAATTTTTTTTTTGGTCAAACAGACTCATAATTGATTCTCTAATACGTGAGACAAAAAGTATATAAAAAAAAATATTCAAAATTCACAAATAACCATTGTTTGCATGGTAAAGCGGTATGGTACGAAAACTGAATCTAACCACATTGCTCGTAGGCCTGACTTTAGGTGAGTGTGTTAAAGCGCTGACCAAAAAGTGCAAGTACGAGTGTATGTGAAGGTTCATGGTTCAAACCTCACGGCCGCCCTAAGTAGAAAAATTTTCTTATAAAAACAATCTATTCAATTAAAACATAACAATTATCACAATGATCAATAAATCGCTGATGAAGGATGAAGTGCCAGAAACCGGTCCGGTTAAGAATACAGTGCAGTTATGAATTTTTGAAATATATGCTTTCTTCTTCTTTACCGCACCATTTAATCCAAATTAAAATTTGCATATTAATTACAGTAGTAATGGCAATATGTCTGAAAAATGACTATAAATCTAACAAACAAAAAAGTATATAAGTTGATTAAAAAAGAGTCAGACAAAATCTAATGGTAGCCATTGAAGCAATTCTGAATATGTGGCTTGAGTTGAAAACATATTTTAATGTTGTTAATGTAAAACTGTTTGAGGCGACGCTGTTATATATAAATATAGTTTTTGGAATCATTGTACATATTTTTAACATTGAATCTAGCAGTCGAAGCTCAAAATGCGACACACACAACACATTTTGATGACTTATGTCCGTTATTAAAAACTTTAACTAATAATGGGGAATGAGATCGATCATGCGATTAAAGAAATTGATATTTAGGTTATAGTTTTGAAAAAGCCTGTAGTGATAATAATGTTAAATAATCGGAAAAACCTTTAATCACACCAGAGTAATTGCTGATACAAAATCTATAATATTAATAGGCTAGGCGATTTCTTGTGACCGATGTTTTGTTCTACCGTTTTATCGCGATTTTTAAAATTTTTTCCTTTATTTTGAGTAAATTGCATTTAAAATTGCTACTAACACATGCATAAAATTATACAATGCTATGTGTGTTTTATTAAATTTGTTAATGTGTTTGTAATGAGTTTGTCATCTTCATTCACAGTAATAATAAACCATAAAAATGTTGGTTTGTGAATATGCTAAGTTGAAAAAAAAAGCTGTCTAGAAATTGCACTCGAATTTCGAGCGCTGGAATCTGCTAGTTTAAGTATATTGCCAACCAATTTAAAAACATTAGCAAAAATTTCTTTACTTAGCATGGCTAACAGTTTTTCAAAAAAACTCCGAAGATGTTATAAATTTTATGTAAAAATGTTTAAGATATAAAAAAGAAATCAAAGAAAACGAACATTTTCTGAACAATTCAAAACTAAGAAAATGGAAATATAGAGACAGAACTGATTTACTTTTATTTAAGGACAAAACTTCAAAAACTCAATGAATGAGTTTTTGAAATTATCAAGTTTCATTGTACATATATTGACCTTTTCGTAGCCAAACGCTGATTTTTTTTTAACAAAATAATGAATATAATGTATTTAACCACAGTGAATTCTTTATTGCAAATTAAATATGGACATTTTTAGTGTATATTGTATTAGTTGTAATATTCCATCAAATGTTGCTGTTAAAATCAGAGTTCAGAAAATACACACATCAAACATACAATGTTCTGTTTTAAAACAACCAACACATATATTTATTTTCATATCAATTATGTGTGTTTCTAAATTTTGTATATTGCCGAACACAATCATGAATGTGTTTCGTTTTAATACTTGATTGTGAACACGAACATGTTTCTATCACGTATTGTTTTATGCGAACACACATAAACCATACAGTTTCGAGTGTAGCTATATTTTAAAATCGTGTTCTGTTCGTTTTCTAAAAAAAAACAGAACATGAACAATACACATGTTCGAGTGTAGCTTTATTTTAAGTTCGTGTTTTGGCACGTGTACTGCGGCAAATTTGAAAATTAACAGGTAGAAGAAGATTTTGTAAAGTATTTTATTTTTTGATTATTGCTATAGAATTTAAAAATTTCATTAAATGCAACATGATTTCAAATGTACAAAAACTTATAATTAGCGCCATTACTTTCATTCCAATTTAGTGCCTTGTGCGCTTTTTGCTTGTAAAAGGTTGGCACACTGCTAACTATTATATTACATATTATATAGACAGTCCAGTTTTTCAGTAATGTAGTTTAAATTAAAACAGTCAAATAAATTTTCAATAAGCAAAATTATACAGTCCGACATTTTGTATACATTTCAGCCTGAGTATACTTTTATAAAGGTTCTGAATCTGAATCCGAATCAAAATTACCCCATAAAATAACGAAATCCTAACTCGAAGACTCAAAAATCCAAAAATAACTTTTTTTTATCATATTGTGAACTTTATAAAACTGCGCATTTTTTTCTTCCTTCATAGAAGCAGTTAAGGCATCTCAATGTAGCACTCTTTCCCTTCAAATTTCTTTTCTAATTCTTTTTTCATTCTTCTCCGTCAAAATTTTCGTTGAAATTACATAATGTGGTTTAATCGCTTTAATGTTTCAAAAGCAAACAAATATTACATAAAACTAATGATCTTGAAATCAAAGTATAATTTTTCAAGGTCTTTGGTGTGCTGACCACAGAATTTATTGCTTAATTCTTTTGCAATTTTAGGCTAGGATTTATAATATTAGGGAAGTTTACGCTAGTCTCAGGGAAGAATTGAAGCAAAAATGCCATACTAAATAATTTCAACAAATGAGTTGCCTGACCACAAATAAGATATCTAAGAAATGTATTGAGAGGGAAAAGCAATACTTAAAACAAACGCTTAAAAAATTTATTCACTGGGCCTATGGAATGGGGTTTTATTCGCCTAAAAACGCCATATCCTTTTCAGGTTTCAATATACTGGGCTAGTGCTTTCACCCCAATTTAGAATTTCTCACACCCCATAATGGCTGTTGCACTGTGTGATCAACAATGTGCATCTCTAGCATATATATGTTTTTTTTACTTCGATAAACTACATTACATATAGACTAAATACCAGAATCAATAAATTTACATTGAAATGGCGTCGATTTCTGATTTCATTTTTTTCATATTTTGTTTTAAATTCAGGCTTTTGCCAATTTTCATGTCTGACATTTTTTACGCACAATGGAGTAGAAATATTCTTATAAGTATGCTCCAATTAGGGATCTCTTGATTAATTTTTGACACTTCCCTTGGTCAAAAATTTGCGCTCCCAGTAAGTACCAAGAATCATTAATTTGATAGCTGATATTCAACAATGGGTCCAAACATTACCAGAAGGTAGGGAAAAAGATGTGGTTAGAACAAAAATTGCTAATCGTATCTTAACTCATAAGAAAACAATAAAAAATAACAAAAAAGATAAATTTATGTTCAGCATATATGAAAGCAGAAAAGCTTTTCTCAAAAGATATAAGGAAGAACTTGTCGTCACAAAATTTGACAAGGGAAACAAGATGGTTATTATGCACAGATGTGATTATAATAAAGAAATGGAAAAGTTATTGGTGGATAAAAACACATATAAAACTATTAGAGTAGACCCAACACAAAAATTACAAAAATCGAATAACAAAATAACAACAGAATTATATAAACAAGAATGCATAACGAGATATTTATGATTGTATAGACTTCCCAAAATTCATAAAGTAAATACGCTACTATGCCCAATTTCATCATCTGTAGAAATTCCAGCTTATAATTTTTCTAAATACATTGGAAATATTTTAAAAAACATCATCATGGACAAATATAATATAAAAAACTTACTGGAATTAAAAAGACGATTAGATAATGTATCTTTGGATGAAGACGAGATTCTACTATCATTCGACGTGACATCGTTATTTACGAACATACCTGTTCATTTAGACATTAGCAACATTATGACGCATTGGCACACTTTAAAACTTCATACTAAAACACCTACATAGTTCACAATTTCTAAACATTCTATAATAAAAATAATTATTTCATATACGGGAATATGTTTTATAGCCAGACATATGGCATGCCAATGGGAAATTCATTGTCTCCAACCATTGCCGACATAGTACAGGATGTTTCTTTGGAAGAAACTACCAAGGAATTGGAAAATAATAATATAAAAACAAGTAAGAAAATTATAGTCGGTCTAGACCGACTATACGATACCCTATACCATGCGTTTAGAAACCCTATCTCTTAGGCTCAACTAACTGGACATATAAAATAAGCAAAAACCAAATTTGAGTGGGATTTTTATTAATTTTTTTGGCTGCAGATATGAAAAAGTTCATATCGGATGCTATATCTATAAAGGGACTAGGTCCAAAAATGGACCGATCCTGATCATGTTTGGTAAAGTCTCTTGTATTTTGCAAAAATATGTACAAACAAAATTTGAGAAGAATCAGTGCAATATTTTTGTTCTTCAATAGCTTTAAGTGAAGATCGGGAAGCAGCTCTATATGGGGTCAAAGGGATCATTTTTGGACTACTCATTAGTGGATGTAATGAATGCATACAAACCCAATTTGAGTAAGATCTATATGACAATTTGGATCTTATGGCAATTTATGTCGATTTCATATGGGTAATTTGTATGGGGGCTAGGTCTGAACATGGACCGATTCTCACCAATTTTAATAGCGTTCATCTCATGGCCGATAAAAGCTTATATACCAAATTACCAAAATATATTCATATTTACTACCTGCAGTTTGATTACAAGCTTTACATGGACACACAGACGGACGGACGGACGGACGGATGGACAGACGGACGGACGGACGGACATTGTTAAATCAACTCAGAAAGTGATTCTGATTCGATCGGTATAATTAAAGATGGGTCTAGGTCAAATATTTTTGGTTGTTACAAACAGCAGCACAAAGTCATTATACCCAAACCACATAGTGGTATAGGGTATAATCAATATACTGACGAAGATGAGAAGATGAAGAAGTTATAATAAAAACTTTTAACAGCTATCATAATAAAATTAAGTTTACAATAGAAAAGGAGGAAAATAAGTCCATACCATACTTGGACATGAAAATCTACAACGAAAATAATAAACTTATAACTGACTGGTACGCAACACCGATAGCTTCGGGACGAATTATAAACTACCTCTCTACACAACCAATAAACCAAAAAATAAACACCGCTTCAAACCTAATTACAAAAATCATACTGTTAAGCCATGATACATTTAGAAACCAAAATATTAGAAATGTTAAAGAAATATGAATTCAAAATAGTTATACAATAAACATTATTAATAATCTAATTGAAAAAGCAAATAGAAACCAAATTGTGGAAATTAAAAAAAATAACACATCTGGTAACACCGAACAGTTTTACAGCCTGCCGTTTATTCCAAATCTTACAGAAAACTCACAGCTAAAAGAAATAATAAACAACGAAAATAGCACACAAACCAAACAAAGCAATTAACGCACTATTTACAAGAACAAAAACTAAAATAGAAAAAACACACCAAAGCAACATTGTATATGAAATTAAATGTGAAGGAAATGAAGACGAAGAGTGTGGAATACTTTACATTGGAACTACAAAACCAAGCTATGGACGAGGATAGCTGCACACGAAGCAGATATTAAAAAGAGTAGATTAATAACCGCACTTGCAGTCCATTGCATAGAGAATACTGATTATGTGAGAATATTAACCCTTTAATGCCCGATTGTTGCGTAATTTTAATTTTTTCTCCAACGGCGTTTTTCTCAGAGTTGCTTGATATATCGTGCAAGCCTAATTGCAAATATTTTATTGTAAGTAATGATAGAGATCATGTGAGAGCTAATCTTATTTGACTACAAATGTACAACTTTTTTTCTTCAAAAAGTGAGTTTACAAATAATCACAAAAAAAGTAATAAAGATATTACTTAAGGGTAAGAAAATTAGAAAAAAAATCAAAAAATACTTTTAGATTACGGTCAGTCATTTTTTAAACTCAGTGTTGCATATAGGCAACATTTCATAACGGCTAAACCAGGATACATAGGACTTTGAAATTGATGTCAATTCATATTTAGGTCTAAACTAACCACTACATAAACTTGAAAAAAGTTTAACCACGCCCCAATTAATTCGGGCATGAAAGGGTTAAATCAGGAAAGAGTCGAAAATAAGCGCTAAACATTGGAAAGTCTACGAATTTAACAAAATTCAAAATATGTAGTCAGCAAAAGAGAATATTTAGATAATATTAATGCAATATACACCATAGCAATAAATTAGTTTTGTGATACGTAATATTACAAAAGAAACATCTTTGACATTATTATTTATTTTTTCAATTATAATATTATTTAAAAAAAAAATAAATTTGTATTTTATTTTCATTGTGTAAAACTTTTTGTTTTGGAAAAAAACTAATGTGAAAAATGACGAAAGAATATTTGTGAGTTGTAATTAATTAATTGTTGTTAATTAATTATTTGTTGTTGTTTTAAAGCTAATGTATTATTCTATCTATTTAATTTTATAATGTTGCCAGATTATATAAAATTCATCCCTGAAGATGCTGGGAAATACCCAACGAAACGTCAGAGTTTGAAAATGAAATAAAAAGCCTTTTATTATTTTTTAAAAATAAAGACCTTGAAGGCCCATTAGAAAAATTCTATAACACATAATAAATTTAAAAATACTTAGATGTATATATTTTTATATTTTGGTTTATGCTTTCCTTTTTTGAAGCATATTATATGCGCATATATTCGATTTTTTTGTGAATGAAATTCTTTGCTTCAAGATATCCGAAATTAGTCCCTCATAAATTTTAAAAATGTTTATGTGTGGAATCTGTATAGGGTTGAGACCTGTAATGCTTTTTGGATTCTCGAATTTTATAGTTTCTCAAATACGAAGCAAAGGAAATACATGTTCGAAGACGTTTGCAGTTTCTAATAATTTTATATAGAAAATAAATTTGAAAACAATTGTGAAAACATGTATTTTTATTATAGCGATGAATCAAAATTCTGCTAAAATATAAATAATACCAATAATTACGATGTACCATCACTGCTATTAATCTGCTATATAGTGTGAAGCAAAAGTTGGACAATTATTTTATATATAATTACAAATCAACCATTTTTTATATAATTCTGTTGGTGTTTTTATACCCTCCACACCACTGTGCAGAGGGTATATAAGAGTCTGTCAATCCATTTGTAACTCATCAAAATAAATTCCCATAAGCTATATATATTCTTGATTCTTGTAAAAGGAGATTTCGATCTAGCGATATCTGTCTGTCTGTCCGTTAAAAGCATTCTCCAATCCGTAATAGGTCGAGTAGGTCGTTCTACTTCGGCTTAAAATATTCGCCATAATCTACAATAGTTTGGTATTACACTTGGAGCCTCTACGCCCAATAGAGATATACAAATAAAATTTCATATAAAAAATTAATAATAGTGAAAAATGTTTATACATAACAAAACATATATCATTGCTTGTTTTTTTTTTACGTGTGAATAATAACAAGCAAAAAATGTATAAAAATGTATAAACCAACAAACAAAAATACAAATATACCTATGTGTTTATATTTAAGTTGATTGCATTAAAAAGCACGAAAATACTTAAAATGTTTGAAATTATCTTATTAATTTTAAACATCTAGCCATTTTGTCTATCGTTTCTTAGTGTTAAAAACGTTGGTTATAATAATCTGTTCAGAACACGGATGGAAGGTATAAAGGATCCGGGACACCCGAATTTAATACTCTCACTTTTTTTAATAAGTTTTGTGAAGTGAAGGTTTTATTCGAGTACCCTCAAGTAATTCTTTGAAAAAGAAAGGAAACTAACTAGATATGTCTTAAATTTTTTGACGAATTGTTAACATAAATTTTAGACTTCAATTCTAAAAATATGCAAAAAAAACTTAATTTTGAAACGGAGAGTGATAGCTCCAAGATAGGCATATCATATAGATCCGTAACTTTTATTTTAAATGATCAGTTGGGTCTTAGAAAGTTGTCCTAAAGACTTTCAAATAAAATTTAAGTCAAATATCCACAAACACTATTCCCTCTCTCCTCCTTCCCATAAAAAAAAAAATTTTAGTAATTCCAAAGGAGTGTTAGCCGTTGTTCAACCGCAATAGGGTAACGTTTATTCCCTGTTTTTATAAAGGTAGATGATACATATATCATTCACTACTAACCGAAGACCAAGCAGCAATATAAAAAATAGTTTCTTCGGGCGAACCGTTGCCTAAACAGGTGGTTTTATCCGCCAACAATGTCATGGCCACAATTTCTGTGGAATATACGCGACTTAATCCAAATTGATTACCTTCAAATAGAGAAACCGATTTTAAGTGAATATTAGGCCAACTTATTGAACCGATTCAAAGACAATAGAAAATTTGGAGTTTTTATGCCCTCAATCATTGTTATTCCTTTTGTAATAATATAAACAAAATGGACTAGATAAAGGATATATCTTCCTGATGCTTATAACAAGCGGAGTTGCGATGTCCATCTGTTCATCTATGGAAATCATGATCAGATGGCTTGCTCATTGCTCATTTGTAGTGAAAATTGTTCATTGACATCCTGAGCAGGCTGCTATTTAAAATCATCAAAATCAGTTGCATTTAATTTCTATAAACTGTTTTTGTTATTGTTATTATTCTTAATTTTGTAATTTGTGTATGGAAGCTATAATTGTTGTTGTGTACGTGGCCGTACACAATGAGTGAGTATGTGTCGTTATAATTCACGTATCATTTTACTTTAGGCTGGTATTGCCAAACTTTTTAAACTTTATAACGAAAAAAAATACAAAAAAAATACCCAATATGCAAGCAAAATAATAATAAAAAGTACATGTTAAGGGAATCAGCCCAAGCGCAAAATTTCCACGAGATTCTGAATGACAAATACAAACTCAACAATTTCGTGTTTGTTTAGAATTTATATTTGATCTAGAATTTGATTAGATTTTATATTTGATCCTAAATATTACAAGATTAAAAAATTAATATACGAATCGAATGAATTATTTAATGTTATATACTTTTTTAGTACGAAAACAAGCGCAAAATTTTATACAAAAAACCTTGTGTTCAAATATAGATAACCTTTGCGAATGTTGTAAGTTTACAATTTACTAAAATATGCGCGCTGTAACAAGTTTGGGATATTTTTAATTTTTGACGTTTAGAATTAGAAGACTAATAAATATAACAAATAATGGATGATTGATAAGTATGCTTACTAATCTATTCGATAAATAGTTGATAAGAGTACATTTTCTCAAAAAGTAACTAGCTATTTATAAAAAATTATATAACTATTTGTAGATTATAATGAAAATAAAAATTAATCAGATTTTCACAATTTTTTCTCAACGCTTTAGATGTAAGTAGTTTTTTTCTACCAAGAACTCTAAATTGGAATTTATAGAAAAATTTCTATATTACAAGTGTTTTCCTAACATAAAACTTTTGCGAGATTATGTCTGTAAAAAAGTTATTAAAACTAGAAAACCAAACTATTTGTCGAGATTGACATTTGCAAACTCAGGCTCTGTTTAGCACCACACTGTAGTTTTACAGTAAAATATAACATACGTACGCAACGGAAGGAAAGAAAATGCGCAAACATAAATTTTAACAAACGGATAAACACAGACATATTCCAACAACAGCAACAACAACATCAACACCAACACATTCCAACAAAACTATTTGTACAATTATACATGTATACATACATACATATTTTGCAATAACATACCTACAAACACATAAATAAACAAATACAATGGTAAACTACAGACAATAGTCAATGCATTTGTTTATATACCGGTTGGTCACTTGTTTGCATATATGTATATATGTATATATATAGTATGTATGTGAGCATATGAGTATTGCAAAAATAACACACATACAATGAAACTTAATCCCCATTTAAACGTGCAGAAACGAACAAAAACAAAAATATAAATAAATATAATACATGAATAGTTAAAAAAAAAACAAACCAAAAATACACACACGCTAAAAGATGATGAGAATAACACTCACCAACATCCGACAGATCCGGCAATAGTATCTCTTCACCACGCTGCCAACTGGCTACCTTAACATATGTACGCACATAGTCCGGTATGGCACACTTAATCAACGCTGAATTTCCCAGATAGACTTCGGTGTTTTCCACGTGCACATGAAATTGTCGGCGTACCACTACAATGATAAAAGCATATGCATACAGTTAACTAAATACAATGTTCATACTGAGAATACAATGAAAAGAAGAAAAAAACAACAACAAGTAAAACATCATGAAAATTGTATCGCTATGTGTTAAAACAAAAGTGTTATTTCCGGTTATTAATGTACGGATAAAAACAAATATGAAAAAAATAAAGTATTCATGAGCAGTCAGGACTAACAGGTTTCGAACTAAAAGTTAAAATTAACAGATTTGAAAAACGTTTTTTAAAACCATGAAAGGTATCAGAATAAAATAACGATTTGGCATAGCTGGTTTGTTTAACAGTTATATTTGAGAATTGAATGGTAATTCAGTTCCTAATATTCTTAAACTATAATTTTCTAACTTCTTTTGTATACCAATACAATTTATCATGTTTTGATGAACGGAAGACATTTGTTTTGTAAAAAAAAAATTCCTAGCTTAAAACCTTCAATGAATACGTTTAAAAGTAGTTCTATCATATTTGGCAGATTCTAATATTTTTCTTATAGAATCACCGCAAGTCTAACAAAGCTTAAGAGAAGTTAATAAAAAAATTTGTTACCGTAGACTTGACAACCCTTGCTTTTAAACGGTATACTAATGTTATTGTTAGTAACATATTCAATTATTTGAATGATAACACCACGATACAGTTCTTCTTGGACTTAAACCAGACCATATACACATGAAAGTAGAGGTAAATCAGCGTTCTAAGTTTTCATTTTCTGACCTTTTCTCATTTTTAAAGGATTTAAAAATTTTAAGGATATACAAATTTCTAAAAAATTTTTTAAATATTTTTTCTATCAGTTTATGTCAATATGGAAAAAGGAAAATATCTAGAAATAAAAACAAATTTTTTGGTTTTATTTTTCAGGGCGAAAAATTGTAAATAATCACCTTTAAGAATTTCATCCTTTCATATCCTTTATAATTTCCAATATATTTTTCTAAAAACAATATATGTTGAAACTTTTTGCATATCTTATCAAGTACTTGAATTTTGTTCCTATAGCTGTATTAATTAAGCCTTAACAAAAAATCATATTATTAGTCTAATAATAAAAAAAATTGTTAAAAGATAAAGCAGTCATGATTACAAAAATACTGGACAGTACTTATTGGACTTGGATCATAAACATGCGAAACTTGAGATTATATACAGGAAAACAGTTTACTCAGTATTCCACTTTTTAATCTTTTCTCCTTTTTAAATGACTTTAAAATTTTAGGTATATAAAAATTTCAAAAAATTAATTTAAATATTTCTATCCATATGTCAATATGGGTACCAAATTAAAGAGGACGACTTCTGAAAATAAAATCAAGTAAGAAAATTATATTCGGTCTAGACCGACTATACGATACCCTATACCATATGTTTAGAGACCCTATCTCTTAGGCCCAACTACTTGGATATAGAAAATAAGCATAAACCAAATTTGAGTGGCATTTTTATTAATTTTTTTGGCTGCAGATATGAAAAAGTTCATATCGGATGCTACGTCTATATGGGGACTAGGTCCAAAAATGGACCGATCCTGACCATGGCTGGTAAAGTCTCTTGTATTTTGTGAAAATGTATATAAACATAATTTGAGATGACTATGTGCAATATTTTTGTTATACCCTATACAACTATGTGCTTTGGGTATAATGACTTTGTGCTGCTGTTTGTAACAACCAAAAATATTTTACCTAGACCCATCTTTTATTATATCGATCGAATCATAATCACTATCTGATTCGATTTAACGATGTCCGTCCGTCCGTCTGTGTGTACATGTAAAGCTTGTAATTAAACTGCAGGTCGCAAATATAAATATGTTATGATAAAATAAGTTAACGAGAACTAAGCGGCAGCACGGGTAGTAGCTGCAAGGAAGCGGCGCGGACGCGGACGCGACGGATGCGGACGCGACGCGCTCGCGGAACACAGCTCAGCTAAAATATCGCAACGATCTGAAAAATATATTTTGGCGATTAAAATAAGTTGACAACAACTGCGCGGCAACACGGGTGTGGCTGCCAAACGCGCGGAAGCGGACGCGACTCGCTCGCGGAACACAGCTTAGTGAAATGTCGTGTGATAAATTTTATCTACGTATGTGAAACAATTACCTGTTGATCAAAATAGGCTACACATTTACTATAAGCAGTTGCTTAAAGAAACCTTGCGACACAATATTAAACGTCGCATTAGTCTTTCATTTCTGAAACTTGAAGTGCACTCCTGAAGAAAATGGAAAAGGGTCTTTTATATTGCAGTAAATATTTCTACAAATGGAAAATCAAAATTAATTCAAACAAGACCCAAGCAATAATTTTTCCATTCAACAAATCTCCCAAAAGACTGCCAAGTCATCATCTTCTTATTGGAAATAATACCATAAATATACTTAACGATGTTAAATATCTCAGAGTTGTCTTGGACAAAAAGCTTACATTTAAACAATATATTATGGCTACGTGCCAAAAAGCTATAAAATCATTTAAAGCGTTATGGCCGCTACTAAATAGAAGGTCATTTCTAAACCCCAAAAACAAAGATCTACTCTTCTACTGTTACAAGGCCAATGTTTACATACGCGTGTCCTATTTGGAGTGACGCTGCCAACTGTCACGTAAAACGCTTACAAATTATACAAAACAAATGCCTTAAAATGATAAATAAAAAGCCATGGAGGTATCCTACAAATATTCTTCATGAAGAAACAGGTTATGAAAAAATTATCGATTTCATAACAAGGATTAATAACAATTACTTTGCCAAATTGAAAATTCCTCTTACCCACTGATAAGAGAATGTAGAGAAATAACGTAAAATTAAAAAGAAATCACCAAATTGAAAATCATATGCTTATAGAGGTGTATTATTTCTAAAAAGCCTCCTATAAGCACACAAATATTTTCAGATAATCCTTGAATATATTAAATCATATAAAGGTTTTTACCTTCCATTTTTCTTTAAAAATTATTTTAAAAAAATAATAAAAATAAAATAAAAACTATTTAATATATTTAGATCCTATATATTATTTGTTGCAATATCTATATGTAAAGATAAGATCACATATGTAAATATCAAATTTGTTAAAATATGTAAATAAAGGAAGAATACATAATTTAAAAAAGTTGCCATTTTTGACTTTATGGTGTTTTTTTAATTTTTTCCATTTTTGTGCTACAAAATTGAATTTTTACCCCATTTTTGTCTTTCTTTGGTATTAATTTTTTCCACATACTGCAACTCATTAATATATGTAATTCTTTTTTACTACCTCCTATGGCAACTCATTTCTATTACTAAAAATGCCAATACATTCCAGGAAGATCTTTGCAAGTTTCTTTTAGAAACCAATATTCCAATAAAAATGTAAAAAACTTAAAAACTTTTTTGAGAAATAGAAATTAAAAACCCATAGTGAAACTTCTCTTCGAACTAAGTACATACCTCAAATCTATAAAGAAACTATAAAACAAATGCGTGAAAAAGCAAAGGGGAAACATATATACATTTCTGTTGATGAGACTACAGACAGGGAACAGAGATATTTTGCCAATTTTATATTTGGAATTTTAGATTTCGAAGTGGGGAACAATTCATATTTGTGGTTCTGTTGCTGGTTTTTGTAACGATTCATTGCAACATTTTATGGCCAGATAGTAAGTAAATAGTTGATTTATATTTTTGATTTAATTATTGTATTTTACATTTAATTTAAGGCATTGAATATGAAAAAATACTTCTAGTAGTCACAGATGCTGTCGCGTACATGCTAATGCAATTTCCTCTCTCAAGTTTATGTATCCTAAAATGGAGCATTTGACATGTTTTGCCCATGGTCTTCATCATGTGGCAGACTTCATACGATTAGATTTTGAGCATGTAAATTAATTAATATCCTGCACCAAGGCAGTATTTGTTAAAGTAATTTTACCACAAAAATTCAAAAATTTTATTTACTAAACTCGTATATTTTATGTTATAGGCACCCCGAAGAAAACAGTTGCTTTCACATATGAATCTGAATTGGAATTTTCTACCGACTCCATGCCCTACTCGTTGGGGAACCTGGTTAGAAGAATGCATGTATTACGGAGAGCACCTGGAAGAAGTAAAGGCCGTCATTACGGAGTTAAATAGTGAAGACTCGGAATCAATTGTACAAGCCAATACAGTATATGGTATAAAATAATTGAATTCCCAACTCGAGTTTATTAAAAATAAATTTTCGTTGATTGTTCGTCCTTTAAATAAGCTACAAACAGTTGGTTTAACTATAAATAAAAGCTTAAATATAGTGGCAAATGTAAGAGAAAAACTACATAAACTGAAAGACCAAAAATATATTAAAAAAAATTTGATGCTGTATTTCGAAGAAATCCAGGATATCAAGAATATGTAGAAATAAATAATATTTTAGAAATAGGTGTAAATTCAAATGATGAATATGATGAATTTCATGTAAAAATCGAGATGCATTGAACCCGACCACCTCAGATATCGATGAAATTTTGTTCATAGCTAAATTTGATCAATACAAACAAACCCTCATTTTTAGAAATGACTGTTTTGCGATTTTTTGGGCGTGGCACAGTGGGAAAGTTTTCGAAAAAACGCGAAAATGGTCGAAAAGTGCTCCATTTAAAATGCAATAACTCAGAATCGGCTGAACCGATTTCCATGATCTTGGTATCGTTAAAAAGATATTTTAACAGGCTTTATGACACATTTGAAAAAAGAAAAAAAAAATACATTGTAAAAAATTTTATAACAAAAAGAAAATTTTAAATAACGAAAAAACCAAAAAGATCAAGGGTTTTTTTACAGTGTATTATTTTTTTAGAAAGGTTTATCCTTCACCTTTACCATATCCAAAAAGTAAAATGGGTTCTTTTTTAGTTTTTTTTATATAATTTTTTAAGTAGTGTCACTTCTAGTAATACGTACCGAAAGTTTTTGCAATAATTCGAATAACAGCGAAAATAACAAACATTACAAATTTACAAAATAGTTCAACAATTCTAACATTTTTTAAATGTTTACAAATAAAAAACAATCAACAATTGTTTATATTATTTGCCAAGTTTTTATTAATTTGTGTTTTATTTTATTTACATTTTTTTTAAGTTAATTATTTGTAAGAAATTTTGCGCTGCTCAAATTTGGTACAGTCAGAATATCTGCGCACATGTACAAAAGTCTCATTTATTGGAATGAATGAATGAAAGCCTTGAGTTCCTGTTATAGTTTGAGCTTCTTTATATCTTGAAAATAGCTTTTCTTTAACGTTTTTGTATTCGTCAGCATCTGCGTAAGCAACTTGTATGGTGGTCTTATATGTTTCTGATGCCCAGTGATAGAGTTGCCTCGTTGTCTGGATTTCATTTTTATTTGAAATACTATAATTTCGAGCACCTCTCTTCAATGTTCCTCCGTTTTCCATCACATGCAGATTTTCCATGACTGGTAGCATAAAAGTGCCATTCAGCCTCAATACCAAAATCAGATTTGTGATGGCATAAATTAATGAAGTTATATTTATTTTTATATTGTGCTCCTGCACCATCTGATACGTAAATGATTTTATTAATATTGTTGGTTATATTGGCCTTCACGAACTGTATCATTTTTGAAATATATAGGTGAACTGCTATACTATCATGGGTATTGCAATCAGATATTATGGCGAAGCTTTTATGAAATAATTTATCGTTATCTGAAAATAAACAAACAAAGGAAAAAAACAAATAAATAAAAAATATTAAATATTTTGATGAGTGTGGATGGATGTGTTTACTAATATCAAAATATTAAAATAATTACCTTTGTAATAAATAACGAATGGATGTATTGTAGCCTGATCATTATTCCAATGGTATCCTTGCACGGCATCTTGTACAAGAAATGCATAATTTTCAGCAAAGTCCATTTGAATTATCATTTCTCCTGATAACAGCGCCGCTCTTTTATTGCTGATAAATTCAGATTGTCGCTTTGCTATGAAATGATGCGGAATCAGAACTTTGATGTGTTCAGTAAAATCGCTGACAAATGATTCTCGGTTGGTGGTTAACGTTTCCAGAACACATCTAATCGTTGTGTTCCACTTTTTGTATATTATTTCTTCAGTTTGGTTATTTTCAAAATGTTTTAGCATATGCTTTTTAGATTATTGAAACGCAACACTAGCTTTTTTGTATGTCACCATTACAAACAACGAATTTGAGAACATCTTTGTAGTCGGTAAATGTGGATTCTCCTTCAAAACAAAATGATTTTAAGCGACTTTTTTCAAACATCAATTTCATATTCTGATGCAATGTGCATACACAGATATTTTGCTGGTTTCCAACTCCAAGTTTCATACAATTTTTTGGCCTTAACATTGTAAATTTTGTAAAACCAACTTTGGCCGAGGGATGTTTTTTTTTAATTCGTGGTAAGATTCGCGTAGTGAAGATAACATCAGTCTTTTTTGAACTTTTTCACGTAAGTTTCCTTGTTTAATAATAATTGAATCTTGCGATCCTGGCATCATTCGGCTAATTTCATCATCTTCATAAAATAATTTGACTGTGCTTAGAGTTTCGGTTGGTAAACTACGTCTGTTCATTTTTAAAAGATTGATATCTGCAAACTTCGTTTTATTCCTTTGGATATCTTTACTTTTTTTGATACAATCGTAAGATGTATCATCCCCAAAACGATCTTTAATTTCTGCGTGACTCATATTGATTGGTAAGAGAGATAAAAGTTTTTGCTTTTCCAAAAGATTTGAGCTGTTCTCTATTTGTTTTGCAAAATTTCTTCGTAAATGGCTTTGACGTTTTCAAGTTGCGCTGACAAATCAGATAATGGATCAGCTCCAAGTGAGTCTGCTATATTTTCCAAAATTTGCACTGATTTTCTATTTCTGTATGCATCTCGTTTGATATATTTCCTTTTAAGAGGCGTCATTTGGTTTGGTAGATGAGGAATAATGTGATCATTTATATTTTCAATGAGTTCGTTGCTTTGGATGTTTGCATTACGGCTGGTACAAGTTGGAAGTTCATTCAATTCTTCGCTAATTTCATCGCTGGGCGTTACTGGTAAATAATTTGAGACTTCACTCTGCTCCACGTTGGATTCATTACGACTTCGCTCTTTTCTCAGTGTATTCCGGCAAGTTTCGCAAATACGGCTACAATGAATGTTGGCGACAGCTGGAAAATACTCAATTATATTTGCAGCCTCGTTCTCACTTATTTTACGAAGCGAAGCGCAACACTTATTAGATATTTTTATGCATCTGTACTTATTGTTTGAATTCATATTCACTCAAATTTTTAAAATATATGCGTAAAAATTGTAATGGGATATCTTGGTTTCTCGAAACTGTTTATAATTATGACTTTCGGTACGTTGCACTTTTAAAATATGGACTTGTAATTTTCGCGTTCGTCGACACTTGTTGAATGAGTAAAATCGACTAATGCACTCCTATTTATACTGTGTATTGTTCACTAGTTTACTAACAGGTACTTATAAATGGGTGCATATTTTTTTACGGTGGCTATTTACCTGTTTTACCATGTGTGAGTTTTAAATTTTCCGAATAACGACCACCCTTAAATGTGGGTTGAATTTCTGTAAAAAAAGTCATACAGGTAGCCAACTGAAAAACCCAAATAATTAAAAATTACTTTGCTTACGCAATCATAAAAATTAAATAACCCTTTGTTTATTCCGTTTTGTTAATTCTGAGAATCATAAAAAATATGATCGAGGGTTTTTCCGAATAATGTTGTGCATATGTAGAGCAAATTTTTGAAATTCATACCTTTACTCAATTGCGAATAAAAGCGAATTGAGTTGGCAAATCATGTGTTGTACTCTGTTATTTTACCTGTAAATATAAAATATAAGGGCAATTACTAGAAGTGACACTACTTAAAAAATTATATAAAAAAAACTAAAAAAGAACCCATTTTACTTTTTGGATATGGTATAGGTGAAGGATAAACCTTTCTAAAAAAATAATACACTGTAAAAAAAACCCTTGATCTTTTTGGTTTTTTCGTTATTTAAAATTTTCTTTTTGTTATAAAATTTTTTACAGTGTATTTTTTTTTTCAAACGTGTCATAAAGCCTGTTAAAATATCTTTTTAATGATACCAAGATCATGGAAATCGGTTCAGCCGATTCTGAGTTATTGCATTTTAAATGGAGCACTTTTCGACCATTTTCGCGTTTTTTCGAAAACTTTCCCACTGTGCCACGCCCAAAAAATCGCAAAACAGTCATTTCTTAAAATTAGGGTTTGTTTGTATTGATCAAATTTAGCTATGAACAAAATTTCATCGATATCTGAGGTGGTCGGGTTCAAAATTTCAGTTTTATCTTGATTTTTAAATGAAATTCATCATATGTAAAACCCCAGCATCAAGTGAAATTTTAATGTTTTAATTTGCTCCATCAACGTCCGTTGATGTTGAAAGAAGTTTTTCAAAATGTAATGTTCTTCTGACTGGTAGAAGAAGAAATTTAACATTTAATAATATAAAAGCACATATAATTGTCTATTGCAACAATTTTAATAATACTAATGTTTTAAAATAAAAGTTATTAAAAACAATTTTAAAAAAATGTTTTTTTTTGCCACTTTTTTTGGTTTAAAAGTGTTTTTTCACTTTTTTTTTACTATAAACACAAATTTTTTGTGCTTCTTTTTTATCTTCTCTGGTAATAAGTTATAAATCTATAAATCTGCTTCGATCCTACCTATCTGATCGTACCCAATCCGTTTACTTAAAAAATGAAATCTCAACAACATTGCATATTACGAGAGGAGTGCCTCAGGGATCCATCCTACAGCTACTAATTCTTTCTATCTGCCTTCACAACTTCTCCATTGCAAAACTCATATATACGCCTATGAACTGCAGTTATATTTTAGTAGTCCGACTGCTTCAAATAGTCACATTCTAAGGTAACTTGAAGAGGATTTAAATAATATCCATCGTTGGGCTACGACCAACCAGCTCTTTTTAAAATCCCATTAAGATCTAAATGTTTGTTGATAAATAAACGATCTAAACAACCAACCATTGTTCCTGATGTTGCAAAGACTCCTGTTGTATCATCTGCCAAAAATCTAGATATTATTTTTAACAGCTCTCTAACCTGGTCAAATCATATAAATAATGTAGTTGGGAAAACTTACGTTAAACAATATTTCAAAGTACGAATTGAAAGTACGAATTGTAGTAGCCAATAATTCCTGGACTTTTTTGCAGCTGTGAAATTTTTGCTAATTGCGACACCTCGAGCAAACCTCAACTAAATGTTGCATATAATAAGATTATTCGTTATGTTTTTGGTTTAAGAACACATTCTCGTATTACTCCCTTCTCTGAAAGACTATTTGGTGCGTCTTTTAAAAATTATGCAAAAAATTATTAACTCAAAAAAACCTAGCTATCTATTCGAAAAAATGCAATCTTCAGGTCTGATAGAGCAGGAAAGCTCATGACTCCTATTCATAGAACACTTGTCTTAGAACAGCAATTCATTGTGCACGGAGTTCGTTTTCGGAATCCACTTCCATAAACTTATCAACTTACAAGCAACACAAAACTTTTTAAAAAAACTAATTTTTTTGAAATAAAATTTAAAGGGTATAAAACTTAATTATCGGCAGCTATTTATATTGGTAACCGTAACCAACAGTGGTTATAATATGAAGTTTAAGACACATACGAATTAATACTTTTACTTGTCATTTTGATGTAGAGGCAAAACTGTGAATGAATTTTAATTAAAAAGTATACCATTAATGAAATTTTATTTCTGTTATGCACGATATCACTGACTTTTAACAATATTATTGACCATTTAACAAAACTACCATAAAAAAACAAAAATTGCATTTAAAAAGTTTTTTTAAACATATATTTTTATCTTTATATCGTTTTCACGTGAAATTTTAAACAAATATATTTTTTTGTACTCTCAAAAGTAATTCAATTGTGATCTGAATGTGTGAGTCAAAAATAAATAAATAAGTTATAAAAAACTAGATGAATGAATGTGAATCAAAAAGCGAACTAAATTAAAAAAAAAAAAAACAATTGAGAAAATTATGGTCGGTTTATACTGTCGATACGATACCCTATATTATGAACTTACAGAAAGGATCCAACTACTTAGATATAAAAAAATAAGCACAAACCAAATTTTAGTGACCTTATTGTGAATTTGTTGTCCTGCCGGTATCAAAAAGTTCATATATTTTTATATGAGCATTAGGTCCCAAAATGAACTGATCAGGACCATATTTGGTAAATTTACTTATATTTCACAAAACCATGCAGTGTATGACAATACATTGGAAACTTTTACAAAATTCTGAATTTTCCCAGATGTTTTTTAATAATTTTACGCTAAGTTCTAAAATTATGGATGTTTTTTGCGAAATCACTCTTGTTGCAAAAATTAAAAACAAGTAAGAAAATTACAGTCGGTGTGATCAACTATATAGTTATAGTTGTTGTCTTTATTCAAATTCAAATTTGTAATAATTTTTTTTTAATTTTTTTATGAATAATATTATTTAAAATAATAAGGAACATACGACTATGATATTAAGTCGTTAGTTGGATAGAGAGTTACTTAACTACAGTGCAATTGTTTTTTTTTTTTTTTTTTGCAAAGTGAATTAGTAACTAAATTCAGAGATAAGTTCTTTTCTATAACCCATCGCATCTGTAATAAAATTATATATTTGTTTCAAATATGTTTTTGCATTATTTAGCAAGCAAATCAAATCATTTTTCCGTTAAGAAAGCCTTTTTAAAATATTTAAATCTTATCTCGACGATAATTGGGCATGATAATATTCGTTGTCTTTGCTGTTGAAATCTTGTTCCATTGAGCTCAATAAGATCACATCTAGCTTTAAAGATATAGCTTATTGTATTTATATTGTCTGTGATTTCAAAATAAGTTTTTATAGTTAAGCTTTGAATAGAGACGAGTTATTCGAGTTGCCTCTTCTTCATTTATTTCAATTTCTCTTAATTTTATGCCATTCACTATATTATACCTTAATAGTTCCCAGTCTTCCTATGTTGTACTTTGCGAAATTCTTATTGTGCTCAAATCAAGTGCTAGCTTTTCAATATATTTATACCAATAAGATTCTTTCTCAATTTTAGTTTCGTAAGCTAGTAAGGTAAGCGATTTTCGTTATATTCGTATAGAGTTCTTATTATATAAGGAAGGTGTAAATCTAATGTGTAACTGTGGTTATTTTCAGTACCAGTTTCAAGCATTAATGTGGGTGTAAAAGTCAGCAATTTTAAAATCTTTTTTAAAAAATATATTTGAAGTTTGTCCACTAGACCTCGCCTCAAATCTTTTTTTCGAATTTTGCATTTGGGGATTGGTTAAATATGCGATTTTATGTAAAAATTCATGTGGTAAAATTTGAAGTCGATCAGAGTGTGCCAACCCGTGCCACAATGAGGTCAAAGTTCAAAATATATAGAAAACAATCGTTTTTTCATTGATGACAAGTTATTTATTATAAACGATCAGACAAACTAGCTGTAAATTATAAGTGATGTGAAGCATGATCTGCTTAAAAAGTTATAGTAAAAAAGTTAAGCAACAACGAAGTTAAATTCCACGTTCTTATATTCTAAGAAAACTAACGGTATAGTATTTACATTATCACATTTTGCCACCATTTTAGTTTAGCTTTTATATTTTGATTTTAGTATTTTTCCATTGCGAAATTGAGTGCGGTTGTGAAAAGTCGTTTATTAAAAGAATTAAAAATAGTACAATCAGTACAGATTTTTTAATTATGGCGCTAAATAAATCTCTAAATCTTAGATCTGCTGACATATACGTGCATTTGATAGGAAAATGCGAAAAAAAAAATAGTTGGATGCAAATTACCTTCAAAACTACAGGTGTTACAATGCTTTTTTTATTATGTGCGGTGTGAAAAAAGACAATTAAAGAGAGTTCTGTATTAGCGTTAGAAGAAATATTGCCCTTCTGGGAAAGAGCTCGTATTCCAACGTTACACAAAAGAACATGTGTTGAAAAATTAAACAAATTAAATGATGAGTGGAGAAAGGTGCAAAAAGTTTCTAAATCTAAATTTGCAAGTCGTAGAAAAATGGAAGAAGATTTCAAAGAACATTTGAAAAATTTATTCGATATTGCACATGTTGATGCCTTAGAAATAATTTCTATTCAGGAGGATAGAGATTTCTTAATTAAACAAAGGGAACAAGGTCGTGTTGGCATAATGACTTCAATAGATCAAAACCTAACAAATAAAGAAAAGCGTAAGGCGGAAAGAGAAGAAAAGGAATATCGACGCAAAAAAAGCATCAAAGAATTGAAAGCTCTGAAGGGTATATTAAACTCAGCATGAGTAATTTTTTTCTTTCAACTTATTTTGTTCAATAATTTTTACTTTAGTCTTGACTGTACAATTTGATGCAAGTGGTGAAAGTGAATGTGAATCTGAAAAGTCTGCAGATTCGCCGACAATTGAACCAAAAAACATTAACCCGAAAGAGAATCGTGTTAAGAAAAAATTCATAGATGACAGAATGTTGGCATGCATGGATGCTGGTAATATATCGACTCCACTCGCAATCCATTTTATTTCTGCGACAGCGAAAGCTTTAGGTCACAATATTGAAAATTTGGTTCTTAATTCTACAAGTTTGAGAAGACAACGCAAATAATATCGTCAACGTCATGGCAAAGAAAATATTGAGAATTTCAAGGTAATCAAATTTATTTTAAAATTGTTATGAATATTTCACAGAATTAACTTTTTTCAGATTCCTGGCACATTCGTTCTACATTGGGATGGTAAACTACTTCCTGCAATGGCTGGAAAAGAAAAAGTTGACCGCCTAGCTATTGTTTTAACTGCAGAAAAAATTGAAACGTTAATTGCCATTCCAATTATTGAAGTTGGATCTGGAGCAGCAATAGCACAATCAATATATGATTATTTAACGAAAATGAACATGATAAATTCATTAGAAATGGTGTGCTTTGACACAACTGCTATCAACACTGGTCAACATAATGGGGCAGCAATGTTGCTGGAGAAAAAATTAGAACGGAGTTTGATGTGGTTACCGTGCAGGCATCATATTGCAGAAATCTTACTGCGAGTTGTTTTTGAGGTATATTTTGGAAAATCTAGTGGTCCAGAAGTTGTTATATTTGAACGTTTTTCACGGGAATGGAACACTTTTAAGTTGGAAGATTTCAAAGTTGGTATTATGGATGAAGAAGTGCAACGTGCTGTAAGTGTCGAAGAATGTAACTTCAGCAAAGAGTTTTGTATTAAACATTTAGAAAAAGACCATATTCGACATGATTATACGGAGTTATTACAACTTACGTATATTTTTCTTGGTGGCAGCATCCCAAATTTCGCATTTCGTGCACCTGGGGCAACATCCCATGCAAGATTCATGTCGAAAGCCATATATGTTTTAAAAATATATGCTTTACAAAAACAGTTGCAAATGTTTTCCAGCCAGTTGAATGGTTTGCGAAATATTTGTATATTTCTGGTACGCCTGTATGTTCCGTACTGGTTCAGAACCACTTATGCTGTCGAAGCACCAAATAACGATTTACAGCTGGTTATAAAGATTGCAAGTTATATTGACCCAAACATATCAATACCATTATTAGCAAAAATCCGAAACCACCTATGGTATTTATCGGAAGAGTTAGTTGCTCTTGCTTTTTTTGATTGCAACGTGGACTTTGACGTAAAAAGAAAAATGGTTGCGGCACTTGGAACTGAGATCGAAACTGAGGAAGACAATGTAATTTCACTGCCTAAAAAAGTTTGCGCTAGTATTGAAGAATTAAAAGAATCTCAATCTAAAGATTTGAGTTGCTTTGTAACACATAAAACAAAAACTTTTTTTGCACGTTTGGAAATAGACACCAATTTTTTAAACTTTGATCCCTCAAATTGGCACGAAAGAGCAGAGTACATTAAAGGCGTTAAAATTCTGAAAAATATTAATGTTGTTAATGATGCTGCTGAGAGAAAAGTCAAACTTATTACAGATTTTAACCGGTCCATAACACATAGCGAAGAAGACAAGCAGTACTAAGCGCCCCGGTAGGTGAGTAGGTAGCGTGCTCGCCTATCATGCGGGGGGTCGTGGGTTCGATTCTGCAAAAAAAAAAAAAAAAAAAAAATAGCCAAAATTAGAATCTGCATACAAGCCACTCGGCTTCGCGGAACTAGGCTAAAAAAAAAAAAAAAAAAAAAAACTTGCTTCACGTTGTTGAGAACTACCGAAAGGAATTCCCATCATATACTAAATCGTGGCTCTTATAATAATTTAATAATATTAATTCTCTTCTTTTTTCTTAATGAAATGTTTGAATACAAAAAATTGCAAATTAAGAAAACATTATATGAATTACATGTCTTTTTTTATAATAAATAACTTGTCATCGATGAAAAAACGATTGTTTTCTATATATTTTGAACTTTGACCTCATTGTGGCACGGGTTGGCACACTCTGATCGACTTCAAATTTTACCACATGAATTTTTACATCAAATCGCATATTTAACCAATCCCCAAATGCAAAATTCGAAAAAAAAAATTTTTCCATATAAGTGAGGCGAGGTCTATTGTCCACTTCATCGAAAAGTTAAAATCCCCACATTTGGGCTCCATATGAGTGAATAGCTCCGCAAACTGATTTAAATAAATTCCACTTTGCATCTAAGCCAATCTCTTTTTTGCTTAAAAAAAATCCTTCCATGTTGCGTTTATAGAGTTTTTAGCGGATATATATCTATTTTCCAAATGTTTTTTAAAGAAAATTTTTGGAGATGATGTAACACCAAGATATGTATGTGTACTTATTGCATACAGTTATAGGCTCTCTCTTGTTGAAATTGTTCCTCCATTTCTAAATATCATCATTTCTGATTAATTGAAATTTACCTCCACATTTTACAATATGTTTCGAGGTTGTGTATCATATTTTGGATTATACTGACATCATCAGCCAAAAATTACGATGTCATCAGCGTATATCAATAATCTAATGTTTGTAGGTCGTATGTTTATTACTCCTTCTAGATAAGAATACCAATCATTTAGGTAAATGGAAAACAGCGTCGGGGATAACAAGCAACCTTGTTTTAGTCCTGACGAAGTTTCGAACTCGTCAGATAGATATTCTCCATTCCAGACAGCAAATTTAGTATGCCTGTAAATACTTTCTATCATATTAACCGTTTTCATTGACATACCAATTCTATGCAGTTTATATATTAATTAATACTAGCAGATTCCAGCACTCGCAATTCGAGTGCAAATTCTAGGAAATTTTATTTTTTCATTTAATAAAGACCCTAAAGGTATGCTTCACAATTCAACTGATTTTAAATGAAGAAAACAAACTCAACACATTAACAAAAACACATTAACAAATTTAATAAACACACACATAGCATTGTATAATTTTATGTATGTGTTAGTAGCAACTTTAAACGATCATAATCCAAAAAAATATTGCAGACGATGAAAATCTGTAAATCTGGGTAACACCTAAAAAAAATACCTTTCAAATGATACCTTTTTGGTCAAAATCGGGGTAAAACTGTGAAACTTACATCGGTCACAAGATATCGCCTTGCTATTAATATTATAGATATTAATGCAGACTTTGTCGAATGCGTCTTTGAAATCCACAAAAAATGCGTACAGTTTTTTTTCTTTCCTTAACCTTTAGGTGGGCAATCGCTGCTAAATTATATAAATTATCGACAGTGGAATATCGTTCTCTAAAGCCAGCTTGGTATTCAGTTATTAGGCCAGACATCTATTCTTTTATTAATAATACACATAAAAATCTTTGCTACTGTGTTCATAAAAGATATTCCTCAATAGTTGCTAGCAATATCTTTGTTACCATTTTTGTAAATGAGAAAAATTATACTTGTTGTGAATTTTTCGTCTAATATTGAGGATTCAAAAACAAGATTATAAGATTGTATTAAATCGTAGTTGACTATATCTTCTCCAGGTGCTTTGTTACACTTAGACAACACACTTTTTACTTCTAATGTGCTTATTGGGTAATCTAAATCATCATCAGCATAAAACATGGGCACATACATTATATTATTTGAATATTATGTTGGATTGAGTAGATCAGCAAAGTATTGCCTAAAAACATGTATTTCAATTCAAGGATTTGGTTGTAATTCTTTATTTTTAAATTCTTTGATCAGCTTCCACTAATTTTTACTATTGTTAACGTTATTTATTTTATTTTCTATGCTTTTATAGTATTCGGATTTACTTTACTCACATACAGGTTTAAATTTTGTATTTTCAATAAGATATTTTTCCTTTTTGGCTTCTGTGGGATTTTGGCGATAGAGTTGTAAAAGCATTTTAAATTAAACCATTTGTTTTCTTTTTTAATTTGAAACTCGTTTTCCTAACAATTTTCTTTTGACATATGTACAATGTCGGTTATTTCCTTCAATTGTAATATATTTCTTTGCTGTTTATATGAGGATAAGTTTTGATCCAGTTTTTCTCTGTATTCATGTTTCTTTCTCTCATCCCATTTGGGTTTAGGCAACAATTTCATTGGTTTAACAATGTTTGAAATTCCTATGTTCATAGTCAGAATTATTGGCATATGGTTGGACCATATTTTATTTTCTACCGTAAACATTTCAATTGCTTCCAAATTATCATGTACCACCGCACATATATCAATAACTGATTCGCCGCTGCCGCTCATAAAAGTAAAATTGCCTATTTCATCACCCATTGTACACCCATTTAAAATATGCTATCCAAAATCTTCACACAGGTCCAAGAACATCTTTCCTTTCGAGATTTTTTCATGATCTCTAGATTTCCTTAAATCTAGACCTGGTTCAAACGTTGATTTAATAAAATCGTCAAGGGGTTGTTGTAAGCTTCCTATTCGAATATTAAGATCTCCTATTATAATTAGGTTTTCAACATCTTCTTAATAAGAAAATTGTTAACCGTATCATAAAACTCCTTCCATAATGCTGCTCTCAAACATAAAGGCATTATATTAATCGTTTTATTCAACGTTTTCAGTATAGAATAGTTTATGCCATTTTCTGTTCTAAATTGACAGTTAATATATACTCGTTTAAGATATTTTTGCACTCCATAAACATAGCCTTCAATTCCTCTACCATAATTACTGATTCTTGTTGCTGGTTTCCAAAACATTTCGTAACCATTGAAAAACTTTTTAAATCTTTCTATTTTTATACCCTATACCACTATGTGGTTTGGGTATAATGACTTTGTGCTGCTGTTTGTAACAACCAAAAATATTTGACCTAGACCCATCTTTAATTATACCGATCGAATCAGAATCACTTTCTGAGTTGATTTAACAATGTCCGTCCGTCCGTCTGTGTGTCCATGTAAAGCTTGTAATCAAACTGCAGGTCGCAAATATGAATATATTTTGATGAAATTTGGTATATAAGCTTCTGTCGGCCATGGGATGAACGCTATTGAAATTGGTGAGAATCGGTCCATGTTCAGACCTAGCCCCCATACAGATTACCCATATGAAATCGACATAAATTGCCATAAGAACTAAATTGTCATATAGATCTTACTCAAATTGGGTTTGTACGCGTTCATTACATCCACTAATGAGTAGTCCAAAAATGATCCCTTTGACCCCACATAGAGCTGCTTCCCGATCTTCACTTAAATCTATTAAAAAACAAAAATATTGCACGGATTCTTCTCAAATTTTGTTTGTATATATTTTTGCAAAATACAAGAGTCTTTACCAAACATGATCAGGATCGGTCCATTTTTGGACCTAGTCCCTTTATAGATATAGCATCCGATATGAACTTTTTCATATCTGCAGCCAAAAAAATTAATAAAAATCCCACTCAAATTTGGTTTTTGCTTATTTTCAATGTCCAGTTAGTTGGGCCTAAGAGATAGGGTTTCTAAACGCATGGTATAGGGTATCGTATAGTCGGTCTAGACCGACTATAATTTTCTTACTTGTTAATTCTGACAAGTGAGTTTCTAATAATATAAATACATCACAAGTTTTCATATATTGGAAAAATTCATTGTATAAAACTTTATTTTCTAATCCATGTACATTATGAGATAAAATTTTTAAAAACATTGCATTATTTTGATTTAAGTCATTATAGATGCGATTTGGTTTTTCAATATATTTTCTTATTTTACTTATTTTACTTTTATTTATATGAATATTATTTCATCTTATATATTAAAAGAATTTGTGAATAAACTTTGCATTCAAGATGTTTTTCAATATTTTTCTTCTCTCAAACCTCTATAACTAGAGTTCTAATTAACGTAGGCTGTTGACATAGGTCTAAGAACACTCAGTGGATCAAGCTCCATATTTTGAGCTATTAACTGCTTAAGGTCGTTGGGTTTGAGGAAAGTTATGCGTGGACAATCAACTTTACTTTTACTGTACGTTAACTTCTCTTGGCATATTTTGGCATTACTGTTCGTTAACTTCTCTTGGCAAATTTTGGTATTATTTTATAAAAATTAATATAATATAATATAATGCTGCGGAGCAGCAGGGGTCCTCTAGTAGTATTTTGAACAAAATTTAGTTAAAATTTCATAATAATTCAAATTAACAGAATTTATAAGCTGTCCATATAATATTTCAAGAACTACATTTCCGTTTTGATTTCCGCTTATTAAAGTTTTATTCTTGTTCCTTCTTAGCCATTTACCGATTATATTAATTTTTTCGTTACGTACCATAAATTTATGTTTACTACTAACTTCCTTGGTGCATTTTTTGAGTTCTAGCATAAATATATGTATATATATATATATATCGGATATGAAAAAGTTCATATTGGATGCTATATTTATATGGGAACTAAGTCGCAAAATGGACCGATCCTGACCACTTATTTTTTCAACAACATATACAAACCAAATTTGAGATAAATCTGCGCAATATTTTTGTTTTTTATTAGATTAAAGTGAGGATAGGGAATTTGCTTTATATGGAGGCTATGAATAAGAATTGTCCTATGGGGTTTATTTTTGCACTATTGATAAATGGGTGTAATAAACATACACAAATCAAATTTGATTTTGATTTTGATGTTCTATATAACAATTTTCATATTGTGGTAATTTTAGTCGATCTCATAGGGGTCATTTGTATGGGGAGTAGGTCTTAACATGAACCGATTTTCAGCGATTTCAATGGTGTTTATTCTATGGCCGATATAAGCTTATATGCTAGATTTTATCAAAATATATACATAATTGCGACCTGTAGTTTGATTACAAGGTTTACATAGGCAAATCGAGTCAAAAAGGTTTTTCAGTCGACAAGTGTAATTAAAGATGGGTATAAGTCAAATAGTTTTGGTAGCTACCAACATCTTTGAGGATGATCTTGGTTGCAATCATCCTATATATATTCAGAGAAAAATCTTCTGGCTCCCATAAATTTTGCTGAAGAACACATGAACTGGTCAAGACCAAAATTTAACCAAAATATATAAATAAAACTATTAAGTTCGGCGACTGAAGTATTATGACATAGGCTTGCTTTTCAGGCGAAGAAATGGGCCTAATTCGTGTAGTAAAAACTACTCTAACTGGAATTGGATACAGGCAAATTCTGAACGACGTAACGTACCCATACGCGAAAGATCATATGCCCCTAATCTGGAAGTTGTAACAGGACAATATAAATGCAGGGTGGCAAAAAATGTGAGCTTTTGTCACGAACAATTTAATTGAATACATGCCTTGGCGTTATGAGGCCTTATAAAAAATAATATTTTATGTAAAAGTTTTTTTCTTTTTTAAACACTTTCTTTTAACTCACACTCTCTGTCTGTCTGTCAGTCTGTCTGTCTGTCTGCCATGGGTGGACCCCATTCCCCCTTATCCAATTGATTTGAAACTTGGACCATAGTCTTGTAGTGACTACAAATTTATTTTGGGGTAGTCATGCACAGCCACGCGTGGTCACGCACAGTCACGGAGTGATCTAAATGTCATTTCCCCTCATCCGATCGATCTAAAACTTGGTCGATAGACTTGTTGTGGCCAAAGATTAATTTTAAGATAGTCGCATATAGTCACGCACAGTCACGGAGATTTTCAAAACTCATATGCATAAGGAAAGAAAGAGTTTTAATAAAAACTTTGTTTTTATGGGTTAGATTATTAAATAAATAAAACGTACGCATTTTTAAATTAATAAAAGAGTTTTTAAATTTATTATTCAATGTTTTGGTATTGATCGTTCAATTTCTATTGAATATCGAATTTTCTGAAGTTTGATAACAAAATTTACATGGACACACAGGCAGGCAGATGGACGGAAGGACGGACATCGCTAAATCAACTCAAACAATGATTCAGAGTCGATCGGTATAAAAAGTAGTGAGTGCAAGTCCAGATATTTTTGGTTGTTACAAACATCAACACAAACTCACTATAAAAAAAAATCATGAAGTAATCGTGTGTATGCCGCTGTAATCTTGTAAATATACACCATATGAACACATTGTATAAATCCACTCTGTAAATATCAGATATGTTTGCAGAATGGATATAAATAAAAATTGAAAATTTCATGTAACAAATAAATATAAAAAGAAACGGTTTTTAGTATTACATAGTGTGCGAGTAGATAAAAATAAATAATGGTAACCGTCAACACACATAAGCTGTAACGAATATTGAATGAGTTTTATAATAGAACAAGTAAAGATCGAAATTTAAGTTATATTTAACATATTGGGTTTATAACTGTAAAGCGATGTATTTCCTTTTTGCAAAAATATAGTTTTATTTTAATAACAACATGTATGAATACATACATAGATAGGGCAATTTATGGACATAGATAGGGCAATCTAGGAATACCCTTCATCTTTTGTAGCTAGGAATGGGTTTAGTCAATTTTTGTTCCAGTAAGGGCATTCTTAAATTAATATATTTTATACTATTTTGAAAAATTAACCGTTGTTGGGCAGTTACATGGATTCGCATACCTTGCTACAAAATTTAAAGTAGGCCAAAAAAAGTAGGCTGCTTTAGGAATAGAAGTAGGTCTCCTTTGAAAGTATTCCTTTATGTGCTAAACGGAGTTAACCATAACCACTGTCACGTACGAATTATTTTCCCACTACAAATATCCTAACAAACTAAAAACTTTTCCGAGAACTTCGTTTTTTTATATCTTAAATTTTTCACAGACATGCCAAATTCCAATCCTGGTATCTAAAAGAAGTCGCCAAGAGCCCTTGTTTCATCGTTTATAATTCAGCATAGTTGTTGATGAAATTCCGTTTAAATTTTTTAGCATGTTCTTTTGCCTAGATATTTTTCAACCCAACACCTTCTATTCCTTATAAGTTTTTTCAAACCAACACTTTCTATTCTTTTTAACATGGCTCCTTTTTTACTTTTCCTACGAAAGACTGTTACCATTCGTTTGGGTTGTTAGTTTGGTTACGTCCAGTATAGCCCTTTTGCCAACTTGCCGGGCTTCTCTTAATAATGATACGTACGTAATAAATTTGTAACACGGGAAATCGTTTATCGATAAATGTTTGCTTCACCAGCGATTGTTTTAATAACCTTTTTCGGAGACTGCTGAGGCATGTAACTATCAGAAATATTTCATCTAGGTCCGCCTTTTCTGTAACGATCGACTCTGAATCACTTTCGGAGTCAATTTAGAGATGTCCGACCGTTTGTCTGTCTGTCCATCTGTCTGTGTGTCCATGTAAACCTTGAAATCAAACTTCAGGGCGCAACTATGAATGTATACTGATGAAATTTGGCATAAGTTTCTATCGGCCATAGGACAATTGAAATTGGTTGAAGTTTTAAGACCTAAACTCAAGACAAATAATCCCTATGAGACCGAATAAAATTATTGTAAGGTCCAGACTGTCGAATATATATCGATCAAGTTTGGTGTATGTGTGTGTATTATACCCACTAATTTATAGTACTAAAATAAATCTGCACGGACCATTTTTAGTATCGATCTTCAATTAAATCTAACAGAAAACAATAATATTGCATAAGTTTTTTTAAAAATTGGTTTATATATGTTTTTGAGAAAAGTACGTGAGCATTATTTGACCTAGCCCCCACATCAAAATAACACCAGATATGTACTTTTTCATATCTGTGCGCAACAAGTTAATAACAGTGATATTGTTTATGCTCATTTTCTATATCCAGTTATTGCCTCAGCAAAGTTGGACCCAAGAACTTTTCCCGAAATACATGGCATTTGATATCGTACAGTCAGTCTAGGCAGACTAAAATTTTCGTACTTATTTCGACTTAAAGAAGAAAAGCAAAAGTTTTTGCAGTTGATTTTTATTTCGTATGCATACTGAATGTTTGCACCTTAAAAAATTAGGTTGTTTACACTTTGAAAAATTGACACATAATAAAAACATAGTCGTAACAATTTACGCCAGCTTATTTACAAGTTATACAACCACTTTTTATGTAAGATTATAAAGAAATGTATGCTTTTGTTTAACTATTTTTTTTAGTAAAGTAATATAATTACAAGCTGTTTTTATTTACTTGTGAAAATTTATTTAACAAACTCGTTAACCTGTTACTTATTGTCAAGTTTTTTTTAACATTATTATTTGAAATATTGATCATAACCAAGATTTGACGTTTTACTCGGGCGCCAAAAGCTTAACAGGAGGCCATGTATTCAGTTCAAATGCCTAACGCGCCGATCACATTTATGACCGGTGAATGCTTGCCAAAATAAGTGAAATAGTTTAGCGAAAAGTGGCACGTTTTTAAGTTTTTTTTAGAGCCATCAGTCCAACCAATATTGAAGCCAAACTAGATTCTACTCATAAACTATCCTTCGTTTATGACTATAAAATATTGGGTGGTAGAGTTTACACGAGGCCGTACGAGCTGCCAAGACGAACACCATGGTGGTCGACCAGTTGTGGTGTCCACGCCAGAAACGATTAAGAAAATCCATTTCTGCGCGAGCCAGCAGAAAGAATACGCATTTCAAAAAGTGCTATACATCGTATATTGATCGCGTGGGAAATTTTTTAATTGATTATCTTCGAAAGGATAAAACAATCACCGGCAGCTTTTATGTTAACTTATAGTAGCGTTTATGTGATTAAATTAGAAGAAAGAGGCTGCATTTTGCGAAAAATAAAGTGTGGTTTCCTCAAGACAATGCACCGGTTCACACATCCACTATTGCTATGGCCAAAACCCATGAATTGAAGTTCATATTGCTTCATTACGCATCTTAGGAGCGGTTGATGGCTATTTTAAGGAGCTACACAGTTCTTACTGTAATAAACAGGCTATCGATGCTATTAAATATCGCAGAGAAAAGTGTATCGAGCTAAAAGGAGATTATGTATAGAAATAAAGAATATTTTTCTGGGACCGCCCTCATATCTGAAAGAAGTCGCCAAGCACAAATGCAGCATTGATAGTTGTTGATGACATTACTTTTAAGTTTTTTAGCATGTTCTATTTGCCTCGCTATTATTCTTGGACTTTCGATCCGTTATCTTCTATTCTCTATATGATTTGAATCCAGCCTTCTTTTTTACTTATCCTACGAAGAACCCCGATAATTTGGAGTCAAAATGTTCAGATTTTTCTTAAAAAGCAAAAATATTTTTCTAACTCTACAAGGTTCACCATAGGCCTTTTTCTGCCACTTCCCAGCTTCCCTAAATAGTAAGACATTCGTTATAACCCGAGAAATCGTTCATCGATAAACGTTTGTCTTATAAGCAATTGTTTTAAAATTCCCTTTTCGGATTTTGTTAAAAAGTTTAAAAATTTGTTCATGTAGTTTTCCTTCACAAATCATTTTAAAGTTAAATAGTCATTTAATGATCAGATCATACGGAAAATACATCATCATATTTTGCAAAGCTAACATGATTAAACAAATTTCATAATTTTAGGTAAGAAAACTTTTTCAAGCGAAAATGTATGTTGTAGTTATTTCGTGAGCAAACCTTATGTCACATCAAATAATTTCACGAGTTCTTCTTGCATTATACATGAGTCATAGCTGCGCAAAGTCTCTAAATCTTCATATTGAAACTTTTTACTTGGCCAGGGTGTTCCTTGTTTTCTATGTCAAAATCACCACTTCTTTAGTGTCAAAATCAAAATTAGCAAGACTTATAATGAGTTTGTGCTGATATTTGTAAATACTAAAAATCCGTCCGTCCATCTGTCCATCTATCCATCCGCCCATCCCTCTGTCTGTCTTTCCGTTGTTTTACATGGCCGCAAATTTGAATATATATTAATGAAATTTGGTACATAAGCTTCTATCGGTGATACGACGAACGATATTAAAATTGATGGAAATTAATGCATGCTCAGATCTAGACCCCTGCAAATAACACCTAACAGACTGACTAAAATTAACATAGGATCCAGAGTATCGTATATATATCGACAAAATTTGGTGTATGTATGTGCATTATACACACTAATCTGTAGTTCCAAAATAACCCTGTAGGATCACTTGAAATTATGGTACCCATATAGTGCTGATTTCATAGATTTCCTTAAAATTTGTTTTATATATCGTATGTGTTTGAGAAAAGTAACTGAATTGACCAAATATGGTCATGATCGGTACACTTTTTGACCTAGTCCTCATACAAAAATAACAGGTTTTTGTATTGATTTTTCTTTAGTAAAGAAAAATACTTATAAATTGTGTATTTAGATGTTAAAACTAAATTCAAAACCCTATTAACCCGTTACTTAGTGCCAGGTTTTTTTTTTACTTTTTATCCGAAATGCTGTTCAATTTGAAATCATACTCGGATTGATATAGACATTAATTTCAGCTTAAAACTATCAGATAACCACAATCGATGAATGATTGCCAACGACTTACGCATCAATACGCATTAATCAAAATAAGTGGTATGAAAACTTCAACTATTTTTGCGAGAGCGATCCCAGAATAACCCGACTTAACGTATAGATGGCGGCAGTAGTTTGAAAAAAATTACTTTGGTGAAAAGTGGCAACCTCAAGAAACATATGTTTTAGGTATCAAGGCATCACATTGTTAAGTATTTTCTTGGAGCTTTCTGTCCCACCAATATTAAAGCCGAACTAGATTCTACTCCGGGGAAGTCTGCTCCTTCGTATACGACTTTAAAATATTGGGTGGCAGAGCTTAAACGAGGCCGTACGTGCTGGCAAAATGATCACAATAGTGGAAGACCAACTGAGATGGCCACGCCAGAAACGGTTAAGAAAATCCACAAATTGGAATCGGATGATCGTCGGCTGAAGACGCGTGAGCTTGATGAAAGGATAGGCATTTCAAAAAGTGTTATTCATTACATACTGACCGAAAATTTGGAGATGAGTTGGGTGCCGCGTTTGCTCACAATAGAACAAAATTAACATCATGAAGATGTTTCTTTAGCGTGTTTGGCGATGTTTCACCGCAATAAAACCGCGTTTTTGCGTCGATTCGTAACCATGGATGAGACACGGATCCATCAATTCACACCTTAGAGAGTCAAATCGACTGAAATGGGAGAATTGTTTTCAAAAAAGGCGAAGTCAGCTCCATCTACAGGCACAGTAATGAAGTCTGTTTTTTGGGATGCACGTGGCATAATATTAATTGGCTGTTTTCAAAAAGGAAAAAGAATCAACGGCGAATATTATGCTGACTTATGGCAGCGTTTAAGTGATTAAATTAATGGATAAAAGGCCAGACTTGGCGAAATAGAAAGTATTGTTTCATAGAACAAAATGCACTAGCTCACACATTCGCTATTTCTATGGCCAAAATCCATTAAGTAAAGTTAGAATTACCTTATGCACCAGATTTAACTCCCTCGAATTATTTTCTATTCCCAAACTTAAAAAAATGGCTCGCTGATAGAAGGTTTGCCAACAATGAAGTGGTGCAGTGTGAGGTTGATGGCTATTTTAAGGAGCTGAGCAGTTCTTACCATAAACAAGGTAACGAATCTATTGAATATCGCAGGGAAAAGCGTTTCGAACTAGAAGGAGATTATGTTGAGAAATTTAGAAAATGTTTCCTTAATTTGTTCTGTTTTCTTTGTCTTTAATATTAATCAAAATAAGTAATATGACAATTTTAACCTTTTTTAAATTATTAACTTGGCTCTATTAAAATTTATCAAAACCTACTGCAAAAGTCCAAAATAATCCTGTAATCTAAAATGCTTGATATGCCAAAACAAAATTGGTCCGATTTTTTTTTAATTTTAATTATTCATAACTAACGTATTTCAAGATTTAATCTTGCGGTGAAACTTACAAACCCAAAATAATATATGGAATGTTCTACATTTTTATATTTTTACATTTCTTTGTCTGAAATGTTCAAATTTATAATGTACGAAGACCTGACAAACGAAGCTTACCTGAGCATGTTTTCAAGATATTCTCATTTAAATATGAAAACGTTCTTCTTAAACTTTCTCTTTATTAGTGGAACTTAAACAAATTTCCGATCAAATAAAAAGAACCTAATGTAATACCCCGTTTAAAATTAATTATTGACATAACCAAAAATCCTTTCAATTTAAAAAATCTTTGAATTCAGTTAAGAACTTTTACACTTTTAAGAAGTTATCTTAGTTTGCTACTTTGTTACTAAAACTTTTAAATTTGCATAAATTCCAATCCATAAAAAGAAAAAAAAAATTATTAAAACCCATATCAACAGTTTGGTATAGAGTTTAGAAAAATAGAATATAAAATATGAATGTATAAACTTGGAAAGATAGAAGAGTATTAATACTGCATCCAGTATAAACAGTGTTCGTAGTTGTCTATGTGAATGACATGTGTGTTCATATTAAAAAAGTTAAGATGAAGGTTTTGAGGTCAATACATATATAAATATACATATACATATACGAGTATGTATATTCATGCATTAATATGAAATAAATTTTGTATTTCTGTTGCCTTTTTTAAAAACTAAAGTTTCATAAGTTGTTGCTTAAATTACTTTAATTTCACATTCGCAATAAACAACAAACTTTATACGTTGAATACTCGTTACAGCTTGAGGCCATAACAATGATTATATTCTTTATATTGTTGCTTTTGTTGAGCTGTAAATCCTTTTGATGGCAGTACTTTTAACAACAGATTGTTTCTTAAATGTTACCTTTAAGCTATTTTATGTATTTGTACTAAATACGTATAAATCAGCGATGATTGTTGTTTTAATAATAAATGAAAAAAAAGGCATTATGGTTGCGAAATTTTAAGGCGTTAAAAAATCTCTTAGATTCAACTCTAAAAAAATATTTCAAAAAAGAGCGAAAATTTATGACAACTAGTCTACTTGGTGTATCTCTAATAACATCATCAACATATTTTTAAATTATTGCCCATAAAATAGAAAATTTCATATAAGCCATAATTTAATAATGTAGTTCTAAACAGGATATTATAACAATTACCCGAAAGGATATATATTTATTTTCTCGTATATCTAATATTTGTGTTTTGTTGGACAAATTATATTGTAATCATTATGGTTGTCAACTTATTTCACCACAAACATTTGTTAAAACTACTTTGATCATCATTACATGAAGTCGATGATGATAACGATTGTAGGACTATTTTGTTTGTTTTGTGTATTCACACAAAACTTTTAATATTTTTTATTGGATTGTTTATTTTTGTTTGTGGTTTTTGTCTATTTTTTTATATAAATGTTATTTAAATTTCCGGATATTCTTAGCCAGTTTATGGTAACTATTGACAAGCTGAAAGACCAACAAATGAAGAACATACAAAAGAAGAACACTTTAATTAAATATTCTAAGTTTTTATCTAAATTGAAAGAGATTTACAATTAATTTTTGATAATAAAATATAAAACAAATAATTTCTATATTTAATGATTTTTCAATTGAATTTACTGTACTGAAATTTTTTCTAAATTTGAAAAAGACTCTTATGACATTTTAATAGAAAAATTTATATATATGGCCGACGCGGCTGTTCTTGACGAAGTGCATTCTGGACGTCCAATTTGGGGCAATTTTTTTGGCATTGGTGGGCATACTGCATATTATTTTATTATGTTACTATATTATAACTTAAACCAGGACGGATCTATATAAAATTTGCAACAAAAAAATAATTTTTTTAAGTTTGAAAACAGCAAATATTCATTAGAGGCTAAATCCGGAGAATACGTCGAATAAGATAGAAATTCGAGGCTCTGTTCATGGAAAGTATCCATCCTAACATTTGCTGCAGCCATTTTCTTTTCAAATATTCGTTAAATAAGTCCAATAAATTTGCACCGTTTTTTGTAGATTATTGCTGCAGACTACCCAGCTTTTTCAAGCCTAATTGATTAATTAAAATCGAAATTATAAAGCTGAGCCATATGTTATGCCTATGGTATATACAATTTCGTGTGCTATCGCTCTCCTATCGCCCAACACTATATCGTGAATTTTTTTATAATTTCAGATAATTCCCAGCTTAAATTAAGGTAGAAAATTTATTTGGAATAGACTCATATTGTAAAAACTTTTCCATGCAATTTTTCCAGATGATGTCCGTGCAATTTCAGGAAGTTCATGCAGAATGCCTTAAAATGTTTTATTATTTTGAAAGGTTTTTTTAGTTCAATCTGTATAATTAAATATACTTTAGTCTTAAAACAATTGCTGCTTTCCTAGAAGAGGTTCAGAAAGGTACATACTAAAATGGATAGAATAATTTTGGGTGCTCAATAATTATACCCTATACCATTATGTGGTCGCTAGGGCTGGACGATTTGTAGGCATGCAAAAAAATCGCTCAAGTGACAAGGAAAATCATATTCTAAGGATCAAAATAAGAAACTAAGCCCAAGGAACCATACCTCTAAAACGAATTCTGATGTCCCGACTTTTAACCTATCTGTATGTCTGTCTGTCTGCCATGGTGCAACGCGTAGTCATAGTCAGAGTCACGCATAGTCACAGAGTGATCTATAAGTTATTTACCCTCATCCGATCGATCTTTTTAAATAACGTATGTAACATAGTCAAGTCGTATGATTACTATTTATTAGCAGCGTAGAAGATACGTATACGTATGAGTGTTAATTTGAATATTAAATCAAACATAGTCAGCCCAATTCTGAACAAAAAATGGTGATTTTTTTAAAGTTTGTATGGGGAACCCCCACGGGGGTGAAATGAAATGTGGGAGATATTTAAGGGGGCGTGGCACTTATTGCTACTTTTTCAAAATAAAATAGAAGTAAACGATTTGTGTCATCTGTCGTTTTTCTGGACACAAATTTATACACGAGGGCGGATCAATAAGTCTGCGACTTTTCGAACTTCCCTCGTAGTTATACGAAATGCAACACTGCTCCCTCCCATACAACCTCGTGGTTTTTTTTTTAATGAAAAAAAGTGAATTTCTTATGCTCATTAAACATTATTTTTTGCGAACAAAAACCGTCAATCAAACCAAGGAAAAGCTTGATAAATGCTATGGGGACTCTGCACCATCGATTTCAATGGTAAAAAGTGATTAGCTGACATTCGTTGTGGTCGCACAAATTCGAATGACGCTGAACGTTTTGGACGGCCAATTGAGGTCAATACACCCGAAAATATCGAAAATGCATTTCATATGGCAGTGTGGTTTCGATTTTAAATGATCAGTTGTGTTTAAGAAAGCTGTCTGCAAGATGAGTGCCGCGTCTAGCCGTATTTTCGTCATTTGCTGAACCCATTCCAGGTTTTGGGACATGGAATAGTAAATGCTTTTGGGATTTAATATTTTCTTTTACAGTCTTTTTTTTTTATTTTCCACATTAACTTTATCCTCAGCATTACGATGCTTCCATCTATGTATAACAAGCTTATACGAAATATGTAAAACAGATTCAAAACAACGTATCCAGGCATGTAAAATAGAAATCCCAAACTTATACAAATTTTCATTGTATGGAAGTTTTGCATTATACTCGGTGTCGTTGCACATATTCCACATCTTTGAGATGACGAGTTTGAAATATTGCTGAAAACTTTTCCATCTATCATAGTTAACAGGAAATTATGATACACCACAATCTCTTCGTTTCCAATTTTAATATTTGTTGGTAGGATTGCAGAAATCTGGTTTTTAGCAATTGAAATTTCTTGCTTTATTATAGCTTTGCTTCCTTTCTCAAAAATAATATTATTAGGCCTACAAAATCATGTTGATAAGGTACGTGGACTTTGCCATAAAAGAGCATTATTAAAGAGTGTGCGTGAAGCAAATACAACATGCATTTGTTGTAACAAAATTAAAACAAGTAAGTTAATTATTTTTTTTATATTTTTTTAATAACTAATGTTAATTTGTTTTTAATTCTTTGTTTTTAATAAAGTTTTTAACTTTTACGGGAACGCCTTCCATAACGGATGCAGGCACTTTTAGTAGAAGCTACCCACTTTCTCCAAACTCTTTCTCAGTTCGAGTTGATCCTTTAGTCGCCTTGAGATGTTTTTTAACTAAAGCCCAATATTGTTCAATCGGTTGAAGTTCTGGGCAATTTGGAGGATTTGCTTTCTTTGGTACAAATATCACACCATTTGTTTGGTACCACTCAATAGTTTTTTTATTACAATGGCAAGTGGCGAGGTCATGCCAAAAGAATGAGGACACATTTTGTGTTCTTAGAAATGGAAGAGATCTTTTCTGAAGGCACTCTTTTATCTATACATCTGTATTTATCGGACCTGAGGTTATGAATGAACGGCTTCTTTGACCACAAGTACAAATGGCTTGCCAGACCAAAAACATTTTTTTTTTGGTAAATTTAGTTTTTTTACTCGATAATCTTCCGCAACATTCCCTATTGCATTTGCGACATAGAATTCCTGACCAAGCAGCTGTAAAAAGTCAGCCAGCACGTAAGTTTCGTCATCCATAATACAAAATTGCGGATAAAATTCCTTTGCAAAACTTTTGCTCGATTTTTCCCTCAACACTTTTTTTTAGATTTTTTGTACTGGGACTTTTTGTACTCTGTACTTCTTTAGACCAGCCTCTTTTTTAATATTTCTTACGGAAGTCTCCGAACATTTTGCCATTTTGGCCACTTTTCTTTCAGAAATATTTGGTTTCTTGGCGAATATACTTACTACTTTCCCAATTGCCTTACGGTCTGAAAATCCACTTTTTCTACTACAGCCATCAATTTTTTTTTTTTTTTTTTGAGTCAGCAGCTCCTTATAATTTTTTATCAACCGAGAAACAGTCTGCCGGACTACCCATGCTTGCCTAGCAATTGTTTTATATGAACGGCATGGGTATTCGTTAAAAATTTAATAATGCGTTCGCGTACTTTTTGTTGATTGTCCATTATTGGAAAAACTATGATCGCAATGAAGTTAAGAATTAGCACGTGGTTTTTGGCAATAATGACAAGTCTAAACAAATTAACGGTTTCCATTTTTTTTTTTTTTTTTTTTTTGAAGCAAAAAGTCGAATAAGCCCAAAAGTATGTTATATTTATTTCACGCACACTCTAGATTTAAGTTGATAAGGCACCAGACATTCTACAAAAAGATGTTGGTTGGAGTTATCAGAATAAGTTCAGTAAACATCAGTTTATAGTTTGAATGACCACTGCTTCCATCACATCGCCACTTGTAAGTCGAATACATTTCTAGTGGTTTAGTTTGTTCCAGTAAGTCAATTTGAAGCAGGGACCGAAAATAACAGTTATCTTGAAATTTTAAAACAAAAAAAGCATATAGAAGTAAATGTCGGAAACACTATTCAAGTATACCATATTCATCCTTATGGATTTGTCCATGATAAAATATATTGCTTTATAAATTTTTATTTTTATTTTTTCGAGCAAATATAACAGTTATTTTTTGATTTTTATTTTGTCAAACAAAAATAACTGTTATTTTTTTATTTTGATATTTTCAAAAAAAAATAACGTTTATTTTTTATTATTATTTTTTCCAGCAAAAACAAAAGTTATTATTTTTTTTTTCAAGCCAATATCAATGCTAATATCAAGTATATTTTAAACATCAGAATTTAGTTTTACCAACATTAGTACTTCCAAATTTTACATTGACAAATTGTACCGCAACTCTCCTAGAATCAGTTTGAGGGCTGAAAAAGATCTCTCTACACTAACTTGTGTCACAGTATTTCAGTATTCCATCAAATCCTCATCAGTGTTTTTGTCAGAGTACATAAATCATACTGTAGAAACCACAAAAATATAAACATTTATTTTTGTTTGAAAAAATAAAAATCAAAAAGTAACTGTTATTTTTGTTTGAAAAAAAATCAAAGAAAATAACTGTTATTTTTATTTTAAATAATAAAAATCAAAAATTAACTGTTATTTTTGTTTTAAATAATAAAAATCAAAAATTAACTGTTATTTTTGCTCGGAAAAATAAAAATCAAAAAAATAACTGTTATTTTTATTTTAAATAATAAAAATCAATAATTAACTGTTATTTTTGTTTTAAATAATAAAAATCAAAAATTAACTGTTATTTTTGCTCGGAAAAATAAAAATCAAAAAAATAACTGTTATTTTTATTTTAAATAATAAAAATCAATAATTAACAGTTATTTTTGTTTTAAATAATAAAAATCAAAAATTAACTGTTATTTTTGCTCGGAAATATAAAAATCAAAAATTAACTGTTATTTTTGCTCGAAAAAATAAAAATAAAAATTTAAAAATCAATATATTTTATCATAGACTAGTTATTTTTGATCAAAACAATAAAAATCAAAATCATCTGATTTTTATGAAAAAAGGAATAATTATTACGGTCCCTGATTTGAAGTTGTCCTAACCTTTCGACTGTCCTATCGAATAAACATTGCAAAGAAACCTGTGCTGAAACATCCGAGAAGGTCATATTACTAGGATAGCACTTTTCTTTTCGCAGATTTTACAAGATGGTACGTTGAATATATGTATGTTTGTGCTTCGGTTTTTGCCGCCAGTTTGCATTAACTTATATGTGTGTTTAGTATAGTCTCCATTTATAAATAAAGCCAAAGCCTCTTCAGGGGTATATGGAATAGGAATCTTAGTCTGGCAGAAAACCATTTTTTTTTTTAATTTTAGTCGCTCCCGTTGGAGAGGCTTTTAATAATATTTAACATTTTTCCACCATCTCTTTTCCCAGATTTATATAGACTGACTTTTGTTGCTAAAACCAATTCATCACACAAATTAGATTTTACAATTATATTTTTTTTTTATGACTAACAGAGACAGAGGGACCAGCAACTTCCGAATCCGTTTCAGCAATCTCAAAAACTAAGGCGCTTTTTAGCCATTATTCGTATTTAGCTATAAATTTTTTTTCGTCCCATTCGCATTTTTCGCCAAGGTCATGAACAAATTTGTGTACACATTGCTTTGCTTTTTTTATTTTTCATTGTTGGCTTCTTCTGTGAATCCAATTTTACTCATTACATAACGGAACCCGATTTATTTTTGTTGTCTTGGGCGTTTAGCCAAACATTGAACAATTCTTTTCTTAAAATTGACATTTCGACTGAAAATAAAAAAGCGGCAAAAATCGGCAGCCACATTTTTTATTATTTTGAAACCTAATAGCTGTTCCTTCTAAAGAATACCGAATATCTAAAGAAATCGGCGGTATTAATAGCTAAATTATTGTTTGCTTGAAAAATAATTTTGCTATAGACACTCCTTTTAATTTTTTTTAGCGAACAAATACACAGATATGCTTCAAATTTAAAAAGTTATTAATACATATCTGGGGGTTAAAACAAAGTAAATAATCTTATTAATTAACTTTCTACGGTCCTAAGAATCTATACGGAATTTGAATAAATTTTTTGTAAAAATTAATTACTCATGTTTGATTGCCTACTACGAAAAGCAAAGAAAATTTATTAGCGTTAAACAATATAGGAATATGGCAAGCAGAAATACGATGTTAATTTTATTTGGTTGACACCACAATTTTGGACCAATTTCGCACCAGATTGGCCCACTGTGCGTCCGTCTGTGTGTCCACGTAAACCTTGTAATCACACTACAGGTCGCAAATATAAACATATTTTTATGAGAAAATTGGTGCATGCTTAGATCAAGTCCCCATACAAACGACCCCTATGAAATCGACTTATACTGTCACAAAATCCAAATTATCTTATAGACTTCGGTCAAATTGCGTTTTTTTATGTTTATTACTCCCATTAATCAGTAGTCCAAAAACAAACCCCTCGGACAATTCTTAGTCATAGCCCCCATATAAAGCTGTTTCCCGATCTTCACTTAAATCTATCAAAAAACAAAAACATTGCACAGATTTTTTCTGGACCGACTATAATTTTCTTACTGGTTTTTTGATAGAAAACTGCTCGGAATAAAAACTCTTATGTTCTGAGTATTAACTGTTTGAATGTCTTTTTCTTTTAAGTTGGCGTCCTTTACACTTCATAACACTTTTATTTAAGTAATATCATTAGATAAACTCAAAATGGTTTTAATTATTCTACTTATATCTCAATTAGCTTTTTATTCACAGATTTTTTTCTTAGCAGTTTGCACTCGTTTTTCTTAAAGAAAAGTTCTCAATCTCAGATTAGAAACTTCATTCCAAAATATGTTAAAATATTTCAGTTTAATATATATAAACAAATTTCCAAAATAATAATAAAAAAAATAAAAACTCTATAATCTATCGTAGCGTATGATTGATAAAATATATATGAATATGAATATTACACATACGTACGGACGTCATAGTTTCAATAGTACTACGCCGCGCATTTTTTGACAATACAATGTTCTAGACTACACATTTTATGAAAAAATATCGACTGCAACAAAAACGTTGTACTTTTGTGAATGAAAATTTCATTATATTTAAATTCATATAAAAATATTATTCATTATAACTTATAAAAATAATTCGATCACTATTAATTCGTAGCGTGGTTAATTTTGTAATTTGAAACTGTGTAACGCCAACTTTGCTTTTTAAAACAGTTTTTAATCGCTTTGGCATTGTAATTATCAATATTTGACATTACTTATGGAACTATATAAATAAATGAACGCTACACAGTGGTTCAGTTTCATACGATTGGGGACATTAAATATAAGGAAACGTCGTAGAGCCTTGAATTTCGGTATAGACTAATATTTGGTTGTGATAAAAAAAAGTACTGCAAATATGAAAAAAAATCGGAGCACAGCCACTCCTACTTCCCATATTACACAAAAGCTAAAAATCATTGTAGAGTCACAATTTTGAATAATATTTTCATCAACACCAAGAACATCTGCCGTTATGGAAAGATGTACAAAAAACGTCTAGAAGTATTGCAATCGTTCGATGAGCCCATTCCTTGTTTAAACATGTCCTCAATTTCTAGTTGAAGCCCTTCCTACGAAACTGGTTTTATCCTTAATACTTCCACATTGTTCATTTCGCTAGGATTAGCTTGACATATAAAACATACAGCTATTCCTGATGTTTGTGTAATTGTATTCGCAACCTTTCCATCAATCATGGTTCAAACAGGACTATGCAAAATTTCAAAACTTTTGTCATAAATATTACAAACAGTTTTTTTTTGCAAAGCTTTAATTACATTTTGCACCCTTTCAACTTCATCAGAAATGACATTTGCGGTTTCTTTTAGAAATTGAAATTGTAGTGGCCTACAAAAAGTTGCTGATGATGGCTTTGTATTTCGCCAGTAATCATTTGTGCCATCAATACATTTCAAATTGAGAGGAACAATACTTGACAAAAAAAATATTTTTGTCATTTAAATTTGGATCATTGAATTTTTTATGGTATTCACTATATCCCGCAGATCCACACATCCACATTTAGAAATTATTTGGAAGTACCTCTGACTCAGCTTTCGTTTTCACCTTCGATATTCTGGATACAGTATGATCGAGTAAACCTTGCGTACTGACTTTACTATAGTTCTCCTGTACTTCCAAATTTTTAGGATAACATTATTTTTTAACACCAAGAACTTGATGATATGGGGGGGCGGGAAATATCACATCCAATTTTTTAGCGCTCCATCTTAATATTTGTGACCGATGTTTTGATAAACAAGCATCAATAATGAGGCTTAGTGCTTTTTCTAGACTAACATTTTTAAAAATGATTCATCCTTATTAATTTTTTTTGTAACTGATGAAATAAGTTATGCCGAATTGCTATCACATAACTGATGTACTTTACTCCTTTTAGCACGAGATTGGCCAAGTTCAAAAGCTTTAGAAGGGCGACCACGTTTGACTTCATGAGAATACATTGGTTCTTCGTATTCTGGAAGATCTTCACCAAAACAATACATATTTTCCAACCAAACTTCGTTTTGTTAAACAAATCTATCTTTCATACGTTTTGCACTAGCCCACTTAGTTTTTACTTTGGTAAAAATTGTTTATTTAAAAATATTTTTAATTGATCTACGTTAATAATTGATAAATTGGTATTATTTGTTGAAATAATATTGCAAACTACATCAATGTTCTTATCACAATCTAATAAAAGATCAAAAATTTCATAATAAGATAACTGAAGACTGTCAATATTTAAATAATTTTTTTTCTATTTGTCACTTCATAAACGATAAACTAATTAGCTATAATATTTAATCACAACTAATAATCACAGCTGATAAGAAATTCAAAATTAATAGCTTTAATTAACAGCTTTAATCACAAAAACAATGCAACTAATAATCACAGCTGATAAAAATATTGCACTTTCAACAACAACAAAAACAGCATCAAAAATAATGGGAAGAAATTATTGCAAGTGCTACTAAGTGCAATAATTTCTATGTTATTTTATTAGAAAGCACATATTTTTAAACTTGGGTTTTGATATTGTCTTTGTGTGTTTTTTTTTACAACAAAGCAACATAGCAAACAAGCAAGAAAAAACTGTTATTTCATGTGCATTAACATGCCTGTGAAGGAAATTTTTGCTAACTTTGTTCAGTTTGTTTAGTGTTAGCTGAGACATCAAGCTTTAATTTTATATAAGCCTCGGGCTAGAGGTCGTTGGAGATCAGTAGATGCAATTCTTCTTATTGTTTTAGTTATTCTGATCGCTGCTCTCAGTCGTATACCTTCTTGTCAACGCCTGCCATGTACTCTGGTCTTTCTTTCTGTTTTTGCATCAACAAAAACTTCTTGTCATCTCATCCAGGGCGTTTGCACCAGCGATATCGAACAGATCGTCCATTGTTTCCTTGAAAATGTTCACGTTCAATTTTGATGTATCCGATCGGCTCTTTGCATTTTGTTTGTGGATATTTCTCCAGTCGCCGTACAATTATAGCAATTTATCTTTACATTTCTATTTATCACGAATTGGTATGTGCGCCTGTTGCCAAAAAATTTTAGCTGCATCCACAGCTAGCTTGGCACTTTCTGTTGCACAATTTTGTCTGCCAACATTTACAAACCGCATATTGTAAAAAAATTTGCAGTATCTGTCAGCTTGACGGCAGTTTGGCTCCAGATATCAGGTGTGATGCATGTCCAATTGATTCCACGGAGCGCAATTTATCACTGAATCGAGTAACTATCATGATGTAGATGGTAAATCCGACATCGAAACAACAATTTATATTTAATTACTTAGATATGGATAACGTCCTATATATAGGATGGCAAGTGTTCAGAATAAACACGGCTGAACTGCTTGTTTGTTTGCAAGACACTGTTTTCTATTTCAAAATATGATCTCTTAATAGCTAACAAGTCATATAAATCTTAACCTATAGTAAATTAATGAGAGAGCGAGAAAGGACTATATATGGTGGTTTTCCTTATCACCAACCATCTATTCATACATATGAGAGCGTCAATTAGCCAGACGAACGTATGTGTTGTTGTTATTGTTGTTATTTTTGGAGGCAAAAAAATAACGGGACACAATTACAACAAAAAACAAAGAAAGAAAGAGAATGTGCAAAATGTGATAAGTTACTCAGCATGCATGTGCACATTGTGCATGCCATGTCAGCTACAACAAATGACAACCGTTGTAACTTCTTTGTTTCTCTAACGAGTTTGATCATTTATGGCTTGTTAGAATAGAAACTGTATTTAAAACCGATGCTTAAATATACGTATTTTGATTAAAAACCCCATATTTCACCATATAAAGTGTGTTTTAATTTTTCAATGAACTTTTGGCAGACATTAGCGTTTTCCGATCGGCCCCAAATTTTTTACTGGATGCTTGTAGGCCAAATGGGAATAAATACAAAAAAATAGTAAATGATATTGTGAATATTCAACTTAATTTTTAAGAACCGTAACCTAGAAATAGTGTGTGTAACTTAAAAATAATCGGTCAAGTAGATTTTGAATTATGATGTTCACGCACTTCAAATATGTCACATGAGAAAATCGATTTAAAGTTTTTTAAAAACTGATTCATATACGATATACCGTATGAGGCCGGTCGCCGGAAACACTGTATCTTCTTTAGTTTTGCTCCGATTTACTTGAAGTTTTGATTTAAGATTTTAAAATCTTTAAACCACCCCCCACCCCCCCTTTATGGTTCGTTTTCTGCTTTTATTTAAATTTAAGGGTATTTTTAAGACGAATTTATAACACTACACGAATTGGTCGAATCATTTGTATAAAATATAATTAACTAGTGGTTAATTTGAGTTTTTAAAACATTTTGTTATAATATGTGCAAACAGTTTTGAAAGTATTTCTAGAAAACAAAATAACCTTTCAATTCAGTACAACTTTGTTGGTATTGTTAACATTGCACCTTAATGTTAGTATGCTCTTTAATGTTACACAATTAAAGAGAATTCTGAGTTTACAAATTAAGAGTGATTAGGGCTCGTTTATCGATTTAATATAAAATTTCCCTATAATAAAATTTGTTGGCTAATAATATAAAGTTACACTATACAGAAGAATTTTTTCCATAATATATATTATGTTTTTATTATATTTTTTAATGATTTAAGAATTACATTTCTTATCTATAAATTAATCTCTCAAGTTGCAACTTGCTATTATTGAAGAACTTCCATTTTTCATAAGAAACTCAAATTGAAATTTCAGCATAATAAATTTTTTTTAATAAATGCATAAATTCTATTATATTTTTGTTTATAAACCCCATTTTACTTTAATGAACCTTTAACAATGGTGAAAGACAGATGCTTTGTTCTGCTCTAAAAAAAAAATTAAATAAATAAATAAAAACATTTTTGGCAAGAATAAAAATACTGTAATTTGTTATAAAGAACGCAAGTAGAAATATAAATAGTTTTCTTTACCTGTTTGTACGTGAACATTACGACTCAATATAGTACCAGCTTCATTGGCAACACGGCAACGGTACATGGTTTCATGGACATCAGAACGATAGTATTGAGCTAGGAATGGTGGAAAATACAAAGTGCCATTGCCAGCTATTTTTCTAGAATTGTAAAAAAATAAGCAAAATAATTATAATTATATTAAAATAAATTGTTGTTTATTTATTTTTTTTTTTTCCATAATATTTTCTTACTTTTAATCATAAAAATTTTCCAGATTTTTTTATTATAAGCCTCACCGCTTTCAATAGAAAAAACATAAATAAATAGTAGCTCAAAACAACTTCAAAATATAAACATTTAGGCTATAACTTACTTTTTAACATATTTTAGAAAATCATAAAAAGGCTCTAGCTAGTCGAGTGGGCCATATAACACCAAAAAAGAAAAAATTTTGACTTTAATAAAGTTCATACACGAAGTGAACTAAAGTTGGGACTAATGATTTTAATTTGATAGATATTTATATAGAGAAAACCCGAAATCAATTAAAAAATCAGGATACTAATATTTTAACATAAAAAATTTTAAAACTAATAATTAAGAAAGTTTTAACAAAATTGGTTCCGTGGCTGAAGTTTTTATTTATCAAAACAATATTTCCATATAACAGTGAAAGTTGGCCTTTATATATTTCTATAGCCCAAAATTTCGTTCTAGCCCTAATAACCATACGTACACATTACTCAAAGGAGCTTTAAAAAAACACTGTATATGTCTAAACATATTTATTTTACTCTAACCAGTTATTCACTAAAAAAAAACAGTATGCACTTGTGACTGTATTATACTAATAAGTAACTTTAAATATCACACCAACTTAAAATTCTTTTCAGAGTTACGCCGTATAAAACATTGTTTTATTTTTCACGTGGATATATTACTTTGAGAGCATTTCAACGATGTTGGTTAACATCAGATACTCGTATGTATTTTGCTTTAAAGCTGTGTTTTTTCCTAACGTTACTACTAAGCGTATCTAATGTCTCTTCTCCAGATTACGCGAAAATATTGCATAGTTATTTCAATAATCCTGTTTCTCGATACCTAAAACATATATGTGACCTTCTCCGAGAAAAGGGACCTAGTGTGTCAAAAAACGGGTTGTGTCAAAAACGGTGGATTCTGGTACCTAAAAGGGTGTAGAAACTTTATATGCGTTTTTTCTCAAAACTTAGTTTTCACACACTAGGTCCCTTTTCTCGGAGAAGGCCACATATGTGTGTTTTTAAAATGTCATTTTCGTTTAACAAAAATACTTTAAAATTTTACAGCCTTATATTTTGTGTATAATATGCAAATTTAAAATAATTGCATTTCATAATATATTATTTCATAAAATTTTGATCACTTCATTGATTTTTAAACTCTTTCTTTTAACTCGTACGCTCCGTCTGACTGTCGTGGGGCAACCCCACTCCCCTCATCCAATTGATTTGAAACTTAGCCTATTTTCTTGTTGTGACTACAGATTAATTTTGAGGTAGTCATGCACAGTCACGCATAGTTACTCACAGTCACGGAGAGATTTAAAACAGATTTCCCTTCATCCAATCAATCTGAAACTTGGTATCGGCATAGTTACGCACAATCACGCATAGTCACGCACAGTCAGTGACGCATAGTCACGCACAGTCCGATCGATCTGAAACTTGGTCGATAGACTTGCTGTGAAAAAGGATTAACTTTGACATAGTCACACACAGTCACTCATAGTCACGCACAGTCACGGAGAGATTAAGACCTCACTTCCCTCATCCGATCGATCTGAAACTTTGTCCATAGACTAGTTGTGGCCAAAGATTAATTTTAAAATAGTCGCGCAAAGTCACGCACAGTCACGGAGATATTCAAAACTCATATAGGTTAGATTATTATAAACAATATTTGCTTATTAATTAAGCCAACAAGGTTTTGGACTGGAGCAACCAAATATCTTTCCCAGGGTAATTTAGTGGGCTGAATCCGAATCAGTAAATAGCTTTTTCCTATCACGTCAGGTTTTCGAGATACAATAAAAATGTTTTGATTCTTTTTTTACAAAAAAAATCATTAGTTTATATAAAAATCAATGAATTTTCAAAAGTGAATGACGTTATTTCAACGTCTTCTTTATTATGTTGGTTCGGTTTCACGTATTAGAGTCCAGCAATAGTCTCCCAGCATGCTTTTGTCCAAAATCCTTGATAATTTCTTTCAATTTTCATTAAATCTTCGTGAGCACGCTCCCGTTGTTCGTCGCTCACCGCACATAAGTTTTGTGGAAATCTCAATGCGAATGAAGAAAATGAATTTTGAGTGATAATTTTTCAATAATTCAGCAACAATTTGTCTGTAATTTTCACTTTTATTGTTTCCAAGAAAACTGTCCACGATGCTCTTAAAAGATTTCCAGGCTGTATATTCTTTCTCAAATAAAAATTGTGAAAAATTGTTGTTACATTAGCTTTCTCATCCAAGGGCCAAAAAATATGCCTTCTTTGGTTTTAGCATATAAAATTTTAGGAAATACCGCTAACAAATATTTAAATGCTGTCTTTGTCCAGAGCCTTGACAACGTTCTTAAAAAGGCCCAATTTTATGTGCAGCGGCGGAAGAAGAACGTCATATGGATCAATTAATGGTTTATTTTAAATGTTTTGTTTTCGTCGTGAATACTCAGTTCTTTTTGGCTATTCTGTTCTAACATAATGATGACATTTAGCGTGCCTATCCTATAGACAAAGGAAACAACAATATTTCGTGAAACCTTCTTGCATACGAGTAAACAAACCAATAACCTGAAACAGATTAATTTACAGTTATTTACGATGGCCTCTTTATATATAACAGGGGTGGGCACGTAAATGGCTTGTTGGGCCAAATTTGGAATTTCAACTACTAACGGTGGGCCGCACTAGTTTATTTCTGTACAAATATTCATTTTCAAACAAAAAAGCAAAAAAAAAAACAAATTTTAAACAAACATAAAATTTATTAATTCATTTCATACACATTACAAATAAATTTTATGCTGAAATATTATTAGTATTTATAAAAATAATGTTATATATTAAAATTTTTTGAGATCAAAGAATTTCATTTTAAATAAAATAAAAAAAAGGAATTATATAAAAATAAATTAAAAATATAGGAAACAAAAAATAAAAGAGAAATTAGGAAGAATTTTTGATTATTTCTTTAAAATCAGGAATGTAGCTTGTCAAAGTTGTCCGAATGAGTTCCGTAAGATGTTGATTTGTTAAACGTGAACGATTTTTGTTTTTAACATTTTTCATGGTGGAGTACAGAGATTCACAACAATACGTTGTGCCAAACATTGAAAATAAACGAGCAGCACCTTTTTTCAATTGTGAATACTAGGTTTCGTTAACAAGTTTCCAAAATCCAACTAGAGAAGTTAATTTGTGATGCATTTTCAATACAATATCATCCTTCATTTCTAAGAACTCCAATTTCCAATATATGGTTTTGCAAGAATTATATCGGATAATAAAAATTCATCATTTAGGACATCACACAAAATTGGGTTAAAAAAAAACTGAGAATATTGCTTGAAGTTATTTGAGATCCTCAAATCTACATTTAAAATTTTCATGAAATTGTTTTAAATTATTTATGTATTCTTTCAGCTTGTCGTCTTGTATATTATTTACGTTCAATTTTAAAAGAGGAAAAAATTTAAATTTTTTACATTCGAAGTCTTTTATAAACAAAAGAGGTTTAGATTCGAAGCCTAACAATGATCGTGACAAATCAAGCAATGTTTTGTCTTTGCATTGTAAACTCAGATTAAGCGATTTATGATGGTTCATTGTGTCAGTAAAAATCTGAAATCCAAATTTCATTTTCCAGATCTGGATATATTTTTCCTTTTTCTTTTATAAACAACTCTATTGTGGGTAACAGCTCAACAAATCGATCCGAAACGGATAGCCATCGCACTATGGACCAAATGGTGACATCACTTGATAACTCATTGTTTTCCTCAACTTCTTGTAACTCCATAATAAAATTTTTAAACTGACGATGAGTTTTAGCGTTTGTTCTGATAAAATTTACAATTTCTACCACAACTTTCCAAACGTTTTCATATTTAAAAAATTTTGAAACAAGATGCTCCCGATGAAAAATACAGTAAATTGGTAGATAATGTGGGATATCTGGATTTTTATTTAAAAGACCAATCAAACCCTGAATTTTACCCACCATTGCAAGTACTCCATCTGTGGCAACACTAATAAGTTTATCTCGTGGCAATTAAAATTTGTTAATTACTTCGAAAAGCGCATTTTTTACATCAATGCCTCGCGTTGTTTCAGAAAGAGCTACAAGGTCTAACATTTCTTCAGTGATATTAAATTTAACTGATACAGACCTAATGAAGATCGCCAATTGAGGAACGTCGCTAACATCTGTGGATTCATCAAGAGCTAAACTAAATGCTGGAAAATTTTATAGATCGTTTTTTAAACTTGTTTCAATAAAAGTGCTGATATCTCCAATTCGACGCTCGGTTGTGCGCCGTGATAAAGAAAGCTGATCTATCGCTTTATGCAGCTTTTTGTTATCAGGGTCGAGAATGCTCATAACCTTCTTCATAGTGTGTTTTCTTAACTCTGCTTCCCCATAAGAACGTTTATCACGGGCAATATCCCAAGCTATTATGTAACTTGTTTCAAGTGATCTGTCATTTCCATGGCTAAAAGACGAAATAATGTTCTGTTCTTTTTCAATATTCGACTACAATGATTTCAGTTTAATATCTCTAAGATTAGTATTAAGGGAATAATCTTTGGCAAATTGTGAATGAAATTGTTCATGGTGTCTATTTAAATTGTAAAGTTATTTATGTGGTACAGTAATTTTGCAAATGAGGCACATAGGTATGCCCTTATTTTCAACAAATCCGAAGTTGTGTGTCCATTCGGACTGGAATTTTCTGTTTTCATCCCCTATCTTACGTTTTTTATTGCTCGTTGATGCCATTTTAATTTCTTAAAAATAAAAAGCGGGACCAATATATGTTGAGTATTACCAGTTAATTTCAATAAAATGAACATGAGATATAATCAAAAAATTGTCCAATTTGCCAATTTTAGTTTCTAAATTTTTAACAGAAAATTTTAAAGTTCAATTGAACTTTAGTGCTTTATTTAACATCAGTGACACCAAATCCTTAATTGCTGTTAGCATCACAAGTCGAATCTAATTTTGAAATTTTGTCAAGTATTGAAAATGGATGGCAAATAATCCACCTGATGAAATGGCAAAATTATGAATCCAAAATTGAAATTTGGAATGAAGTGAAATCACATAAGGATGACACTGACTTAAATCCATTTGAAGCTGTAGCTAGTCTCGATATTAAACTTTTGTCGCTTTCTTATTTAAACGCTAAAGTTGAGAGGGGTTTAGCGACATGAACCTTTTCGAATCCAAAATAAGAAATCCATTGCCATTACATTCAGTTAATGCTTTATTTCACATTAAAAATGGATTGAAAGAAGAAAATTTCTGTTCCGAAAGATAAAAAATTTCTAGTTTTAATGAAACATTTAATGATCGGGACTGCTCTCATCGCGAAGCATTCAGGACAACAGGGCTTTTACTGAAAAAAGCTAAAATAAAAAATGGAAAATATAGTGTTTTTTTTCAAACTATGCGATTTTTGTCGGTTTAGTGCTTTTTGATATTTTAAAGTTGACAACCCTGAAAATAATGAACTATAAAAAACGAGTGAGAAAAATTATTATGTTCTCTCGTTTGCATTTTAAATCATGAGTGTGTTTTGCAAACATACAATTTTTAAAATGCATTTTTTTTTGTACATGCTAAATTATTTCGAATAGAAAAAATGAAGCATGCTAACAGACGTTACATTCAAATAATTTGTATTATTTTTGTGGCCCTATTGAAAATTTATAATCGTTTGAATGCTATTTTTGAACAATACTTTGAAAATTTTGTATTAATGTTTTGAATTTTTTTTTTAAATTAAATCTAAATTAAATTTTGTAATTTTTTTTAAATTTATATGGGGCCGCATAAAATTCATTCGCGGGCCGCATTTGCCCATGCCTGATATATACAAATAAATTTAAATCATACACCTTAAGGTCACACAGATCTTTCATTTATGATCGCTGTATTTGAGTAATGCCAAAATTTCAGTCAATGATTCGTAATTTTCCTTTCTATTAATGGCATGAGCAGTAGGTATGGATGGTTTTTCATTCCCATTATGCAAAAGACTGTACTTAGAGCCTTCAAAAATTAATCTCATTAGATCATTGAGCTCAGCTTGAGTCACTAAATGGCGTTCATCACTGCTGCTAGCACTGGGAATGACTGTTAATTGATCATTTGATGGACGTTGAACTGGTTTGAAAACCGATGGGACATTCGCGTGAATAATATTTTTTCGATTTTTCATATTGAATTCAGCAGCTTTTATTAAACAGAAATAACAATCGGTTTGGTGGTTACTTCACTCTCTCCAAAGTACTGGGATTGAAAAATCGAAATAGATCTTCTTGCCATTTGACCACTTGTATAAAACAGTTCTGCAACTATTGCATGCTTAAACGCTACTATAATGAATATTTAGAATGAATGTGGGCTTCTGTCAAATTCTGAGATATACTTATGATTTATGATGTCTTTGGGTTGAGTGTTATCTCTATTGTGCATCCTCTTTGAGTATTGTTTTCTTTCCTGTTTATCCTACTCCATTACAACGTTTAGGAACTTGATGATGTCTTTCACCGCCAATGATTTGTATGTTTCCTCAATAATTTCAGTTTCGCCAAATAGTTTGTGCGTTGGATATGCAAACGCTGAACATTTTGCCAGTATACTTTCCATGGTTTCATCGTTCTCCAGGCAGTATCTGCAAGTTTTATCATCAGCCAAATGCATTTTGTACAGGATGTAATTGCATGCATAGTGTATTGTACGTGCCCCATATAGAAGACATAGATTGGATCTGTTCAAGCTCCTTTTTGCTTCGATGCAAAAATTTTTCCGAGTGTTGAAGTGGTGTTTGTCATCTATCGATACATTCGGCTATGTGTTTTCTGGTGAATCTGAATTGAGGGTTAGGACCAATGAAAGGTCTTTGCACCCCCCATCTTGCCTGTTTCTCATTTCCTTCATACCAACTATGTACTGGTACCCATATAAGCATCACCTTATTAATTTCCGCCGGTTTATTTAGGTCCCTATGGCTTTTGAGCACAGATTTATGGTGATAAATTTATTTGTCCAGTGCTTCGTGTGTGTTCGTCCTTGTCAGGTTTGTTTCTATTAGTTTTGCAGTAGCTGTGTAGAGTGCGTATAATTCTGCTGAAAATATTGTGGATTCATTGCAAAGGGGAATATGGGGTTTGCATCTCGGTCCACTAACCCCTGCTCCTATTCCTTCTGTTGTTTTGGGTCCAAACATCCATGTAGCATTCGATTCCTCGAATTCGAATTCGATCTGCTCGGAAAATGAGCAGTGTAGTTATTTTCAAGACCCAATACAGGATCTATCTGATCACTACATATAGTCATAATATTTTTGGTTTTATAGAGGATCTTCAAATGTCGAATGTGCTCGCCTTCCATAAATTCGTAAAGTCTGTGAGGGTCAATAGCTTGTTTAAAAGTTTCTCTTTGATTTGATAAGTGCAGCTGTGTGAGATTTATAATAACCTCCATAGCAGGAGAGGTTCTAATTGCTCCTGTGATGTTCAAATATGTTGATCACTGTACCTGGGATAATTTTAAGCGGGCTTCAGTCTGATGTGTATATATTCTAAATTAAGAGTAACCTAATTTTACACATCAATCATTAATATGGAGATCCGGCAGCTAGTGATGACTTACCTGATGTAAATTTTGAGACTGGTCTTAATCAGAACTTAATCAAATCAATAAAGAAGATGATTATGAAAATAAAGAAATTGTTGCATACTTTGCAAAAATTGTAGCACACTCTCCAATTTTTCTTACGTCTAAACATCAAAAAAGGCAAATTAGTTTCCTATTGCTTGGGATTTTGCTATTAGTACGAAGCAGCTAAACTTTGCCATGCAGCCACAAACACAAAATTCTGTCTAATTGTCTTACTCGGCCGGCAGAATGTTCAAACATGAATACGGCTAAACATCAAAAAAGGCAAATTAGTTTCCTATTGTTTGGGATTTTCCTATTAGTTTGGTTTATGGTGAAGCAGCTAAACTTTGCCATGCAGCCACAAACACAAAATTCTGTTAATACAGTTTATTTCGAAAAATATGTATTTGTTATAAATATGATGCAGAATTGGAAGAAAACTGTGACGAAGACAATAAGGAGGAAGATTACAACGAAGATGAAAAACATGATTCTTTCCAAAAACCTCTTATCTATAATATTAATAGGTAAGGCGATTTCCCGATTTTGACTAAACATATCTTATTAAAAAGGTATTTCTTTTTAGGTGTCCACCAGATTTACAGATCTAGACCGAACATTTTTTTTTTTTGTTTGAGTAACATGCATTTAAATTGGCATTATATACAATGCTATGTGTGTGCTTACTAAATTTGTTATAGTGTTTGTGAGTTTGTTTTCTTCATTCGCAATAATAATTTTGTTGAATTGAAAAGAATTTTGGACATGAACCAATAATTGACATAAACCAGCAACGACAAAAATCTATATTGAAAAAGGTGTTGAATTCTGAATTGACCAAAATTTATTAAATGAAAAAAAAATTTCCTCGAATTTTCACTCGAATTTGAAGGGCTGGAACCTGCTAGTGTATAATAAAACAAGTAAGAAAATTATAGTCGGTCTAGACCGACTATACGATACCCTATACCATGCGTTTAGAAACCCTATCTCTTAGGCCCAACTAACTGGACATTGAAAATAAGCAAAAACCAAATTTGAGTGGGATTTTTATTATTTTTTTTTGGCTGTAGATATGAAAAAGTTCATATCGGATGCTATATCTATAAAGGGACTACGTCCAAAAATGGACCGATCCTGACCATGTTTGGTAAAGTCTCTTGTATTTTGCAAAAATATGTACAAACAAAATTTGAGAAGAATCAGTGCAATATTTTTGTTTTTTAATAGATTTAAGTGAAGATCGGGAAGCAGCTCTATATGGGGTCAAAGGGATCATTTTTGAATTACTCATTAGTGGATGTAATGAACGCATACAAACCCAATTTGAGTAAGATCTATATGACAATTTGGATCTTATGGCAATTTATGTCGATTTCATATGGGTAATTTGTATGGGGGCTAGGTCTGAACATGGACCGATTCTCAACAATTTCAATAGCGTTCATCCCATGGCCGATAGAAGCTTATATACCAAATTTCATCAAAATATATTCATATTTGCGACCTGCAGTTTGATTACAAGCTTTACATGGACACACAGACGGACGGACGGACGGACGGACGGACGGACGGACATTGTTAAATCAACTCAGAAAGTGATTCTGATTCAATCGGTATAATTAAAGGTGGGTCTAGGTCAAATATTTTTGGTTGTTACAAACAGCAGCACAAAGTCATTATACCCAAACCACATAGTGGTATAGGGTATAATGAAAGTATCAAGTATCAAGATCAGCCAGAAAAAAGCTACATGGCGTAAAATCTTCACCAACAGCAGCAGCAGCAGTATCAACCACCACTCCAGCAACAACAACAACACCATGATTCACACCAGCTTAAGCATTCCAATCCATATCTGTTGCCCAGTTTTATTTAACAACAAAACAATCATCATAACAATGCTGGCAGCAGTGGTGTCACACCACCTGCAAATAATGAAAGAAACGCTTTTAAGAAATCTTCTTCAAAATCTGTTAAAGAAATCAGCAATTGCTGCAGTTATTGCATCTATTCTTCGGTGGGCAATTGTAATCTGGAAAATTCTCTAATACAATGTATGTAGCAATAGCGTAAATATGTTTCTCAATACCACCAACTTTATAGACCAGCTTTAAAAAGGGAAATCGAAGTAATGAAAGCCAAGAACGTTTATTTAAAGAAATTAGAATTTCACAACGCTTGTGGACACGCTTCTCTTATTTAAATATTTGTTAGCATAATAGTTATATTCTAATTATACTTAGTATAACGTTTGCCGTAATAACAAGACGATAATTAAAGTAGAATTTCTCTCCACCACCCATTCAGGCGACTGTAAAAAAATGGGTGGCAGAGTTTTACAAAGGCCGCATGGTGGTTTGAATGATAGTCAAAATGAGGATTAATTCAGGGGGAGCCGTATTTAAAAAATATATATATATTATTTAATATTAATACATTAAAAACTACCATTTGGAAAAAAATAATTTTTAAAAATTTGTTTGAAACTGTTAAGCGCTTTTTTGTTTTTCGGAAAAAATTACCTAGGTTCACAATTTTTGATTTGGATTAAAGATAAAGAGATAAATTCTGTGGTTTTCGAGAATAACCGCGTATTTCATAAAATCAAAATTTTCAGGGGAGCCAAAAACGTTATATTTGAAATTATGGGCTCGGTATAAAGATTTTAGAGCTTTTCATTTAACAGTCCTATAGATATGGGCAATAAATACTTTATATAAAATTTTGAGTCAAAAATCTTCAGAGGAATAGATCCCTGAGAAGGACGAAAAAACAATATGTAAATAACACTTAAAGTTGTGCAGATAAAACAACTTATGTCGAGAAACGTCGTTTTCTTTGAAAAAGAAAACTACCAATGTAAACATAAGTTGTTGTTGCTTGAAAAATGGATTTTCTTTTTGTTCGTCAACAAAAAGTGAACGGGACTTAGGATGAGAATATAACAACGTGTCAAGAATAATAGAGACAAAAAATAACAGAAATAAACACGCAAGTTTTTACAAGTGGAAAACTAATCCAAAATTATTTTGCATTTTTTTTTATGTGTCGTTTTCTGAGAAAATAATTTGCCAGCGATCAAACGTAGGTCGACATACGTCGTTAGTGCTGCAAATTAATTTAAAAAACATTTACGTCATTTAAGTTACGTCGTTATTTAAAGAAAAATCTCAGAAATTGTCAATATTTTTTTTAAAAAAATTGAACACATGTAAAGAGCGTTAAAAATTAATATATTTGGCATCGTTAACTCAAAACTGACCAAAATGGACTTACACGGTTATTCCAGAAAACCGCAGAATTAATGAATCAAAGTACAAACTATATTGTTCTTAGTTAAAAAAAAAAAAAAAACAAAAAAATATGTTTTTATACTATAAGAAATTTAATATAAAGTATTAGAATTTTTATTTCTTTGTTTTTACTATTTATTAATTATGCACCATATCAACAAAATTTTCATTACTGTAATCACCATTACATCACATTTTACACCCATCATAATCATCATCACTTTCGTAGTCATTATCATCATATTCATCGTCATTAAACTCTTCTTCACCTGTTTTCTTTGGCAAAATTATTAAATCTAGTTCCATCTGTGGTACATGATGAATTTTTTTCTTATAACTTTTACTTTTGGCCGTAAGAAATAGATCTGAACTAAGTAAAAACCTATTAAATATGTCTTCGTTCGACTTCTCCCGACTGCATTTACGTGCATAGTGTTTTCTCTAATTTTTATAGTCTTTTTGTCGAGCTTCTTGGCTAATTGGCAATAAGTCATGTGATACTATTTCTAGCCCGTGAATGAAGAATTTATGTAATGTGGAGGCATATAAAACAACATGTAGTGCGTATCTATAATATTAATAGGCTAGGCGATTTCTTGTGATCGATGTTTTGTCCTACAGTTTTATCCCGATTTTGACCAAACGTATATTATTTGAAAGGTATTTCTTTTTAGCTGTTTTGCAAATTTACTAATTTTTAATTTGTTCCCTTTATTTTGAGTAAATTGCTTTTAAAATTGCTACTAACAAATACATAAAATTATACAATGGTATATATGTGTGTGTTTATTATATTTGTTAATATGTTTGTAATAAAAATGAGTTTGTTTTTTTGTGCTGATTTGCGAATTGGCTATAATTGATTAGCATAACTTTAGGGTCTTTATTTAAAGAAAAAAAAAATTCCTAGAATTTGCACTCGAATTTCGACGGCTGGAATTTGCTAGTAGTTTATAAACTTCTCAACTTGAATCTCATGTCCACAGGATACAACAATAAGTATCACATGTATTCGTTCTACCAATTCTTTGTCCATCGTCAGAGTTTCAAAAATACCTTTTTTTGGGATAATATTTAAAAAACTTTTTAAAAATATTTCTACAACATTTTTCTAAAAAAAAAAATTATCAACAAGATCTGAAGTTAAAGTTTAAGTTTCCATTTAAGAAAGTTTTTGATTTTATAATAAATAACCAAAAAAATATACTTAGCGAAAATTATTGAATTTTGAGTGATTATAACAAAATAAGAAAACAACAATTTTGCCAGCTGATACCAAAACTTATTGTAATATATTAACTTCAATTTTTAAACTAATCCTCACTTTAGACACACTTCAGTCTAATGTAGGCAGCTCGGACGGCCAAGATGAACACCATTGTGGTTGACCAATTGAGGTGGCCACGGCAGAAACGGCGTCACAAAGATGTTTCAGAAGACTGTGTGGGGATGTTTCTCTGCAATAGAGCCACCTTGGACAAAGGAACAGTCAAAACAGTGGACTGAAATGGAAAACTCATGTCCAAAGTAGGCAAAGATAATTCTACCTGCATTTAAGGTTATGGCGTCTGTTTTTTGGAATACGTGTGGGATGATTTCTATTGATTACCTTCAAAAAGAAAAAACAATCAATGGCGAGTATTATGCTTACATATTTCAGCGATTAATTGAATTGCTTCATCACGCACCTTATTCGCCAGATTTGGCTCCCTGGGATTATTTTCTATTTCCAAAATAGATAATATGGATCGGTGGTAATAGATTTGCCAACAATGAAGAGGTGGAGTCTGCATTCAATGGATGATTTTAACGAGCTAGACAGTTCTTACTATAAACAGGGAAAAGTGTAACGACCTAGCTGAAGATTATGTTGAGAATTAAACAAGATTTTCCCCAATTTTGTTGTGTTTTCTTTGTTAGGTCGGATTGTTCTGGGACCGCCCTTATATGTGTAATTTTCTTCCTATCTCACAGTAACACACTGGCAAAAAAACTATTATGATTTTATTAACTTCAAGAAAATATCTTTACGTATCATATTTTTTTTTTTTTTTTTTTGTTATTAATATCAGTAATACTAGCCGCATTTTATGTGTTTAAAGAACAAGTAAAATATAGAAATTTGATCTAACTAAATATGTAATACAAGTTAATTTACAAAAATAACTATATGTGTATATGAATTAATAGAGTGGCCCGAATTTACAAAAGTGTAAAATATTAAAACCTAACGATGCACTAGAAAAACTAATTATTCCTTAAAAAAAAGAATATGTAATATCGCACAATATAATATTGCACAATATATTTTTAAATTTTTTTTTTTTAATATTATCCCAAAAAAAAGAGAGGTATATTTGAAACTCTGACAATGGACAAAGAATTGGTAGAACGAATTTAAATAAATATCTTTGACACTCTTATGAGTTTTAACAATATTTGTAAGATATAACGATTTAAAAATTATTTCTTTTTTTTAAATTCGGCTTATTATTATATATAGCTACTGTCACATTACATGACATGAATTAAATGTTTAATATATTTCCATGTATATAAGTATACGTACATATATATTACTTGACAGAAACCAAAATATAAAAGAGGCTTCTTATCATTTTCTACTGTCATTGTCAAGTTACATTACGAGCAAATATTTTTTTTCTGTTTTTCAATGAGAAGAATAATATAAAAGTTAATATTTGCATTATATAAATTACTAGCTGGACCCGGCAAACGTTGTTTTGCCCTCAATGAATTTTTATTTTAGTTAGAATCTGTATATACCTATATAAAATGTGTGACGAAGATCTCCAGATAATAAAATGAGAGCTTCACCAAAAAATCTTTCATTGCCTTTCAAATCTTTTATCAAATCAAATCACAATGTTTGTGAGCCATGGTACATTCATCCCAAATAAAAATACTGCATTTTTGCAGAACTTTTGCCATACCGGAATGTTTTTTGATATTACAGACGGCATTCTCATTTTTTTGTACGTTTAACGGTGATTTGAGTGCTGAATGAGCTGTGCGGCCACCATGCAATAATGTAGCGGCTTTTTCCTTCTTTTTCGTTAGAATATTTATATATAAAAACGTTTGTGAGTTTATTTATTAAAATTTATATAAATTTGACAACTCATTATTTTTCGAACGACAGCGCCATCTACCGGGTCCAATAAAAAAATGTTTCTAACATACATATATGTACATTCTTAGTTTCATTAAAATCACACCATAAATAAGAATATTCGAAATAACTTTACCCAGCGCCACCTATCGGGTCCATTTATACATACAAAAATTTCTTATGACGAAACATACGTTCATTCTGAATTGCAGTCAAATCGCGCTGAAAGTAAAAATTTTTGTTTTTAACTTGACCCCAACGCCAGCTAGAGGGTTAAAACTAAAAAAAAAAACACAGAAGAGCTCGAACCGAACCTATGCTGGAAATCCTACCTCGACAGCTCTTATGGTTCCGGAGATCATTCGTTACAATCAAATGCATCAACGTTTTTATATATACGCCACGCCCCTTTGCTCACTAACAACTTTATATAGCTAAGGTCTTATTATTTCGCAAAAATATCCTTTTGTGAAAATTTCATGACGATCCTCCCAGTAGTTTAGAAGATATTACGATTTTTTATTTTTCTAAAAAGGGGCGTGGTCCCGCCCACTTTTCTTCTTGTATGTATTTCTATTCATGCTAATACCATATGTACCAAATATGACTGCTGTAGGTAAAAAAATTCCCGTGATATGACTTTTTCAAATTTTGGGTTATATGGGCGTGGCACCGCCCCTTTGTCCAATCAAAAATTTATATAGCATATTATTCCTTCCAGAGTCACAGTAACACGCTCTGAAAATTTCAGGAAGATCGGTTCTTTGGTTTGGCCTCCTATAAAGCACAAACAAACACACATTCATTTTTATATATATAGATAGATTGAAAGCAGATTAATTATGATTTAAGGTAAAATGGGGCGAAAAAGGGGGACTTGGTAATAAAAAAATGTATGGCTACCTTACCTGTAGATAAAAAGTGTATAAAACTTTAGATAAATACATATTACAAAAAAATTATTTTGTATAGCAAACATTGTTAGTGGTATAAGTAAAAAAAAAGAGGGCGGTGAAATGGGCGTGGTTCATAGTTATATGGCGACGTTAACAGTATTAAGAGCAATATACTACCAAATAAAAAAATCCGTTGGAAGGAACAAATTTGTACAGAGAAAAAAAAGTTTAAAGCTTTCAAACAAAATTTGGCGTGAAAAGGGGCGCCTGGAGTATAATGTGTATACAATTTGAAGTAAATCTGTTAAAAACTATATGGGAGCAATTACATAATTTTAAAAAAGTGGGCGTAAAAGTGGGCGTGGTCAAAAAAAAAGTACCCTGTTAATCATGCCAGAGTCCCAGTTAAATGCTGTAAAAATTTCAGGAAGATCGGTCCAGAGGTTTGGTCTCCTATAAGGTACACACAAACAAACAAATAAACAAACACACATTCAATTTTATATATATAGATGATGATATGCAGTAAGAGACAAAAGCGACTGAATTAAAATAAGTTTCCAAAGAAAAAAAAACTTTATAAAAAAGCAACATGTGTCGATAAAAAATCAATTTTCTAATGTTTAAATTAAAAGTATTGGACCCATAGTGAGTGACAATACAATGGAAACTTTTAACAAAATATATTTTTAACGACTTGAACGGTCAATATCAAAAAATTGGCTCATAAAATTAAAAACTTCTATTAATTCAAAAATTTTTTTATTTGAAAACGAAAAAATATTAAAATAAAATAACTTAACTTCAGAAAAAAATAACAAAACTTAAACGTATTAATTTTTACTAGCAGATTCCAGCCCTCGAAATTCGAGCGCAAATTCTAGGAAATTTTATTTTTCATTAAATAAAGACCCTAAAAGTATGCTAACCAATTTAAGCCAATTCACAAATCAACACAAAAACAAACTCATTTTTATTACAAACACATTAACAAATTTAGTAAACGCACACACAGCATTGTTTAATTTTATGTATGTGTTAGTAGCAAATTTAAATGAAATTTACTCAAAATAAGGAAAAAATATAAAAATCTGTTTATCTGCAAATCGACTAAAAAGAAATACCTTTCAAATTATATACGTTTGATCAAAATCGGGATAAAACAGTAGAACAAAACATCAGTCACAAGAAATCGCCTAGCCTAATAATATTATAGATGCTGTTGACAAAACATTAGAAATATTTACTATCAATAATTCAAAATATTGTATAATAAATTGTTGGGAAACCATTAGTTTTTAGTACTGCTTCACAACACCGAGACATGGAGTCCATTGACCAATCTTTTCAACCTTTCGTACCGTGCGGGAGTCTTTCCCTCTTACTGGAAGCAGTGGCGTTGCGAGCTTAACTCGCACCCGGGGGCAGAATACCTTTTTAGCCCACACCCCCCCTGAGATAGTCAGGTGTATATGAAGTGCCACTCTCAGGTTTGGAAAAACATCTTCTCCATACGAGATTATTAAAGTAAGAAATTCTAATGGAGTTTTAGGTTCAATACCTTTTCTACTGTGGAGTAACATTTTGCGGTTACAATTTTCAACGTCTAGTAGAAATCCAAATTTGAAATGAAGGTAACTTAACCGTGTAAATCATAACGCGAGAAATTTCACTTTCTGCGGAAAGGCCAACTTCTCTAGCCAATTCTACGGGCATTTTGCGGCGTCTTCTTACACGTATTGTTGTATCAATATCCCATTTGTCACAAATAGTCTCCGCTTTTTCTATTGGCTCTTCACAGAGTCGCTACTGATTCAAGATCATGGAACGCTTCTCTAAAATTGATTCTAGGATCTTGTAGTTTGAGCTGTTATGAAACTAAAGTTAGTGTATTTTGCAACAGAATTGTAGCTTCACTTCTGATGTTACTTGTAGATGCCATAAGGAAGTGCTGACAAATACAGATCCTGTCGGCCCTGCCCGTAGAAAAGACGTGCCATTTCTATTATGAATATATTAGAATATATTGTTTTAGACTATAATTGTTCCTTTTTCTCTTTTTATTTACGAATTAACATTTACTATATTACACTGGCACTAAACTTAATATATATTTTCCAGAAATCAATTATAATAAAAATCAAAATTATCCAGCAATTGTTTGTTTTACGGACAATTTTGCGCCCCTTTGTGAGTAGCGTCCGGGGCATTATTCCCCCCTTGACCCCTTGCTACGCCACTGGCTGGAAGGCTGCTAATATCCAACCAATCCCTAAAAAGGTGGGGTTAATAACCCTCAAAGCTACCGTCCCATTGCAATCTGCTCTACGAACTCAAAGCATGATCTATTTCCATCTTGTCAACTACCTAGAAGCCAACTCGGTTATTTATGGTCGACAGTATGACTTTCGTAGAAATCGTTTTACAGGAGAGCTTTTAGCTCTACTTCCAATGATTTTCAACTTAACTCAGGGGCACTAAAAGGTTCTTTCTCCTTCTCTTTTCCTTATCTTTCTGAACGAACTTCTTGGTCGAACTTTCAACTCTTTATACTATTTCGTAGATGACAGCAACATTTGACATTCATTTTCCTTTAATTGTAGGCCAAGCCTTTTGAAGGTTAGGGACAAAAGGCGGACAATGACACACACAATCAAGACCTATTAACAAAATCCGAGTGGGGTAAAGCGAAAAGGGTTGATTTTAAGGCACTGAAGACTCAATGTTGTTTGTTGACCCATAGGTCCATTGATCCAACAATGTGAACTATAGATATGTGTGACATGTGTATTGAGGAATCGGATACTCCTGATGATCTGGGCATGTAGATTCAATTTGATGTTCGGTGGAACTAACTTACACTTACTTCCGATCGAAAATGGAATACAACTCCCGTATATGGGCAGGAGCTTCAAAATCTATTTTGGAGCTACTGAACCATGTGCAAAGGAGTCCGTTGATGCTTATTAATGACAGTAGGGTACTTAACTGTATTGACTTGTTGGAACATCGTCGGAATGTGGGTTGTATAATATTTTTCTATAGATACTACCATGGGAAATGTTCTTCTAAGATTAGCGAACTCATTCCAAGTGCCCGAGTTTCAGATCGCTCTACCCGCATTACAGAGAATATTCGTTTATCAGTCGAACTAGCCGTAGGTGGAATAAACTACCCACACAGGTTTTTCCTGAAAGTTAAAATATAATAGAAGTTAAGTCAAATATCCACAAACACTATTCGCTCTTTCCTCCTTACCATTGCCTATTTTCTTGAGATCAATAATTAAAAAAAAAATTTATTGCCACAGAAATTTTTTGCCATTCTGAATTTAAGGTATTTACAATTTCCTATAGATATTTTAGGGATTGAGATCTGATCCGTTAATAAGTGAACTGGACCCGCTCCTTGGCCTTAAAAGCAACCCTAAGCCATAATTTTGCCACCGCCAAACTTAACAGTTTTATTTGTATATATTGGGTCTAGTTTTTGCTCCTTGGTCATTGTACAAACTTTCTTCCATCATGGCCTCTTTAATTAAACTTGGACGGATCTGCTAAGAGAACAGTATTCCCAGACGAATTTTCTCTGATATCAGTTTTTTTTTCACAGGACGATAACAAACAAGATCGGCCGCATGGCTCGTCAGGAAACAGTTGGAGCACATATTTTTAGTTTCACATATTTAGTGACCTCTTAAGGAGCATATTTGAAAATTTGACTCGTTTTACAGGGCACACCGCCTAAATGTTGAGTCGTCGACATACCTCTCTCATGATATTTCTGGATAACATTTGAAATTATGGATTTATTCATAGAATATGTCATACTAATTTTCTTTTGCTTAATGCCAGCGGGGAAATCATCTAATATTATGGTTTTTAACTCTCCACAAAACTTTAATTTTATATTATAATATATAATTATAAGATTAAAACATTGAAAAATAGAATTGTATTTAAACTACATTTGAAAGACAGCATCAGAAACTATTCACATTTAAATAACGGCTAATATTTTATACATATTTTATTATGTCATCTTCTGTTTTTATTGTTTTAATCAACTCTGGTGCAGAAGTTTCCATTGTTTTGGCATCTCAAAGAAAGTTTTTTTTTTCTTTCATCTATTTTTTGGTATTGAATTTCTTTGTTATCTTTCAACACAGAACACACCAAAGACTAATTTCACCAAAAAGTATATAAATATATATAATTTTAGGACTTAACGCGAAATTATTAAAAAACAAAATTGGCAAATTCAAAATTTTTAAAAGCTTCCAATGAATTGTCACCACTGTATGTTCATTGATCTTGTATGTAGGGGGAAGCTCAAGTAGAACATGAGCAACTCGAGACGAACGAATAAGTCGAAAGCATGTAAGAAAACACGTGAGAAAATTATAGTCGGTCTAGACCGACTATACGATACCCTATACCATACGTTTACAGACCCTTCTTAGTTCTAACTAATTAGACATAGAAAAGAAGCATAAACAAAATTTGAGTGGCATTATTATTAATTCTTTTGCCTACGGATATGAAATACTTAATATTGGATGCTATATTTATATGGGGCTAGGGCAAAAAATGGACCGCTCCTGACCATATTTGGTATGGTCACCTATTTTTTGCGAAAAAACTTAAACAAACCAACTTTGAGAAAATTCTGTGCAACATTTTTGTTTTTTGATAGATTTAGATGAAGATCGGGATGCAGTTTTATATGGGCGCTATGACTAGGAATTGTCCTATCGGGTTTATTTTTGGACTACTGATTAAAGGGTGTAATAAAAAAATCCAATTTGACAGCTCTATATGGGGCCTATGACTATGAATTGTCTTATAGGGGTTATTTTTAGACTACTGATTAATGGATATTATAAACGCGTACAAACCCAATTTGACTGAGGTCTATATGATAATTTGGATCTTCTGGCAATTTATGCCGATTTCATAGGGGTCATTTGTATGGGGACTAGGTCTGAACACGGACCGAATTTCACCAATTTCAATAGTGTTCATCCTATGGCCGATAAAAGCTTATATACCAAATTTCATCAAAATTTATTCATATCTGCGACCTGTAGTTTGAAGGTTTACATGGACACAGACGGACGAACGGACAGACGGACGGACATCACTAAATCGACTCAGAAAGTGGTTCTGAGTCTATCGGTATAATAGAAGATGGCTCTAGGTCAAGTATTTTTAGTAGTTACAAACAGCAGCACAAAGTCATTATACCCAAACCACATAGTGGTATAGGGTGTATATTTTTAGTGGTATAGGGTATAACACTATGTTGCTAATGGTAAATATTAAACGTATTAGTAAAGCTTTAAGAAATACCAAAAGAATATTGATGAACTCATATTACAAACGAAGTATTACCGCATGTAATGGTGATAAAAAAAAGATGTGGAGATTTTTAAACATAGATTTAGGAAGAAACACAACTGAATCTGATAATATAATAAATAAGCAAGGTTGCAAATATCGTCTGAAGGTGAAAAGGCAGAAGCACACAATAAATATTTTTATGAAGCACTAAAGGATTTACGTACAAAAATAGTTACACATCCAGATGAACGAATTCTAGTATATGAAAAGCTGCCATTTCTACCGTGGAGTCGGTTTTGGATAAAATTCCAAGAAATAAAGGATCCGGACATGATAATATTAAAACTACAATGCTTTTAAAGCGAAGATCTTTAATGTCGATAGCTATGCATAGTATATTTAACTGTATTGTAGAAACGTCAACCTAACCAGAAATTTTGAAAATTAATAAGATTATACCTGTGCCAAAGAGTCGTTGCAAAAATATTATTAATATGTATCGACCTATATCTATTTTTTCAACTATAAATAAAGTATTTGAGAAACTTTTGTTCTATCAATTATCAGATTATATAAATATGAACTCGTAACTTTATGAATAACAATTTGGTTTCTGCATAGGATCTAAGGATCTGGAACGGTTGTAAATGTGGTCAACGATATATGTAATGGCCTTGATAATGGATATAAGGGTGTTGCTGGCGATTTTTATGACATGAGTAAAGCTTTTGATTTAATAGACCATTCCATTTTGATTGAAAAATTAAAAGCAATTTGTGTCATCAATTCATCATCAATTATTTTATTTAGAAGTTACTTATCATATAGAAATCATTTTGTGCAAGTTGGATATGCAGCGAGTGACTTCCTACCTACTGAGTGTGGCGTCCCGCAACGTAGTATCCTTGGACCACTGCTTTTTAAGATCTATATTGATGATAAAAAAAATATGACCTTCAAAGGAAAATTAACCATATCTGCTGATGATATATGCTGATTATACAAATATAGACATCGTTTGGTTTTACAGACTGATATAGAGTGCGATGCCGCGATACTTGTAGAATATTTTCGCCTCAACAAATTAATTGTTAATGCAAACAAAACAAAATTCATTATGTTTCGACCATACATATTAAAGAATGATGCAGATATTTTAGTTGATGGAGAATTGGTTTAGGAGTCTGAATATGTGAAATATCTTGGAATTCACTTATCAAGCAATCTCTCGTGTGATACACATATAAATGTTATTAGATCCAAAATATCTTCAGGAATAGGCATACTTCGAAAACTTAAACACTGTGAATATTATTTAGACGAATTAAACAATACGCACGTTTTGAATATTTGTAAGATACTGAATATTTTATTAAAATTAAAATCCTTAAGAGCTAAATGTAAAAATCTTAAAACTTATCTAGAACTAACATTTATACCTGCGCCTCACACAAGCTGGTCTTTCTAGTGATAAGATCAGTTTCACACATGTGTTTTATTATTATGGAAAAACAGATAATAAACTATCCTTAGGTAATATATATGTATGTAATCCTAAACCTTTCTAATGATAACATCAGTTTCTCACATGTGTTTTATTATTATGGAAAAACAGATAATAAACTATCCTAAGATAATACATATGTGATCATTAAAATTTAGGGTTTTTTTAATCATTAAACAATATACATAAAACTATCACGTTGTGTGAAACGCAGGCTAATAATAGAACCCATGTTCATATTTGAACATTCTGCGGCCGGCGAACTATAATCATACCAGCTCTATTCCTTAAAATAACCTTCCTTAATATAAAGCTAATGAATAAAATAATACATATGATTATTAATATTAATGAGAGGTGCCCAGATGCATGATGGAAATTAAGCCCCTTCAGATGAATATCCGTTGCTCTCAGTTTCTTTATTTCTTCTTTGAGGGAATTAATTTCAGCTGAGTGATCCATTAACATAGAACCCAGCGTCCTTATTAGTTCAGTCTCATTATAGCTTATTTCGTTGGTCAGATATGTGCCAAATCTGCCTTCAATCTTTTCAGTTGTTTCAGTGCTAGCTGGTAATATAGTTTTTCCTACTCTCCCAGAGCAACCTGTTGCCAATGAGATTATCCCTGGTTTTGGTAGTGGGACTAATTCTTGGCTGTTCGATTCACAGAATACATGCAGAGTCGCATTCTCCATGGCCTTGAAGAGCCACATTTGCTTGTTGCTTAAGTTTACCCATGCGTGCTGACTGTTGACCTCAATGTAACGGCATTTAACGTCTCTATGCGGTTTTAATGGTGCAATCTCACAAAAATTATTATTTGCATCTTGCCAGGCCCAGTTTCCCTCGCACAGTAAATGCTTATCACCGACCTCTTTGCATTGATGAAACTCCAATTCGGACATCATATGATATACGTCATTGTCATAGCTGTACACCAAATATGGATTTGCAATAGACGCCCTCACCAAACTGTTGAATAGTTGAATTGGAATAGGAATCACTCTGAAAATATTGGATGCTTTGGAAGATATTAAAGGAATGTTAGTATTAATTATTAATTTATTTTCCAGAATATTCGCTTTCGCCTTCATCAATTTGAAAATTATTGGTAGTTGATTCTTCTGTACGCCTGGCAACCTTAACTTTTCCGGCAACCATTCTTTTATTTTAGCCATTTCTTGACTAAGCTGGGCTGGCTTTAACAGATCAGGACTAAGTTTCCCATGGTTAATATCCATGAGTAACCGTATAATGTAGGACTGCGTTCGCTCGACTTCTTCTAGTTGAGCTTCTATTTCCCTAGCAATCCCAAAAAACTTAATCGACTCCTTGTAAATGAACATATTTTCTTGTACTAACTTTGTAATATTGTCTATTCTTATCTGGAGTATGGTGTAGTCTTAGTTTACTTCATCTAAAGATTTAATGAAGAGATTCGAAGTAGAATCTACTACGGACGTTTGCTTTTCCACTAACTCTTTGAGGCTGTATTGATTATCTACCAAATTTTTCAGGTTATGCTCCATATTTTCGCGGTCGTCATTATCCATTAATCCAAATAACAAGTGGTAAATTGAGCCAATAGTATTGATTCCTCTTTTCAATCGATTCTTTTTATTTAGGAAAAATAGTTGGTTAGACTGTCCCACTGCTTCAGTTCGGCCTTTCAATCGTTTTAATGTATTTTGACACTGCTCTCCAAATTCTCCAATTTTACCACAAATGAGGCTGCTTGTGGTAGTTAACTTTTCCACTTGTTCGAATGAAGTTATGTATGGTTTTAGGTCGTAATAAACCACTAGATTCCAGCTAGATGTAGTTACGTCGATCGTACCCAGATTATCCAAATATATTGCTGTTTGGTCATTAAATGCTGTTATTTTGGTTCCACCTGTTTGATTAGAACTCGCCACTGTACCGAACAGTAGCATTAACATCACCAACATTATTTTAGATATGTTGAAATTGTTGCTCTCCATTATATTCGTTTTGGTGTAGTATGCATTAGAGCGCTGCACCTCCTCGTCAGTATCTATCATCGTTCCCAGTGGACAAATCTTGGCTATTGGTCTCTTGAGAACCCCTTGTTGAACTTTCATTGTTACTACACGTACCTTGCCATCAGTACCAGGATGAGTCTCAATAACCCTGCCTAAAGGCCACCTTGCTGGAGAAGCGTTTTCATCTTTTATTAGCACCAAGTCATCTATTTTGATATTGGGTAGAGGGTGCTTCCATTTTCTCCTTTGCTGTAAAGTACTTAAGTACTCATCTTTCCACTGGTTCCAGAAATCTCGCTTCATTTTTTGTAAAAGTTTCCACCTATTTAGTGAACTCACTCTTTTAAGCTCATTTCCTCTTTCTGGCATATCGAGCAATGGTCTTCCAACAAGAAAATGACCTGGTGTCAATACATCTATATCTTCTACGTTTCCTTTCAGTTCACATAATGGCCGTGAATTTAAGACACTTTCCACCTGCGATAATAACGTCGCCATCTCTTCAAATGTTAATTTTGCTTCACCTACAACTCGCCGCAAATGATGCTTCACCGATTTCACTGCAGCCTCCCAAATTCCTCCGAAGTGAGGAGCTCCCGGGGGAATAAAGTGCCAAGTTATATTTTCACATGCTAATACTGCCGCTACTTCTGAGTTGTTTTTTAAAGCATCTGCGTATTCTTTATCAATTCTTCTGGCCGCCCCGATAAAATTGGTTCCATTATCAGAGTAAATATGTGAACTTTTCCCCCTTCTTGCAAAAAATCTTCTTAGTGCTGCCATAAATGCCTCTGTTGATAGTTCACTTACAGGTTCTAGATGAACAGCTTTCGTTACCATGCAGACAAACACTGCAATATAACCTTTATAAGATTTTTGGCCTCTTCCTCTCGATACTCGCATTTGAATTGGACCGGCATAGTCTACTCCAGTTTTCATAAAGGGATGAGCAATTCCAACTCTACTTTCCGGCAATTGTCCCATTATTTGGACCATAGTCTTGTGTTGATATCTTTGGCACCTTACACAGCTTCGTATGCACTTCTTTATGCTATTCTTTGCACCGACGACCCAAAACGATTTTCTTATAGTTGACTCCATTATTTGTACCCCACCATGTAACGTGGTAATATGAATATAATTTATCATCAGCTCTGTAAATTGACAGGTTGCCAATAATATTGGATGCTTCCTGCTATATGTTAGACCTGAGTTGAGCAACCTACCACCCACTCGCAGAATTTTGTTGTCGTCTAGAAACGGATTGAGACTGCAAATTTTATTTCTTGTTGGTATCTCTTTATTATTCTTTAGCAATGAAATTTCTTCTGGAAATAGCCGCAGTTGTACATTTCGAATAAGTACCGTTCTTGCATCATTTATTTCATCAGATGATAAATGAGTGGCTGTTTTACATCTTCTTAGCTTGCTAATAAATCTTATAACATAAGCCATTACCTTTATTAATTTGCTGTAATTGGACACCCTTCGGATCAACTCGTCTATGAAGTTCGTTTCTCCATTGACATATGTTGCTGCACTAAATAATACTGTTGTAACTTGCTTCGGCCAATTTTCTTCATTTTCTTTTAGCCATGTGGGACCATTCCACCACAAATAGTTTTCAACTAGTTTTTCTGGTACCATTCCTCTTGATGCGGTATCTGCTGGGCTGTCCTTAGTTCGTACATGGGACCACTTTGCTAACGGAATAAGGTTTTGTATTTCATTGACTCTCGTTCTAATGAATTTTTCGATCTTTCTTTGTTGTTAACCCATGCCAAAGCAATTGTTGAGTCACTCCACGCATATATTTTAACATCTCGTTGAATTAACAGCACAATTTTGTTTATTAATTTAGCTAGGTGATGCGCAGCACATAGTTCTAACTTGGGTAATGTTTTCCTGTTTTTGATAGGATTCACCTTACCTTTTGATGCTATTAACGTTATATTATGTCCGACCTTAGCGTATACTACCTTTACCTGACGCATCTGCAAAACCATGTAACTGCCATTTAGACCTCTCCGTTGAGATCGTTTGATCAATATTTTTAAAATAAAATGTAAAATTATCAGTTTCTGGTTCCCATTGCACTCCCAAGGTTTTAATAGCTTCTCCTTCCTTTATCTGGACAATTTTATTGTTGCTTAAATCAGTAATTTGCCCCAATATTTCTTTTTCATTTGAAAGCCATTTTCTTAGTACGAACCCGAACTTAAGAAGTTGATTATTTACCTCAATTTGGATATCCCTGCAATCTTCCTTGGTGTCAGCTCCAGCCATCAGGTCATCCATATAAAAGTTGTTTTTTATGATTCTGTGTACTCTAGGATTTGTTTTTTGGCATTCATTTGCAATTTCGAGCAAAGATCTTTTTGCCAAAAATGGTGCACAAGCTGTTCCATATGTAACGGTTTTGAGCTTATATTCTTCTATAGGTTTTTAACATCACTTCGCCATAATATCATTTGATACGGTTGATCTTCTTCAGCTACCATCACTTGACGGAACATTTTCTCGACATCGGCTGTAATCACATACTTCCACAACCTCCAGTTAACCAATATTTCAAAGATGTCATGTTGTAACTTCGGCCCCGTGTGTAGAATATCATTGAGACTATGACCGTTGCCTGATTTTGCCGAAGCATCAAACACCACTCTTAATTTTGTTGTGGAGTTATGATTTCTTACGACTGCTTGATGAGGCATATAATAGTTACCAGCATTCTGTTGTTTAACCTTCTCCATATGGCCCATCTTCAGGTAATCTCGCATGAACTTATGATACTCGGATTTCAGATTCGTGTTCAACTTTAATTTCTTCTCCAAACTTAGCAAGCGAGCTGCCGCCATTTTCCTAGAATCTCCAAGTACTCGATCATCTTTGAAAGGTAGCCTGACGACCAATCTATTGTTTTCGTCCAAGCGTGTTGTTGTTTGAAAAAGGGTTTCACAACCATCGTTTGTTTCATTGGCTTCTGTTTCCCCAGAAATTTCTTCTATCTCCCAAAAGCGCTCAATTCCTTTTGTAGTAGCTATCATCACCTTATTTGAAGATACTGGAAAATTAAGTACACCTGACAGGATCCAACCCAGTGTTGTTTCTTGAGCAACTATTCTACCCCGCTTTACTATACCAGGCTGGATTATTTCGTTGAACAAATCTGCGCCAATTACTACATCAATTCTGTCGGATCTGTTGAAACTGGGATCAGCTAAACAATAGTTTCTCCATTCTTCTCTCTCTTCCTTAAACGTTTTTTCAGGTTGAGCTGATGCTAAGTCTTTCAATACTAAGGCATTTGTGTGATGAACAGCATTACTATTGAACCTTGGTTGAATTGATACATCTATTGTTGCTTTTGAGACGCCAACTACAGTATTTCCTAACCCAACTAGCTCTGTTTTTACCTTATGTTTTGGAAGCTGCAATATTTGAGCCGCTTCTTCTGAAATTGATGTCCTCTGTGAGCCTTGATCAATTAAAGCCCTTAGTATTATTGGTTCTCCTAAGCCAGATTTAATTATTACTTGTGCTGTTGCTAACAATGTTACTGATGAGTATTCTTTCGTAACATAATTTGCTGTCTTTTGGTTTATTTGCTGCTGTTCAGGCTTCTTTTTTTCAAATTCTGCATAATGTAACAGAGTGTGATGTTTTCTTCCACACTTATTGCAGCTGGATTTATATTTGAAGCATTTCTTATATGATTTGTGAGACATACATATTTCACAAAGATTTTCTTTCTTCACCCAGTTTTTTCTGGACAATAGGGGCTGGTCTATAAATTTTTTACAATCTTCTACATAATGACCAGTTAGCGAGCAGTATCGACAACTTACTTCTGATGTTTGGAACGTGTTGCTATATTTCATTGGAACCTTAATTGGACCACTATTTCTCTTACATTTCAGTGCCTGTTGAGCCAAATATTGTTGTTCCAAAAAATTCATAACATCTTGCAGATTCTGGATTTCTTTAGTTCTTTGTACACTTTGCTCATACCACACTAATCCTTCTCTATCAAGTTTTCTTATTACTATTCTAGCAATGAAGGGATCAGCATCTTTTAGTGAAATACCCATCGCTTTTAGTGCTTGAAGACATTCTGTTGTAGTATCCAAAAGCTGTTTGATACCAGTTGCGCCTTGTGTGTTAATACTTGGTTGGTCCAGTAGTTTGTCAGCCAGATTTGTAAATAACAACCTTTTGTTCTCATAACGCTGCTTCAGAATTGTCCACGCTGCTTCATAATTATCATCTGTTATTTTTAGATGTTGTATCATCCTACCAGCTTCGCCATGAACAATACTTTTCAACCTGTATAATTTCTCTACGTTAGGTAGAGATTTTTTTGCATCCACTAATTGCCGAAATAGATCGTGGAATGCTGGCCAATCACTTATATTGCCATTAAAATGTGGAATTTTTACATCTTCCAATTTTGTATTGGATTCCTTTGTATTTTCTTTTAATTCATCCGATCTGTTTGCCATTTTCTCTATCATAGCTTCGTATTCATTTTCTATGATATCGAAATCATCTACAATTAGATCATATAATGGGTCAGAATCCAAATCATCCATTATTTTTTGTATAGCGTTAAATTTTCTTTCAATAAAGTTTCTTCTTGCTTGTATCACACTTCCGGACAAAGAACTTAATGTTCCACTTAGCTGCTCTAATTTTGCCTCCAACTCGTTTGTAAGCTGATAAAACCGCGTCTTTTTTCTTTCAACTGTAGTTGTGCTATCTTCTGCACTAGGATTTTGCTCCCCTTTAGAGCGTTGCAGATTTTCTCCGCGTTCCTTATCTTCTTCCTTTTGCTCTATTTTAGAGCTTTCAATATGCGATGCCCCTTGTGACTTCGCCGCATCCCGGAAGGTATCAATTAGTGCGCTTAGCATACTATACTGCTTTTCAGTTGTAGCGTACAGGGACTCCAATTCCCCGTCCTCTGCATATTCTTGTAGTATACTTGCGTGGACGAATTTATATGTGTTCCACGCCTCCTCTAACTGAGCACTATATGATTCCATCTTCACTTTGCGCATCTCTGGGACATCTATTTTTGGTCGGAGGCTACATATTTTCTCTGCCAAATTTTTCAATTGTTCCATAGCCTTTTCCTTTCTGACCATTATTGTTGATATATTTTTACTTCGTTATCTTCTTTTTTAAATTGAATCAAGGATATATTTTTATTTCACTGAATTTAAATTTTCAAAATATGTCTTAATACCCGATACCGATTCACTCACTTTTCGAAGGACCACAATGTGAATATTATTTAGACGAATTAAACAATACGCACGTTTTGAATATTTGTAAGATACTGAATATTTTATTAAAATTAAAATCCTTAAGAGCTAAATGTAAAAATCTTAAAACTTATCTAGAACTAACATTTATACCTGCGCCTCACACAAGCTGGTCTTTCTAGTGATAACATCAGTTTCACACATGTGTTTTATTATTATGGAAAAACAGATAATAAACTATCCTTAGGTAATATATATGTATGTAATCCTAAACCTTTCTAATGATAACATCAGTTTCTCACATGTGTTTTATTATTATGGAAAAACAGATAATAAACTATCCTAAGATAATACATATGTGATCATTAAAATTTAGGGTTTTTTTAATCATTAAACAATATACATAAAACTATCACGTTGTGTGAAACGCAGGCTAATAATAGAACCCATGTTCATATTTGAACAAACACAAATTTAAAACTGATGAAAACTTACAGCTTTACTATGCACTGGCTCATGATATATCTAGCCACTGCATATGGCTTCAGAGATACTGCTTTGAAAACACCGCAATCGTCTCAAAATAAATCTTTGAAATTAGTTTATAATTTACCACCGCAATATTCCACTGTGGAACTGTTTAAAAAATATGCAAATACGGTTCTTCCTTTAAAAGGGATTCATAAGAAAGATTTGTTGTTATTTGTGTTTAAATCGGTAAATGGAGTTGGAAACAATATCATACAGTTTAGTTGGCATTTTGATTGTTCAAATATAAATACGCGTCATAGACATTATTTCAAACCTGTAAGGTGTAGATGGGAATTAACAAAACAAAGGATTGAATTTGCTGGACCTAATGAATACAATTGTTTACCGCCATATATTAAAGAAATAAACAGAATTTCTACTTCTAAATCGTATACAAAAAATACCTTTTTGAAAATTTAGAAACGCTTTTGTAAATGTACCCTTAATGAAATTATCATAAATTTTTATTTATTTTTAGTTTTTTTTTTTAATTTGTATTTTAAAGAACTAAAATATTATTGGCACCTAGTCACCTAAAGTCAATATGGCGCAGATGCATAATATGTATTATATATGTATAATTATTTTTTTGAATGAAAAAAAAATTAGTTAATTGATATTTTCTATATCTTGTAATGATCTTATCCAGTATGGTTGATATCACATAATTTTGAAAACTCACACAATTTTCTGTTTTATTACAAAACAGGTGTGGTGCTGTATTTAAGTTATATTAAAAAGAGAAAAATTTTATTCAAATATATTAACTAGTCTCCACATTGACATTAAACTTTTAAGTATATAATTTTCATTTGATATACAAATTAAAAACTCTACTTAAGTTATTAAAAAAAAAAAGTTTTCATTCCGCAACACAACACAAAATTCTAAGAACAACTTCACTTCACTTAATAAGAATAACAATAATAAAACACAAGAACATCTTTTGAAAAACACGGAAAAGAAAATCTCATATGCTTCCAAAGAAATATGATGCACAAATAAATACTTGAAAATACGTGTTTGCAACAAAAGTTCCCTTTTTTCTTTAAATAACCATAAAACCACTGAACAATGTTGACTTACAAAAAAAAAAAAAAAAAACTACATAAAGAGAAATATCAGTACATAGTGAATGGAAAAATAAGAAGTGAAAAAATCTCATACACTCACACCAATTGATGTACACGAAAATGTTTTATGAATACAAAAGGGTGACTGTAAACATCATAAAAATTTGCGTTTGACTCAAAACACAATGGATGGGGAGACACACACACTTAAAACAACAAAATTTAGATGAATGCATTCGGATGTTTTTATACCCTGTACCACTATGTGGTTTGGGTATAATGACTTTGTGCTGCTGTTTGTAACTACCAAAAATATTTGACCTAGACCCATCTTTAATTATACCGATCGAATCAGAATCACTATCTGATTCGATTTAACGATGTCCGTCCGTCCGTCTGTGTGTCCATGTAAAGCTTGTAATCAAACTGCAGGTCGCAAATATGAATATATTTTGATGAAATTTGGTATATAAGCTTTTATCGGCCATGGGATGAACGCTATTGAAACTGGTGAGAATCGGTCTATGTTCAGAACTAGCCCCCATACAAATGACCCCTATGAAATCAACTTAAATTGCCATAAGATCCAAACTATCATATAAATCTTAGTCAAATTGGGTTTGTATGTGTTTATTACATCCTTTAATTAGTAGTCCAAAAATGATCCCTATGGGACAACTCTTAGTCATAGGCCCCATATAGAGCTGCTTCCCGATCTTCACTTAAATCTATCAAAAAACAAAAATATTGCACAGATTTTTCTCAAATTTTGTTTGTATATATTTTTGCAAAATACAAGAAACCTTACCAAACATGGTCAGGATCGGTCCATTTTTGGGCCTGTCCCCATATGTAGATATAGCATTCGATATGAACTTTTTCATATCTGCAGACAAAAAAATTTATAAAAATCCCACTCAAATTTGATTTAGCTTATTTTCTATGTCCAGTTAGTTGGGCCTGAGAGATTGGGTCTCTAAACGCATGGTATAGGGTATCCTATAGTCGGTCTAGACCGACTATAATTTTCTTCCTTGTTTAACTTTACAGCATAAGATGATGAAAAGTAACATACATACATACATAAATGAATGAATGACTGACTGACTACCGTGGATACGAGTACCTGTCAAAATCAATGTACTGCATTGTTGCTGCATTGTGTTTTGTTGTTTTTGTAAAGATGAACGAACAATGAATGTTTTTTAACCACACACACATCACATCACACATCAAAAAAACACTGTTAGTCGAGAGCGACCATATGATACACTCTACTGCATAATGTACATTTTGATTAATATGAAATTTTGCGGTGATATAGAAATGGAAAAGCTTACTGGCGGTGCTTTAATTGTTGTGTCAAGTATGTGTCCAGCTGAGAAAATCATTGTTGAAAATTCTTCAAATTTGGAGCCAGTGGCTGGGGCCATAAAATTTGGAAATAATACATAATTCATTACTTGTTCTTATACACCTCCCAACACCGATTTCCAACTATATGAAAAATAAAATTTAGCAATTAAATTTGTTGCAGATAAACTAAGACCAGCCGACTACTTTATCTATAAAATCACCAAGTATTTTAATATCTCGACAGCATCCTGGATAACCTTAAATGACGCTGATTTCTTAGCTCCAATTACCGCAACTGATTCGACTTATGATTTCCTCACATCTCTTGCTGATATGTGGGTTTTTCAAATAAATAACATTCTTAACTTCAATAATAGAATGCTAGATCTCGTGTTCGTAAATAACCACACACTATTCAGTGTCATTAGAACAAATCCGTTATGTTTTCCTAAGGATTGTCATCATGCAACACTTTTAGTATGCATACCACTACCGCAGAGACCTAAAATTTCTAGTGTTTCTGAATCATTATGCTTCACACGAACTAAGTTCGATGCGTTAAATCAATTACTATCTGACTATAACTGTGTTGAAGTCATTTCATTTTCAATCGATGGAAGTAACTTTGATCAAGTAATCTAAACATTTTATATGATACTTTCAGCAAATATAACGAAAAAAAATAAAAACAAGAGTGTTAAATTCGGCAAGGTCGAATTTTTGACCTCCACCTGGATCTTAAGCTCAATATTACAATCAATATTGGGTCCGGCTACAACTTAAAAACAGTTGTCGGTACTGAAATTTTAATTTCGAATACCAATTAAATTTAAAGTTAATTGCGTTTCTTGTTGGCCAGTTTCTATTATAATTTCTATTACATTTTCTTCTATAGAAAGCATTAATTACTATTTGAAAAATCGCATTATTTTTCTTTTACTAGAGAGAAATCCCCCTAACAAAATTCCTTATTTATCGCAGCCCGCGTTATAACACCCAAAGTTTGATCCCTATAGGAAAGTGTTGAAATAATTCACGATAATTCAAAAAGAAAAATTCAACTGATTCTTGGCTAAAAATTTCCAGATATTAATACTAAAAAAAAGCAAATATTAAAATATTTTTATCTGAATTAGCTAGTAATTTTAATTTTGTGGTACCTTTTCTTTAAAAAGTACATTTTCATAGAAAAGTACTTTTTCTAAAAAATACATTTTTTAAAAAATACATTTTCTTAAAAAAAAGTACCTTATTAAAAAACTAGCTTTTTTAAAAGTACATTTTCTTAAAAATTTAAATTTTTTAAAAGTACCTATTTTTAAAAAATACCTTTTCTTAAAAAACCCCTTTCTTCAAAAGTAGCTCTGCTTAAAAAAGTAACTTGAATTAAAAATGGGAGGTTTTCTTAAAAAAATAGCTTCTCTGAAAAAAATTACCTTTACTTAAGAAAGTAACCTTTATTAGAATACCTTTTCTTAAAAAACACCTTTTCTTAAATTTTCTTCATTTCTAAAATAGTACCTCTTCTTAAGAAGGCAGTAGCTTCAAAGTCTATCGACTTCTTAGAACATCGTCAGAATGTGGTTTGAGTAACACTGTTCTATAGATATTACCATGTCCAATTTTCAGAACGTACTACAGGTTTCTCTACTAGAGCACATCCATCCTCTCTAGTAGAGCACATCTATTGTCCAGCTGACCGAATAACGCATTACAAAGAAACTTCAGTTACAATATAATAAAATTTAAGTTAAATATCCACAAACACTACTCCCTACTCCATCCCATAACCAATTTTTCTGAGATTAACACAATGTAGAGGCATCGCCTAAGTGTTTGTTTGAATATCGTTTCCTAAAAAAGTAAGTTTTCTTAAAATTGTGACTTTTAATAAACAAATACCTTTACGTAAAATAGTGCGTTTTCTTAAAAAAGAACATATTCTGAAAAAATATATTTTCTTAAAGAATATTTTCTTAGTTTTTCAAGTGGTAGTTTCAAGTTTTTAAATAGCGATGCTCCAGTAATCATTTGATGCTTCATTTAATACCCATTGATTTTTTATTTGCTCACTTGATAAATTTTGTGGGGATCTTCTTTGAAGTCTTACAGAGATTAGATGTGTTGTGTGTAGTGGCCAAATAAGATGGTTCGTTTACCTCAACAAATTAGCTTTAGTCAATGTGCAACTATATTATAAATAATCAGAATCTGTTCATGAAAGAGTGCCAAAGATGTAAACGTATAATGAAACAATAACGCTCAAAATTTAATTGTTAATTGTGGTGTAGTATATCCACTATACTTTTCTTAGATATTAAATCAGTTTAATGGACCAGCACATCAGGTGTAGAGTATACAAAAATAGTTCATAAATATATACCAGCATTAACACAAAGAAGTTCCAAGTAAAAAAAAATAATGCATTTTTACATTCATTTGACACATATCATGACTTAAGTGACAGTTAGCAATGAATAGTTAAAAAATTTTACTATACATTTTTTCCATAAATGCTAAAAAAAATATTTAATATATATATATTTTAAGTAATATTGTATGAGCGTTTTATCAGTTTCATACTGTAATATGAGACATAAGTCTTGTGTATGAAACATCAAATAAAAATATAATAAATAAATAAATATTTTTTTGTTCTTTTACCATTAAGATTGAATTTTAAATTATAAATAAAAATTTTTAACATAATCATATGCTCTAGTTGACAAGTGTCTCTAAAGTATTTTTAAAACAACTCATGAACATTGTGAATTTGTAATTAAAACCTTTTCAGAAAAAATGTTCATGTTTTTTTAATTTTAAGTTTAATCCTACTTTTGTGTAAAACCACAAAAATCATATGAAATGAACACAAAAAATACTACATGTTGCCCCACGGGAAAAATTTAGTTATGACCCTCATTTGTTGGCAACCACTACGTTGTGTAGTTCACCAAAAGGTGTCATCAGTTATTTTTTTTTTTCTTTTTTACAAAACTGCATCTACTACTTTACAAAATCTGTGTTGATATAGGAAAGAGATTTGAGTTAACTTTAAACTTTAAAATGAGTGAGATGAGTATTTTACATAAAAATTATGAAATATATCTATTAGAAAAGTTATTCAATATGATTTTATTTTATTCTTATAAATATATCTCCTCTTTGTGTTTAAACTAAATACTTTTCCCCTTGCTTATACTTTGCTTTAGTTAAGCATTAGAATATTGCTGCTTATATGGATTATGCTTTTGATTAACGCACACAATTTGTATTGAAATATTTTACACATAAACCTTGGATTTATTTCATAAAAATATTTTAAATATATTTAAAAGAATTTGTTGTGTTACAGCCATAATTTTATTCCCAGCCTTAAATACATATTAATTGTTAACACCACAGTTAGTCATAATGCACAGGCTGGGCAACAGGATTATTTTTATAGTTATATATTTTTTTTTTCTTTGTTTTGCCTGCATATATAAATTTTATTATGCCAACTTTTACTTACCTAAGTCCTGGCACTTGTGTGGCCATTGTGCCATCACTGAGTACCCATGACGTAACTGGTGGTGGATTACCATGAGCCATACAACTAACTTGGGCACCAGTGTCATTGCTGAAGAGCATACGGGATGGTGGTTCCTGCAAAAAGGTTGGCACACGTAAGCCGCTTGTGGCTTTGACCACAGGCGGTGGTAGTAATAGTAATGTGGTTATTAAAGTAATTTCCAGCAACGATAATGAGGTGAGACAGACAAAAGCTAAAAAAAAATATGAGAAAAACAAAAAATCAGCCAAAAAATATGTTAATATAAAATGTGTTTTATTGTAACATAATTATAAAAAAATAAAAAATGTAAATGAAAAAACAAGTAACCACAGGAGTGTTTATACTTTCACTCTTTTCAAAAAGAAAAATTTATATTTAACGTGGCACACTTTTAAGAAATTAATGGAAAATAGATAGATTACTCCTCTCAAAATATTGAAGCATTCTGATAAAAACTGTGGAATGGGCTAACTACTACTCCAAAAAAATCAGCCAATTTGCACTCAAATGTATGATGTCTACTTCCAAAAAAATTTTAAGGAACACTTAAGGCGTGTGGAAAAACAACTACTGGAAGAGGAAGAAGAAATTTTGCAAAAAGTGTAAAAAAAACCTCAAAATTTTTATATAATTTTAAAACTGTGTGTAATCGACTGAATCTATGAAGCATAGACCACTCATTTCAAATTTTAAACCATTCGGACCAAAATTGTGGCGTCGGTATAACACTGCTCGACTGATATTGACTACTTTCTATACAAATGTGTGAAAATATCATCTCGTTTCAAGTTTGATGGTATTTTCCAGAAAATTTCCCACAAAGACTTAATAAAAGTTTATATTTCTTAGAACTGTCTATATAAAGAAAATATTTCCTTCCTTAACTAGTGCCGAGCAGAGTGCGCTGTATTAATTAAAGTCTTTATTATACCCTATACCACTATGTGGTTTGGGTATAATGACTTTGTGCTGCTGTTTGTAACAACCAAAAATATTTGACCTGGACCCATCTTTAATTATACCGATCGAATCAGAATCACATTCTGAGTTGATTTAACAATGTCCGTCCGTCCGTCCGTCCGTCTGTGTGTCCATGTAAAGCTTGTAATCCAACTGCAGGTCGCAAATATGAATATATTTTGATGAAATTTGGCATATAAGCTTTTATCGGCCATGGAATGAACGCTATTGAAATTGGTGAGAATCGGCCATGTTCAGACCTAGCCCCCATACAAATTACCCATATGAAATCGACATAAATTGCCATAAGATCCAAATTGTCATATAGATCTTACTCAAATTGGGTTTGTATGCGTTCATTACATCCACTAATGAGTAGTCCAAAAATGATCCCTTTGACCCCATATAGAGCTGCTTCCCGATCTTCACTTAAATCTATTAAAAAACAAAAATATTGCACTGATTCTTCTCAATAGAAAGCTTATGTTTTTGCTTTAAGAGCTTTTTGGTCGCTTAGTGGGATGCGAGTGGGATATATACATAAAAAGACAACGGTTATTCAATTCTTAGCATATGCACTAATATGACTTTTTTTTTCCTATTAGTGTGTAAGTGTTTCTAAAACCTTAAAAATAAAACATATACTAAGAAACTAAACAAATTAACCTTTCCGACGGTACGTAACATACCTAACTAAAAGTTCATACCTTCGATACTGTAATATCCGAAATATGTTAACCACAGGAAAAAAATCACTTTTTTTCTATAGAAACGTTGAAAAATTATTTTTTTTAATTATTTGTAATAATAATTAAATTAAATTAAAAATAAACAATCTAACCCATAAAAACAAAGTTTTTATTATAACTCTTTCATTCCTTATGTATATGAGTTTTGAATATCTCCGTGACTGTGCGTGACTGTGTGTAACTACATTATAATTAATCTTTGGCCACAACAAGTCTATGGACAAAGTTTCAGAGCGATCCGATGAGGGTAAGTGAGGTTTTAATCTCTCCGTGACTGTGCGTGACTATGTCGAAATTAATCTTTTTTTCAAACCAAGTGTATGGACCAGGTTTCAGATCGACTGGATGAGGGGAAATGACATTTAGATATCTCCGTGACTGTGTGTGACCATGCGTGACTGTGCGGGAGCATGTCGAAGTTAATCTTTCTTCACAGCAACTATATTTACCAAGTTTTAGATTGCTGGATGAGGGGAAATCCATTTTAAATCTCTCCGTGACTGTGCGTGACTATGCGTGACTGTGTGTAACTACATTGTAATTAATCTTTGGCCACAACAAGTCTATGGACAAAGTTTCAGAGCGATCCGATGAGGGTAAGTGAAGTTTTAATCTCTCCGTGACTGTGCGTGACTATGTCGAAATTAATCTTCTTTTCAAAGCAAGTGTATGGACCAGGTTTCAGATCGATCGGATGAGGGGAAATGACATGTAGATCACTCCGTGACTGTGCGTGACTGTGCGTGACTGTGCGTGACTACCCCAAAATTTATCTGTAGTCACAACAAGACTATAGGCCAGGTTTCAGACTAATTGGATAAGGCGGAATGGGGTTGCCCCACGACAGGCAGACAGACAGAGAGTATGAGTTAAAAGAAAAAGTTTAAAAAATAAATAATTTAAAAATATTTAATCTTATTCACATTAGATCCATTTATAACATAACTATTTTTTTTAATTAATTTATGCAGCTGATGAAGTATTTAAGTTTTTATAAATTTTTAAATACACAGTCTTTTATCCGCTTATTTATCGCCTATATTTGCTGCTTTGTTGCCAATCTTTTCTTGGCGTCACTAGGTTTAAATTTTAACTTATTTTTATTATTATTTTTATTATTATTATTATTATTATTATTATTATTATTATTATTATTATTATTACTATTATTATTATTATTATTATTATTATTATTATTATTATTATTATTATTATTATTATTTTTATTATTATTATTATTGTTATTATTTTTATTATTATTATTATTATTATTATTATTATTATTATTATTATTATTATTATTATTATT